>OX465553.1:24177277-24818777 GCA_950022955.1 Xestia ashworthii
CTTATAGCCTCTAGATATCCAAAAAGAACGTACCTAATCGCCGCCCACTCGTATTTCACGCCATATTCTCAAGTTCACGTAAGAGGTTATTTATAGGCGGAGGCTGGCATGTCCAAAAAGCTTAGTTGTGTCAAAAGTTGAGCGTTAAATCATTGGCCACTATCTGGACACTGCAGGCCGGACTCTGGCCACTAGTGTTCGGTGTGTGTCCATTGTGGTACGGTGTGGGGTTTGACGTGACGGGACGGATTGGTAGGTTTAGGACAGTGATGCTGTAAAAAGAACGTTAAAATTGTATCTATGGTTAACAACCTTTTTTTTATTTGCAGTATTTTTATGCTTTAGGCTCTATTTACAACGCGCGGAATGGAATGGAGCGACTTTTTGCAATAAAATTGCACATACCATTATGAACTTTATGTCAATTGTATAACATACAAACTACAAACCGGCAGTAGCTACGGGAGTTCCCGAGAATGCTCGAGGACTCCCCGGAAGACGCATAACCTTTGTTTATTTGGCTCGTATTTTATTTAAGCCCGCTGGTTTAGCTGGAATAAAACTCAAAGACCAAATAAAATGCCTGATCACGTAACACACCTACAATTATGGCAATACGTATAATTTTTGATGCCATGATTTAAGTTATTAATTTTCCTCATCTTAATTTTTCAATTATTATGCAAGAAATGGATTAAGAATTTCCTTCAGAGTCCTTCGGATTGTGATAAACAAGGGTGTTACGTAACTCAAGTGTGGGAAGGTTTAAAGAAAGGATTACTACAAAAGAACATGGTACGTAATAGGTGGATTTTCAAAGAAAAAGTCATAGTCTGTGACGAAATTGTAGTCTTTGGTGTGAGTTTAAAATTATAGAGTGGTATTTTGAAATGATCACTGCTATGCTACAATACATCAAAATTACAGCATGATTTACTAAAATGCATCTAAATCATATCTGCATATTTTTACTTCCCACAAACAAAAAATCAAAAGAAAATACATCAAAAGATACTCGGAAACGAACGTCACAAAAATGTATGTGACACTTTCTTGTTGCAAGTAGAAAAATGTTAACAAACCCGTATTAAATCATAATCGCGTCGGGTGCCAATGGAAACGTTGCCAAGCTAAGTGATCCGACACAAAATGAAATATGATGACACTTCCACACATTACAATACGAATTTTTCGTGTAAATGAAAAAAATAAGTGTGTTTTTTTGGCCAGTGGTCCAGATAGAGTGCTTTGGTGTTTGATTTTCCGTCTAAGATTAGTCTGATTAGTTGAGGTCTTCAGAAGTAGTTTGATCGAACCTTTAGTAATTTTAATTTAGATCATACAAAATTGGATGCAATCAGGCTTCTTACTCTAAGCAAGATATGGCAATTGGAAATGAATAACATCAGGAGAAACGGAACTTGAACTTGAGTGTCTGCCTGGGTTACAACCTACGACATACGAAGTTGAAAGTCGCGGCCACTTCCACTCAGCCACCGGGTATCTTGTTTCATTTGAAAATTAAAGCAAAAGTTTAGTTTAATTTGCAACCGATTGGGGTATTCGTACAATTTAACATGATTGGGTTGGCTTCCAGTCTGACCGGATGCAGCTTAATACTTACCAGCATTGTCCGCAACTCCACGTCAAGTCGCGTATTTTGCATACGGACTTACCAGTAATGGAACGACTGCCTATCTAACCTCTAGAACCCAGTTAGTACTGGGTAATACAATACCCCTTGGTAAGAATAGATGTCAAACTTTTTGGACCACTGAAACCTGACCTGTAACGACTGTCAAAGATCATCAAATGACAGCCGGGACCAATGGCTTAACGTGCTTTCCGAGGCACGGACGAAACTCGGTATGTAATGAGTGGTCACCCATCCACAGATCAACCTAGGCGAGCACGGCTTAACCTAAAGATCGATCCGAGTGGCTATATACATATTATGTATTTATTATATTATCATATTTTAAATATAATTAGGCCACGAGTTCCTCGTGAAAAGCATGATCTGCGACACAAAAACCCTGAACCATGTAACATCAATATTTCAATTAAGCTTCGTCGATCCCAACACACAGGTTAATGGGATTACGCCATTATTATTTATTGTTAATTGTTATTATAAACTGCTGTCTAGCAATTTACTAGGCGCAGATTTCGATCTATTTGTATTAGTGTGCCTATTTGATGGTTGTGTTGTATGGAATTAGGTGCAGCCTTCTCGTGATGGGTAATGCGGAATTACGAGTTTAGATTACTATCTTAGGTTAAGGAATTAGTGGTGCTAGGCATAAGTTACGAGTATTCAGGGTGTAAACCACCTCATCAACCCAGCATTCTGTACAACAAACTAAATAACTCAACGCAAACATTTTTACTGTGAAATGACTTTTTTTTTGGGGTAAAAAAACCACTCTTTTTTCGGTAGGACTCAGTGTAACGCACTTAAAATATTGTGCTGGTGGATGGATTGATTAGTACGGGGATTGTGAAGGTGTTTAAAGTAAAAATCTTACATTAAAAACATGTCAATGGCGGGGGAAAACAAGTGCCCTTCGGAGTTCGTTATGAGTCTTTTAATACCCTTTATTTGATTTGTGTTTTCGAGTATTATCAATGTATTGAAATGCCCAAGAAAAGCTGACGTGACGATTTGGACTTGTTTCTGACTGATTGGCCAGGGGAGGCAAAACACCGGGAGAGATGACCCAGAGCTGGGCAAAGGTCTGCCCCAATTCCTGCCATGTGCTTTTTTCCCGAGCTTCCTCGGACCAACCCTCGCGGTACGCATCCAAATAGTCTCGCCACCTTTTTCTGGGTCATTGCATTTTTTTTTTTTGTGGAAACTTTGGACATGTATGTATTTTAAAAATCGAAGACTTGACTGTGACATGTACCTACTAAGCCGCACTGGGCCGGCGTGATAGGTTCTATCTCACTCCCTCTTATAGAGAGGAGCATCATTTCAGCCGAAAGACGTCCACTGGTGGACACAGACTTCCCCCAAGTTTCGCCACTGCGGATTCCCGTAACCTGTTACATAAAAGTAAGTAAAGTAGCGGTGGCCCAGTGGTGGCGGCCCCAACTTACGAACTGTAAGTCGTGGGTTCGAACCCAGGCAGGCGGATTACTTTGTGTAATTTATTTCATCATCACTGCTCTCAAAAACCGGTGAATGAAAACATCGTGAGGAAACGATGTTCTAGAACCCAAAATTCGAAGACATCTGACATTTACCAATCTGCGCTGGGCCCGCGTGGTAGATTATAGCCCATACGCATAATATGCGCTTTGACGTGGAGTTGCGGACACCAGCCCGTTATATATAATACATAAAAGTATCCAAATGATATGACGTTCCCTCAAGTCAAGTTGTTTATAGTTATTATTAGAGTATCGTCAACTGTAAATCATGTTAGTCCACGTCCGTCTCACTTCAAAGACTTTCATTCCCTAGCTTCTGTCTCGTTTCATGTAAATAATTGGGTAAATATATCATTGTTGTAGAGTTATTTAAGTTGCGACATCGGTGTCTTCTTGTTAGCTGAACATTTTTGACAATGTGATGATTTGAAGATTTTTTATTTATTGTTTGATGTCTATTACGTCTCTGAATAAAATTTACTCTTATCGAAAGTAGACAGGTTGTTAATACGAGTTATACGCGGGTATAGTTAAAATATTTCAAACATGCAAAACTTTAACTTAAATGATTCATCATTATCATCATTTCTGCCGAATGACGTCCACAGCTGGACATAGGCCTTCCCCAAGTGTCGCCACATTGACTGGTCCTGTGCGATTCGCATCCTGGGGGTTCCCGCAGCCTTCACCAGCTCATCTCTCCACCTAGTGGGAGGCCTTAAATGATTGGCAAAGAAGTTTACACTGAGTGTTACACATTTGTAGGGCACCGTAGATTTTAAGGCACAGTTCCATATTCTACGCGCACGACCTGGGAAATTACCAAAATTCTGAGTAATACGATACCACTTGGTAAGACTGGTTGTCAGACTTTTTGGGCCACTTACTTACTTTACACAGCCGGGACCAACGGCTTAACGTGCTTTCCGAGGCACGGAGGAAACTCGGTATGTAAGGGTGGTCACCCATCCACAGACCAACCTAGGCAAGCACGGCTTACCTTAACGAACCACCCCAGCGGCTGTAATGTAGCCACGAATCGACACTGAACCGACACCTAAGAATGAAAAAGCCAAAATTCCTCAGTACTAAATACATATTGTACCGCAGCGTTTGTCTAATTTTATCATCAGACGATATATGACATCCATACATCAGACACAGACGGACTCGCCCATCAATCCGACGTGTGCGTTTGTCTATGTCCACGGTTCTACGGAACTAATTCTAATAGCCGTGTTTGTTACTAAAATAATTTCAGAGGCAGGAATATGATTATTATTGAAGGTGGGCTTTCTATTTTCAGGCTGTCACAGGTGATTTTGAAGTTTTTTTACAGGTATATCAACATCACCTGCCTCGCCCTTTCCCAACTATGTTGGGGTCGGCTTCTAGTCTAACCGGATGCAGCTGGATACCAGTATTTTATATGGTGGGACTGCCTATCTGACCTCCACAATCCAGTAAGTACTGGTTAATAAGCAACCCATTGGTATGCCTCTTTTTACAGTAGAGCAAATTGTACGTTTTTCGTCAATTAAAATACTAGTGTGACGATGTTTTGATCGCAAAGTGCTTTTTAGCGATCAAAACATCAAGATATCTGGACCCTAGTCCATTTAAGTTCTTAATTCGTATACAATAGCATATTTATCATTTAAGTGAACTTCTGGAATAAATAAAAAACCACATAAAAATCTATTGAGATGTTTCAAACATGTAACTGGCTACACTGATACAGAAAAAATAATCTTTTTTAATACTTGTTTAGATTTTATTGACTTTTTTCGTTTTCCTGTTTGTGGCTGCAACTAAGGTATGTGAATGTGCTAAATAGTTTCAAAGCAGAATATTAGTAGTTTGGTACCTCATTTTGTCAGTTTTTTCTGCAACGGTATTTATTTCTTCGGAACTACATAATAAAATAGAGAAGATTCTGTTTCAGCTAATGACACCAAAACATCAATTTAAATTTATCATTTTAAATGCAATTATAATTACTCAATTTCAAATATATTATGGTTGACTTTACAACTTATTTTTATTTTATTTAATGTATAATAATAAGTCAACCCGCGATTATGGCGCTTGCAACAGCGTCGAAATATCGGGACTTCAATAAAAATTACACTTATGTGACATTATAAGATTAAGATAATTTTATTTCACATTTTTTATGTAATTTGTATTTTTGAAATTTTTACTATTTAAAGTTAAAATTCTAAAAAGATTCAATTTTTTAAATTAAAATGTAACCAATTTGTGAAAAGATGTATTTTTTTTACTTCATATTTATTTCTTTTATTTCATTTTAAGTAATTTGTTTTTTTTTTTTAGTTTTTCTTCCGGCTTGCCTGAAATTAATGAATTTATTTTTATCAAAAGGACCTTGCGACGGAAAAAACAAGACTCCTAATAAAAATGTAGTAAACCTTTCTCCCTCACACTCCAACTCAATCTACCAACTATAACACCTTTACACCTTTCTACAGATCAGCGAGTAAATAAAAACAGTGAAGTTATGTGACATCTCACTGGTAAGTCGCCTACGATCCGTCGCCCGTCGACCAACCGTACGTGGGTTTCTTTAATTTATTAACGTGTGTTTACCACTCGTTACTCGTAAACTGAACTGGTTACTTAAAGGAACTGAGGCGCTATTGTCGATATAATTATGGAGTTGAGATTGTCTGTCTCTGCTTGACCACCGCACGTCTTCTCCTGGGACTCATGAGGTTGACTTGTTTTTGGTTTTTAACCGACTTCTAAAAGAGGAATCTAAATGTGTGTGTTTTTTTTAATTTTTATTATTTTATGTTGACGATATTATACAGGGTGGAATTGTTCAATGCCACCTGGAGGGAAAGTACTCGAAATACTGGAGATAGCAAATTTTACTGTTACTGTTAGCCTTTGTCATACAGTCATCCCACTGCTGGGCAAAGGCCTCTCCCCATGACGTCCAAATTCTTCGTTCCAGGGCTAATGTGGGCCCCGCCGGGGTTGTTGTGACTGTTCGAAAGAGATACTGCGGCCCCGGAACGTAAAGGGCGAGGAAGGAACATGGATGGGTTTTAGTCAGTAAGAGTCTGACACTCCCTCCCGCTCCGCCCAGAGTGGGGCAAGTCATTTGACGATTTCCCATCCTAAAAAAAAAAAGGTTCCATTATGTTTCAAGCTCACATCCTTTTACTATTAATTCATATGAAATGTCTCTTCTGTTACAATACATTAGGGATAGGATTTCAATGTCAACTTTCAAGGTGTATCTTGCGGCAACTGGCATGTAATAGAACCAAAAACTTTCGAAGACATAATGAGTCATATTATGATATTTTCCTGTAGGAACTCGTGGCTAAATAATAACTGCTGGTTGGGTCGATCACTAGGTTAAACCGTCCTTGCCTATGTTGGTCTGTGGATGGGTGACCAACCAATACATACCGAGTTTCCCCCGTGCCTCGGAAAGCACGTTAAGCTGTTGGTCCCGGCTGTCATTTGTAGATCTTTGACAATCGTTACAGGTAGGTCATTGGCCCAAAAAGTCTGACAACCAGTCTTACCAAGGGTTATCGTATTACCCAGTACTACTACTGGGTTGTGGAGGTCAGATAGGCAGTCGCTCCATGTAAAATACTGGTATTCAGCTGCATCCGGTTAGACTGGAAGCCGACCCCAACATAGTTGGGAAAAGGCTAGGCAGATGATGATATTTGCCTGTCCGCTCTGAGCTCTAGGTAGATAACAGCCTACTTCCCTATCATAGAGAGAAAGCTGAGATCCCAGCAGTGGGAAAATTATAGTCCGATATCACGCTTATGCTTAAGTATAATCACTCTCTTTTAGTGCTATTTACTATCATTACCAATCTTATCACTTTTCTCAGACAACAAGCATAAAACTCACTTAAACTAATTAAATAAAAACTATAAATTCGCGATAACTTTCAAAGTTACTACTAAACATTTTATGTGGTAAAATGAAACGCATAAAAACTTCTATTGCGTGTAAATTTAAAATGAAAAACATGTGATAGGCTGCTGTGAGTGAGCCGAGAATCGAGACGAAGGACCTTGCTCTCTTAGTGTGGAGAAGGAACTTTTATAATTATAAAGTCTTGCTTTCACTACTTGCGGAAAAAGAAAACAGTTGAATGATCAATCATTAATATCATCATTTTAGCTCAAAGACGTCCACCGCTGGTCATAGACCTTCCCCAGTATCGCCACATTGATCGGTCCCGTGCGACTCACATCCGAATGATAAAAAGATATTTTGAAATCTATTAACTGTCGTTACTCGCTAGCTCAAAATTACAATGTACCTACAGAGTGAATTTTTGAGACAAGAACGACAGGGCAGATCATAATAAAACATGTTTCATGTAAGTAGGTAGCAATTTATTTTTACTTTTACGGACTTATCATAACTTAGATAAGCATAGGTCTAAGTATAAGTCCATGAAAAATACAGGAGCTTTCCTACATTGAGTCAGACTGGAATCAGATTCCAACAAAGTTGTGAAAAGGCTAGGCAGATGATGGTGGACGTCCTATTATAATTTATTTTTCATAAAAATAAATAATAAGTGTTAATTTTATTGAGGAAACGCCTGAAAATGCATGTTTATCACAGGTTGCACTATTAATACTAATAATTTGTTACACTGTTAATATTTCATTGCTATTAGAGAGAGTTAATTGAATGTCAGTCATCGTCGCGAATACTTTGGCACACGATATGCATGTTGCAGGCACTTGATGAAATTATGATTGCTTAAATTTACTAAGTACCTACAAGATGTCTTAATCATTCAGACTCCAGAATCGAGTGTTTAAATCCTTACGTTTTATGGATACAATTGGTAAAGCATGAATTACTTGAAAAATATCTGTAGTTAGTATAATGTAGAACAAATGACAGATTTTACGGGGACATAATAAAAATCGTTTCAACCATATAGAAGTTACGATACCACAGGCACAAATATACAGAAAAACACACATTAAACTTTATACACCCCTTGTTTTCATTGGTTAAAACATAAGAAACAAATATTAACCATAAAGTAAAATAGTAGATTCGTTACCATTGAGGGTTTTTCTTTTTCAACTCTTCCCTAGTCGCTGGATAGATGGTGCTGATCTCGGCACGTTACTGCAAGGAACAGAACGTCAAATAATTCCACTTGGACCTAATGGTTGTATTCGGTAGCTTATGCAAACTAAAGAGTCAGTCAACGAGTGTTTAAGACTTGTGTTTTTAAAGCGTTTCGGCTTTGGCACCTAGTAACGTAGTCGGTTCAACGCCATCGAACGAGTTCTTGGAAACTATTTTTGTATAAAAGTATCCAGTATCTTACATGTTAAGCCAGGTTGTAAACTATCTATGTGCCATATTTCATCCAAATCCATTTAGTAGTTTTCGCGTGAAAGAGTAGGTAGGTAGGTAACAAACAACCTCACTTCGAATATTATATAATATTCAATACCTGTAAGTAAGATTGTATATTAATATTAAAAATAAATAAACAGCAATTAATATACAGTTTTTTTACAATATTGCTAATTCTATGTACAACGGTCATCTTATCGCTGATAGCAATATTATCTTCCAGACAACCTTAGTATAGACTTTTAAGCCGGATTTACATTACGAAATTAGTGGCTTGAAATTAGTTTTAAAACACTAATTTGACCAATAATTTCACGTGTAAACGTTCAGTTTTACAATGCATGCATTACTTTTGTGACATTGGAGTAGTTTCGTGCTATGCGCATATTTTTTGTAAAACTAATGTCATGCAACTAATTTCATCATAATATGATGAAATTAGTTGCGTCGCATTTTAAATATTATTTAAAATGCGACGCGAAAGTAGTGTCGCGACAGCACCTGCGCAGAATGGACGTGTCGCTTTTTGTTGGATTGCAGACAAATAGGTACGCACCAAAAATGGCTAACCACCGTTGGACAGGCGATAAAAATATACAATTTATCAATGCAAATCAACTAAACGAGTGTCTTTGGGATCCGAAACACCCGCAGTAAAACTTTTTTGCAAAAAAATAGAACCGACTTCAAAAAAGTGAAAAATAACTTTAGCTTCAGAAGTCGGTGACCATTGTTTGATTGATTTATTAAGTTTTTTTGGCACCGACTTCTGAAGCTAAAGTTATTTTTCACTTTTTTGAAGTCGGTTCTATTTTTTTGCAAAAAAGTTTTTATTTTTCACTTTTTATTGGTTCACTTGTGCTTACCCCTTCACAGCGTACCGGTGCGGTGGCGTGATGTTATGTTATGAACTGTTGTAAACAATAGATAGACAATAGATTTCAGCAATCCCAGTCCATTTGCTATCATTTATTGAGGAGTTCCGTTCCATATCTCCGAAGTTCATGATCAGATCATGACAATATTTCTATGGGACCAACTTGGAAGTATACCCTTTCAAACAAAAAAAGAATTTTTCAAATCGGTTCAGGCGTCTTCGAGTAATCGGTGAACATACATAAAAAAAAAAAAAAAAAAGACATACAGTCGAATAGAGAACCTCCTCCTTTTTGGAAGTCGGTTAATAAAAATAGAGATGCTCGAGAAGCGGCATACAAAAGAATTAAGGAAGCCATGCAAATGGAAACTGTTACCTAACGATGTTGTTAGCAAAATACAAAATAATTGATTTTGACAGGGCCATTATCTCCGCGATACTGATAATTTAACGGCACTATAATTTAAACGAAAGAAGTTTCACATGTGCTAAAATTAGTTTCACGAAACTAGTTTTATCATGCATGACACTTTTTTCGTAATGTAAATCCAGCTTAAGGAACTTCAAATATATAGGGGTTTAGTAAGAGTTGCACACAAAATATGACGGATTTAAACATTTCCACGCTACGTATTAGACGCGCTAGAAATTATAAATCAATGAACTAGTCAGAAGAGCAGTCAATGTGGCGCTATCAGTCACGGGAGATATAAACTACAACTGTTACGTCAATGGATCTAGTGCCAAGTACTATTGCTATGATATCCTAAGACTTAAGCTTTGATTTATTTTAATAGTAGTGCATTGCTAGAAAAATATCTCTATCTTACTACCAGGGATTGAAAATGGTTCCAAAATACCGGTATTTAGGGGTTCCGGTACCAATAGGTACCAATACCGGAACAGGAACCAGAACCTAAATTGGAACCTTTACTTTACCGGTTCTTGGGCAAAGCGAGTCCAAACTTGTTCTTTGAGGTGCGGAACGAAAGCAAAAAAAGGTATGCTACTTAAGCACGCTCCGAACACCATCCCCTCTTCTGTAAGGAACCTTTAAATCGGGTGTCAAGGAACCGGTATAATAACATTCGATTTAAAGGTTCTGGGAACCGGTATTGAGAACCGGTAAATCGGAATTCGGAACACAAACCGTAAAGAAAGGAGGAACCTTTATAAGATCCTAAATAAAGAACCAGAACCGAAATTGGTACCGGTCTTCAATCTCTGCTTACTACATGGGGTGAAAGTGCCAATGACGCGAAAAAGAATCAGCTGCTCCATACAGCATCGTATCCACCTCGTACAACATTCCTATATGAAAGTTTGGATGCTTGGATGCATCAGTCACACCACTCACACCAGAACGGCTGAACGGATCTTTATGTTTGGAATAGAGATAGATTATAGTTTTGAAAAGAACATACGTTACTTTTTCCTCAATATTTTCAAGCGAACGAAGTCGAATGAATCGAAGTGGTTAATAATCGTCCTGATTTTTATCGCGATTTTTTGGAGATCGAAAAATGAAAATTTACGACAGCACCATCACAAATCACTTTTGGATTTCATATTAGGAAGTGATTTGTCATTGACCAAAAAAAAACAACTAAGAATGTATCTGCCAGATAAAGTGTTTTACTAATCTGGATGTGACAGAAAAAGTAAAAAAAAACACGCAGGACAGTGTTTGGGGATTGCCGATAGACGTGACCGATCGACTCGAACTCGACTTGACTCGTATCGGCTACGAGTGCTACAAAGCGTTAGTTGACGGTCAAGCGAGTTCCATTTTTTTGTTCACCTAAAAGTGCTCAATGCGCGTAGAAGTTATCATTTCAAAAATATTTTAAAACCCTGATAAGTTAGTCCTAAAAACAAACTCCTCTTCCACACTAACCGAGCACTACATAAAACCTTATAAACGCCACTAAATAGTCATCTTTATATGACAATAAAAGTCGGCCATCTTGAAATATATTTATCAATAAATATATCAAGATTAAGTATGTATATTTATTCTAACCGGTATATTGATCTCGTCATGTGGATCATTTTGTATCCATGTAAGGATATTGTATTGTATCGGATTAATTTATTTACCAAATATTGTTGTCGTGTATTGGGGTTTATTTATTTGATTATTTTAAATGAATGAAGGGACAAACACAGGACATTAGAAGGGTTTTTAATTTACCTTTCTTCCGTCCTAATGACTCTGTCAAGTCGGCAATCAATAAAAACTCTTTTGCAAAAAATAAAACCGACTCCAAAAACACAAAAAAGTGACTACGTCACTTTTTAGTGGTTCACTTGTGCTTACTCCTTCACAGCGTAGTGGCGTGATGTTATGTTATGAACTGGTGTAAACAATAGATAAACATGAGATTTCAGCAATCCAAGTCCATTTGCCATCATTTATTGAGGAGTTCCGTTGCCTATCTCCGAAGTTCTTTATCAGATCTTCACCAAATTGAAATGGGAACACTTTGAGAAAGTACTCTTTAAAAACTACACAAATCACATCAAGTGTGCCTATGAAATTTGAAGAGTTCTCTCAATTTCTTCAGGATCCCATCATCAGATCCCGACTTGATGATTATGGGACCACCTGAGAAGAATACCCTTTCAAACGAAAAAAGAATAATTCAAATCGCTTAAGCCATCTTCGAGTAATCGGGAAACATACATAAAAAAATATATAAAAAAAGGTTCCGACGAATTGATAACCTCCTCCTTTTTGTAGTCGGTTAAAAATCAAGGACATCACCACTATGATGACTGTAATGCATTTAAATTGTAATAGAATAACCGTTTGAGAAACATCTTAAATTTTCAGAATATAAACATTAGATTATTATTGTAATGATGAGGTGATGAGGTGCCTACTGTCTTCTCTTTCTTATCTCTAAATAGGCTTGTTTCCACCATCAATAAATTGCAAATCTATTTAGTCCGTCAGTTAGAGTATTAGAAAATAATGGACACGTATTTTTTGTTTTTGTAAATCAACGAATATTGACAAAGATAAAACGTATCAAAACTCGGGAGTGGGCGCTCGTGACGTCAGTACCTACTCACTAAGAATCATACCGAACAGTGACGTATTGGGAATTTTAAAAGCGTCGTATCTTCGTCAATTTTGTTTTATGTGACAAAAGAAAAAATCACGGACTAATTACATTTTTTCAGTTAACAAGCCTATTGTAAAATAAAAACTAGTAATTCGCCCGCGAATTCGTCTGCAAAAAAAAAGTGATAACTCGGCTAACTTGCATGATAAAAATATAGTTTAGAGCCTAAAGTTACTTTCTGATAATTTAGCTTTGTATTGGTGAAAAAATGATTAAAATCGATCCAGTAGTTTCGGAGCTTATTCGGTACAAACAAAAAAGCAAACAAAAAAATCTTTACACATAAACAGTACAGACAGCAAAGTTAGTAAGCTGGCATCCATTGCCACTGACACACATAACACAAGTCCAATAAAAATTACAACGCATAACAAATACAAACGAATCACCGAAGAAAATTAATTAAAACCAGTTCCTACACTACCCCTAACTGGCAACTATCCCCAGTTAAAACAGAACGGAACAACAATAACATCTACTACCCGTAACATGCAATAGTAGCTTGTAGCTCCCGAAAACCAGACCTTTTTAGTCTACAATAGAAATTATCAATCACCAGGATTTACGGCTCGGAACCAAAGCTTGCTTTTTCCACTATAAACCGTATAAATTTGGATGAAAGCTAAATATTTAACTGACTTGTATACGACGAGCTCCTACTAAATGTGTCGCATAAATTCGGTCAAGTAAAAAGTCGTCAACTCTTGGGGGTGAGGTTAATATGGATAAGACGGGTTGAAATGGGGTGAAATTATTGAAAGAAAGATTAAAAAATTATGTTTTGGTGATTTATTTTTATTGAATTTTAAGCCAATTACGCCACTCAAAAAAATAAGTAACTCTTACTTAGATCAAATTGCCTCGAGTGTTTAATACATAAGCTTTGGTAAAATGCAGTAGAACTGGTAGGAAAACCTTCAAATAGAATTGAAAGAGTTTTCCAAAACTCTTTAGAAGGGAGGTAAAAAATACTATATTCTAAACAGTTCAGTCACAATCAATCAATCAATCAGTTTATTTGTGAAACATAGGTGTTTACATTAGGTGTTTACATAATTAGGTGGTGCGCTATGTTTTGTCATAATTAAGACATACAAATTTACAAGTGACCCATTAGGTGTCATTACATTATAATCATTAATAATTTCAAATTAATTAATACATAAAAAGAAAAAATAGTAAAAAAGAAACATTAAATACAGTAAAATTAATAAATACTCATAGTACTTCATAATATGCATTATTGTAATGATTGGTCGTTCAAAATTTCATCTACATTATAATAACATTTGTCAATTAATAATTTGCTAAGAGCTTTTTTAAACTTATATAATGTCATGTTTTTTAAGTCATCAGGAATTTTATTAAATACTTTAGGTGCCATACCAAAAAAACTTTTTCGCATCACATCCAGCCAGTCTTTTTTTTATAATAGAATGTGTTGATTCGAAAAGAAAAAAACATCCACTTAGTGCGTTTTATAAGAATAACTCAAAACTATGGGAATAGACGGTGAGAAAGCATTTATGATATTGCTTTTCTTACCAAAACAGTAAAGCACAAACGCCACATCCACACTAACCTCACCCCTCCGTCGCCATTAAACGCAATAGTTACGGTTATATAATTTATTGTTTTTCATCTTTGAAATCTTAGCGGAGTCAAGTTGTATAAATCATGCGTTAATGCCAGAGTATTATACAAATTCAAATTTATAACATGATAAAATTGCCGAACGGGCGCCCCCCTCGCCCCCTTCCACTGGGGGGACGTAAACTACGCTGCCCTTAATTCATTAGAGATCGGGTTCCGTTTGGAGTTTTTGACTTTTGAGATTGAATATCAAACGTAGGTTATGCGCTGACAGATTTTTGATTGTGCATAAGCCGAATGCAATAAATAAACGCAATGAGTCTTTTATGTAAGATATAATATTCGCTTAGTGAGAAAACTCAACTGAATTATTTGACACGGTTCCAACTGGTCCCTGTATGCATAGCTACCAGTATGTCTCACGCTTAACATATTACACGTTGAGGAACGGGTAAAAGATTAGAGCCATATGTGACTAACTCCACTTTGATGGAGATAACAATCTTTATCTACGAACTCATAAATATGAAAGTGTAAATCAAAAACACAAGGTGACGCCATAAAAAGAGCTGAGAGATGTTACACACACTGTCACAACCCTTTTGTAAAAGATGATATACACTTTCTTCCACACAAATCTTTCTTTCATTCTTCCCCATTCAAAACCGCTCAAAAGCATTTTTTCACACAATCGAATAACTCAATTCAGAAATAGAAAATTAATAATCGTCTAAAACCGACTGCGAGCGAAAAAGGCCGATTATCATCGAAGCAATTATTATCAGTGAGTTTGATTTATATGGATTTTGGAGTTAAACCTCTTTCTTTCCTATTCAGATTTAATTGAATGATCAAATCGGATGGCATTAGCGAGGCTCCTTTGTCTCTCATTTGTTTAAACAATGGGAATCAATCGGTGATCGGTTTGCGGCGTTTTTTGTAGTTCGTGCTGATTTTTTGAGGGTTTCATGCGATTTTCTTCAATGTTTTTTTCTTTTAATGTATTGTTAGGAGAGTAGTTAAGTTTTTCTGAAAAAAAAAACTCAGTTTTTGCGCTTAATATTTATTTTTAGAAAGAAAGGATGACCAAGTTTTTTATTTTATGGGTTGATTCGTTCATGGAATGATCACTACATTACATTGAACTGCCTTTATACATCGTAATAAATAGACAGTAAAATCGAAACGGTAAATGACACTGGCCGTCCCTTCGCAACATTTTAAATAAAAAACCTTTATTAATTAACGCACAACCCCCAAAAATCATCGTCCATACATTCACCCCGTAAAACGTAAACATCAAATACTCCAAATATTTAGCAAAATCAGCACCAAAGCTTATTAATACGGCAACCGGACCGTCCATAACTAATAATTATATTTTGTCGTCCATCCGTAACAAATATGTCCCAATACGGTGATATCGGTATGGTGTTTACCCCCCAAACCCCACCTTTTACCCCTTTCACCCCCCAACTACCCCCATATTTAATGCGGGTACCCGATATTCAACTCTGCTGTATTGGTGTACCTTAATAAATTTAACATTAAAATCACGGTAAAGGGTTATTAGTATTTTGTTTTGATAATTTGAAAATATTGTTTTTGTTACAGCTATTTTTAAAGCGCCCTTTGTATGTAGCTGAGTGAATATTTTTGGTTAATTGTTTTTATTGGAATAGAAGAGCGAAGTGTTAAAGACAGAAAAGTGTTTCGATTTTGGCCTTTACTTTTGAAAGGTATTGCTTTTTCTCAAAAACAAAATACTTACATACATACATAGACTGCTAAAATCAAAACCCTTCCTTTTGGCGTTGCCGCAGTCGGTAAAAAGTAGGTATCTTATTTGATGGTTAGACACAACTAATAAGTATTTGAAAACTATAAACAAATAACAGCTAGATAAACCGAAATATTGAATAGACTTAAATGACTGTTAATTTAGTATTTTATAATTTTCTTTTACATTCTTGATTTCTAAACATATGGGTATCTAAGTTGTTGTGCATGTTTTAATTTTATAAGGCAGCATTGACTTAGATACACGTGCCTGACATTTTACTTATGTGATATTTAATTTAATATCGTCTCATAAAATGGTTTTTATGGACTAACGTTATCTTGATAAATCTTCTTATATATATATAAAATGGTAAACTGACTGACTGACTGACTGACTGACTGACTGACTGGGTGATATATCAACGCACAGCCCAAACCGCTGGGTCTACAGATTCCAAATTTGGCATGAAAATTCCTTATGTGGTCTAGGGGTGCACTAAGAAAGGATTTGTCAAAATTCACCCTCTAAGGGGGTGAAACGGGCCCCCAAAGTTTGTATGGGGAAACAAGATTAGTTAGACTATTTTATTCGAAACTTCACAAGAGTACTGCTATTGATAAATGAGTAGAAACGGGTTTCAGGTTTTTTCAAAATTCAACCCCTAAGAGGGGTAAATGGGGTGACAAAGTCTAAAAATCAACGCACAGCCCAAACCACTGGATCTACAGATTTCAAATTTGGCATGAAAATTCCTTATGTGGTCTAGGGGTGCACTAAGAAAGGATTTGTCAAAATTCACCCTCTAAGGGGGTGAAACGGGCCCCCAAAGTTTGTATGGGGAAACAAGATTAGTTAGACTATTTTATTCGAAACTTCACAAGAGTACTGCTATTGATAAATGAGTAGAAACGGGTTTCAGGTTTTTTCAAAATTCAACCCCTAAGAGGGGTAAATGGGGTGACAAAGTCTAAAAATCAACGCACAGCCCAAACCACTGGATCTACAGATTTCAAATTCGGCAAGTAGGTTCCTTATGTGGTCTAAGAGTGCACTAAGAAAACATTTTTCAAAATTCAACCCCTAAGAGGGGTAAATGGGGTGACAAAGTGTAAAAGTCAACGCACAGCCCAAACCGCTGGGTCTATAGATTCCAAATTTGGCAAGTAGGTTCCTTATGTAGTCTAGGGGTGCAATAAGAAAGAATTTTTCAAAATTCACCCTCTAAAGGGTTGAAACAGGCCTCCAAAGTTTGTAAGGGGAAACAAGATTGGTTAGACTATTTCATTCGAAACTTCACAAGAGTACTGCTATTGATAAAAGAGTAGAAACGGGTTTCAGGTTTTTTCAAAATTCAACCCCTAAGAGGGGTAAATGGGGTGACAAAGTCTAAAAATCAACGCACAGCCCAAACCGCTGGATCTACAGATTTCAAATTCGGCAAGTAGGTTCCTTATGTGGTCTAAGAGTGCACTAACAAAACATTTTTCAAAATTCACCCTCTAAGGGGGTGAAACGGGCCTCCAAAGTTTGTATGGGGAAACAAGATTAGTTAGACTATTTTATTCGAAACTTCACAAGAGTACTCCTATTGATAAATGAGTAGAAACGGGTTTCAGGTTTTTTCAAATTCAACCCCTAAGAGGGGTGAAACGGGCCTCCAAAGTTTGTATGGGGAAACAAGATAAGTTAGACTATTTCATTCGAAACTTCACTAGAGTTCTCTTATTGATAAATGAGTAGAAACGGGTTTCAGGTTTTTCAAAATTCAACCCCTAAGAGTGGTAAATGGGGTGACAAAGTCTAAAAATCAACGCACAGCCCAAACCGCTGGGTCTACAGATTCCAAATTTGGCAAGTACGTTCCTTATGTAGTCTAAGAAATAATTTTTCAAAATTCACCCTCCAAGGGGTGAAACGGACCTCAAAAGTTTGTAAGGGGAAACAGGATTGGTAAGACTATTTCATTCGAAACCTCACAAGAGTACTCCTATTGATAAATACAAGATAGCGCCGAGGAAAAGTATTTGTTTTTCCATCTCGGGTGTCGTTTACATGGTTTTCGAGGTCGCTGATTACAAAAATAAGATCGAAATGGCGTTGAAGTAAATTTTTCGTCATGTGTGTCGTTTTCATGTTTTTTGGGGTCTCTGATATCGAAAATGAGGTCAAAATGAAAATCCAAGATGCCGTCTAGGGTTTTTTTTTAATATTTCCGTCATGGGTGTCGTTTGCGTGGTTTTCGGAGTCGTTGATAACAAAAATGAGGTCAAAATGAAAATCCAAGAAGGCACCAAGAATTTTTTTTTCGTTTTTCCTTCATGGGTGTCGTTTTCATGGTTTTAACTGAACACAAATCTAATTTTTTTTTGTTTGTCTTTGTAGCTACGTGTCGTTATGTAATTTACCGGCCATAGTAATTCCATCCCAGACAATAATTTAAGATTTTACACAATACTTCTGCAAAGTTCCTCTGTTCTGCTTTGAAACCAACTAATTTATGAACAACCCAGATATGTATATCTTTAAAAGTCTGCTGGATCTTGAATTTTACTTACTCTTTGTTTTGCGCAATGAAATTCTCTCATTTTTTAATTAAAATTACCCCGAATTCAACGCGAGCAAAGCCGCAGACAAAGCTATCTAATACATAAAAATACCTCGCGTCACATTGTTTGTAATCGAAGTCCTCCGAAACGACTTCATCGATTTTTTTTTGTGTATATATGGTAGGTCATAGAACAAGTCGTCGTTTTATTACCCCTATGTGACAAGGGTGGTTTACGCGGACGAAGTCGCGGGCAACAGCTGGTCTATCTATATATCTATCTAAATATATAAAACTCAAAGGTGACTGACTGACGTAGTGATCTATCAACGCACAGCCCAAACCACTGGACGGATCGGGCTGAAATTTGGCATGCAGGTAGATGTTATGACGTAGGCATCCGCTAAGAAAGGATTTTGATCAATTCTACCCCCAAGGGGATAAAATAGGGGATGAAAGTTTGTATGAAACTTGGTCAATTTTAAACCGATCAGGCTGAGACTTTGCTTGCATAAAGCTAATATGACGTAGGCATCCCCTAAGAAAGGGTTTTGATAAATTCCACCCCTTAGGGGATAAAATAGGGGATGAAAGTTTGTATAAATCTTCTTAGATTTTCGACGCACAGCCCAAACCACTGGACGGATCGGGCTGAAATTTGGCATGCAGATAGATGTTATGACGTAGGCATCCGCTAAGAAAGGATTTTGATCAATTCTACCCCCAAGGGAATAAAATAGGGGATGGAAGTTTATATGAAAGTCCGTCAGTTTTAAAGTTAGGATCTTCTAATTTTGTGTGTAGGCTGACGATTGAAAATTAATTTATACGTGTTTCAGCGTTTTTGATAATTCCAACCCGAAGGCTTAAAAAGGGGATGAAATTGTGTGTGAAAAATCTTTAATTTTCGACGTAAAAAGTACAAAATTTGTTATCTGGGCTTATGATTGGAAGCTAACGCAACGGCTTTATTAGAATTTCAACCCTTGAGGGGTGAAAAAAGACCATCATTTTTTTTTTAATTAAAGTATTTATTTTTGAGTTACTAAATAGCATCAAAGTTAGTAAGTCGTTGGTTTTTTTTTTATTTCAACCCACAAAGGGAAAAGGGGATGAAGTTTTGCATTGTATTTGTTCATTCGTTCACCAATAACGGCAGCAGGAGAGACCTTTTGCAGCAGTGCAAGTTAATAGTATAGGCCGTACACAAGTTAATAGTACAGGTAGGTACCAATCGTATGGACGCGCACACGTGGCTGGCAGTACTTACCGTTTTGTAGGGACCTAGGTAAGCCGAAGATTATGGAGTTACGGCAGGGGCAGAAAAAGAAAGTATGTATAGTAGAGCAAGATAGAATGAGTAATTGTCGATGTCGTATTTGATACCAACTAGATTTTTTTATTTTGTTGTTTTCTGTTTTTAGGTAGATTTCCTTTTTTTTTAAAAAAAAAAATCTACCTATTGGTCTCTCACTTACGGAGATTTATATGTATACGTATGTTTAAGGGTGACAAGCAAAATTTAGCCACACTCTACAGGTCGCAATTATGAACCGAGTGCTTTCAAACTTGGCCAAAAAATCGAAAAGGTCAAAACTTAGGCTATGTTCGTGAATGGGCGGAATTCGTCCATGGGGGGCGGCGGGGGGCGGTTTTTCTAAAATCAGTTTTTTGGCCATAACTTTATTATCCTATGATGAAAAATTTTTGTACCGTTTTTCATTTTTATCATTCTGAGTAAAAGTACGGACAACTTTAAAATAAAACTTTTTTGATGCAACCCCTAAATTAGGGAGGGGGTTGAAATTTCCAAAATTTTTGCGAAAAAATATCATATCTCCGAAACAGTAAACATTTTGAGCGTCGCAAATATTTTTTTTTTTGAAAGAAAATTGTTTACTCTACAGTTGTTACCTTTGAAGTTTAGCTATAAAACTTAGTTTTCGAAATAAAAAAACATAACTAAAAATTTGAGGGCGTTTCCATGCTAAACTCTTATGAGAGGATTTAAAAAGGGTAAATTTCCATTACAGGACAACGATTTTGAAATCATATTTTTATTTGTAGATTGTACACATAAGGACAACTCTTTATACAAATTTTCAATAGTCGGACGCTCCAGCACCTTCTCCGAAATCTACCTCCTCCTGCGGCTTGCCGGAGGGATTTTTTTCTAACTCTTCTGATCTTACTTTTGATGAATGAAGATAAACGAATATTTTCGGATTTTTCATCATGGTGTCGTTTCCGTGGTTTTTGGTGTCGCTGATAATGAAAATCAGTTCAAAATTAACATGGTAAAAAAAGTTAACAGAAGCAAAAAAAAAACAGTTCTCTATTTTTTTCTTAGGCTTCCCCTGACACTATTTTCACCCTTCGCTGTTAGGTAGAGGTGTATCTAATCCTACACCCACATTTCGCACATTTAGCTTATTTCCATCAACCGGGCACAAAAATACAATAACACTTTGCCCGTCCCGGAAATCGAACCCAGGATCTCATGCTCAGTAGCGCTTGCGACATCTTGACCAACGATGCAGTCTCACACATGACCCATCAATATTTTCACGCGAACGAAGTCGCGGGCAACAGCTAGTTAATATATATAATATAACCCATGGAAAAGGGGGCTAGCCTTATGCCATCAACCGTGCACAAATCCAGACTCCGTGTCTGCTACTGAGAAATTCTTGATCAAAAACTACAGTAACACTTTGCCCGACCCAGGAATTGAACCTAGGACCTCACGCACCGTAGTCGTACTGGCGACCACTCGACCAACGTGGCAGTCAGTGTCTTGACTGCTAAAATAGTGGTGACTTAGTGGTAACAGCACCATGTCATGAACACATCCACAGACAAACCTAGACAAGCACGTCTTAACCTAAAGATTGACCGGAGTGACTGTTATTATTAAGCCACGAGCTGCTCCACGTATCAACCCAAAAATAACAACCATTTCCCCATACGTCATAATATCTGAAATCTCCCGACTTGCCAGCATACCTATGTCTGCAACCTGACGGGAAACAGAAGCATGCTATCAACCAGCACCGTTTCAACATCGTCAGTGCGCAGATAAACACAGCACACCACTTTTGCACCGCACAGATAAGTATAAGCACTTAGCACACAAACTATGCATAAGCACAGCTTTTTGATAACTCGCCGACAGTACACTTGTGAGGAAAAGTGTTTACAGGAAATTGGGCGACTCTTTGTTTTTCTTGTTCTATTTTTGTTTTAATGTATCGTTTTCAACATGAGCTTAAATAAATGGATAGTTATTGCATGCACATCTTTGAAAAAAAAATGTAAAAAAGTTAAAATATTAGTTTTTTTTTTTTTATAAATGCTGATACAAATAGCCTCTATCTATTAACAGGTGGCATACATGTTGGCGAATATTAAAACGGCATTGACTCGAAAATCACTTTATCGCTATACATAATTATGGTTGCTACCACATTTATGGTCAGCGGAATTCACTGCCAGATCCTCTGTTTCCCGATGATTATAATCTGGATATCTCTTAAGTTCGAATGAATCGGTTTCTTCTAGGCAAGCGTGTTCTATAACCAGGCGATTTTCGGCCAAGAGCAAGCCGCAAGCGAGAGTAAAATACACGAAATCTATCGTGGATACAGTGATACCAAACTTGGTTGAAGTCTTCTTTCCTTAATTCCTGCCTTAAACTGGCAGAAACTGTAATAATAAATGGCATTTTTTTAACTGCTTTAAAACTATGCCTCATAATTACAGTGGCTAAGTGAAAATTTTAAAATAATTAAAAAATGTTTTACAACCAACCTGCCTTATAGGATTCAAGCCAACTAATAACAATAATTGAAATTATGCTTTACCGCAACTGCTTTTCGCAATTTTTTGTTTATTTTTTCATAGAGCTACGAAGCAAACCCGACATAATCTCCAAAAACCAAATCTGTTTAAAGGATTTTTTTTTTGTTCGGAGATCACCTAAATAAATTATAGCATTTAATAATGAAACGTACATTGATATCTTCCTTATAACCTAGATTCCAGTGGTTAAATTAGCTAAGCCGTGTCTAACCGGAATAAATGCGAAAAATCTGCAAAACACTTACATCATCATTCTCTTGCCCTTATCCCAATTTATTTGGTGTCGGCGCAGCATGTCTTCTTCTTCCATACTCCTCTATTTTTCGTCATCTCATCAGTCACTTCTTTTCTTACCATATCCTTCTTAACACAGTCCATCCATCGTTTCTTTGGTTTTCATCTACTCAAATACCCATCCACATTCATACTCAAAACTTTTTTCACAACATTTTCCTCATTCCTCCGCATCACATGCCCATACCACGACAACCGATTACCACACAACTTTTCAGTCACCGTCCATTCATCCATCCCGTGTTAATTCTGTGCTTTACACTACGATCTATTTCGCCATCGCTTTGCATGAGTGAACCAAGATACCGAAAGTCGGAGCAGACAGGAAGAGTCGCGCCATCTAGCGCTATGGCTCCAGAGCTGGAGTGACCGCCAAAATCGCAGAACATGTACGAAAACCAAAATAAACATAAAAAGTAAATGTCAAAATAATGAAGTTGTCAGTCAACCACAAAAAAAGTTGATTTATAAGTGCCACGTTGATTGTTTAAACCATCTATGCGATTTTAGTGTAAACCTTTAAAATAACATTAAAAATGCTAACAGTTTAATAATATTAGTTTTTTTATATTCTATTCTGATTCTATTCTAATTAAAGCAGATATGATTACCAATGGGTAGGTACCGTACTTTTTTTGTAAACGGAAAAAACGCCCCTATTCACGTAAGTATTTTCTGTCAAATGACATTGACCTCAACAGGAATGATTTGACTCGCAAAAAATATCATAACATAGCTTATTTATTATGATTTTAAGATTCCGGTTTCATTTCTATATATAATATTTCGTTTAATACTATAGTAAGTTGGGTACCTACTTTTTTTTGGTGTAATATGAATAATACAAGCAACAACCAGGTGGGTCTAAAAAAAACTGTCTCCTTTTTTCTCTAATTTTTTTTCCTATTTCCCCAAGCACTTTTCGCGGCACCAGTACGGGTGTACAGAACACCTCTCACGTCTGGCGATCACGCGCACATTTACCGATCTCTGATTAAGTCAATAGGTGGCGCGCGCGTCGCTCTCACACATGCATTATTTACTCAGACGGTGGGTGTCTGTGGGTTATGTAAGTCGATGATTATTGGTGCCGAAACGTGGCGGGATTCAGAACAAGTGTTGGAGACTGGATAGTATTGATTTCAGAGCTTAGTATGTAAGGAGCTCGTGACTAAATAATAACAGCCACTCGAGTTAATCTTCAGGTTAAGCCGTGCTTGCCTAGGTTGGTCTGTGGATGGGTGACCACCCATTACATACCGAGTTTCTTTCGTGCCTCGGAAAGCACGCTAAGCCGTTGGTCCTGGCTGTCATTTGTAGGTCTTTGACAGTCTTTACAGGTAGTCGGTGGCCCAAAAAGTCTGACAACCAGTCTTACAAAGGGGTATCGTGTTAACAGTTTTAACTGGGTTGTGGAGGTCAGATAAGCCGTCGCTCCATGTAAAATACTGAGACTTCGTCGAGCTTCATTGTTTCGGCGTACTGTCCCCTCCGGCCGTTTTCGCAACTGCGATTCGCAACCAGTGGCGAATTAGGAATTTTTACTCCTTGTTCGCAACCAGTTGCGAATCAAGAATTTATTTCAAACAACAAGGTCTGTCTGTATGGTCTACGTGAATAAGTCCTAAAGAACTATGTAAGTGGTAAGACATGTGTAAATAGGAGTAACAGTAGCAGTTTAAATGTACAAAAAAAATACAAAGTAACCACTAAACCCAAATTAAACCACTCACTGCACGGCCAATTTACATCTGTCAAATTACGGACATTTTTAGTTGAACAATTTCACACTCCACTTATAAGAGCACGCACTCACGGTTGCATCGCAAAACATTTGGCGTTTCATCTGCTCACGAATAATCCTGAATGAAGGAAGCTATACATCACAGGAAAAAACGTCGGCGATGCAACGCCCGTGTGTCCCACCCTTTAGAGTTATGAATACATTATTTGATTATAATGATTTATTTGAATGTGGTTTTAGTGTGTTTGATGGTGATCGTTATCATGGGAGGTGAGATGGGTGAGCATGGGCATGTGTTATCCTTATCAGTTCCCTCCCTGCCATAGTTGGGTAGTTGGGTAAGCGGCTGTATAAAGGGTGTAAAATACCCTTAAAGAAGCCAAAAAAGGCACTTAGGTATTCTCCCCGTCATTGGAATCATTTTTTTCTTCTACACCATACCTGGGAACCTAGTTACGGAGATATTGGGGGTCAAGTTTCTAACTTTTTTTAAATAGGTACCTACATGTTTTTAATGGAAGATTTTTACTTTTAACACCTTCATGAATAATATTCTATCCAAGTAGTGTTCAATCCATCCATCAGCACAATGTTTTGAGTTTTACCGTATAACGTGATTTTTCACCCCAAAAAAAAAATGTTTCCCAGCAATAATTTTCGCGTAAAGTTACCTACTTAGTTTGATGTACAGAATGCTTGATTTATGGCTTCGTGATGAGTCTGTTTAGACCCATCACGAATTCTTCAATAACGCAGCGCTGCGTTGCATAGCGCAGTGTTGCATACCTTTATTCTCGTGAGGTACCCAGCAGCCCAATTCATTTCTTTGGGTGAACCTGAACGTTTGCTTGCACTGATAGAGGGCGCCTGGTCTGGGCGTCTGGGCGTCTGGTTTTCCGGACAAATGAGTGACATGCAGATTGTATGATCGCAGTTATGTATGATAAACGCAGTTATTGTATGATCGCAAGTCAATCTAGTCTGTGGTAAGGACTGCGGAATCAAACAATGGTGTAAAATAGGACTTTTTAAACATCAAAAAGTTTTGTTTACACTAAATTAACAAACAATAAAAAAGTATCAATGAGCGCAATCCCAATAGCTTTATGATTAAATCCTTATATGATTGAAAAAACAAGAATTTGACAGACTACTGAAAAACTACGCTGGAATCAAATGCGAGTTTTACAAGGTAAAATCGAATCCTACATGAATCAAAATCAGTTAAAATGTAGTCTATGGTACCCGGTCTATAATAACGAATCGATTGACACCATATTCATCAAAATTAGATGAATGGTTTAGGCGTTACGGAGGAACATACCTACGTTAATACAAATATACAAACGTTCATACATACATAGACTGCTTTTGGCTTCGCCGTAAAAAAACGAGCATTGCCCAGATATCAAACGTATCCTATACTAGCTGACCCACGCAACTTCGTCTGCGTCACATAGGAGAGAAAAACGAAAGGAAAAAAAATCCCCGTTTTTGCAACATTTTTCATTCCTGCTCCGTTCCTAATGGTCGTAGCGTAGTATGTTATTTAGCCTAAAGCCTTACTCGATAAATGGACTATCCAACACAAACAGATTTTTTCAATTTGAACCTGAGATTAGCGCGTTCAACCAACCAAACAAACAAACTCTTCTGCTTTATAACATTATAGTATAGATTTCAGGAAAAGACGTAAAAATAGTTGCTACACTATCACCCATTGTTTTGGTCGCCATAACTTTGAGAGAACCTTTTATTCCCCTTCTTTAACTACATTAACGTACGTATGTACTGCTGTTAATAAATCGGGCGGCGCCATTAGTCCCGGGTTCGAGTCCCGGCGGAAAGCATGCGTCTTGTTGATTTGTGATGAACGCTGATGGATGGCGTGTGTGTGTAGTGTTACAGTTTTTTGGATGATTTTGTTTCTTGGCTCAGTTTTGTGTAGATGAGTTTATTTGAGTTTTGTTAGATTGTTCGTTTTGTTTTCTCAATCGATTAATTTGTTATGGAAATGGAGTTTAGGTGATATGTTTAATACTATGTAGAGTCGAGAATGGAAAAAAATCAGCAGGTTTTTAGAAAACTTGCACTAATTCGTGAATGCTTTATCTACGAGAAATATATTATTATAGGTAAGTTGGTTTAATTTTATAATTATTTGAGAATATATATATATTTTTTATATTGTTATTTTATTATGGATAACTAGCGGACGTCACTCGGTTTCACCCGCGTAGTTCCCGTTCCCGTGGGAGTACGGGGATAAAATGTAGCCTAATGTTACTCGTGGATAATGTAGCTTTCGAATGGTGAAAGAATTTTTAAAAACGGTCCAGTAGTTTTTAAGCCTATTCATTACAACCAAACAAATAAAGTTTTCGTCTTTGTAATATTAGTGTAGATATGGTATATGAGTAATATAAATAGAGGAAGACCAATGAAACGACGAATGGACAGTGTTAAGAAGGATATGGCAAGAAAATAAGTGTCTGATGAGATGAGGAAAAATAGAGGAGTATGGAAGAAGAAGACATGCTGCGAAGACCCCAAATGAATTAGGATATGGGCAAGAAAATGATGATAATAACATAATATTGTTAACATCGTCACGGAATAATTTCATACGGAACTCCACGCTAGCTCACTTGCTCAATTTTTTCAAACACATATTATAATTAACACCCATAATTGCTAAACCACATGACATTAGCACATGCAAATGATATGAGCGACATATCACTCTATATGACGTGTGATGTACATACACTTGTCACATATATCCGTCATTATACTGATTTATGCGTCTTAGAACATCTGCTCGCCATATTAGAAACTGCAGTGTGTGAGCTTATCTTATAGTGCTCGTAAATTAATCTTTAAGTACGTTTGTGTGGTGAGAAATAGATCGTGGTGAAGTTTTGCGTGACTTGTTAACAGAGATTAAAGTCATAGAAGCTGGATAACCACGGTTAAAGACAGACAAAAAAAATCTAACTAGAATTCTTGAAGGACTTATCCAGACAGACAGGTCAATGTGTTTTGGGCCTAGTTTGACTGGGATCTTCGGATCTTAGAATCCGCCTAATTACTTTGTTGTTGGATGTAACCTATGTCTTCGAAGTTAAAGTGTAATTTGGTCATAATAAAGTTTTATTTTTCAATAGATAGCTGACCCACGCAACTTCGTCTGCGGCACATAAGACAGAAAAAACTCACAAAAGGAATACTTTCTGCTCCGCTCCTATTTGTGGAAACGTAATGTAACCGTCCTCGATAAATGAACTATCCAACTCAAAAATATGTTTTCAATCCAACCAGTAGTTCCTGAGATTAGCGATTCAATCAAACAAACAAACTCATTAGCTTTATAATATATGTATAATTTACACCCTTTATAAAGGGTGTAAAACACCTGTTCACGAAGCCGAAAGGCACTTGTTCTCCCCATCATTGCGATCATTTTTTTGTTCTACATCATACCTGGGAACCTTCTAGTTACGGAGATATGGAGGGTCAAGGTTACAACTTTTAGACAAGTTTTTTTTTTTTTAATACAAGTTTTTATGTAAGATTTTAACTTTTAACACCTCCACGACCCCCGTACTATTCAATCCATCCATCAACACAATGTTTTAAGTGCGTTACATTGAGTTCTACCACAAAACATGATTTATAACCTCAAAAAAAAGTTGTTTCTCCGCAATATTTTTGCGTAAAGTTACTTAGTTTGATGTACAGAATGCTTGGTTAACGGCTTTGTGATGAGGTGGTTTACACCCTGTATGTAAATATTAATACAGATTGTTGCAGGGATTTCAGAGAAACAAAATAGGTCTAGTATAGCAGTCGTATTGTGTAAACTATAGACAATTCCTACGCCATACTAAAGAAAGAAAGCCCGCCTCACGAATGCACGATAGTTCACTAAAAACCGGCCAAGTGCGAGTCGGACCCGTGCATTAAGGGATCCGTACCTTCTAAGTAGGGGAGCCCCCTTTTTTTAATAGCCTGAGCTGTCCCACTCGTGGGCAAAAGCCTCCCCCATTCCTTCCACATTTCTATTTTTTATTTATTTTAGTATTTGTTGTTATAGCGGCCATATAAATACACAATCTGTGAAAATTTCAACTGTCTATCACGGTTCATGAGATACAGCCTGACAGACAGACGGAGTGGAGTCTTAGTAATAGGGTCCCGTACCCAAAGGGTAAAAACCCTATTACTAAGATTCCACTGTCCATCTGTCTGTCACCAAAGCAATCTCTAAAAATCAAGGAGACATAATGATACAACTCTCTCACCAGACATAATCCCCTTATCATTACTTTTGACATGCTCAGGAACAGGGCATAGTGACCCACTAAACCAGAACACACACCAGAGAGCAAGCGGCATACACAAAGACAAACCAGCTAATAACCGACACATATTTCATTAGTAAAACACACAGAAATCATAACAAAAGACACCGAACTTCAAGTTATCTGCCGACGCAAACATTTCAGAGACCACTTGAAAGTAAAACTCTTTTCAACATACCGCTGTCATTCAGTAGGAGAATTCAGAAGGTCCAAGCTTTTATGGTAGAACTAGGTAAGTGATATACCGAAACGTTGACTACGATTTGAAAAAAAAAACCATTGAATAGATATATGGTATATGGTATATTTGCCAACTTTATTTGGGTCGGGTTCCAGTCTTACCGGATGTAGCCACCAGTATTTTACTGCCTAACTGACCTCCACAACCCAGTTACTATCTACTGGATAATGTACGGTGTCCCTTGGTCAGACTTGCGAGCCACTGTCCAATATCCACCAGGACCAACGGCTTAACGTGCTTTCCGAGACGTGACGAGAGTGTGGAAGTGAGTTCCATGCAAAGACGCACAGCATGAACAGTGAATGATCCATCAAACCGACTTGAGGAGTGAGGAGCTTTCTAGGGTGAAGAAAAACAAGAAATATCTCCTCACGATGTTTTCCTTCAACGAAGCAAGTGACATTTTTAATGTCATATCCTTGGGTTCGACCTAGATAACTGTGATTTGACAGTGTAACGCATGTAAGGCCAAGTCAGAGGCCCATGGGAGGCATTAAAACTCTGACAGCAGGTTAGGACTGTTCGAAAGAGATACCGCGGCCCCGAAACGTAAAGGGCGAGGAAGGAATATGGATGGGTTTTAGTCAGTAAGAGTCTGACACTCGCTCCCGCTCCGCCCAGAGTGGGAGAAGTTATATGACGATTTCCCATGCGAAAAAAAAAAAAAAAGGTTAGGCACTATAACCACACGAGAAAGAAAGACGATGAGAGAGTGGTCAGTGTACTGCTCTTTCATGTGCTTTCTCTTATGAAAATTACTGCCTACATTCGACTCATTACTCATAATTACTCATTTAAAAGTTCATTGACATTTAAAGTTTAATTTCTAGTTCATTTTCAAAAGCGCTACTCAGTGAAATCCCAAATAGATCTTCTGACTTTATAAATCTTAGTGGCAAAGCTCTTTTCAACTCACCGCGGCGCCTGTGCATTCTGTGTCAACATGCGCACGCATCTTACACAGCTATTTGTTTAGCAATTTTATTCTTTTATGTTTTGATCATGTAGAAATAGTCTGATAAGTTTGTTAGTAAATAGATCTGCGGCTAAGTTGCAGTGGATTAAGAGATTTTGTATGCAATAAATAATGTCAATTCAAAATGAAAGATTTCGAATGGCACGGCGGTAGTGTGGCTGCCTGTTGTTAAAAGTGGCTGTTCTTAGGGTCCCGGGTTCGAATCTCGGTAGGAACAAATGTTTGTGTGATGAGCATGGACATTTTGTTTCCGAGTCATGGATGTTTAAATGGGGTGTGGTGTGAATTACGCCTCGAATGCAATAACAAAGTTTCCCCACTTATATCAAAATGTTTACAATATCAAATAACAATATCAATATCAATGTTATCAATTGTGTTTTACATAGGCACCTACACGCTTTGACGTGGAGTTGCGGACACCAGCCCGTTGTACAATACAATACATAGGCACGTAAGGAGCTAGACGTGCAGTAATGATTTCATACTACAATATCAAGGTACCAAGGTACAAAAGTTATTTAGAATTAGATTGCACATAATTATTTCACAATAATTTTCGCTCATGTAAGCGTGCGCTTCGAATGCCTAAATAACCAAACATCTTCATGAAAACCAACTTGTATGCCAAGTCCTAAATTACTTGAAGTTTGTAACTGATGAGCCAATATCCCGAAATCCTTCAAATGGTTCACAACTAACTACCTAAATTTAACTAAATCAAGCAACTCAACTGCCGCAACAAAAAAAAATCTTCATTAACTAAAGTAAAAATATTATCACGCGACCCCTGAAATCAGTAAATAACTCCAAACATATACCTCCTTGAAGTGTACTTGTACAATTTATTGCCTTTTGCTTAACCGACTTGGAAAAAAAGCAATGAACAAAGAAAAAAAAAACACAGGATCATTCTAATAGCGGGGCGAAGTGAATCAAATACTTTTCCGTCGGGGGAGGGAAATAAAATAAATTTATTTGGCTCTCTGTTCTGTAAGTTTGAGAACTGTTTAATTCTTGAATCTTGTATTGGATTTTTTCGAGGCTTGGGTTGAAACTTGGTTTGGGCCCATTTGGGTGCCAATACTACGGCGGAAGTATTTTTGTTGATGTACCTACGTAAATTGTGCATAGTGATGGTTTTTTTTAAACGAAAATTAACTGTATTGTTTTATTATTACTATGTGCATTATTTAACAAACTAGTGTAATGACAAATATAGATATAATAGAAAGATAGATACAATATCCAAACGAGAAAAGAATTACCCACACGGCGACAAAAGTGCCCAGGGCCGGCAGTCTCGACAGAGATAACGACAAAATCGTTAACTTTCTGTTGCTAATTACTAACAAATTAATGCATTCGGTTGCATTATTGATGCTTACGAATAATGAAAGTCTCTACATTCAAGATGCGTTTCTTGCAAGCATAATTATTGCGACTGAATTTATTCGCTAGTAATCAGCGATCAAAAGTTAGCGATTTTGTCGTTATCTCTGTCGAGACTGCCGGCCCAGCAGTACAAGTACGTAGGAATCGATAGGGCTCGATAAGATAAATTTGACAGTTATTCTAGATAAAATGAGTTTTTGACTCGATAAAACCTCATTTTATCGAGAATAACTGTCAAATTTATCAACACGAGTCTTATCGAATTTTACGTACTTGCACTGCAGGGCAGAGATAACGACAAAATTGCTAACTTTCGATCGCTAATTACTAACGTATTAATTCGGTTGCAATAATTATGCTTGCGAATAATGAAAGTCTCTACATCCTAGACGCGTTTCTCGTGAACATAATTAGAATTTGCAACCGAATTTATTCGTTAGTAATCAGCGATCGGAAGTTAGCGATTTTGTCGTTATCTCTATCGAGACTGCCGGCCCAGAAGGCTGCCAGCATTGCCAACGTCTTATGGCAATACCCATGAAAAGGCCAGTTCTCTGGTGACTCTTTATAAAGAGTCTACCAACCGCTTGGCGATATCCTGACATACTAGGAGGGCACTTGGGTCCTAGTGTTTCAACTCCAATCGGCTCAAACACTTACTTAACTATCAATTCAGTTATTGTATTTGTGCCGTTTGAGGTTTTCAGTACTAGCAAGAGTCAAAGTAACTGTAATTGTTATTGGATTAAAAAGTAGTTGTTTTTGGTTTTAGTTGTATTTTTATTCATAAAATAAGTCAAGTGCGAAAAGCTCGTGGCTAAATATTAACAGCCGCTCGGGCCGATATTTGGGTGAAGCCGTGCTTGCCTAGGTTGGTCTGTGGTGGGTGACCACCCTTAATCTGACCCTAAAGCACGTTAAGTTTTGTGGTCCTGGCTGTCATTTGTCCATCTTTGGCAGTCATTACAGGTAGTGGCCCAAAAAGTCCGACAACCAGTCTTACCAAGTGGTATCGCATTACCCAGTATTAACAGGGTTGTGGCGGTCAGATAGGCAGTCGCTCCATGTAAAATACTGGTATTCTGTTACATCCGGTCAGACTGAAAGCCGACCCCAACATAGTTGGGAAACAGGCTAGGCAGATGATGATGAAATTGAGTCAAATGCAAAAAAATACTTTCTCTGTTCTTTCCTTGTCACTTTTATCTCGAAGCAAGATTTTGTGCACTAAACTCACTCATAATCGCGTCGACATTAATTTAGCACATAAAACAAATAAACATTATTTTTTTTATAAACAAACCCCAAATAGTTCTATAACTGTTATGTGAAACAACAAACGGAAAACTTTGAAATAATCATCTAACCATTCCCTTTTAAGTAGATCACCGAGAACCATCCATGAATTTTTTCGCGTTAGTTTCTTCGTCCTTCGCGGTGGGGTTGAAATTATTACAAATAACTTTAACCCTGCCACTGCGAAGGACTCCCCAACCTGTTGTTGAGTGAAACTCTCTCAACCCTCACACACTCTCATATTCGTCAAATGGTGCTTTTCATAAATATGCAACACCGCATCACGGTTGAGTGTGGTGTTGCTAGAGTCAAATAGTTTTTCTGAACTTTAATAACAATCAAGATAAATACTGAATCAATGAACTTTGAATTATATATCTAGCACATCATAGTAAAAAAAAAAAACAATTGTGACTAGGCAAGTACTATAAATTAATTATGTAAATTTACAAAATAACTTATTTATTTTTATGGTATAAGCGAGTAGACAACATTTTAGAGAAACACAAACAAAACCATTTAATTTCAAAGTGTCACTTTGATATAAAATTGTTTTGTTTATATTATATTTAATACTTACTCACTTAGAATGACTCCAGTAGAGAAAATCAACTATTCAAATAAATTCAGCGATTTCCTGTGACAGTTTACCTATTCTTCAACAATTGTGCACCGTCTTTGATCACATCATCTCTTAACCAAAACCAAATGAGGTACCTAATATTCAAACAGTCGATCTCAAAAAAAGCTTTTTCAACCCTAGCAACCCACCCAGGTCCGCCCTCCTGATTGTACCTAAATAATACATTCAATTTGGAAGGCCTGCCCATCAAATACTTGGCGCGTGATAACCTCGTGTTTGGACGCCATCTTAGGAATAATGGCGATATTTAGAGAGTTGCAATATGCTAAGATGGTAGGCTGTGGTATTAACAAGTCAGGAGATGGTTGTGTTGCGGAGGAGTAGAGGTGCGGTGGAGTGGCTGGTGAAGGGTTCTTGGATAAAACGCGAAAGGGTTACATTTTCGTGATGAAGGAATTCGCTGACTCTAATTACTTTTCCAGTCGTTTTCAAGGATTTTAATTAGATATAAAATAACAATAAATAGTCAAATCAGTCTCTACCGCTAGATGGCGCTGTATCTAGCCTGACGTTGAAAAAAACGCTCTGATTTTAAAATTAATTTAAAAATACTATTAGTGTTTAGAAGTGTATAAAAAGTGGTGTACCGATAAAACTTGAATCAATAACTTAGTGACAGTGTTTGCAACAAATTTTATTCAGAAACGGTGAAGTTATGTCCAAAACAATACATCATAATCCGACCCAATGACAATCACAATAAAAACAATAACAAGTGTCAATTTGTAAGAAACAACTAAGTTTCAACCTATGAAACATTCTGTGACCCAAAAAACTACCTATTAAGTGCATTACAAACAATAACAACAAAGACAAAGTGAAAAAAAAGTGATTCATTAGTGTTTGAACTTCAACCGTCGTAAACTCGACAAAAAAGAAGCGATTTTGAACCTTAATCCGTATTTCGGCAAACACATTTAATCCGCTGTAACCAGTCAAAAAATTCAACATCGTTTTCAACGTACAGTTGGCCTAGTAGTGTATGCACACTACTTTTGCCTATAAACTTGCGTCGTTCAAGTGGTCGCGAGTTCAAACCCCAGTAACAACGTTCACTTTTAGGAATATCAATTATTCTAATTGTGATTTTACAAAAACCTCACTGGAATAATAATGTCAGCAATCAGCACAAAAAGCAATGGCAACAGCGGCCGAAAAGTAATACCGCTAGTAATATGTCATAAATGTAAAAAGAAGGTAGACATTAAAAGTACGGCCTTGTGCTCCGCATGTGATAACAGATACGAACTTGATTGCGATGGATACCCAGAACACACATATCGGCTCAAGGACCCAGAAGCAAAACAGAAATGGAGATGTAAGACGTGTATCAGAAGCAAAAGATATGCTAAAACCGACTCATCATCTGGCATTACTTTACGGAAAAAGCAAACTATTTTGAAGACCGTATCACCTAAGCAACAAATACGGTCAAATAGCACAATGTTATCCGATTCCCAAATACTTACTGACTGCGAAACCTCTGATGAGTCATATATAACTCCCAACAAATTATCAAGGAGTGTGGACAGAACGGTAAGTGATATGATTACTACCTCAGAGATGCAAGAGACAATCGCGCAACTCACACTCAAACTGGAAAGTACGGAAAACGAATTAGAAAATTGTTTGTTAGAAAACACCGATCTGCATAAACACATCAACAAATTATCCACGGAAATCAACACTTTAAAGTCCCTGTGCCAATCTTCTACCATTTTTCAAAACCCGGGGTCAATCACAAAGAAAAAGAAGCAAGCCCTGATACAGCAACACAACTTGAGTTCTTTACCGTCCTCTCCTTCGTCCGCCTCATTGAAAGTGGAAACCAATAAATACGTACTTAGCCTGGAACAGGAAATACTAAAAATTCAAAAGAAATTACAGGCCGCAGAACAAGAGATAGCATTGCTGACCGAGCGTATTAATTCCTGTGAATATGTCAATCAGCAAAATTATGTAACTGCAGCACAGGTGTGTATTACCAGCAAAAATTTTGCAGGCGTCAAACACAAGAACAAGCTTTCTATCTTCAGCAGCAATTGCACCAGGGGGACTCTGCCCTTAATCGAAGAAGTATTCTCTAATCAATTTGAGTATTGTCATTATTTAGTATCTAACGTCACCTCAACAGATTTCTTAAGAACGTTTCAATACAAATTAAAAGATTTCTCAATGAGTGACTACTGTCTGATCTTCATCGGAGAAAAAGATCTGCAAAATGGTGACTATGCAAATATTCTTCACAACCTAAACTACTCTCTAAAGAATGTAACACACACTAATATTGTTATCTGCACTCCGATCTACGTAAAAGGTGCATTAATACATAATTATAAAGTGGAGTTTTTCAATAACCTCCTCCTAACAGACATAAAAAATAACGAATACGCATATTTTTTCGATAGCAATGCTAGCTTATCGCACGAAATGTTTTCCTACAATACGGGGAAAATAAATAAATACGGATGGAGAAACATATTTGACCAGATTATGTGCAGGATAATGATTGACTACAAATTATTCGGTTCACAAGAAGTTTTGCCAATCACAATGATTGACACTCATGACAACTCAGCCTCAACAATTACTGAGATTACAAATACGAGTAAGCAAGAGTACATTAAAACAACGAGCGATCAGTTTTTTCTATGATAAATCATCAATTAAAGTACCTATTTTCAAGTGTGTTTGCCCAACTCGAACAAATGTGTTCATATGTCATCAAAATGTATGTGGTATCAGTAACAAGAAAAGTGAACTAGAGGTTTACATAAATTCGCTAGATAAGAAAGTAGACTTTATTTGTATAAGTGAACATTTTTTAAATGATAAATCGATTCCTGTATTTAATCTCGAAAATTATAACTTAATCTCATACAATACGAGGAACAAAAAAATCAGAGGGGGGAGTCTAATCTTGGGACACATAGACAGAAAAGTGGAAAATATAGATTTTATAAACAAATTGTATAAGATGGAAGCCTTTGAAGTGTGTTGTATTAAGGATACTGGTACTAGTCTATATTTGTGTTGCTGTTACCGCACTCCTAATGACAAGAATTTTGCTCATTTCATGTTAAATATGGAGAAGTTGTTGGAATATTTGTTCAATAAGAAAAGCATTATTTGTGGTGATTTTAATGTGGACTTAATGGTTGAGAGCAAAACCCGGACTGAATTCATAAGTTTACTGTCATGTTATAATTTCCGACTGCTTATTAATACACCTACGTTTATTCGCAACAATTGTGAATCTTGTTTAGATAATGTTATAACTAATCTGCCTGATGATTATGTAAAAAAATGTGATGTAGACCACAATGGCTTGGCAGATGGACACGGTGCGCTATTGGGCGACTTTTGGTTAGATAACATTGATAATTCAAATAATAATAAATATATAGTCGTAAATAAAAGAGTCTTTAACACCAAAAACCGCCTAGCTTTTAGAAAACGTATTCTTGGAACTGATTGGATTGGTATGGGCATCAACAAGTTCTTGAAGACATTTGCTTCAATTTTCAAAAATAGTTATAAAAAGAGAGAACAAAAAATTAAACTCAAAAATGGTTTCAAACTAAGGTGGATGACAAAAGGTATTAAAAAATCAAGTCAAATGAAACGTCTGCTGTGTGCTGGTGGTACCAAGCTGGAAGACAGTGTTAGGAATTATAAAAATAAATATATAAGAATATACAGAAGGGTACTGTCTAAGGCCAAGAAAATTACAATAACGGAAACTATTAACAATTCTTGTAATTTGAGTAGAGAAGTTTGGAGAGTTATAAATAAAAGCACAAATAAAATAAAAGCACCGCATTCTGAAATTCCCTTGCTTAAATTTGACGGTAAAATTATAGAAAATCCCTTTGATATTGCAAATGTATTGGTAAACCAATTTGGCTACAAATGTATTTTGAGTAATCATGAGAATCTAGATCCCCTAAAACTTCTAGAACAAAGCACCAAAAGGGTTCAAAATGACATGGTTATTGCCCCTGTTACTCCAAGTGAGATAGTAAAAATAGTTAATCGTATGGAAAATAAGAAATCATGTGGTTATGATGACATTCCCATAGCAGTTATTAAAGAAAATTTAGATGTATTAGCTGAACCTTTGACTAGTTTTTACAATAAATGCATTTTAGAAGGTATTTTTCCGGAACAGTTAAAAATAGCGAAAATTGTTCCACTCCACAAAAAGGGCTCAAAAACAGATCCAAAAAACTATAGACCCATCTCTTTACTCCCTATTCTATCCAAAATTTTTGAAAAAATTATTAAGAGTAGACTTGTACTTCATCTAAATTTAAACAAGGTATTGCACTTAAGACAATTTGGATACCAAAAAAATGTCGGAACAGGGGACGCTATTTATACATTAGTGGAAGATATTATTAGTAAATTGAATCGGAAAAAGAGGGTAGCTGGCATTTTCCTTGATTTAAGCTCAGCCTTTGATACAATTGACCACAAATTACTCATTGCAAAATTAGAGCATTATGGTGTGAGAGGCAAAACTTTACAACTCTTCTCCTCTTATTTAAGTAACAGGAAAATGTATGTAGATATTAGTAATATGAGAGCAAATGGTAATAGCAATTGTAATAGATCTTCTATGCAAGACATAGTAGCAGGCGTACCCCAAGGCTCGATCTTGGGGCCCATATTGTTTATACTTTTTACGAATGATTTAATTAATTACATGGTTTCAATATTTCCCGACACACAACTGACAGTTTTCGCAGATGACACCAACGCAATAGTTGAAGCTAACGATATACAGGAGCTTTCTGCCAAGGTTAATGCAGTTTTGAGAGCTTTTAAATCTTGGTTCGATGGTAACAAGCTTTTAATTAACACTGAGAAAACCAACATAATGTTATTTAGTACAACAGCTCGTAATAAAGACAACATGATGATTGCACTTAATGAAGTTAAAATTGACATAGTTAATGAGGTAAAGTTTCTAGGCATATACATTGATAAATATTTAAATTGGAAAAGAGAATTGCAAGCCATTGATTCGTATATTTCTTCAGCGTGTTATGCCTTACGCAGTCTTAGGGACGTATTAGACATAAAACACCTTAAAAAAGTATATTATGCTCTAATAGAATCAAGGTTGAGATACAGCGTTCAGTTTTGGGGGAATAGTTACAAATATAACTGCCAGAGAGCCTTTGTGCTCCAAAAAAGGGCCATACGAACCATGGTCCGGATATCGCAAACAGAGAGCTGTCGGCCGCACTTTATAAATTTAAACATTCTTACTGTGCCCAGCCTCTATGTTTTAGTACTGTTGGTCAATTTTAAAAAATACCTGCATAACTATGAAACAGATGAGGAGAGACAGGTGAGAGAAAGTACGCGCAGGAAAGATTTTAAAAATAAAATAATACCCCAACTTAATATTGTTCAGCATAGTGCTCAATATCAAGCAGTGCGGATTTTTAACAGGTTGCCATTGGACTTAAAAACTATAATTTATAAAAGCTCATTTAAGTCAAGACTCAAAGCATTCCTATTGGGGAAATGTCTGTATTCGATAGACGATGACATATTATCCACTTCTTAATTTTATAGATATCAGTTTATGTGAGACTGGGTAATATTGATAATAATGTTATGTTGTAATTTTTTATTTTATTTTATGTAGGCGTAATGTTTTTGATTTTTTTTGGTACTTATTGATTTCTTTGTATTGTTTTGATTTTTCTAATTTTTGTAATATTTTCTATAATTTTGTGTTAGTTTTATAATTCTGATTGACGTATATTTTGTTATTCTATTATTTTTAGATTAAGATTTCAAACACAATGTAAATTGTTCTTGAATAAAATTGAATTGAATTGAATTGAATACCAATACATTGGTATCGATCTTTATGATAAATGCACATAGAGGTGTTAGACTTCTGGACCAGTACCAATTTTGACTAACAAGACAAATAAAAAAACTATGAATGACAAATTTAAAGGAAACGGTTCAACATCTATACTAATATTATAAAGCAGAAGAGTTTGTTTGGTTGAACGCGCTAATCTCAGGAATTGAAAAATTCTTTTTGCGTTAGATTGTCCATTTATCGAGGAAGGCTATAGGCTATATAATATCACGCTATGACCAATAGGAGCAGAGCAGCAATAAGAAATGTTGCAAGCGGGAAAAAGCTTCCGTTGAGCAGGCGATGCGTTGCGATATCAAAACTTCACGCGAACGAAGTCGCGGGCAGAAGCTAGTAAGTAATAATCGCGCACTGCATAGGTTGCAGTGTGCGAATCATGGTTTTGGACACTTTTTACAATAGCTTGTTTTTAACATAAATTAAGTGCATAGGTACATTGCCTTATTAATCATCCTGCATAAACTTAACTGTAAGAATATCTACAATATACTTACCTACATAAACCAAAATTAAAATTTTAGCTTAAGAAACATATCATCATCATCAGCTGAAAGACGTCCACTGCTGGTCATAGGCCTCCCCCAAGTGTCTACAAGAAACACATGCAAGAAAAAAAAACTCAACATCGCCGCCCCACAGTTTTCCTAGATCAAATTTTTACGACAGCCGCGCTGCTCTTCCCGCCGTTCTAGTGGCTTCTCACCATTCCGCACTGCCTGGGCCGGCTGTTAAAAACGCAATGAATAATTATTTCGGGGCCCTACCCGCACCTTTTTGGCACGACTTAAACTTTCATTGCTCCAATTTGAAGACTCGGATCTTTTTGATTGACAAGCGTTTTTTTCTGGAGAGCAAAATGTAAAGTGGTTTTTGCAGTGCAATAAAATATTATTTAGATGCTACTGGCAAACGTTATCGAAGCTTTTCGCATTTCTACAATGTCTGTGACAGAAGCTGTAGTAGCTTGGATAGCTTATGTCAGTTCAGTACATTTTTTACTTTTCTGCAATCGATTTCGCTGATAGAATATCACTTGGTGTAGACCCTGTGGTGTTTATTAATTTATTTAAATTCACGTATTACATAACAGGGGCATTGTGGGCAGGGCACATTGCTCGCAGAACGGATGACCGTTGGGGCCGAAAAGTTCTGGAGTGGTGACCGCGAACCGGAAGACGATGCGTTGGAAGACCTCCCACTAGGAGGACCGATGACCTGGTGAAGGTTGCGGGAATCCGGTGGATGCGAGTCGCAAGGGACCGGTCAATGTGGCGACACTTGGGGGAGGCCTATGTCCAGCAGTGGACGTCTTTCGACTGAAATGATGATGATTAAATTCAGACACTCAAGTTGCCACAGCCTTTGAAAATTTCTTTGCAGATATTCCCGTATCGACTACTAAATCGCTTAACTCGACACCTGCTGCTGCCGAGTCTTTACTAAGGGAAAACGTTTCAGTCTGTGATTCCGAATTTAACTTTCATTATGTCACCTGTAAAGATATTATTAAAACTTTTCACACCTTAAATGTTAAAAAGACCGCCGATCTATGGGGTCATTCTGTGGACGTTGCTAAATCCATTATAAACGTTGTAGCTCCTTCTTTAGCTGTAATATTTAACGATTGTATTGACCGTGGTGAGTTTCCTGATCTAATGAAATATAGTAAAATAATACCATTGTTTAAATCGGGTAGTACATCAGACCCCAGTAATTATAGACCCATTTCAGTACTACCCACTTTTAGTAAAATTTTTGAAAAATTAATTTTGGAACAAATGCAAAGTTATTTCAATAAACATAAGTTATTGCATAATAAACGGTTCGGTTTTACAAGGGGTCGTTCAACTACTGATGCCGGTGTTGAACTTTTAGGACACATTTATATTGCTTGGGAGGACAAATGCGATGCTTTGGGATTTTTTTGCGATTTATCTAAAGCTTTCGATTGCGTTCTTCATGAAACATTAATCAGGAAACTACACCACTACGGAATCCGTAACGCCTCGCTGGATCTTCTTACTTCATATTTGAGTGACAGGATTCAGAGAGTTGATGTTAACGGGAAAAGATCTCCCGGATCCGTGGTAAAAATGGGGGTACCCCAGGGCTCAATTCTTGGTCCATTTTTGTTTTTGATTTACATAAATGACTTGCCTTACCTCATAAAGGATAATCATGACGTAGTATTGTTTGCAGACGACACTTCTCTTTTATTTAAACTCAAACGTCAGCAGTCAGTTATGGATAATGTTAATAGCGCCCTGGCAAAAGTCGTTAATTGGTTTAATGTTAATAATCTACTCTTAAATGAGAAAAAAACTAAATGTATTAAGTTTACGATACCCCATGTAAGACAAGTTGAAACTACTGTACTAATTAAGGATGAAGAGTTGCAACTGGAAAATAGCACAGTGTTCTTAGGCATAACTTTGGATGCAAAGCTTCAGTGGGGCCCGCACATAGACAAATTGTCGAAGAAACTTAGCTCTGCAGCATACGCCGTTAGAAAAATTCGTGAATTAACTGATTTAGAGACAGCCCGTTTAGTTTACTTTAGTTATTTCCATAGCGTGATGTCGTACGGTATTCTCTTGTGGGGCAATGCCGCCGATATTCAAACAATATTTGTTTTACAAAAAAGGGCAATTCGTTCAGTTTATAAACTAAGTCCCAGATACTCCCTCAGAGAAAAATTTAAAGAGATTAATATTCTTACTGTGCCCTCTCAGTTTATTTATGAAAACCTTTTGTACGCACACAAAAATATTAATTTGTTTAAAAAATACAGTGATATCCACAACATAAATACGAGGAACAAACACAAATTTATTATTCCTGCAACGAGGCTCAAAAAAATAGGGGGTACGTTCAAATGCCAATGTATACGTTTTTACAATAAACTTCCGAGCCATATTCAAGCACTAAGCCTAAATAAATTCAAATCGTTTATAAAACGGAAGTTATGCCTGAAAGCCTTCTATCATGTTAATCACTATCTCGAAGATAAAAAGGCTTGGGATTAAGCTGCTCCAATTTGCTCTGTGAATGTTGAAATTTCGAGCTTCGCTTGTTTATTATTGATTCCTTTATTTTATACACTGTGACATTGAATGATTTGACATGAATACTTAGTTCAGTATTTTTTTTTTTTTTACTTTACTTATTTTTATTTTTTATGTGTGTGTTTATTTGACATGAATATTTACTTGTGACTGTCATGACATTTAATGATTTGACATGAATACTTAGTTCAGTATTTTATTATTTTTTACTTTATTTTTGTTTATTTTATGTGTGTGTTTGACATTTCGTATTTTTATTGACATTCGAATTTGAATTGTAATATTATTATTTATTTTATTTAATTATTGTGAATGTGAGGACCTTGTGGGTCACTTTTTGTTGTTTTTTTTTCCCACGACTGTCTGGCGTATATTCCCAGTCGCCCCCGCAAGGATTGCCTCCGGAGGCAAATGGGAATAAAAATTCCCAGTCGCCTCCGGCGGCGACTGGGAAGTCATTGCCCCCACTTCAGTTTCGCTGTACATTGCTTTCTCTATCGAACAGAATAAAAGGATAAGGCAACTTATCCTAAACCTGCCTGTCTCTAAAAAAAAAGACCAAAGTGCATTGAAATATTTATTTTGATTTTGATATCAATAAACTTGTTAAAATTAAACATTTAAACTGGTATTTTGTATCACAGATAATCAGACTCATAAAGACAGTAATTAAATTAGGAAAGTAATACATAGTAATCATTTCTTCATAAATACTTATTATAAACAAGGCTGCAAATATCAATATTCATAGATAACAGTCTTTTTTTATTATGGTCGATTATTGATTTACCATTTGTATAACCTTATAACACCCACATAATATATATTTCTGGAATACTTAACATTTAAAATTAGTCATAAATTTCAATCACAGATAATTCGAGCATCTTCAAAAGACCATCTCAGACACTAATCTGCATAGTTCTCATGTGAGTTGAACAAGATTGTCTGGACTTTAAAAGAGACTATGACCTCTGAGTTTGTTTCGGCTGTTTCTTCTCAGAGTCGTCAGGTACGAAACACCGGCCCCATCTAGTTTAAAAACATGACGTGTAAAAGTGTTTGAGAAAACCTACTTACTGAATAAATATCATTTATCATTTATCATTTATGATGAAGATTACATAACAGTGGCGTTTTCTACCAGTCAACCTTTGGCATTGTCTATTAAGTACTTTTGTTCCACCTGAATGTGCGCTACCAAATAAAATTGAACCCTATTGGTATTATTTAGTACCGGAAACCGTAGAAACTAAGTTCGTCTAGAACTTAGCTACCTTTTATGATAAATCATGAACCTACAATAAATAATAATAATATTCCCCAGCCAATTGCTTTCCCACTGCTGGGCAAAGGCCTCTTCTCAACAGAGAAGGCACGAGCATTGATCACGCTTGCTCAAGACGGGTTGACGATTTCAGACTTATAGTTATTAAAACTCCAGGTTTCTTCACGATGTTTTTCCTTCACCGATGTCAAACTTAGAAAGTACACATCAATTCGAAAAGTTACATTGTTACTTGCCTGGATTTGAACCCACAACCTCAAGCATTAGAGCAAGGCCTTGCCTCTGGGCCATCACGACTTCACGATGAATACCCAAGCTATTTTTTTTAGATAATTCTCCATCACCGCTACTACTGTTCATTCCTCACAGCCTCTAATCAAAAGCCGTAAATCGCGATCAACATTTATATATTTTTAATTCTGCAACACTAATACATCAGGCTGATTTATGTCGCGACTGGCAAAAGTTGTAGATTTACGGCGCCTCAGCGGAGAAGCCATCTTCTGCCGACTGCGGGACGCTGCAGATTTTGGTTTGGAAGTTATGTTATGTATTTGTACTTATGTAATAGTGGTTTAGCTGGGTTTTTGACAGCTGTCAAAAGAGTGACTGGTAATATTAGTGACCGATACATAACGTAACGCAAAATAATAACAGCCGCTTGGGTCAATCTTTAAGTTAAGTCGTGCTTGCCTAGGTTAGTCTGTGGATGGGTGACCCTTACAAACCGAGTTTCCTCCGTGCCTCGGGAAGCACGTTAAGCTGTTGGTCTCGGCTGCAAGAGTGGCCAAAAATCCTGACAATCAGTCTTTCCAAGTGGTATCGCATTACTTACCCAGTATTAACTGGGTTGTGGAGGTCAGATAGGCAGTCGCTCCATGTAAGATACTGGTATTCAGCTGCATCCGGTTAGACTGGAAGCTGATCCCAACATAGTTGGGAAAAGGCTAGGCAGATGTTGATGACAGAACGTCACGTCGCGCGTCGGTCGGTTATATGAACATCTTGTACCAATCCTGAAATCACGATTAGACTATTTAAGTTAGTGAGAAGTTATGTATTATTCGCGTTTTCAGGGTTAATTTCTTCGGTACTGAAAAGACTTTCCATGAAGCCATCAACCAAAAATAACGTATTGTAGTGAAACTCATCATAACGCACTCAAAGCATTGTGCTTATAGACGTACTAGCTGACCCACGCAACTTCGTCTGCGTCACATAAGAGAGAACAACGAAAGGAAAAAAAAACCGTTTTTGCAACATTTTTCTTTCCTGCTCGTGCTTCTAATAATCGTAGCGTGATGTTATATAGAATAAAGTCGTCCTCAATAAATTGACTAGATAGTCCATAGATAATATAGCCCACACAAGAATTTTTCAATTCGAGCTGTTAGTTCCTGAGATTAGCACGTTTAACCAAACAAACAAACAAACAAACTCTTCTGTTTCGTACCATGCGTGTTTCCGAACGCATTTCTTGTCGTCCGAGCATCTGACAGTTTGTTTCTTGACGTTTGGCTCTTGTCTTTGGTTCCTTACGAGATTACATCGAATTTATTGATTGATTGAGATAATTGGAAAATCCAAGTTATGCTTAGCCCCGCGTGCGAGGTGAAAATTGAAGGGACTATTTTATAATTGTGAGAAGTGTTGACGGTTGTGCCTTTGAACTATTATTGTGCTGCATTCCGACCTGTTACGCGCTACTAAGACAGCGTGTGTTGAAACATAGTCGGATTTGCCATCACCCGACCACGTACATAACACTATACACACACACACACACAGAGACATACAGCAGACCCGGCGTGATCAAGGACTGGTCATCCTCTTCAGCCCACCGGCACCAGGTAAGTCAATTTTCGTAAGGGCAACTTTAATTTGATTGTCTCCGCGAATCGCGGACACTTTGGTCACCACAACTTGCCCTGGTTGTAGACCGAACATCTTCTGCTTTATAATATTAGTATAGATTTAATAGTAAACGCGCGGGTTTTGGACGTATAAAGTAACGTTACGATCTTAAAAACTAGTATGTTTTTGAAAGAAACTTGTGAAATAGTTGGTACTTTGTCCTCCAATATCTCCGTAACTAGTAGGTCCAGGTATGGTCCTAGGTATGAACAAAAAAATGATCGCAATGACCAGAGATACCGCGGCCCCGGAACATAAAGGGCGAGGAAGGAACATGGATGGGTTTTAGTCAGTAAAAGTCTGACACTCCCTTACACTCCGCCCAGAGTAGGAGAAGTCATTTGATGAGAAAAAGTGACTTTCGGCTTCGTAAAGGTCTGTTTACACACTATTTAGTATAAAACAAAGTGGCGTTTCGTGTCTAGGTGACCGCTTACATCTTTTAAATGTTTCTACTTAATGTATTTTGACGCGGTTTTCACTATCATTGAGATTTTAAAGAATGAATTGCGAAGGGTCTAAACTATGTATTTTTCAAATATTATTAAGTAACTAACATAATTATAATAAAGCACACAAACGTCGATGTTTTTTTATGTTAAGTTTTTAATTCAGACCGAGTCACACAAGTCGAGTCGTCATGCCGAGTCCGTACAGGGTTAGTTACAAATTTACTTAACTTGTAGTGTTAGTAGGTTACAGGCACAGATGAAAATATGCAATTATCCACCTCCTCATCCTCATCGGGGAATCCCACCGATCTGCAAACATCAGTCTGTTTGATAGGTAACACCCGTAGGAAACCAGGGCTGGTCGTAAGTATAGAATATTAGCCATACGGCATCATTCAAACGGGACCACCAGGTGACCAGATGCATCCGCATCAGCTTGTTTGCTTCCACGCCTATCAAACTTGGCATTCACACAACAAACCGCACGAAAACATAGCAACAATACAAAATAAATTATAACTATACATCATTCAAAATCAACACGCTTTTTTAAAAAATCTCGCGTTACAGTCAAACCCTCTAAAACGGGCATAAAAGGAAACGACCAATAAATCAGCAGCACGTCGCGCTAGACAAATAAAACATGTATGAAACAAAAAAACTTGTATATATGTGTACAAAATTCGCAAAAAGAATTACAAGCAATAACATGCAGTAGTGTTAATATTGAATGCGTAAGAAAGTGGATTGCTACAGGAAGTTGCGTCTTATTTTGTTGTGATAAGGTTGAAGGTGATGGCAGGAAACAGCGTGGTAGTGATTTAGTCCCTATCGGCCGTCAACCTGATTAATGTCGCTAGTAAATCAGCGGATTACGACAATGCGAGAAATGACGAGTCGCGGCCGGATCGCAAGCGATACTGTTGTGTGGTGTAAACGATATCCGAGAAATAAGGTTTTCTTAGAGGCTTCTTTTTTTTGGCCAAGTTGTACATCAAGCCAAAACAAAAGATTTTTGTTTATTTTAGGAAGTCAATTTAGTACTGTCATCTATTTTTGGTTCCCTTCTTGTTTTATTTGTTCGACGCCCTTTTAGATATTTGCACATATTTTTGTTTCTACTATAGAGTTAAAGACTATAACGAAAATAATATTAGTCTGTTTAATTTTTTTTTTTAAATAAAATGTAAATTATTTTCTAATTAAGTACCTAAGTATATTGATTATCACCAATAAATTCTCCTTTCTGCAACATACCGCCATTTTATGTGTATCTGTGATGTTCTATAAATTCGCTTCTGCTTATCCCGTACACCAACAAGTCACTCGCATCGAATTATTGAGTAAACACGTATGTACGTAATCGCGCGATCGTTTCATTTAGAACGAATGCAAGGGCATCGGGAGAAATATCGCTCCGTATATTTTCTAATATAAAAGTGTCAACTTCTTTTAATAGGATTTGTGTGAAAAATATAGTTTTACACGGCTTGTGAAAGGTAACCTAATCCTAATCTTTTACAAAAGATTTTTGCGAAATCGGTTGTGACGTTTCGATTTATAATCGCATAAAAGTGTCATTCTGAAACTGTCCCACTACTATGAATAGTCATCAATGACAGATGTTTAATTAAGAACTGCACTGTTTAGTAATATACACGGAAAACCATGGTTACCATCATGGTAATCAGTACCAACAAAATTTTAGACCCTCTAGACTCCACATTTGTCGTGCAAGTGGTTAAAGTATGTTACAGAAAAGGAACGCAAAGTATTACCACTTAGTGGCTTCTATGACGCCCACGCATCCTTTCAACCACACGGGACAGTAGATAATAATTGTCCATACAAACATAGGCAATACAGTTTTTGCTAAATAGGTTCACATTTCATCTCAAAAACTTAACTTAACTAAGAGTAGTAAATTAGAATAAAAAATATGAATCAAATTACACATCTTGCTTTGATTTATATGAATATTTAATGAAAACTATACATTGCTGACATCGGTAACTAATTAATTATGAATGTGTAGAGGTATGAAGCAAAATAAGGATAAATCTTATTTAGTTTTGCATAACGGGTTCAAAACAAGCTTTCAAAAAAATGAGCTCCCTATTCATAAGTGTCACTTTTCCAGAGACTTCCTTTTCAATTTCACATGACCTGTTGGTTTTCTAGTGTGTTTGTTTGGGTGTTCTACCAAAAAAGTCGTCAATGTAATTATACTTTTGCCATTATGTTCCATTATTAATTAACATTTGGCATCTAAGTCTTCATAACATGGGGGGAGGTAAAACAGAACATTCATAAGGTTTGGTCAGACCAGATAACTGCAGCCAGCCAGTACCAAAGTAATCATCACCAAAAAGCAGAAGGTATTCTAAACTTTTATCCACAAAATGCGTGTCAGCAAGCAATAACATCAAAAAACATAATTTTACTACAAAAAAAACCCTCACACAACAAAGCACCACTCCAATCAATCACTCATAATTGCACACAATCCATAGAAAACTAAAATAAACTGAAAAATATAAATAAAAAAAAAACCGACCCACACGTTCACAAGTTTGCGTGTGTGTGCGCATCTACGTCACGTTGTAACTGACAAATTGATTTATGTCGTCGAGGGGAGCACGACGAACCTAGCAAGTTTGCGCGAAGTCCGACTCCGATCGCTCGCTGCTACATGTTTTCAAATTTCGAACTTTTTATGTTTTCACATTTGCTTGAGGTGCCTCGTTGCTCCCGGCTGTCATTTGTAGACTTTTGACAGTCGGTACGGGTTATAGTGAGATGGCCGAAACACTGACAACCAATTCCACCAAAAGCAAATCCTGTAAACTGGTAGGCTATATTATAGTAAAAAAAAACATTAATTTGTAAGAATTGTGTGTGTCCTCTTCACTAACCTTGTTCTTGTTCTTCTAATTTCTATAATACGACCGCTATTCTGGGCCATTATAATTAAATATTGAAATTGAGGTCTTCATTAAATTAAAGTGCTATCATAATGAGCCGTCTGCGACTCTTACGTGGGAAGGTATTTTTCAGGCAGAGGTCATCTTTAAGTCCAAACAATAAAACTCTGATTAGCATACCTGCATCTTCAATTTTACGATTTCCCAATAAATATATTTTTACTATTATTTTATCAATGCGTGACGGACAGACTATCCTTATCTACAACACTATGTACCAAATCGTTACTTAATTGGATACATTATACATTTTTTACTTCAAATCAATTGACACCTAAAGTTTTATGGTATTTTGAGCCATAAAATCTTGGGACACTAAAATGGTAGATTTAGTGGTGAGCGACCAATCGTGTTACACTTGGTTTATGGCTTTTGACCATAAGACTTACATCACCAATCCCGAGTGTCTTGTATCGTAAAATAGATAAATAACGATTTTCGACTTTTTATACGTCTCGATAAGATATATTTGTTATTATATGTCTTTATTGGCTACGGTTACAGAATCAGAGTGGACGGGACTGTTTGACGATCGCATTTTTATGTTGTTTTTAATTAAAACAAATTGTTAAATCGTTAATTTTTATCTACATTGTAAGCTTAAGATCTTTTATATTCTGAGATCCATTTAGATCCACTATAAAAAATCGATACTTTTTTACTTACCTTCCTAATTTAAAAACCAAAATACATAATATCTTGTCTGCATAATAATCTATGCTACTCTTTAATGTCAACTGGGTAGGTAATAGTTCAAAGATTATGTAGCCAGATGGCAACTGGTGATCATAACTCATCCTCCTGTCAATGTTTTTATAAAGCTACATTAAGCATTTAATATAAGATTGATTTTTCCTTGATTAAATTCGTTTAGGAAATGTTAGTTATGCGTGTCGAATGACCGTGGTTCCTGTTTACCCCTCTTTGATGGAAGCGATGTTGTGATAGTGGGAATAGAATTAAACTGGTTAGTTATAATAAACGTAAACATAGTTGGTTTTACGTTGCGTCATTGTTGTGGGTGGAAAGCCTTCATGATGTGCTTGCAGCTTTTCTCTGTTTGAAGACTTGAAGGAAAATCTTTGTACTTTTCATCGGTACCAACTTTTAGTTCTTAGTGCCTGGACATTATACAAGATATAAAATCATTTAATAAGGGAATCATTCCTTCTGCGTCGAGACCGTTTACGTCGACTCGTGATTTTTCTTGGTTTTGATGCATTGTTTTCTGTTTCGCCTCGACATGGCACAGAGTACTCAGTCACATTAAAAACGAAATTAGTACATTGCAAGACCCTGAACACCGGAGAGCTTTTTGACTTTCAGAGGATCTTGCAATAGGTTATTTTAAGACACATTTTTGGGTGATGTTGGTTTGAACTTTAAGCACAATAGACAGAAGGAACATCAAATGCCTGGAGAAATTGACCATATTTAATTCTTGAATTGAAGATTAAAGTTTTAGTTGTTTGCAATTTCACCTGCAACTGCAATTCTGCAGTCTTCCATACATTCCCAAAAAATGTGGCACTTTACAAATTGGACAAAACTACTTCCTTTTAAAATAACGAGAACATGCCAATAAATAATAAGCAATCTTTCACAATTTTCAATAGCAAAATGTCAGCTCATAATATCAGACGCAGCCATCTAACTTAACACAACATATTATATTGAAGTACAATGTCATAAAATGGTCCAAATTACGCGGGACCGATATCCAAAAACAATGTCCCGATCGGCGTGAAAATTTAAACGTTTTCAACCTTACCGTGTACAGAATAAAGTTACTTTTATGTATTGTAGCTAACGAATGCAACTACGCGACTGTATAAGTTTTTTTCAATTATAAAAGACTTAATTTGTTGGAGAACCATGAAGCGAATTTAAAGCGTTGCGTATTGGAATAAGGTAGAGAATCGCTTGTAGGTTATAATGATATATGACCAACCAAAATCAAAAAGGTTATCCACGAAAATGTTAATATAATAGTTGCTTCAGTACTACGGGTTTTGTTGGCGTGAAAGCATAAATCAATTTTATGGCCTCATCTAAATCAAGCGCGTTTTAATGGGCGTCCCCCGTCATATCATAGCGTAGTATGATAATTTACTGCTACTATGTGACGAATGTTAGAAATAAAGGGCCCTTCGACCGCTCCCCTTCACCCCCTACGCCCCCCCACGTCCCCCTACGTCGTAGGGATTAGTTTTATGCCCTAAACCGTTGTCGTAAATATGTCAGACGTATCTCGGGCCTTCGGGAGCTGTGCTGTGTGAGATAATTTTTGAATTTACTATATTATTAGTTTTGAAAGGTGGGTCGAGGTATGATGGTGGGTTGAAGACACTTTTTAGGCTCGTTGTCTGTAAAATTAGGGACGGTAGTGGTCAATTCTTCATCTTGATTTCACTGATTGAAGAGTATCTGATCTAAGAAAAAAGGAGTCTATGGACATTCCAATGTTTTTGTAAGTGGTCCTTATATTTTCTGAGCCAAGAATGGTAATTAGCGAACGACAATTTCATTTCGAATTTCCCAATTTTTAAAGATAACCTTTTTACTATTTATTAAAGAAAATTGTAAAGAGGACATATAAATCTTATTTTCAGCAAAAGTTACTTAAGTGGGTATTACACAAATCTTCTGCCAAACTGCCTGCAGTTTGTCAGCTACAGCTCTGTTTACATAACATTACTACATCATTCTCGCGTCATCATTTCAGCCGAAAGGCGTCCACTGATGAAAATAGGCCTGCCCAAGTGTCGTCACATTGACCGGTCGCGTGGGTATTAAACTTTAACATAAGGTCAGTACATCTTACTTCCTCTCAAGGATTCAAACAATCAACCTTGAGCACGGAAGGAAAAACGCTTTGCCACCCCATTCAACCCTTCAATGCAAGCTATAAAAACAAAATGCGATCACTTCCATTCCGACTCCTGCAATTCAGTCAAAACTTTAGAATGTTTCATTTAAATCATTCACACAATAAAGGAAGACATTCTAAGTTAAACACAACTTAGTATACTTAACTCATGCTTAATGCCCTGCAAAGATAGCAACACTCACATCTCTGAGTTAGTTGATTATAAGGTTAAGTTAATGTGAGGATGTGGGTTAGTAGGTCTTTTAGATACAGGTTAGTTTGACAACTTTATTTATTTTTACGTTTGATTCACGATATTTGAGACCCTTATCCTGAAAGATCAATAAATGTACCGTCAAGATTGAAATTTTAGTTATTCTGGTTCGTATTTTTTATTTTTTTTTTGACCGCTGTCTAGTCTTTTTAGGAAATCAATATTTAATCAGAATTTCTACGTTTACATGGACATCAATCGTAGTTGTTATCAGTACAGTAAGTATTTAAAGAAGTAAAACGTGTTGCTGCGCCGACCTCAAGTATGAGGATGAGTAGTCGAAGATACAAAAAGCTAAGCTGTAAAACATATATGTCTGTATGAACTATAAAGTCTTTGATACATAAAACATTAGAGATTTCTCAAACAATACATTCTTGAGTAGTTCTGCCCACTACAAAACAAACACAGCGGACACCTCAGATAAAGACGTGAGCCATTTTCTCTGAGGCTATAATAAAACACTTCGATTTGACGAAAATACAGTTGTCTAGTACAATAGACTGGGCAAGCGTGGCTCTGTTTACTGTCATCGAGTTCCGTAGATTGACAATAATGATTATTCAATTGAAATCATTTATTTCAATCCCTTTAGGATCATAATTATGCACACATCCATACAAAATTAAAATAATCAGCACAAACAAAAATAATCAATTAATGAATAGTATAAATTAAGACTAAAATTCCAAAATTATAATGTAATTAATTAAAGTTTGAATCAAAATAAGTACAATTATAATTAATTAAATAATATACATTAAAACTCTAAATTTACAATTAAAGACTAACGATACACGAGCTGCGTTTGAGTCATTTGTTTGTTTCAAATCAAACCTGTTCGCAAATACATTCAGGATGGTGTTGGAGGTAGCCCGGAGCCATGCGCTCCAGAGATGTGCACCGCTTCCGCATCGTCATGTAGAAACAGTCGACACGAGCATCAGCGAACATCCCCGACGCGCTGCAGTGCCGGGGCAGCCCAAACAGCACCCTGATCGCATTATAATACTGAACACGGAGAGTGCGTACTGTTTCTGGGTATATGACCTCCACAGGCTGGCCGTGTACAGGGGCGCACAGAAAGCTCTGAAAAGAGTTATTTTGACGGCCCCCGAGCAACGAATAAACCTGCGGGCGATCAAATTGGCCCTCACAGACAACGCCCTCTGCTCCCTATCGATGTCTGCATCGTCCTTCAGGTCAGAGGTCACGATATGTCCGAGATAATTTAAACTGTTGAACTCTTTGTGACTTGACACCATTCAATATGATAGGTGGAACAGAATCCGGGCAGTTCCAACCCCTGGCCTAAAAGACCATGCATTCGCTTTTCTTAGAGTTATAGAGCAAACCGTGATCAAGTGCATAACGCTCGCAGATGCCCAGCAACCTGGACAGGCCACACACCGAGGCGCACAGCAGCACCATGTCGTCCGTATCTAATATTGTTGACACAAACACTGTCAATGTGGCAGCCGAAACGAGTACTACTGAGCTCCTTTATCAGTGCGTTGACGCACAGGTTGAAGAGCTTTGGCGAGGTCAGACCGCCCTGCCTCACCGGTCAATGTGGCTACACTTAGGGGAGGTACCTACCTATGTCCAGCAGTGGATGTCTTTCGACGAAAACAAAGACATTTATTCGTCGGATATGGCAGGCTGAGAGTTGTTTCATAAAAATAGCAGGTCCGCCGTTAGGTGCTGATGATGATGATGAAGTTAGACAGATTTTCAGAGACTGTGATTAGTTCATCTTATTCTTTGAACATGGACTCTGGACTTTCTGATTCTTGCTCTTTTCTTTCTTTTTCCTTAAAGAAAGAAAAGTAGATAGTAATGTAAATACAGCTAGATGAAATTATGGAATCTTACTACCCATTTCATGAAAAAAGTCATTGAACTTGAAGGGTTGTATTGATGAATATAATTATTGTAACTCAATGCAGCCATAATTGTTATGGTCACGAATCATATTTTTATGAACATATACAATTTGACACTAATCTGCAAATTTAGCGGGTTTCCCTTGGCTGTTTTGTAATTAGTTAACAAAAGCTCACATGCATTTTGACGACCTGAATGGCGCAGTGGTAGCGAGGCTGCCCTGCGTTCTTAGGGTCCCGGGATTGAATCCTGGTAGGAGCAAATATTTGTGTGATGAGCAAGAACATATTTTTTTCCGAGTCAAGGATGTTTATTTATGTATTGTTACATCGGACCTACTAGAACATTCGAGAAAGCACGTGATTACAGTATGTGTACGTTGGAATTTCGAGAGATTTCTATTATTATTACTTTCAAAGTTAGATAGGTACCTACAAACTCGCGACCTCTTTATAAAAAGACATTAGAATTTCGACCGTACGCCTAGGGCATACGGTTCATATTTGTTTGTGTTGTACAAGTAGCTAGTAATAATAATTACCTACCTACCTACCTACTCTTTTGTTAGTGTTTTCTATGACCCTCTAGAATATTCGAGGTTATTCTGGTGTGTCTGTGGGCGAGTATAAATAGACCGCTCAGGGCCGCGACAGTCAGTCTTGTTTTGGCTACACAGCGAAGAGAATCGAAGTGAACTTGAAGTGCGATATCTAAGTGAATAGTGATCAGTAGTGTATTGTAGTGTACTTGTGATTAAGTTTAAATTGTTTTGTGATTAATAAAGTGATTGTGTTGTTTAATCGGTAGTAATTAATTTATCTCATACCCAGCTCGTAACAAATTGGTGTCAGAAGTGAGAGATAAATTATGCCAATTCTACCAAAGGACGACACGGAGGGTATCCGTACCAGAAGTCAGCGACAGCAGGATATGGACCAAAGGCGGTTTGGAGATTCTCCGACACAGACACCGGGTGGTGTCCAGTCTACATCAGAGCCAGTCGCTGGCCCATCTGGAGTTTCTTCAGCATCAGTGGCGCCAGACTTGTCTACTCTTATGGCGCTGCTGCAGGAACAGGGTCGCCAGTTACGGGAGCAACTGCAGCGAGACAAGGAGGAGCAGGCTCGCCGTCAGGAGGAGCAGGCTCGCCGTCAAGAGGAGCAGGCTCGCCGGTTGGAAGAGCAGTTGCAGCGAGACAAAGAGGAACAGGTCCGCCGCCAAGACGAGCAGATGCTCCTGATCAAGGATCTGCATGCAACTTTCGGCAAGGACCTCAAGTTGATGAAAGATCAGGTTCACCAGCATGAGAACCGCATCTCAGAGGCCGAAGTTAAGATTGCTGGGGTGCAGAAGGCTTTGGGCGAACTGAAGATGGAAGGTGGAACTGTAGCTCCAGTGGTTGCTGCACCTACTTCGCGTGGTTTTAAGGTTCCGCCATTCGACGGAACATCGTCATGGTCGGCCTATAGAATCCAGTTTGAGGCCGTCATGAAGGCGAATGGATGGACCAAACCACAAGCCATGACCGCGCTTACCTTGGGCCTCCGAGACCAGGCCCTAACCATTCTCGAGGCACTCGGCAAGGACGTTACCTACGAGCAGCTGCTGGAGGCGTTGGAGTCCAGATACGGCGACGCGCACCTGGAGCACGTATTCCGTGCCAAGTTGAAGGACCGTGTTCAACGTAGTGCCGAGAACCTACAGCAGTGGGCTCTGGAAGTTGAGAAACTCGTTCGGAAAGCCTACCAGTCTGCCCCTGCACTGATTGATGGAAATCTGGTACAGGCCTTCGTTGATGGAATACGTGACTTAGAAGTTAGAGCTGCCGTGAGACTTGGGCATCATGAGACCTTGAAGGACGCCTTGGCCCATGCCTTAGAAGTAGAGGCAGTGAGGCAAGACCACCGAACGCACCGCGTCAGGGAGGTTGTAGCATCACCTGTACGCGACCGCCCACAGGGGTATAGTCCTAGGTGCTTCACTTGTGGGGAAAGAGGTCATCTTCGGTCCAGCTGTCCTAAGCGCAGCACCCCGAGAGAAGATCAGCAGGGAAGAGTGGCTGAAGTGACTGCCCAGCCACAGCAGGGAAACGAGTAAATGCCAGGACTGGGGGGCGGGTGCTGGCTGGTATTGAAAGAGCCCCGAGAATCTTGATCTCGCAAGCACATGACGGGAACAGCCTGACCATCAAAGGCGAAGTCAATGGAACGCCATGCAAACTGACGTTGGATACTGGAGCTTCTCACACGGTCGTCAATTCTAAACTAGCAAGTCGGTTTCTTGGGGACTACTTCAATAAGCACGACCGTATACAGTTACTAACAGCTACCGGTCAGCACATAAACGTCCGAGGCAAGAAGGAGGTAGAGTTAAAATTGGGTGACAGATTTTACAAGCAGAATGTCATCGTGGCCGACATAGTGGACGATTGCATCTTGGGCTTGGACTTCATGCGGAAATATCGTTGTGAGATCGACGTTGATCAAGGAGTACTGAAATGTGGTTCAGAGGAAGTCTTCATGGAAGGTGCACCGTCAGGGAAAGTGTACTGCTTGAAGAAGATTGTTCTTCCTCGCAGATCAGAAACGGTTGTGCCAATTTGTTTGCCACGGAATTCTGGAAACAAACGTCGAAGTGTCCTGATAGAAAGGGTGAACAATGACTTCCCATGGAAGATGGCACGAACTCTGGTCAAGGCCACCAACGTCTCAGCAGTACGCATACTGAATCCAAGTGACCAGGAGCATGTGATTAAGAAGGGCACCTTGATCGGCACTTGCGAGGAAGTAGCTTGGATGCGTCAATTGCAAGATGTGCCTACCAGAAATAAAATTGGTAGTACAAAATTTGACGTGTCGACACTTTTGGAAAACTGCGATTTAACTAAAGGAGAAATGGACAAAGCTAAGAAGATGTTACTTCAGTATGCCAACATGTTCTCTTCAAATGATGCTGACATAGGGAGAACTGGACTTGTTCAGCACCAGATTAATACGGGTAACGAGTTACCTATCCGTCAGCGACCAAGAAGACTGCCAGTTGCACGAGAAAAGGAGGTAGAAACCATGATTGAGGGAATGGTGAAGGACGGTGTTATAGAGCCTTCATCGAGTCCATGGTGTTCTCCTGTGGTCTTGGTAAAGAAAAAGGACGGCAGTATGCGCTTCTGTGTGGACTATCGACGTCTGAACGACGTCACGAAAAAGGACAGCTACCCGCTGCCTAGGATCGATGACACACTGGATACGCTGACTGGTATGAAGTGGTTTACCACACTTGATCTGAAGAGTGGCTACTGGCAAGTAGAAATAGACCCCAAGGACAAGGAAAAAACTGCATTCTCAACAGGAAAAGGGCTATGGCAGTTTAAAGTTATGCCATTCGGTTTGTGCAACGCTCCTGCGACGTTTGAAAGGCTGATGGAGCAAGTACTTGCCGGATTGATTGGAGACGCATGTCTTGTCTATCTAGACGACATAATCATAGTGGGCCGTACATTTGAAGATCACCTTAAAAACCTCAACCGAGTGCTGTCGAAAATCCAAACAGCAAATCTCAAGTTAAGTCCGAAGAAGTGCTCGTTTTTCAGGCAGCAAGTGAACTTTTTAGGACACATAGTTTCGGGGAAAGGTGTTCAAACGGACCCAGAAAAAGTAGTCGCCGTTAAGGATTGGCCAGTTCTGAAAGACAAGACACAGGTCAGAGCATTTCTGGGTTTGTGCTCCTACTATCGAAGATTTGTCAAGAATTTTGCCGACATTGCAAAACCTCTGCACAAACTCACTGAGGAAAAGCGGCAATTCTGTTGGGACGAAGACTGCAACGTCGCATTTCAGGAATTAAAGAAACGTCTGTGCAATACACCTATTTTGGGATATCCTGACACTGAAACTGACTTCATAGTTGACACAGATGCAAGTAATACTGGAATTGGGGGCGTGCTGTCTCAACGGAAAGGAGACCGGGAGGTTGTAATAGCCTACTTCAGCAAGTCTTTATCGAAACCAGAAAGAAATTATTGCGTTACAAGACGGGAGCTACTCGCTGTCGTAAAGACATTGCAGCACTTCAGTAAATATTTGCTGGGACGTAAATTCCAACTACGAACTGACCATGCTGCACTGAAGTGGCTATTACAGTTCAAGAATCCAGAGGGGCAGGTGGCGAGATGGATTGAACTACTACAAGAGTTTGACTTCGTAACTGAACATCGCAGTGGGAGAACTCACGGTAACGCAGACGCCTTGTCAAGAAGACCTTGTCCTGAAGACTGTAAGCACTGTGCCAGGCAAGAGACTAAGGAAGTAGTGCCCGTGAGGATGCTTAGAACGGATCTCAGCGATGAATGGAAGGAGACCCTACAGCAGGCTCAGCAAAATGACTCGGACATCAAACCAATCTTCGAGTGGATTAAAGCTGGTGTTCCTAAACCCAAGTGGAGTGATGTGGCTGCGATGAGTTCCATCACGAAGAGCTATTGGGCGCAATGGAACAGCTTGGTAATCCAGGATGGAGTCTTGTGCCGTAAATGGGAAAACGCTAGAGGGGACAGCTGTCATCTACAAATGGTTGTCCCTAAAGCTAAGGTACCGGATGTTCTACGGCTCTACCATGATGAATGTTCAGGAGGACATATGGGGGTAAAAAGGACTCTACTAAAAATTCGAGAACGCTTCTACTGGATCCACTGTCGAGATGATGTGGAGGACTGGTGCCGTAAATGTACCAGTTGTGCGGCCGTGAAAGGACCCCGTACACGCAGCAGAGGTGCATTAAAAGTGTACAACGTTGGAGCCCCTTGGGAACGGATAGCACTTGACGTTGCGGGACCATTTCTAGTAAGTGAGAGCGGAAACAAGTACTTCCTGGTGGTCATGGATTACTTCACAAAGTGGCCAGAAGTCTTCGCCATTCCTAATCAAGAAGCTACAACTGTCGCAGATAAATTGGTTCAGGAAGTCTTTTGTCGTTTTGGGGTACCCTTAGAAATACACAGCGATCAAGGAAGGAATTTTGAATCGCAAGTATTTCAAGAGACTTGTCGATTGATGGGTACCCACAAAACCAGAACCACCTCTTACCACCCACAATCTGACGGAATGGTGGAACGATTCAACCAAACGTTGGAGAGATATCTGGCGAAAGTTGTGGAAAGCCGGCAAAGGGATTGGGACAAGCACATACAGCAGTTTCTTCTGTCTTACCGAAGTGCAGTCCACGAAAGTACGACTGTGACACCAGCCTTCGCGAACTTTGGAAGGGAATTACGGTTACCTGCTGATTTAATCACTGGAACTCCCCCTGATGCTCCATGTAGTGTAACAGATTACGCGAATGACTTGCGTAATAAGTTGAACGATGTTTATGAGCATATCCGACAATCCGGCCAACAGATGTCTGAGAAGATGAAGACCCGTTATGATCGGAAGGCAAACGGTAGGGGTTTCGACGAGGGTTCACTGGTTTGGTTGCATAACCCAGTGCGGAGCAAGGGGAAGTCTCCGAAGTTACAATCAAAATGGGATGGACCATACCGAGTCGTGACTAGGATCAACGATGTCACCTACCGAATACAGAAGGGTCCAAGAGGTGCGCCTAAGATTGTGCATGTAGACCGGTTGGCGCGATACTACGGGACTAATGATGCTCGGGACGAGCATGTCTAAGGAGGGGGCAGTGTTACATCGGACCTACTAGAACATTCGAGAAAGCACGTGATTACAGTATGTGTACGTTGGAATTTCGAGAGATTTCTATTATTATTACTTTCAAAGTTAGATAGGTACCTACAAACTCGCGACCTCTTTATAAAAAGACATTAGAATTTCGACCGTACGCCTAGGGCATACGGTTCATATTTGTTTGTGTTGTACAAGTAGCTAGTAATAATAATTACCTACCTACCTACCTACTCTTTTGTTAGTGTTTTCTATGACCCTCTAGAATATTCGAGGTTATTCTGGTGTGTCTGTGGGCGAGTATAAATAGACCGCTCAGGGCCGCGACAGTCAGTCTTGTTTTGGCTACACAGCGAAGAGAATCGAAGTGAACTTGAAGTGCGATATCTAAGTGAATAGTGATCAGTAGTGTATTGTAGTGTACTTGTGATTAAGTTTAAATTGTTTTGTGATTAATAAAGTGATTGTGTTGTTTAATCGGTAGTAATTAATTTATCTCATACCCAGCTCGTAACAGTATGTTCTTATAAACAAAAAGTATCTATGTAGATCAACTATCTGGTGACCACGACACAAGCCTCGTTGCTTAGTGTGGCACTAGATGGCGCTGTGTGTAATGTCCAGCGATATTTATTTATTTACTTATGATGATGAATTCGCCGCAGATTAATCAACGATAGTCTTTACTAGGGCTTTTATAAATCTAGGTAAAGGCTACCTACTCTAAAGACCTGTCAGCAAGGTGTCTACTTGTCAGTTAATTATGTCTCCTAGTACAAAATGCTTTTAAGAGTCGATAACCTCTGAGTATGGGGTATCGCCATGACATGTGATGTTTAGTAGCGGTTTACTAAAGCCTTCAAAACGTTTTTTTAAGTTATATTATTAATTTAACGTAGGTATTGATGTAGATTTTGTATATGAAAATGTGTTCAGGAACGTAGGATTGATTGTAAGAAAGTTAATAATAACAACTTTCAATTACATATATCAAACTTGCTGCTATGAGGACGACGAAGTTTGACCTTATCTGTCAGCAGGGAATCTCCCTTTGGAGAGACGTGCTCCCGCGTGCTACATAGCATCCCCACTCTATTTTTCGTTCTAGCAAATTTTAATGACGGAAAAGGATAACAGCATGGAAAAGTGCGATTCCGTGCTACTAATATATAAGTATGAAAGAAGACATACTACGCTGACCCCAAATTAATGAAAGGGAATGAGCATTATGATGAAAGACTTAAAGCTATTACATCTTCTTAAGAAAAGAAATAAAACTTTCCAGTAGTTTTAAGTACCAGAGAGTCAGTGACACAGAAAAACCATGTTTTCTCCGGTCACCTTTCACCTAAAGTCTTAGATGAAGGCAAACTATCAGACAAAACATAATTCTAATGTATAACTGATCAGAGGAGTCCCGAGGAGCACGAGCAGCTCCTGGCTAAATAATAACAGCCGCTCGGGTCGATCTTAAGGTTAAGCTACTCTTGCCTAGGTTGGTATGTGGATGGGTGACCGCCTATTATTTACCGAGTTTCTCGATTCGTGACTGGAATGCATGTTAAGTCGTTGGTTCTGGCTGTCATTTGTAGATCTTTGACAGTCGTTACAAGTAGTCAGTGGCCCAAAAGCCTGTCAACCAGTCTTACCAAGGGGTATCGTATTATCCAGTAATGTGGAGGTCAGAACCGGTCAGACTTGAAGTCGACCCCAACATAGTTGGGAAAAGGATAGGTAGATGATGAACTGACCAGCCCACGATCGATACTTACTTACACAAAGATTACAATCTTCCAATTCTCTTTCTCTTTCCGATCTCCACTCCACACCAACAAAGCCTTAACCAGCGGAACCCTAAAAAACAATGACCTCATTCGCTTAACGTGTAGGCAAAATATAATAAGCAACATGAAATTTATGTCCGACATAAATTTCATTAATTACCTACAGCAATGATTAATGGTCATAACTATGGTATATTTAACGAAAATAATCATTATTATTGAATAACAACATATCGCTCAGATATATTGATAGTTTCAATTGATTAAATGACTTGGTTTTAAGATGGTCATTAGTTTTTGGATGCAGTGGGTGTGGTTTATTCGTTTCGGTTTGGGTTTTAAAAAGATTACGAATTCGGTGAGAACGGTACCCAAAAGGGGTTTCTCTGGACAATCATAATTTAAGCATTTGTGGCTTTAAATTATGATTTTTATCCTATACTGAAACATATAGAGAGCGTGACACATAGTATGTTGTCTACTATATAACTTGGTCAGCCTTGGCTTGTCCAGTCCCAACTAACGGGTCTGGGTTTCTACCCAGACCCGTTGGTTGGGACAATTATTATTCGTTGGGGCAATTATTAGCAACACATGACTATTTTTTTTAGCTTGGGTTTTACTCGTACAAACGTATGTGTTAATGAATAAAATAAATAAGTATGAAATTATTAGGAATTATCAAAAACCTACTGCAGCGGGTACAAAAAAAGGGGTATTTTTAACTACCACTCTGGTCTTGTCAGCGCAAATGCGACAGCTGAGCAAGAGGTCCAGACAGGCTTCATTCTTAAAAGTTGGGCATAGTGTTATTGGGTTTTTCGATCAAGAATTTCACAGTAGCAACCATAGAGTCTGGAGTTGTGGAGCTGGTTGATGGCAATAGGCTCGCTCCCAATTAAGGGAAACTGGCGAAATGTGTGTGCTATTAGTAGTAACTTACCCCTGTGCCTAACCCATCGGCAACTACAGATCTTTTGTTACGTTTTTATTAAATAATTTCATACCTCAAAACAGTACCAAAAAAACGAGTCACATTAAATTACTTAAAATTAAAAAAAACCCCCGACACACTTATGGTCATAATTTCACAAGCCCTTTAATTTGATACCCATATTGAGGGAGTTGTTGAATAAATACGTAATACGCCATTTTGTGGCGGCGGCCATCTTGAACTAGTTTTTATCAAACATAGCTAAGAACACTCCCGACTAATTCACCTTTCAAACAAAAAAAAAACAATTAAAATCGGTTCATCTGTTCGGGAGCTACGCACACACACGCATTAAAAATCGACAATTAGTAGGAGGATTGTTTTGAAAATTCAAGATAAATTTTACATGACTATGTCTCATTTTGTTAATTATGAAGAGTAATTGCTTTACTAAAAGTAGGTACTACTAAAGCGAGATTACAACCTGAACTCAAAGTGACACATTGACCGTTTGATGTCGACAGCTCATAGATCAGGATCTGTCTGTCACTATCACTGAAATAAATAATGACAGCTTCGATCTACGGGATGCGGCATGTGAGATGGACACAAGAATTTAATTCGGCACTAAACGCTTAAAATTAAAAAAAAAAAATTAAAACTTTAATCACCATACGAGTTCATAAGATGCTGTCCATATTATTTATTTATTATTTATTTATTTAACACTTCAAGCTGTTAAATAAATAAATAATAAGCAATTCTCTACCAGTCAACCTTAGGGTGATGCAGAGACAAGCAGTGGTAGGTGTACATCTGAAAAAAAATATATTAATATCAAGGTAAACTACAAGGATATTAATACTATAAATATAAATAAATACTATAAATAAATATCAAAATATATATTACTCAAAATAGAAATTAATACGGATATACTAAAATAAAAAGACAAACAATGGAGAAATCATTACTGTTGTGATGAACCTGCCAGTTTCTTGCGAATGTACTCTCGAACTTTAATCTTAAAAGATAAACGATTGGTTGCCATCCTGATTTCCTGGGGAAGCGCATTCCAAAGAGAAATACACTGCACAAAGAATGATCGGTGAATGAAGTCAGTGCGGTGAGAGGGGCATTGGAGAACACGGTTATGCGATGATCGCAGGCTCCTATTGTGGTTGGCACAAATGTACTGAAAGTGGGGAGCAAGGTAACTAGGGAAAGTGGGAGAAATAAGGAAAGAAAACAAGGTGGTAAGCGCCCTTTGCTCCCTACGCTGACGTATGGGCAACCACTTAAGAAGAGTCCGGTGCTCGGAGACATGATCATATTTACGCAGATTAAAAACGAATCGAATATCAACGGAAACGGATGGAAACGGATACGGATCGAATCGATTTTTGTGGATGTTGAAATCGATTATAACTGTCCCAAAGTCCTAAAAGATGGGTCAACATCAACCCATTAGGATCGCGTTTTGTGTATGCAAGACTCACTACGGCATAGTTGTTGCACTGACGGCATAGTAGTTGCACTGACGGCATTTGTACCACAGTCGTGTTACAAATCTCAGTCAGTACAGTCTCTTACAGCTGTAACGCCATCATCATTCATTCTCTTGCACTAATCCCAAATTATTTGTGGTCTGCGCAGCAGTCTTCTTGAATACTTCTCTATCACTCGTCATCTCATCAGACACTATTCTTTTCTTGTCATTCATAATCGTTTCTTTGGTCTTCCTCTACTCATTTACCCATTTTCATTCGTACTCAAAACTTTCCTCAGCATTATTCTTGACAATCCCAAAGCCGCTGGGCCCACCAGGCACATCATCGCGATCCTTCTATTTTCAATGAAGAATTATGAACTACACTATCTACTACGGGTGTCTGGCGTGATTTTTAATTATTGCTGAGCATAAAACGTAAAACAAAGTCACTCCCGCTGTCTGCACGCTTAGATATTTTAAACTACGAAAAAGGATTCTAATGCAGTTTTCAGTAGTAGATAGAGTGATTCAAGAAGAAGGTTTATATCTACGTTGCATCCGTGCGAAACCGGGGCGGGTTGCTATGTGATGAAACGGAAAATGTTCCCATATCGGTGTTACTACGAGCTATAAAGTAACAAATATCCAGTACCAGAAAGTACAAAACTTAGATCACAAACATTATTAGGTTGTCCCTTTCCGCTGGACTTTTACGATCCACAATAAACAGCCTACAATATTTTGATTACATACTAAATTTTTACTGAAGGAATCACGTCCGAGAGAATTTTGGTTTCTTTTTAATGAGATGAACCACTAAACACTTTATGGGGTACGGAGGCTATAATAAAACACGCGAAACATTTAAATAATTACATTACGACTTTGTCGGGTGAAAAAAGTCGTAAAACGACTTCAATTTTTACGACTTTTTTACCGATTGAAGCGAGTAATGTGTACATGAGTGGATTGTGTTTCCTTAGTTCGATGTCTTGTATGTGGGATCAGATTAAATATTACAGCTGATGACTATCGACTCTAATGCTGTTTAAGAAACCAGGTTTAGTTTGTAAACCATCTGTAACCACAACACATTAGCTATATTTTACTTTTATCACTTTATTGTAGATCCAAAAGATCATCATTTTCCTGCCCTTGTTCCATGTTCCTTGGGATCGATGCAACACGTTTTTTCCTTTAATTCTTCTCTGTCAACCGTCACGCTATCATTTACACCTTTTACCTTCATATAATTCTTCACACAATCCAGCCCTCGTTTCCTTGGTCTTCCTCTCCCTCTCCATCCATAAACGTAATTGCTCCTCTGCGTCAGTTGAGGAAAATGGTGGTTGCACATTTCTGCTTCCAGGAGCGAAGGCCGAACAATGGTTGTCGTTGCTGACCATCCAGCAGTAACCATGTCAACACTGTCTGAGCTATGCTGTCTGTTTACTATCACCCCACTGTTATAATCCTTGAAGCCTGAACATTGAGAAGGACTACATTCTTCCCATGCATCGGAACATAAATTTAAAAATCAAAATGTTGCATAAATAAAAGCAGTAGCAGAAAGCGGTCCATGAATAACTCATAGGATTGTTTCATTTCATTTTATTACGCTCTGTGCCAGTCACACCGAATTTTGTATAATACACGAATGTGCAAGCTATAAAACGTTGTTTTTATAGGTTTAATAACTTCACTACGGGTGTGTTGCACTAAAATGGCTAAATTGTAAGCTTTGAGCGATCGTAGCGCGCTATGAATTTATCAGGAGAAGTTATGAAGTTGTATTAAGAATAAGGATTCATATTTTTATTTTAATGTTGAGAACTCAAAATTAGCAATACAGCTACATAGGACTTAACGTATTCATAAAAACAAAATGGGTACACTTTCGCGAATTTTGAGTTTATCAGACAACTAACGACAGACTGTATTTTCGCCTCCATAAATGTAAATACATGCATAAATACATTTATATGTGCATTCGTTGTTAAGTGTTTCGAATAGTTGAAATAAAGGGATTTAGTTATTCGAGATCGCATGGCTACGGCGTTAGGTTTTGCATGGTAAGTAGTGTGCATTCGTTGTTAAGTGTTTCGTATTCGTGAACTTACGGGGACGTGTTCTTAGGTGTTTCACTTTTCTAAAGCACGTATCACACTACATCGGTGATTTTCCATCAGTCTTTACAGTTTTTTTTCTTTAGCTTGCAGAGGACTAGGTTTAAATGCAGTTTGGTGACATAATAATTAAATAAACAAATACCGCTGGACATTACACATACCGCTATCTAGTGCGCGTAGTAGTAACGTATTTAGTGCCACACTAAGCAACGAGGCTTGTGTCGTGGACAGTAGATAGTTGATATACTACATAGATACTTTTTGTTTGTAAATACATATTACTATACATATAAACTTCCATGAATAGGAAACAAATGTCCATGCTCATCACACCAACATTTGCTCCTACCGGGATTTATACCCGGGGCCCTAAGAACGTAAGGCAGCCTCACTATCGCTGCGCCATTCGGGTCGTCAGCAGCCTCACTACGATATGAATCCATTACAGAAATGTACCAAGAGATCGTTTCTTAAGTAGTTCTTTTTCAAACCGACCCCACTTGTTTTACTAAAATTGCAATACGCAAGAAGAAAAACAATCCTAATTGTCTCTCACCCTTAACCGTCTCCATAATACCCCATCATCGCAATAATCCCTCTTAATAAGTTAAAACCTCCGAAAAACCAGCAAAAACTCTTTTCCAACGTTATTGCAGATCGCTGACGTGACAAATGCCGACGTTGACGTTGCAACGCTGACGTCCGACAGTACGACCCTCGGCGGGGGTGAAAAATGGGCCGTGTAATGCGGCCTTTATTGCTAAATTAATATCATTCAGGGGACTGATTTTTGATTGGTTATTGAAAAATTTGGAAGGATATTTTTGCGCTTTTCGACGTAAATTTTGGGATTTACTTTTGTACATTTTGATTTAATCACTTTGGCACTGAGGTCGTATTAGTGTAATGACTTTGAGCTTCACTGGGTTTGGTGTTTGATTGAACATGGTATTAATACTACCATGTTCAATCAAACACCTAATATCTTAGAGAAAAAAAAACTTTTAGAATATGTTAAACGGCAGATATTTATTTAGTTTGACAGTTGAAACTAGACAGCTTTTCAGCAGAGTTAATTTTAATTCTAAGCTCGGTAAACAGGATGGAAGGGAACACTATTCTGCGAAACTTGTCAAGTGACATCGATGACTTTACATCGATGCGTTGATAATGTGACGTTATGTTTTAAGGCGATTACACGAGCTAAACGCGAGTTTTATAATTACTAAAAGTATATGATTCACTGCTATAAACAAGACCAGAAAAATATATGATATTCTTCAGGATATATGCTAGCATGATACTGTTTTGAAAACATAATACAATTAATTTGGCTCGATAAAAAGAAATCACGAACTTACCTCTAAAAATATCTTTCAAACAATAAAAAACATACTAATATGCATGCGATCATTCTGATTTTTTGGCAAATAATTCTACAAGCAATATATTAGCATGATACTGTTTTAGTTTTTTAATTCAATCAATAGTTTTTTTGTAAATCGATCGAAACCACTCGTTTCGCGCTATTTGGCCCGCAGTGGCTGACGTAACCACCACTTTGTAGTGCAAGCTGATTAGAACTTTATTCTAACAGCATTTCAAACGAAGTTTGAACCACTACAAATAGAGTTGCTAGTTAGCTCGTCTAAGCGCCTTAACTACGAATTATTTTTTAATTCGCTGTTCCTTAATATCGATAACCTTTCATCAAACCCTTGGTTCTTCGACATTTGTTTGTTCTATGTACCTAACGTTACTTCAAAAATATTTAGTCAACCTCTAAACAAAAAAACAGCAGCTGTTTTCTTAAAAACTAAAAAAAAAATACTGAAAGGCTGATTATTTTTTGATATACCGATGAGAATTTTGAGAAAAATGTTTCAGAAAATATGGTGATCGATTTGGCGGTTCTACGAGTACCTTGTATTAACTCTATAGAATAACAAATACACATCCACAGTACACCTGGTTTAGTTCAAATACTACCTCCCTGATTTTACAATTATCCCTTGCTTCGGTGAAGGAAAACATCGTGAGGAAACCAGCATGTCTGTGAGAGATATTTCTCGACGGCATGTGAAGCCACGTCAGAAGCTCATAGGCGGCATAAAAACTCTGACACCAGGTTAGTCACTAACCGTACGGTAAAGAAGATGTTGAAATTGCTTCAAAACAATTTTTTTCCAGAAAGCAGTTTCACTCAAGACCATTCCCACGTAACAAACACACTCACAAGTAACCTAACATTAGCTCAACCTTCCTAACCCTCAAAAATCACTAAATAACAGCCGCCAGCAGCAGACACATAACTCACCCCCACCCACCCGTCATATTTCCATCACATGCGAGCAAAAATACAACTAGATTCATTATCAGCCCGATACATCACCCCCTGTAATGGCCGGGGGGTGTTCGTGGACCGTGGGACGGGGCCAGGTTGATTCATAACCAATAAATCAATGGACTAGGGCGAGGTAATAGTCCAAATATTGTGCGCATACTAGGGTAGGTCGGCAAAATGGTCATCCCTTAAAGAAGGTTGATTTGTGCGTAATTTTCTTTTTGGTTTTTTGTTTATGTTTTGTTTACTTTGATGCGGGTGGTGTGTTGGGGTTCGGAACTGAAGTTGTGGTATAGAAGATATTTGGCAGTATTCTATGTGGACTGCTAAGTAGGTAAGATGAGACTTGAACTTGGGTTATTTTTTTATCAATAGACAGTATGACAGGTTACTTTCACATATTTTGTGAAGCTTGAATGTTATAAATCAGTTGACTCGTGAGGAAGTTGAGACGAATGGTTCAGAACTGAATGTTAGGTATTTTAACAATGAATAAATAAACTATCTTTCAACGCGTCTAAGTCTACAAACCAGCAGATTCCGTATTTTCATCACTATTATTCCACCATTACTTCAAATTCCAGTAAAAAAACGCGAGCTATCAGGTACCATGTCGCTCACTTCACGTATCTACTCGTCGATCGACAATCCTCTGTCAGTCGTCACTGTTCTCGACTGTATCTCTGACGTACGTCACTCAAGCCCCAAACGATTGAATAAAATGTCAATTTTCCACTTACAACACTGTTCATTTGGCTTTTAATAACAGCGGTTGGGGGGTTCGATCTTCTAGGTTAAGCAACGTTTGCTAAGGTACTTGAACAAAAGGTTTCTTACCTAGGGTTATCGTGCTAGGCACATTACTACTGGGCCTCCAGTTTGCTATTACAATAGTGTCAGAATAGTCTATCATTGATTTCTTAAATGTTGATTTTGACAAGTTTGATAATCTACTAATATAATGGAGTCATTATGACTTTCCAATGTTCAACCACTGACACTCCATCGAAAGAAATGGGATAAAATGGTAATCTCGTACATAATGACAAATGAATGGGTGGTGCTATTTACGAACTTCTTACTACTTCAGATTGCTTTTAACACTAATAAATAATATTATGTAAAAATATATTTAAATGAAATCTGGTGGGTTTTATATTATTGGCAATACGATAATGTCAATAAAACACATTTCTATTACGAGACCATTGCCTGACCAATGATCGACCATTCTGAATTTAACAAACTTCGAACTTTTAGCAAAATGACAATGGGATTAGAATGGGATCGTGTTGGATTGAAGAATTTATAAAAATAAAATAGTCAAAAAGAAAATAATACAGCTACATCCGGTTAGACTCGAAGCCAACCCTAACATAATTAGGTATACCACTGTTTATTTGAATACTGGGCCTATATTTAACATGTGCGAATGATTTTTATGTTAGCAAATCTTGTAATCTTGTGATTTATTGACTATTTAAGTTAATTTATTTTTGTTTTAAGGTAATTTAAAAACTAGCTACAGGACAGGTATGTCACGTGACAGAATTATTTCCTGGATTTAATTTTTGATAGTCACGTAAATAATTTAAAACTAAAAATCTGGTTCATCATAATCTATTGAATAAAAATCTCGTATCACAACGTACTGGAACAAAAAATTGTACTTTAAAGTTTCATCATCATCATCATCAGCCTATTATGCTCAAACTCTTCTCTCCTTCATATTGTCAGGACCACGGAACCCTAATTATAAGCAGAATTGAAACCCCACTACTTTAAAAAGCCTTTTTATCATAATGTTCATCTTAATACAGATATATCTGTCGAAATATTTAAAGCATTTCTTATTATTGTGCGATCGGCGATCCTTCATCAGTTGTCGGTGACGGTATCTGTGACGGGCGTCAATCAACTCGCCAACGATTGAATAAAATGTCAATTTTGTACTTACGCTCTTGTTTTTGTGGAGCTTTTAGAGTGGATTCGGTTTCATAGTGCGGTGTTGAGTTTTTGTGAATGTTGTTGAAACTGCGGATTTGATATATATCTTTGTTATGAAATAATGGGGAACTGTTATCAATCCAGATTGTATTATTGAGGATAGTATAATACTCCGTGAGTTAAATTCTCTCTAAGAGAGAGAAAGCTTGTGTCGCAGCAGTGGGAACGTTCTAGGTTTATTAGGCTAAGCCTAACTACTGGGTAAGAAATCGAAACAGTGAAAAGAATAATAAAAAATGAATAATTAAAAATGAAAACGATATTTTCAGGTGATTATTAAATACGCTCATTCATCATTCTCGCCTGAAACACAGGTTTAAATAAACCTAGATCAGGTAGGTCGCTACCTAACATTTGTTTTGACAATTTCGTTACCAGCAACGGCAGCAACTGTTTTATATATTGTAATTGTAGTTTAATTATAAGCACTAATTATACAATTGTTAAAAATAACTCTACTGCACTTAAATGTATACTTTTGTAAACCTTCTTCTTTTAAATAAATTATTCTAAATTATTCTATCAAAAATCGTAGACACACTTTGAATTAAAAACATCACACTAATATTAAAAACGCGTATGTTTGTGTATGTGAGTATGTGTGTATAAAAACGATTGAACGGATTTAGATGAAATTTAGCACACTGATAGTTTATGACCTGGATAAACACATAGGATAATTTTTATCCCATTTTAGTATGATCCCGTGAGCAGATTATCGAACTCCACAAGGGCGAAATCACGGACAGAAACTAGTAGGTATTTCATAAAAATCACAAAAACATCCTCTCCCTAACATCAAAAAATATTAATAGACCCACAAGAATTCAGAAACGCGCTAAAAGCATCAATAAACATAGCAAGTCACTACTGAACCATTTGAAACGAAAAAAAAAACAACAGATGCTGACAAAAGAAGTCTTTTGTCAGCTCGCGCGACTGACATTTGTCAATCAACCCTCGCGCCTGTCAGCTGTCAATGACAATTAATGGCCGCCCATACAAAGTTTTATGGCTTTTATTACCCGAATTGTATGAAAATGATTAATGCAAGCACTAATGCAAATCCACGCGGGCGACGCACGTAGGCACTTATTGTGTTTTTCGTAGTTTCGTATAAAATTGATTTATTGCGAATTTCGCAGTTACGTCCTTGTACTCGTAGATCATTATCACAAATGCGTATTATGAATGAATCGAACAATTCTTGAAATCGAAGATACTTCCGTGTAAATGAATTGGTTATCGACACTAGGTAATAAATACTGATGGACGAGCAGCGGTGGCCCAGTGGTGGCGGCCCCAACTTACGAACAGTAAGTAGTGGGTTCGAACCCAGACAGGCGCATTGTGTAATTTATTTAATCACCGTTGCTCTCAAAATGGTGAAGGAAAATATCGTGAGAAAACCGGCCCAGAACCAAAAACAATATTGGAAGACATTTGACATCTACCAACCCGCACTGGGCCCGCTTGGTGGATTTTAGACTACATATTCCCTCTCATAGAGAGGAGGCCTGTGTTCCAGCAGTGGGAACATTAATAGGTTGACGATGATGCTAAAGCAGTCTTACCAAGGATTAAACGAGTGCCTCGACAACCCAGTAACTGGGTTGTGGAGGTCAGATGGTCAGTCGCTTCATGTAAAATACTGATATTCGGCTACATCCGGTTAGACGGAAGCCGACCCCAACATAGTTGGTAAAAGGCTTCACTGTCTCGGCGCTTTTCTGGTAGTCACCACTGTTAATTCTGGCTTTCAGGAGTTACAGTGGCTTGGAAATAGTGTGGCAGGGTTGTTAAAAAAAATTGAGAAAAGGCAAGGCGATGATGATGGACGAAATGCAAGCAATGCTGAGTCGAAAATCTATGATTCTGTCCTGCTGCCACTTCAACAGAGACTAAACATCGATACAAGAAATATTATACTGCAGAAGTGTGTATGGGGACAAAGAAGCAGTATCTCTTCCCTCACTCCAACAGTTAAAAGGAACGGCCAACCAACACAACCGGTCCTTCGCTTGATTTAAGCGAAGGACCAACAGCTTTACATCCTTTCCACTACTAAGGCTATCATTATGGCGAAGAGGCGAGGCTAAGGCGTCATTGCACCGACTTCTAACTAACTGATAAAGAAATGTCCTGACAGAAAAGTCCACTCTCACTCGTGGTCTGACTGCTGAGCTTTACGTCCTGGGCCTCGATTCTGCTATTACAATAGTGTCGATATAGTCGATCATTGATTTCATAATGGTCAAGTTCTGTCAAGTTTTGACAAGTTTGATAATCTACTAACATAATGGCGCCATTAACTTTTCAATGGGCAACCACTGACACTCCATTGAAAGAAATGTCGTAGAATGGTAATCTCGTACATGAAATCTGGCATGAATAAAATATTCGTATTTAGTAGTAGATTTCGAAAACCATTTGTACTAAGGGTTTTATAATAATGGCAATACGACAATGCCATCAAAACAGAATTTTATTATGAGACCATTGACCGACCAATGATCGACCATTGTGAATTTAAGCAAAATGACAATGGGATGGGAATGGAATCGTGTTGGAGTGACGAATTTATTAAAATAGCAGAATTAGGTCCCTGGTTCAATTCCTAAGATCGGGCAAAGTGTTACCGGGTTTTTCCATAAGGAATTTCTCTATTAAATGGGACTTCAACATAACTGGCGAAATGTAGGTGTACTATTTAGGTACTCTTCTATCTAACCCTTAGGAGATTACAAGCCTGATATTAGTATGAAACAACTCGCAGTACTCAGAGTGGATCGGCTACGAGTGCTACGAAAAGCGTACGTGACGGTCACGCGACCTCCATAACTTTAGTTCACTCAAAAAGTGTTCAACACGCCTAAAGAAGTTTTCACTTACATAAATACACAGTGACACAAGATAGCAAACTATAGCGTTAAACATATATTGCCTGCACTACAGAAGTACCGATCCTAACACTCTTTAATTGCTCCACCTATTTGCTCCAGTGCAGGGCAGAGGTCAAAAAAGAACATTGAGCATCGAACACCACACTCGCTCAATGCATGTTGGCTATTTAAACTACGTACCTAATGAGTAGGTGCCTAAGTACTTCAAGTTCGCTTACAATGTTTTCTTTTGCTACAATGACTGTCATCATTATCTTCCAGTCCTTGTTCCATTCCAATTGGAGTCGTCGCAACGTGTTTTCTTCCATTCTGGTGTCAGACGTCACGGCATCATTTACTCCTCCTTTCTTTGACCTTCATCTTCCTCTCTATCCATCAACATTCATGCTACAGGACTGTGCAACTTAGATTTAAATAAAAAGATTGTCCATCTCCTAAGTACAAATTGGTGATAATCCATCAAGCGCTGCTTATCCTGAAGATGCCGCCACCACAGACCCGTTCCGTGTGTTTTATTTAGCCAAGAGATCTTTTGACATTTATTTTTCACTACTCATTATACACTTTTATAATTTATAAATTCTTTAAAGTACCCTACAAAAATATGAAAGATAATATTTTAATTTTGCATGTAAATAAGAAAATAATAACAAATACAGCTCAAGAATACAGTAAGAGGATCGTGAAAGGTAATATAATCCCGAAGCAAACGTCTCGTGAAAATAATTAATATCGATTTCGAGGCAGAGCGACTGTTCTGTTCAGCTCTATGTGCTCCAAGTAATGGGAGACAGCGGCTGTGATGGGCGACTTAAGATGAATGAACTGGACCCACAGCCATTGCTACCCACACGACGCTCAGGGCAAATTATTTACCCCACGAGTCGTAGGTTATCTTGATATTTTTATCTAGTTTCTCATAAAGACAGATAAGGACTGAATAAGCTTGATAATATTTTTTTTTCGATAGGTTTACAAATGACGTTGAATCGCTTTAAAAGGTTTTTTTCCCTCCCTATATCTATAGACGCAATGTTCACTCACCAACCTAGCTACAGTCCATCCCGTCCATCTCTAATACAGCAAGTTGATCGAGAGTAGCGATAAACTTGGATTGTGTTTTGGGTGTGTCTGCAGCGACCAATTTGATTAATCAGCTGTAATGTACAATATGTCTTTTAAGCATATTTTTGAACATACAAGGTTAATTCTCATAGGGCATTTTTTTTCAAAATTGTATTTTCAATCTTGGTTGTTGAACTGAATTGTGTTCTTACGTTCTGTTAACATATTCTATTTTTACATAAATTATCGATTCTGAATCACCTCTTAAAATACTAGTCATTAAAACCTAACCCTGTACTTGCATCACTAAATTACAAAGGTATGGGTTCTAATAATAACTCCTAACTCGCTGCTCTCTCACATCTTCCACCTCTCGTTAACGTCACAATTTCATTACCGCCGAGATCCACGTCACGTCACAACGCGTCACGTCAACTCACGTCAGGTGCCGTCACTGCCGTCAGTTGTCACCCGGCCGTCACTTACCTGCCACCGGCGGTTTAGACAGTTCGTTAATTAGACGGTAACTTGATGTGTTACGTGTTTTTAGTTCAGATAATTCAGTTTTAGTTCTGTTGAACTGTGAGGCATTTGGGAATATAGGATGTGTTTGTTTTGTTAGTATTTTTAGTCAGTAGAACACAGTTCAAAGGTTTGCGCTGTATCACATACGGATGGCCGATGGGACCGAAAAGGTCTGGAATGGCGTACGCGAACCGGAAGACGTTGCGTTGGAAGACCTCCCACTAAGTAGGCCGATGACCTGGTTAAGGCTGAGTGTGAGTCGCGCGGGACCGGTCAATGTGGCGACACTTGGGGCAGGCCTATGTCCAGCAGTGGACGTATTTCGGTTGAAGATGACATACCCGCTGGCTTAGCAATAACCAAGGCAGCGAGTGAGCATCATTTGCCTAGCCCTTTTCTCAGGTATGTTAGGGTCAGCTTCAAGATTACCAGCTGGATAGAGGATGGAGGCCGATCCCAAATTAGTTGGGAAGGGTAGATGATTATGATCGTTTATAGAATGCACGTCGCATCGGTAGTAATATTTCGCACCTGACCTACATACACTTCATCTGATCAGCACATCATCGCCTCATTTTGATCCCGATTCAAGGCGTTGGCGTTATAGTTATTAAGCGTACTTACGTTGCGACATTGTGATTTATAAAGAATGCCGATGACCTGGTGAAGGTCGCGGAAATCCGCTTTAGGCGGGTCGCGCGGGACCGGTCAATGTGGTGACACTTGGGGGGGGCCTACGTCCAGCAGTGGACATCTGAAATGATGAAAAGAAAAGAAAAGAATTCCGACTTCATCGTTGGTCGCAATAGCAACTGCTGAGCTGGAAGTCCTGGGTACGATTCCCAGGTCAGGCAAAGTGTTAATGGGTATTTCCATCAGTAATTTCTCAATAACAGCCATGGAGTATGGACTTCTGGCCGGTGGTTACACGGACCTTAAAACATAACTGACGAACTGTAGGTGTATTATAAGGTACGGTAAGGTAGACATCACGGCTGGTAGTTCTCCAAAGGTTAGGTTTCGGTAAAGAATGACCCACGCTAGACCATGCCGGGTCCGAGCCGAGTGTAGCACCGTTCATTGTCCGTTGCTCAGTAGAGGCTCGGCAGCGTGAAAGTGTCCGTACAAAATAGGCTTGTGTCCTGAAAAAAATCTAATTAGTCCATCAGTTAGATTATCAACAATATTGGACCCGTATTTTTTCTTTTGTTACGTAAACCAAAATTAACGAAGATATGACGCTTTTAAAATTCGCAATACGTCACGCCGTGCTATAGTTTTTAGTGTGTTGTGACGTCACGAGCCCCCAACTCCCGAGTTTTGATGCGTTTTATGTTTTTCAGTATTCATTGACACTGACATTACAAAACAAAAAAGACGTGTCCATTGTTTTCCAAGACTCTAACTGACGGACTAAATAGATTTGCAATTTTTTGATGGTGGAAACTGGCATATCGACACTCGGCTTGGAACTATCGTGAGTCAAGGTTAATTGAGTGCAGTATTTTTGAAACAGTGCGTTGACCTGTAATCGTAACAAAACAAAAGACAACAGCTTCCATAACCTAACACAATGCCACGTTCCTTGCTAAATAGAACCTTGGGCTACATGACGAGTGGCAAATGTAACTACCAACAATGTATTAACAGGTCTCATGCCCGTCGGACTATTGTCAGCGAACGTCGCAGGATCTTCAATTGATTGTGACAATTTATTACACGCGTCCTCTTGACAAGTACGGACTGATATTTATTTATTGGTGACTTGATGTTTTGTAGATAGGTTTCTAGATATACTTGCAGTGAGGTAGTACTTACCACAAGTATTTCTGGGTAATATGTTCCCAACTACATGATGGCACATCACCTCCTGGAAACACCTGTTAACCAAAAAAAAAACAAGTGCATGCAACAAAGGCGTGCAGATTAAGATGAAAATGCTGAAGGGATGAGTACATAAGAGGAAGTGGAAAGTGGCGTCGGTTGTGTGGTAGTCGATTGTCGTGGTATGGGCACGTGATGCGGAGGAATGAGGAAAATGTCGTGAGGTAAGTTTTGAGTATGAATGGGGATGGGTATAAGAGGAAGACCAAGGAAACGAAAGATGGACTGTGGTATTAATGAAATGGCAACAAAAAAGGTGTCTGATAAGATAACGAGTAATAGAGAAGTACGGAAGAAAAAGTACGCAAATGAATTGGCATAAGGGCAACAGAATCATGATGATGTAGAAACCCAACAATACTTTCCTGACTTAGGATTCAAACACATGTAAACAATTTGAACTTGACAATGTTCTTTGGCGGTAAAAGTTACTATAACATTTACCAGAATAAATTAGTAGTTATCATACATACGTTCAAAGAGCGTTTTATATAAAATCTCAATCCACATCCGACCAGCATAAAACCATCAATGTATCTGTCAATACACATGTTTACCCGGCCGCAGCTGAAGCGTTGCAAGTTATTAAAATAAAGCGCTTCTTTTTTCGCCACTAACTCCCGCAAACGCGTCTGACTATTTTAGATTTGATGATATATTGTCGACTTTCCTGCGATTGGGAGCCGGCACAGATGTGGCGTTAGGTATAATATCTGCTGGTTGAAGTAATTAAAATGACAATTTATTGGTATGAGCTATTGAACGGTCTATTTTTTACAAGTTGCGCGGAAAAAGATTATGCACAAAGTGATGATAATTGTTTGGAGGTTAACAAGTTGGAAAGTTCCACATCCTCTATTTCCAGGAGAAGATCCTTCAACCACCGTCTGGTGCGCTATTGTTCGACGATTGTTATGGCCCGCTGTTGCCATGTACCTATATCCCAATATCGCGTTATCATGCCCAGATATGATGTGTAGTTCGTATGTAGCGATATAGTACGCTTGTATGGCCAGTACACTTCTTGAAATTAGCCCACCTGATAACAAAGCTGATAAGCACGCACCTCTCTCCTTGCAATTTAAAAAAAAATCACACTTCCTTGGTAGAATAAAGCTGATATTTACATTTGCAACAGATTCATTCTGTTCAAAATCAAAATCAATCAAAATCAAAGTATTTATTTCAAGTAGGCCAGTTACAGGCACAGTTCACTAAGAACAATTTTATCAAAGACGTACATCATATCGGATTCAATTTACTGATCAGAACAGGAAAACACCATCTCCTCCATGGTTGAAATCGATAAAAAGCCACCACCAACATCATATCTATCAGAAACATTACGAGAAGCCTAAACTAATCCACCTATCGTATATACAAACAGCTCAAACTACGTTCCATCTACTTATAAAGTAAATAAAAACAATCCAAAACCATTTGAAAAACAAATACCATCCCATCTTCACTCCTACTCTGTGTTCAATGTTTGTGAGACGTAGTAGAGGGGGGAGCAGGCAAGGAGGGAGGGGGGGAACGCACAGATGCGCCCGCGCAGTCGCCGCTGTGACGAGCCTTGACAGACATAAATCAATTGTCAAAGCATCGGCGGTAATCTTCAGTAATGGCGGGTAGAGTTGTGTGGATGCGATGGTTTGTGTTTTAGATTTAAGAGTCGGTGTGTTCTTTGTTTTGTGATTATTTTGGACTAGATTCTTGAAAACATAAAAAATGTAAAAATCTTGATTGCTTGTTAAAAAAGAGCGAGAGAGAGCTTAGACTGCTACATTTTCCGTCGGTTTCACAAAAAAACAATTTAATTATGGTTGACGAATGATGGTCTACGTCAGAAAGATTAACCTCCTAACATCTTTGGAGAGGTGCTGACAACAAAATCACCTGTACAAAGTTCGAAAATCCATTGGGGAAAAAGGTCGTTTCGAGTATTGTTGTAAAAGCAGAACATTACATAAGTCAAACAAATGATGAACAGGTAGTATTAGTAGCATCTGCAAATCATTACACAACAGATGAAAGGCAAAAGAAAGCGCCCAGACATGCACCTTAAGCTAGGTGAGTAAGTATCTACCTAGAACATGCCAAGATTTCAGCGGAGCAATTGGAAATAACGGTTTTTCCTACTGAGGAGTATACTTTTCTGATTAATTCGTTGCGGGATCCAAGACAGTTAAATCTCGGCGCTTTTCTGGTGGTTGCCACTGTTGATTCTGGCTTTCAAGAGTTACAATGATTTGGGAAGAGTGAGGCGGGCTTGTCCCAAACAAAATTGTCGGGCAGTCTTTGAGGAGTGCCGATAGTATCGAAGACTCACTCGTGAGTGCTACGAAGCGTTAGATGACGGTCACGCGAGTTAAACCATGATTTTTTGAAAAGTGCTTAACGCGCCCAAAGAAGTTTTCACTCGAAAAAATGCCAAGATTTCCAACCCAATTCTGGGTTAAGCTCGCCGTTGTACATTATCTATATTTTGTAATTTTGTGTATATTTTTCTTTGTAATTTTTTGTGTGCAATAAAGAATAAGAATAAGAAGATTTTCTCCCACACGACACATCCCCACAAAACCAACGCTATCAAAGGGCAACGAGCACAGCTTAATAAGTCCAAATGGCGGCGGCGACAACAGAAACGTGTTGTATCATGTCCCGGCCGTGGGAGCCATCAGCCATCGATTGGCTCGAGTGCTGTCATGTGTTTGATTGGTTTGGGTGACGGCTGCTTTAGTTCTAACGTGGCTTCATAAATATCATGTGTATCTTGAAGTGGAGTAGTGTTCTACGAGTACACAGGGTGTAAACAGACTCATCACGAAGCCGTTAACCAAACATTCTGTACATCAAACTAAGTAACTTTAAAATGACTCTTTTTGGGGTTAAATTCACGTTTTTCGGTAAGACTCAATGTAACGCACCTAAAACATTGTGCTGATGGATGGATTGAATAGTACGGGGCCCGTGAAGGTGTTTAAAGTAAAAATCTTACATTAAAAACATGTATAGTTTCGGAAAAAGTGGCTGTGACATACGGGCGGTCAGACATGACGAATCAATAAGGGTTCCGTTTTTGCCAGTTGGCTACGGAACCCTAAAAAGGATACAAAATAAGAAGAAAAACATATTCTTATTCTTTCCTGCACACAAAAATAAAAAATAATAAATTATTCTCAAAATTAAAATATATTCGTAATATAGCTTATGCACAACGGCGAGCTTAACCCAGAATTGGGTTTTCTTTCAACATAGGATGTGCTGTGTGCCTCACGGCTGCGCCAAGGTCTGTTTCAGCATTCAAGACAGGCAGGTGATGCTAAAGGAGATTGAAAGAATAAATTATGGTGATGAGAAAGTCAGTCAGCATAATTGCCAGTTAGCAGCGGAGCAGTCAGTTCATCACGCGAAGCATGATCACCACAAAACGGAATAATGAAAAGTTAATGAAAGATTTCAGAATGATTGATAGCATAATCAGTATATGACGTGCCCACTGCAGGGACATAGGTATCATGCCATAATCAACCACGAGGGCCCAGAGCAGGTTGGTACACACCAAAAATCATCATCTGCCTAGCCTTTTCCCAACTATGTTGGGGTCGGCTTCCAGTCTAACCGGATGCAGCTGAATACCAGTATTTTACATGGAGCGACTGCCTATCTGACCTCCACAACCCAGCACTGTGTAATACGATACCCTTTGGTAAGACTGGTAGACACCAAAAAGGAAAAAACCAAATACGCGTTAGATGTCTACTCTTTGTATGATAGATGTGACTGCGTAAATCCATATTTTGTAAGCTATAATCGCACAAAGCAACAATGTTGTGTGACCAAAATGTCACATTTCGTGCTGAAAACTGGAATTCTAGACTATTTAATGAATCCATTTTCATGGTCTAAACATCGCATCGCCCCAGAACAATAACAAATGCGGTTTTTCACATCATTCCTTCATTTAATAATTAAATATTTAGTAGTTGGCATCGTCTATCATTTGCTCCCCTATTTACTGACAAAACGAAAACAATATCATAGTCAACTTCAATCTACGCTTCAAATCAGTTCGCAAATTACAGGGGATTGTATGCAAAATAGATCACAACAGACCTATTACCGTCCGTAATATGTCATTACTGAAGACCATTATCTAAATAAATAGACAGCCAATCTGTTCTGTGATATAACCGTCAATATCTAATGTTGCAACTAGCACTTACCTCCCTTTAGTAATCCATTGAAAAAAATATGCAGGAAAACTGTTTGTTTATTTGTTGAGAATTTAACAGCTGACGGAAATTTATAGACGTAACATCACATCTGTAATCACCGATACACTGGTACCGTGATTACTCTATAGTACACCCACATTCCGCCTGTTATGTGTAATGTAATACAGAGCAAGCCTAATGCCATCAACCGGGCGCAAAACCACAGTCTGTTTTACTGATACGGTGCCCCTTGGTAAGACTAGTTGTCAGACTTTCGGGACTACCTGTAACGTCCGTCGAAGATGTACTAAATGACAGTCGGAACCAACGTGCCTTCCAAGGCACAGATGGATCTCTGTATTTAATGATCTTCACCCATCCACAGACCGACGTTAACAAGCGCAGCTTAACCTTGAAGATCGGCCGGGTAGCTGTTATTATTTAGACATGATCTCGAACAAAGATACATTTTACAATGTTAGTAATTCTATGGGTATAAAGGCGATCTGAGTATTTATGTACCAGTAAATTAAACTATAAGTACTCCAGTATAAGAGACCGCACATGCATCAATACAAACACTAAAGGACACAGGTAATGTAAAACTTACAGCCGACTCATTAACAAAGCACTTAATCGATTGGTCTCACTTAGCCTCAATTTGAACCTTACGGCCGTAGTAATAAGAGTGAAGGGTTGTTTGAAAGGCGACCCCTGAAATATGAGTGGTGGCGTCATGGCTACAGTGATTGATGGGTGCTGACTGACGTGTGCACGAAGTGGGGTGTGGTAGGGGGTGGGGTAAGGTACAAGCGGGAGCGTGTACAGGTTTATAAAGCACTGCTTTTGTTAATCTGATTCTGTACCCGCAAACGTCATTAGTGTATATTACTAGTGTCATTTTGCAGATATTGGTACAAAAATCTTTGTTTGGATAAGATGTTTTTTTGTTTCCCTCTCAATCTGGTTTTATAGTGAACAGGCATCGTTAATCGCTTTCCATCAGGCGTGATCGAGGTCAAGAGCAGGAACATTAAAAAAAAAGAAAAAACCAGCTCCTTTTTTAAGTTGGTTAAATTTTTTTTATTTAATTCTTGTGGATTTCTTAAGATGGCCTACAGCAGGGTTTGATTTGAAACAGTCAAAGCACTAGTTTGTCTGTTTAGAGTAGCCAAGATATGATAAAAAAAATAAAACCGACTTCACACAAAAAAGTGAAAAATAACTTTAGCTTCTGAAGTCGGTGACCTTTGTTTGATTGATTTAATTTTTTTGTCACCGACTTCAGAAGCTAAAGTTATTTTTCACTTTTTTGTGTGAAGTCGGTTTTATTTTTTGCAAAAAAGTTTTTATTTTTCACTTTTTAGTGGTTCACAATATGTGCATACCCTTTCACAGCGTACCAGCGTGATTTTTTGTTATGAACTGGTGTAAACAATAGACAGACATGAGGTTTCAGCAATCCCAGTAAGAGACACACATTTGCTATGTTTAATGAGGAGTTCCGTTACCTATCTCCGAAGTTCTTCATCAGATCTTTACCAAATTGAAATGGGATCACTCCGAGAAAGTACTCTTTCTAAAACTACCCAAATCGCTTCTGGTGTGCCAATAAAATTTGAAGAGTTCTCTCTATTTCTCCAGGATCCCATTATCAGGATTCTGACTGGATGATTATGGGACCTTCTGGGAAGTATACCCTTTCAAACAATTAAAAAACAAATTCGGTCCAGTCATCTTCGAGTAATCGGGGAACATTGAATTGAGAACCTCCTCCTTTTTGAAGTCGGTTAAGAACGACGTTATGGTACGTGACTCAAATATCCGGATAGCCTTTAAAAGATTTGGCCGAGAATCGTTAATTTGCTTCTAAGAATTGAAGAGTTCCGTTCCTTTGTCATGGATCCCATAATCAGAACCTAACCAAATTCTCATCAAACTACCCTTGAAGTACCCTTGCCAATAAAATAAAAAAAAACAATACATGTCAAGGTTAGGCTAAGATGAGGCTTATCCCCAATAAATGGAACTTAATACACCTAACTGTCGAAATCTGGGAATATTGTACACATCTGCGTACCCCCTCAGAGCATACAGGCGTAATGTTACGTCATGATGTTGTATAAACAATAAACATTCAAGCGATTGCAGCAGTTACTGCAGATTTGCCGTGTATATTTGAAGAGTTCCATTGTATATCTCCGAAGATCCGGATCAGATCTTCAGCAAATTAAAATATAACCACACGGGAAGCACCAGCTTTCAAATTAAAAAAGAATCATGAAAATCGGTTCACCCAGTCGAAAGTACTGAGGTAACAAACACTGTCGAAATCTGGGTGTATTGTACACATCTGCGTACCCCCTTAGAGCATACAGGCGTGATATTACGTCATGATGTTGTATAAACAATAAACCTACAAGCGTTAACAGCAATCACTGCAGATTTTCCGTACATTTTTGAAGAGTTCCATTGTATATCTCCGAAGACCAGCATCAGATCTTCAGCAAATTAAAATGGGACCACATGGAAAGCACCAGCTTTCAAATAAAAAAAGAATCATCAAAATCGGTTCACTCAGTCGAAAGTTATGAGGTAACAAACACAAAAAAAAAAAAAAAAAAAAAAAAAAAAAAAAAAAAAAAAAAACATACAGACGAATTGATAACCTCCTCTTTTTGGAAGTCGGTTGAAAAGGACATCTGCGCAATTGTCAAACTATTTTTCATACATACATTTTTTTCTGAAACAAACTTTTTTGTTGAGACAGCATTTTACTTTTACCAAAAAAATTCTACGTAAATTCTATTTTACTAAACATTATGTAAAGCAAAATGTTTTACTATTGTCACAGTTATGCTGTGTAGATCAGTTTAAATTATTTCATTTATATTTTCTATTGCAAAGTGACAACAGCTTACAACTTGTACCAATCTGTGTTGGGGTTTGCTCTGTACACATAAGCATGGCTATTATAGTTTTGACCTGGACTCTTTTAGTTTCAATTTTCAACATATTGATTAAATACGATGGCTACGAATGTGTCTGGCTTTTTTGATTGATTTGATTACAGTTTTTTGTTTATATTGGTTTTATTTTAGAGTTTATTATTTTAGTGACTAATGTTGTAATTTTCTAGATACGAAATTAGTGTCTGGTGGAATTTCCCATTGGTAATTTAACAAGAGGCAAAAAACGATAAAAGATAAAGTTTTAACTTATAAACTGAAGACTAAGTACTAATTCAATGATTTTAACCAGGGAATGGAGTCCTAATATAAAATAAAAAATATCGCTGGACAAAACTTACATTGACTATTAGAACCCTTTAGGCGACGAATTTATAAAAATCCTACGGAATCCTTGTGCCAAAAAAACATAACGCTCGTGAGATTTTTATTGAGCTTTTTGCAATCAAAGCTATTCTTCATCATAACCATTAAGTTCACTTATAGTATTGGATATAAAGTTATTGGTAATTGTTATAAAATACTTTAATCCTACACTATTCATAATGGTATGATAAAGGAATAATAAAATTTTAAAACCACTTTCTTCAACACGATTTGATTTAGCAGAAAATTTAAAAAATCTTAAAACTTAATCAACCATCAATGTAATTACTAACTTTGCCAAACGTTTGGTTTCTTCTCTTTTTCTTGACTATAACATTTAGTTTCCCTTTTCTTTTTCTTCCATACTTCTATTTTAGTTGTCATCTCAGCAACCCTATTTCCAGCCACATCACCTTTTACACAAGTCCATTCACAAAATATCCCACATACAACCAAAACTAAATTACATTTCACAAAATATTACCAGAGCAGCATAAAGAACAGAAATCAATAATTCCAACACAACTCGGCGGAAACTCGAAAGTGAAACAGTGTCGAGATAACGTCAACTGTCGATCGCCTGTCAATCAGCACTGTGGTGCGCGGGCGCGTGCGCCTGGACAAAAAGATTTTATCAAATTATTATTATTGTTATAATGTGATGGCGAGTCGCGGTGCGGTTACAAAAACTTTGATGGATTCATTTTGTATGTCTTTTTTTAGTGTGGAGTGGGGTTGAATAAGATAGGAGTTTGCTTTATGTAAGAAACATCATAAAAACAGAAAGAGTTAATCTTATTTTTGAACCGTTGTCATGACGACTGAGTCCTGCTTAGCTGAGCATCACCTTTTCCCAACTATGTTGGGGTCGGCTTCCAGTCTAACCGAATGCAGTTGAATGGAGCGAATGTCTATCTGACCTCCACAACCCAGCTAGTACTGGATAATACAATACCCCTTGGTGAGACTAGTTGTCAGACTTTTTAGACTACCTGTAACGACTGTCAAAGATCTACAAATGACAACTGAGCTGAGGAATTGACTTAAAGGTCTCTAAGTTTTAAATTTGCAGGAATCGAACCGGCAAAACCTAGCAGAAACCGATGCCTTAGCATTTTGCTGCCCTTTATTCCATGTTAATACTACAAACTGACAAATGACTGAATACGTGACATGGTCGCTGATTGCATATAAAACGTCAAAACTGTCTGTCAGAACATTCTATCCTGTTTCTATATTTCGCCACACGCGCTGCAAAGTATGTCAGCTCATAGTAGTTCTGCATGCGACAGAACTAAAATATCGTTGACACAGGCGTCACAAGCGACAGAAGCGAACAGTTTGGTCGATCGTCGCTTAATCATCGCCGTGACAATTCGAGCGTAACTTGACAGCTGATGTTTCCTTTCCGCGCTCTCTTTTTGTGATATATGATCGATAAATACCAATAGCTGTGCGAGTATTAGTCTCCTAGCTAATATTCGGATAGGAATCAGCTCACTGAATGCAAGCTTATTTTTTTGCTAACGTTTGGACCACCATAGTCACGTACACCACATTGGTTAAGCGGTGGTTAGTGCGAATATTATGCATGACGTTCCAGTTTCAATTCCCTGGTCGGGCAAAGTGTTATTAGGTTTTTCCATTATGAATTTGTCCTGGTTAATTTGGAGTTAGCCCTACCACAGCCCTTTCATAAACCATCATCATTAGCTTAGCTTTTTCCAAACTATGTTGGGGTCAGCTTCCAGTCTTACCAGCTGAACACCAGTATTTGACATGGAGCAACTGCCTATCTGACCTCCACAACCTAGTTAGTACTCTTTTATAATCAGCTAGGCAAATATTTCATCATTCAACTTGTAGTAGATAGCTTTATCATAACGTGACACCTACGTTTCCCTCCTGTGAGCAAGAAACGTTCATAGGAAAATACAGATGACGACTAAAGACGACGTCTCCAGTACGGGGTTAGACAAAAAAAAACTAATGTGCTCTTGCAAAGATGAGATTTTTTAACTTTTTTGGTTGGCAAATAAGTATCACAAAAAGCTATGCCTATTTTTGTTGCAACTCTTTTTTCATTAATGCCATTGATTTGAATTGATTGATTGACAAGTTAGATTTAAAAAAAAAGTTTAAAAAATTCAAACTTGACACGTAAACAAGTCTGTCTAGCTTTTTCCGAACTATGTTGGGGTCAGCTTCCAGTTAAACTGATGTAGCTGAATACTAGTATTTTACATGGAACAACTGCCTATCTGACCTCCACAACTCATTAAGAACTGGGTAATATGATACCCCTTGGTAAGGCTGGTTGTCAGACTTTTTGGGCCACTGACTGCCTATAACGACTGGTAAAGATCTACAAATGACAACCGAGACCAACGGCTTAACGTGCTTTCCGAGGCCCGGAGGAAACTAGGTATGTAATGGGTGGTCACCCATCCGCAGCCAACCTAGGCAAGCACGGCATCAACCAAACAAGAACGAATATAATTTTAAATATTGCAATTTACACTAAAAATACACAAGCCCCACTCGGTCGAAAATACCCGTCCTACGAGCTACCATTTCATGCAACCCGTCAACGTCAACGTGGATTGATAGACGGGAATATATCTAGAGCGGGTCTTGCGAGCCCCCTCCGCCAACCCCCGCGCGGAAGTGTGCGTCCGTCCGCCATCCGTCATCGTCAAATGTGTGCACAGTGTGCCGAACTCGCGGAGTCTGGACAAAGGGGTAACTCGCAGGTGTTAAAATTTTGTTTTTTTTTGGTTGAGATATGAGTACAAAAAGTTGAAAAGTCTTTTAGTGCGCGTGTTTGTTTTAGTACTAAATTAGGCCAAAATAATAGGTATTATTGAAGTTTTTTTAATTCAAAACATATCTTTATTTCACTTATCAGTGTGGCTCCTCTACGCTCAACGATGCATTTATTATTATTAATTAGTTTCTCAACTTGTGTAACGTTAACTAATGTATCATTTATGAAAGGAAGACGCTTGTTCACAAGCATTATTTTTTTTTCTGACGTAGTGTTACCTTTGATCAGTACTAACTGGGCTTATCTTAATTTAGCTACGTAATCACCGAGAAGACATTTATATGACAAGTCTTCTAATTTTTCTATCATTCTATGAGATCGTTAACTTTTCAACAGCTTGCCTGCGTTCGTTATTCAAACACTCGCGAATCCGTGAACCGATATTTATACAGCCGGGTTTTTTTATAAACTACCATCTTTATTTCTGTCATAAATCCCGCCAATCACGGCAATTATTTATAGCGTCTGAGGAAACATTGAATGAAAGCAATTTGTTAGTCGACACACAAAACATTTTTTTTTTTCTATAATCCTATAGAAAACTCCCCGTATTCAAAAAGTTGCTATCCACCAAAATTTATTGCACTAAATCGCATAATTTGATTAACGAGCGTGTCAAATCCACGCGATTTTTTTGTCCTTCGTCTTTTGTGGATGCACGTTGGGCGCAGTGTGCAGGCGATAATGGACACATGTCCCGTCATCCATCAGTGCCGACAGATGCCGCAGAGTGGACGGCATTTGTTTCGACAAGAGTTATAGGTGGAGTGCGCTCCATTTCAATATAGTTTTAGTTTAGTAATCGATACGTTTTAGTTTTCCGGTGAGGTGGGTTTTATATTGAAAAGGTGAAGGGATGAAATTTTTTGGTGAAATGTTTGTACGTTTTTGGTTGGCATTGTTGGTCAATTGTAGCGCTAATTTTAAAAGGTTTAAAATTTTTACTTTCATAAAGTGAGTGGGTAATAATTATGATTGATTTAAATTGTACTGGTGTCATCAAGATAAACTATTAAATACGAGTACACCTATCGATATACCTATCTACCTGTCTTTGATAACTTTTGAAGTTAATATTAATTATTGAAGTTAATAAGAAGTCAGCATTAAATAGTTTTGCCTTGGTTTACTTCTCTGTCAAAAGCACAAATAGTAACATACAAAGGTCAACCGTTACAAGGACAAAGCAGTTTAATCAAATAATAGCCACACAATCACCTAACATCAATTAAAATACTCATCTGGAACTACTAAACTATCGCCAGCGACATATTTATTTAACATTACAATTATTTCACGTCCAAAATAATATGATTCAATAAATAAACGAATTTATAATGCCTACATAACATTTGAAATACCTATTAACGATGATATTATATTTTGTCCAGAACAAACAAACGTTAGCACAGTGTGCGAAGTAATTAGTTTATTTTGAATGTAATGAATGTAATATTATTTATATTTTTGATGGCTCACCCTTTTTCACATCAATTTGGCAATATTACGAAATATTATTATAATAGCCAACTACCACTACAAGAGAAATAATATTCAAAATAATCACTTCATTCCCTAATTTAAGAAATATCCAGCACTTAATCCAAATATTCTGAACTAGCTGACCCACGCAACTTCGTCTGCGTCACATAAGAGAGAAAAACGTAAGAAAAAAAAAATCCCCGTTTTTGCAACATTTTTCGTAGCGTGATTTTATATAGCCTAAAGCCTTCCTCGATAAAAGGACTATCCAACACAAAAATAATTTTTCAATTTGAACCAGTAGTTCCTGAGATTAGCGCGTTCAACCAAATAAACAAACAAACTCTTCTGCTTTAATATTAGTATAGATGTTAACTTTTAACCATACTATTAGCAAGTCCTTGGGTCTTAGATCCTGAGAAGGTGCGGTCAAAAAGGGGTTCTTTGAAATTTCACCCCCTGTGGCGACTCAAGGTTATATGAATGAAGTCGTAGGCAACGGGTTTATTATGTCAACAAAGTTTTTCTCAAAATATCAGTAGTTTCTTTCTTTTCACACCTCAATAGACTAAGAAACTAATAGGCATCGTAAGGAAAATCAGAACTCAGTACTTAGGTACCTAATTAATAGACCTTATTATAAAGGGTGTAAAAAATTCATAACAAAGCCAAAAGGCACTTATTTTTCCCGTCTTAGCGATCATATTTTTGTTTTAGACCATACTTGGGAACCTTCTAATTACGGAGATATTGAGGATCAAAGTTACAACTTTTTCAGAAGTTTTTTTTTTTAAACATGCTAATTTTTAAGGTCATAACTTTCGTTTAAATAACTCTGTACCCCTTTTAATGAGTCCATAAGAGCAATTTTTTTAAGTGCGTCACATTAGATTTTACCGTAAAACGTGATTTTTCACTCCAAAAAAAATCGTTTCCGGCGGATAATTTCTGTGTAGAGTTACTTAGTTTGATGTACAGAATGCTTGGTTGACGGCTTCGTGATGAGATTCTATACACCCTGTATAAAGACAAGTGGGAAATGCATCAGCTAAGTAATGTTATTTTGACTTATTTCCCAGTTGAAGCAGAAGAATATTACAGCGTAACTCATAAACAACTTAAGTATTTCATTCTAAACTGAAAAGTCGGGAGCGAAACTTCTCCCTCAGAAAGTCGGTCAAGGTCAGAAAGCGTTTTGAGTAAATAGAAGGGTTATTCTAGGGTATCGTCGAGCGAGAGTAGGGTTAAGTATTTAAGTATAGTTGCATCAAAGGAATTAGATGCACTGTGCTGATTAACATAATAAAAAACTTATGGATCTAAGTAGAAAATAAATAAATAATGTCATTCATAAGTTGAGGCAACTCCAGTAAAATAATTTAGATTTGTCTGTTTACATTAACGCTAGGTGGCACTTAAACGGATGCCTAAATTAAAGCACGAAACCTGAGAAAAACCATTTGTTTTGATAACCGAACTAGGACCACGAGTGATCAGACAAATGGCGGGGGCACTCCTACATTAGTTTACATAGTACTATCAAACATCATATTAATATGGCAACTACAACGAATATGGAGCTGGTACAGAAGAATAAAGACCCACTTGGGCCTAAGAAATATGAAAGAAACTCTAAAGTTAAGATAACTCATCTGTTTCTACTAACCGAACCGAACCCATCCACCGCGAGCACTCATACAAGTGACGGGGATGATCTTACATCAATCTACGTATTACGAAATTAAACAAAATAAAAAACTTGGAAACCGCGTCCTCCTTTTTCAAATTCTCGTAATGTTTTGTAAAGGAAAATTAAATTAAATTAAATTTAAAAAAATAAGTTAGACATTAATGGAGAATTATACATGGAGAGTTATACCTACATTTTCCACCGATTATAAAGGGTGTAAAAACAAAGCACTTGTTTTTTTTTTGTTCTACACCATACCTGGGAACCTTCTACTGACGGAGATATTGGGGGTCAAAGTTCCAACTTATTTATACAAGTTTCTAATGAAAGATTTTTACCTTAAACACCTCCACGACCCCTGTACGTTTTCAATTCTTCCATCAAAACCATGTTTCGAGTGCGTTACATTGAGTTCTACCACAAAACATGATTGTTCACCCCAAAAAAAAAGTCGTTTCCCAGAATAATTTTTGCGTAAAATTTGATGTACACAATTCTTGGTTGACAGCTTCGCGATGAGTTTGATTATTCTGTATTTATAATCCTTTCACTACCTCAGAAAATCTTAAAAAGTGTCTCTTAGAGCTCTTAAACCTTGAAAAAAAAACTCTCGAGTCAAGAAAAACCATCTGTTTTTGCTAACCGAACTTAACCCCACCGCGAACGCTCAGACAAATGACAGGGGGTGCTCCTACATCAATCTAGTTATTACGGCCGACCTCAAGTAAATCATTTATTGTGCGATCTAAATCTCGCTATTTACTGAACGATGGGTCATGGAGTGCCATCAGTCAGGCGATAGTGACTCTTTTGCGGGTCATTGTTTATGAACGTTTTTGTGTTAAAGTAAATGGGAGCGAAAAGTGAAATGAAATTGGCACTTCGGTGGGATGTAGGAATGTGGTGGGTTGCTGATAAGTTTTTTTTGTTTCTGTGGTTTATTATATTTTTGTTCATGTTTTATTTAGCCTGGAAGAACTAGGCCCAGAAGGAAATGGCGTGAATCGTTTTATCAAAAGGATTGGGCCAAAATAGCCAAAGAAAGTGACAAATGGAAAGAGTGGAGGCCGTGGGACACTTCAGGCTCATAATAATAACTACAAACTCATGAGTATTTCGAGTTTTTAAAGTCCTCACAATAGAAAAGAAGGTATAGGTTTCATATTTCTCTACCCTTTAGTTTTTTCATAAACCAAGTAATTAAATGATAATTATAAAGTTGTGGAAGAGTGTAGTCTCCTATCACAGGCTTATATGCTTAAAAGGGGGCTCCAATCACTAGTTTTTTAAGATTTACCTGTTAAAACAATAAACCATTTTTCATTTTCATTTTTCATTTCATGTCACCAGACTGGGTAAACCTGTGTTAATTAAGGAATCATAGCTATCTTAAGACTCAGAACTGCATGGTAAAACAATTGAAGGCCTATTTTAATCAACAGCAGTCCTTCCGGTTTCAGGTTTCTCAGAAGAGCACTTTTTTATAAACTATAACAATATAGAGAGTCAGCTCCACTAAATATCTTGGCATAACAGTTGACCAAAGACTATCCTGGCACACCCATATTGAAAATACCATGGCCAGGATCAGAAAACTTATATGGATTTTTAAAACATTACGACATGTAATGCCACCGTTGCTGCTCAATAAAATCTATACTGCTCTGGCACAATCGGTCATCACATACTGTATACCGATCTGGGGAGGGGCCACCAAGACCAAATTTCTAGACCTAGAAAGGGCTCAAAGGTCTCTCATTAAAGTTATGTACTTTAAACCCTTTCGTTACTCTACAGACAACCTTTACAAGGTCAGTAATCTTCTGTCTGTAAGGAAATTATATGTATTGAATATAACCACACATCCTACACAAGACCCTTTCATTTGATGCATCTAAGCTAGACAAAAGACGTAAAGACATTGTGGCCCACTCCCCTCGGGTCCGTACGGTTTTCGCTAGGCGCCAGTATAACACTCAATCTACTTATATTTATAATAAACTGAACCTCATATTGAATATTTACCCCATGTTGCGGTATGACTAGTTGGTGCCAGTTAAGATGGAAATAGAGGTCATTCACACCTTCCTACCAAGATTTTAATCATTAAACGATAATGACACTTACTTCGACCAATAAGCGATACTTGCTTATATCGCTAGAGTATCGTAGTACCAGTCGGCTAGACATACAGGGGTTGAGAATCTTGTGTGGTTCCAATTCGAATTTATTAAACTAATACAATTAGTTTCTTAGCAAAAAAATAAATTATTTCGAATTTATAAATTTACGTGTGACGTAAAAAAATGCTTCAATGTGAAGGATTTTATCAACATGAATGGATGTAGACTTAGCGTCAGTTCACACCGAGACGCGACAGTACTGGAAGAGGACAGTGATTTCGCGCTGCGCCGCGCAAGACGCATCGCAACATCGCTAGGCGCATCGTTAAAAGCAAAGAAATAATAGCACTCCGACCGAACGCAAGCGAACTATGACACGGAATGTTCAATCAAAATGGCGCCCACGTGGCGTGACCATAATGTGCTGCACACCTGACGCGTTGACCGCTTCAAAGTGAAAACTGCATAAGATCAGAATTATCATTTTTTGTGATGAGATAATAGTTATGTCATAAGAATATTTAGATACTTACTGACTTTATATTTTATTCAGTATTTTATCAAAGAATAATGCATAATTTTAAGGTATCAGTACATTTGCACGAATGGACACTCGTGCGACTGGATTTTAGCGCGACTTGATGGGCACTTAAGTTTACTCTGTGGAGTAAACATAATATCACGCCTGTTATTACTTGAAGGTGGATTTTCTTTGGGTTTTTCCGACGCGGGTGTCTTTTTTATGGTTTCCGGGGACGTTGATCACGAAAATGAGCTCAAAATGAAAATACAAGATGGCGTCCAGGTTTTTTTCGTTTTTACGTCATGGGTGTCGTTTTCATAGTTTTCAGGGTCGCTGATAACGAAAATGAGGTCAAAATGAAAATCCAAGATGGCGCCGTGGAAAATTTTCGATTTTTCCGCCATTTCATGGTGTTCGGGGTCGCTGAACACGAAAATGAGGTCAATAATGATTTATTTCAATTAGGTCATTCAAATCCACTTTTGCATGACGAATATGAAAATAGATTCAATGATTTACCTTGCCTTTGGTTAAATCTGATTTACTTTAACATAATCAACCTCATTTTCGTGTTAAGCGACCCCGAAAACCATGAAATGACGGAAAAATCGTAAATTTTCCACGGCGCCATCTTGGATTTTCATTTTGACCTCATTTTTGTTATCAGCGACCCTGAAAACTATGAAAACGACACCCATGACGTAAAAACGAAAAAAACCTGGACGCCATCTTGGATTTTCATTTTGAACTCATTTTCGTGATCAACGTCCCCGAAAACCATAAAAAAGACACCCGTGTCGGAAAAACCCAAAGAAAATCCACCTTCAAGTAATAACAGGCGTGATGTTGTGTTTACCCACAGAGTAAACTTAAGTGGCCATTAAGGTGCGCAAAAGTGCAGTCACGCAAGTGTCCATTCGCGTAAGGTCCTTTTCGCGCAAAAGTCCATGCGCGCATAATAATATGTCTTTTCGCGTAAGTGGGTGCGCGTAAGAAGTGTCCTTCGCGCAAATGTCTGTCGCGCGATAGTCCCAGATCCTAATTTAAAGATAATTTATTTACTTTTTTAAATAGAAGTAACTCGCTAACTCACTAAGTTAGAATAGTGTCAAAAAGGAAAATACAATATTTAAAACAATTTATTTCGTAGGTTACGTTTGCTCGATTTCTTATTTTTTTGGGTTGTGCACTTTGTTGTGTATGTTCATCACCATGTGTCATTTTGGATGTATTATGAGACTCAAGCGATATCAGATTTGCGACAGGTTTGTACGGGTGGAGGGAAAGTATCGCTAATATTTCGACATCGGGATGAAAGTCGGAGCAATGACCTCTATTTCCATCTTAACTGGCACCAACTAATTTGATAAAGTACAGCCTGTAACAAATCTTAACATACATCAACCGATCAATCATTAACACACACACACCTACTCACACCCACACACCTCGCACATCCACCTCCACACACATACGCACACTCACACACCACACCTCACACACCACACCACATGCACCCACAAACACTACACATACCTGAACTTGATATAATAACTTTGTAACATCCTTAAATCTAAATTGTTTTTCTTTTCTTTTCTAATTCTGCCTCAACATTGTAAATTGTAATCCATGGGAAGTTGCGAGGTAACCCCATCACAAGTATCCCTATAACTTAACGGGGCTGCCTCAATTTTGTGCTGTAGAACAATTGTATGAGAATCAATAAAAACTTTTTTTTTTTTTTTTTTTTTATAATGAGACCTTGGTCACTTTATTCGGATTCAGCGTCAAAAAGAAAACCATATCTCATCAATGACGTACTTACTATACTCGCATTGAAGTGATATACGACTAATAAGACGTCTAGCGTGTGTTGATGGAGTGTGTCCGGCCCCACTTTAATGTAGAACACTTGATTACTTTTATGTTCCAGCAAATTACGCACTGGAATGTTTCATGATGATATTTCAAACTGTAGAAAAAGACAGAAATGATTGGATCAACTGTTGTTGAAATACTGGATCACATTACTTAACTACTCGTTAAAATAAAACGAGTTCCACCCATCACTAAAACTCCATTTTTTTTCTATCATTTGAATGATTTGTATATCACAGATCACCCACAGATGTTCAATCACCATTCATTTTAATAAAAATCATAACCCAAAAACAGTGTAACGATTTTATCAGTGATCCTTTTTTTTCGAAAGACCCTAAAGCCGATCGTAAATAACAGTGGAAATAATTAAACATTCTCAACAACTATCCCACCATCACAATAAATAAGCGAATTTACTGTCCAGAAACAACTATAATTAAAAGCCAGAAAAAAAAATAAACACAGTATTATTTCATTCGATGCCATAAAAAGATGATAAACAGCGTATAAATCATGCTATCCATCTCGCGACTGCGGGGCTCGTAAATTGTGGGCAATGGTACCCCGGTGTACCCCCGTACCCCACCGGCGGGCTGGGGGGTTGTATTCATTAATTTGATGATATAAAACAAAATGTCATTTTAATTAGTCACCATTATTAGACGTACAATGACAGACAGCGGTCTGAGGGGGTTCGGGGCGGGGGACGTTTGTCTTGTTCGGGGTTGCTTCGTTGGGGCAGACGGGGTTGTACGGCGGTGTCGGTGTGGCGGCGACGTTTCAGTCGAAATGATCCTGAAATTCAGGTTTTCCCCCAGGATACTCTCAGTTTTGAAAAAGTATACTTAGAAACCAGCCGTATAATTTACAGCTCAAATCGTTTTACAGTGAGCTGGTATAAATTCACATGACGTGATATGAAAATGATAATGCAGACGATACAAGTCTCTTTTATTTTGGCCATTCAGTCGAAGCTATAATAGCTGACGCTCAGAATGATCTTAATCTTTTAAATGAGTGGTTTCAGTCAAATCTTTTAACTATCAATATTACAAAAACAAACTACATTATATTTGCAGCAAAAAATAAAAAAATAAATGAAAATGTCGAACTTAAAATAGACGGTAAAGTAATTGAACGAAAACCTAAAGAAAAATATCTCGGACTCATTTTGGATAGTAACCTAAATTGGAAACCACATCTAGAAAAAATTAAAATTAAACTAAGACCACTCACAGGGGCTCTTCACAACATAACAAATTGTCTCCCTCGAAAAGTGCGATATCTTATTTATAACTCTCTGGTTAAGCCTCACATCGACTACCTCATTGAAATCTGGGGTACTGCAGCGAAAACTAATATAGACCCAATTCAACGAGTTCAAAATAGATTAATTAAAATTCTATTCAACTATCCATATCGGACACCAACTACTAAGATATACGAGGAAACAAAAATAATGAATATAAAACAAACCTACATATACTACACATGTATTCTAATACGTAAAATATTAAATAACAAAATCCATACCAATATAAGATTTGTGACAAAACAACAAACACGAAAGATTAACTTAAGACGTGCTAGTTACTTAGTGACCCGCCCTCCTAGAACTAACTATGGAAGAAGAAATTTGGAGTTTGAGGGTGTTAATATTTATAATAAATTACCATCAGTAATAAAAGGAGAACAAAGTTATGCCCGGTTCAAAAAGTTACTAAAAGCCCACACAATTCATACATACAAATAAGTTTAAAAAAAAAAAAAGGTGAACTACATAAACAAAAAGCGTATCTTGTAATTAATTAAACTAAACTAAAAAAAAAAAAAAAACAAAAAAAAAAACTACTTTAAATAAATATTATATTAATCATGCATGTACCAAAATTTTATATATAAGACAACAAACCTGCTCACAACAGGCTAATCCATTAATGCCACATCCAGTAAAAATCTTACTACATCCGTGTTGTTTTGTTAAAGTTATGATCGAGTTTTGTTATTATTTATCTGTGTACCCACATAATCTGTGCGCTTTAGTATAAATTTTAATTTTAGTGTGTTTCTCAGTAAGTGAATTAACTATGTAATTCTTATGAGAAATAAAGTTATTCTTAAACCTAATAATTCCATGCAAATCACTGAAAACTGGCAAGTTTTGTCAAATTTGGCAGGTGACGGTTAATAACACCACTATTACGATAGGGGGTCATCATCAAAAGTTCAACTTAACTTGCGGGCTATAACTTGCCCTATATTATATCGAAACATACTAAACTATTCCCCGTCCCCGCCCGCAATACCTCCCCGTATATTTCATTTACCTGTAGCGACGAATGCTCGCCTTCAAGGGTTTGACTGACGGCCCGTCTGTCACAGCTCTCCCTCAACCTTCTCCCTTACCGACCTATCCATTACCGATCACCTTCGCCAGATTCCACTCAGCCCCTTGTTCACCCGTCAATGTATACTACAAATTGTAAACCGTCGGTGTATTTTGTTGGTTGGTGAGGGATGTGCGTAAAGTGCGATGAATGACGTAATTTGGGTGATAAAGACGAGGTTTCTTGGAGTTGAGACGTCTCGCTGAGTGATTTCGGGGCCCGACAGATTTAGTAGTGGTTAGTCAAACGTGTTTTATGACTGGTTAATTGACGATTTTTGAGCTCGGTTTTGTGAATATCTTGGTGGAAAGAAGTTTAATTTTTAAGCTTTTAAAAATGTTATGTGAAACTTCAGAAAAGTGCGATAGTGTTTTGATAACTCTTGATAGTGTAGAAAAGTAATCTGGTTCTGTCGAAAATTACTATACAGATATCACTGCTTGACATGATACGAGTATGAAGTTTTAAGCTGATAGAATCCTTACACGATAACCCCATTAAGAATTATGTTGATTTTTCACTGGGGGTAGGCAGAACGCTACATCCTCTGATCCTAACGCATCTAATTCAATTTCTTTTTCGATGTTTATACATAGTAGAAACAGTAGATCATACTTTTATTTTAATTCCAATTTGATGACTATAAACTAGTGGCTGCCGCACGAAAATGTATGTTATTTAATGATAAAACAATCATGACCTATATGTATAACTGATCAGCACATCTCAAATTATCTCAATCTGTTCTTTTTGATTGACAGCGTTTCAAATTTTTTTCGACTGTATTTCATTCATTGGCCGAGTGATCGCAAGCGTGAACGCTGACCATGCGGTCCTGGGTTCGATCCCCCGGAGCGGGCAAAGTGATAATGGGTTTTTCCATCACGAATGTCTCAGTAGCAGTCACGGAGTATGGATTTATGTCCGGTTGATGGCAATAGAGTCGCCCCCTATTACATAACTGGATAAGATAAAAAAAAAACAAACATTCTATCGTATTCTTTGTTTCAGTACAATCACGATCATAATCTCTGAAGGTAAGCCAGATCTGTCATAAATTTATGTCCCATTTAATGGCAAAGCCTTTTGCCATCAAGGGGTCACAAATCCAGACTCTGACCTGCTAGTCTGCTACTAAGAAATTCCTGATATAAAATCTAAATTACATTGTCCAGCCTCGGAATTGAACCGAAGACTTCAATATCTCGTATCGAAATTATGTCCTGAGATCTTTTTTTGTTTTTACGTTTTGACCAGAGATTATACTTTTATTTCTGTCTCATACTTATTCAACGTATACTTACTATCCTGAATATCTTGCAATGGATGTGATTGGCCGGAATTGCTCATGATCCAGTCTTTCAGCCCGAGTAGCGTGACCACCGTAGAAACGAGTTTATTCGAAGAAATAATCGACAAAATAACAGATGAACAAAAGAATTCTGACAGTATTTGTAATTTTGCCGATTCTCTCAGCTGCTGTAAAGCTCCGTTGCATCGAAGATCACTAGATCTTTTTGGCGACAACTGAAGTGTAGTCGCCATATGCCCCTGATTTTGCATCACTATCACACTGTACAGTGAACTTTATTTTTGAAGCTATAAGAATGCTACTACGTTGCGGTCATTCCCAAGTTTGTCAAAACCGCAGTGGTCTTTATATTGCTGTGGCTATAAGGTTGCTTTTGGTTTGATGATGTCAAAGATACAGTGAAAAGACTAGGAACTTTAGTGACAGCCAAAGGTGTCATTGATATTCTGTGACACGTGTTTTTTACACCATGGATGTGTTACAAGAGGCGATTGTGTCAATACAATATCATGTTTTTTTATAGATATTAGTTTATACAAGGAATACAGTTGACACCTTGTGACGATTATGTCAATAGTGATTATGTCTGGTGATGTTGTAAGCTATTAATAAATTTCCTTGTTTCTTTACAGACATTTGCCTGTCAGACGTATCAGGCAAACCTGTCACTTTTCCAAGTAATTTTCCTTAACAAGTTGGTGTTTTGGAAAATGTATGGTTTCCTGATACTTCTCTATGCAATCTAGATAGGACACAATACTTTTGTAGCTCCTTGTACTTTTGTTGCTCCTAGATTCATTGAGTACACAAGAAGTTAGATCTTGATTCTTTAAAATTACTTAGGTCTTTAATAATAATTTTGCCACAATCCTCTTTTGTTAATAAGTATTTAATTTTTCATGTTTCACAAGTCGTTTAACACATTATTGTGTTGTGTGTGACTGTAGCATTCTCAGATGTATAGACTGCACATGAAGCTATTACAATAGATGTTCAACTTTATCGCTAAAGCATTAGGTTCCAAGATAGATTGGGAAAATTTGGCAGTTTTGAGTAACCTGATGTGCTGGTCTATACAATATTATCTTGACTTCTCTTGACTCTTCAATTACGTTATTTGTAATTATTACAGGTTGCGTGTGTTGTGTGTATGTGTAAACAGACAGCTGCTTGATTGGGTTTTGTACCAGGTCTGGCGAGGGGTAAATTCAAATAAAATGAACATTTAAAGTATGTAACATATATATTTCTTTGAGCTTTTAATTGCATTTTGAAATACAACATAAAATATTAAATAAGATTATTAAATTTGGTAAAATCAATATTTCAACACCATTTTTTTACTTTTTTTCTTAAGAATGAGCAAAAATCTCTCATCAGAGCTAGCGTATACATAATATTTGTCGTATGTTTCATTATTATCGTTAAAATGATAGTTTTTTTTACGATTTCAAATTTGTATCGATTTTAATCATCGTTAGCTGAATATTCGCAACTAATGCAAGTCACTCGTATATGTATAATATTTAAAACATCAGAAATTAATTCAAAATAAAATTTTAAAATTGTATATTCCATTAAAAATGTCGTATACGTCAAAGGGTAAATGGAATTTTTAGTGTCACGAATATTCAGTTTACAATCCAAGTATTTTTGTTGATATCGTCTGAAACTTACATTAGACAGTTTACAATATTTTTATTAAATATAAAAGAGGTTCTTCACTCTCAATTGCCGTATATACATCATCGTATATCTGTCGTTACAAATTGGAAGATATATCTGGTATATCTTTATGTTCTAAACGTATACGAATGTTATCATTCCTTTCAACGAAAAAAAATGTATATGTATCACTTTTAAATATAGGTTGATTGTTCAACCGATTAATGCGCTGGTATATTGGTATACAATTGTTCACAGATGTAGTTTACCTAATATTATGTACTTATCACTAAATAATAAATAGCATCCTCGCGTGGAGAGCATACCTATAGCAAAATTTACACTAAGGAGATTGTTATATTGCATTCTATGTCGAATTGTATGTACAAAACGAACAGAAACGAATGAGATTGAATCTCCGAGATTATACGCGTCGACGGATCTCTTAAATTCACAAAAAAAAAACAAGGAAAATCATCAAAATATACATAAACTAACCACGTTAACCCTAACTCTGATTTACATAAAAAATTAAGTAACACGAAAAAAAACTGATATTGCAACGAATTTTCTGTTAAAATACTGAAAGTCAACGCCATTACGCGACTAATACGATAGACGAATCACATGCGAAAGGCGAATTGCAATTAACGAAAACTAATTTCCACGATTTACCTTTTTCAAAGAATTAATTAGCAAAAAATATACATTTACAAAAAGAGATCGAATCGTATCTTTTATGACTTAATGTGACTTATATTTACATTTATCGAAATGGAATTATAACGTAGTGTGGAAGATAAGCCACGGGCTCTGCCGCCCTTACAACAACCGATCACCTAAAGGCAATATTTTGAAAATATTCTCTTAATACCTAAAACGAACGTAAGACGTTTGGCGTATACTTAAGTCGCTATTAATTTATTACACTAACCGATCTATGCGGTGAAATCTAACAATAATTACCTAAATAATTAAATTGGCAAAGAGTTTCGAAATACTTAGCGTCGCGGCTGCGACCTAACCCTAGCAAGGTTTAACGTAGCAAGATATGGTATCATCACAACTGCGGCCGGGCCCAGCCTACACGTACTTGGAGGAGAGCTGCTTGGCCAGTTCCGTGTACTTGAGGAACTTGGAGTGAGGGCTCTCGTCGAACGACTGCGAGGGCGAGCGCGGGTCTTGCGGCGACGCGGCGTTGGAACCGCTCTTGTGCGCGCCCGGAGACCCCGCGCTGGCGGGCGCCTTCAGCGGCACCGGCTCAGGCAGCGCGCCGTCCTTCACGAAGTGCATCTTCGACAGGTGGTGCCGGTACGCGCCCTTCGAGATGAAAGGCGTGTCGCACAGCGCGCACTTCATGATGGAGTCGGTGACGACGGCGTCGTTGCACGCCCAGCTGAAGGTCAGGATGCTCGGTGGGCCGGCGGGGGAGGGCGCGGGTGCGGGCGCGCGGTTGGGGTTGGACTCCGTCTTGTCGCAGAGCTTCTGCAGCGCCGCCAGCGGGTGGGACCCCCCGCGGCGCGACGAGCTCGGCTCGCCGGACGAGCCGCCCCCGGCTAGGTTGTCGAACATGGAGGACAGCGCGCCCAGGCTGGAGGCTGGCTTGCGCTCGGCGCCGGGGGTGGTGGCGGAGCGGTCGCTGGCGGGGCTGCGCGGGCTGGCGGCGGGGGAGGGGCCCTCGCTCTCGCGCTTGCTCACGACGGGCTTCATGTCCTCGTCGGCGGTGCTGCTCGGCCGCGGCGGCTCCTCCTCCTCGTCTACTTCAGTCTTCACTCGCACCGGCTGGCTGCTCAGATCCACGCCATTTTCGCGCTCTTCCTCCTCGACCTCTCTCTTTATTCGCACTTCAGTCGGGCGGTCCTCGGAAGCTGGGGTTTGAGAACCGCGCGTGTCGGGAGTAGTGCGAGGAGTCATGTGATACGTGTCCATCTTCCTGTCTGGAGTCAGTGACTCTACTCTACTGCCGCCTCGCTCCGACATGGAGCTGGACTCGCTTCCGCTGCGCTCGCGGCGGCCATATCCCTGCTGGTGATGGTAATTCCTCAACATATTCATAGTTTGGGGATCTACCAGAGGTTTGGTATAGTCTACGCTCTCATCTATGCCTAATCTCTTTAGGATGCTAGACCCGATAGGCGCGTGTGAAGCGCCGCCCGGCATGCCGGGCACGGTGTGCCGCGATCGGGTGTCGAAACTCTTCTCTATCAATTGTTCTATGGCGTTGAGAACCGAAGGCGATGAGCTTTTCTCATTGCTCGCGTTGGGATCTTTGGAACTCGGGGAGGAATCGTTCACGGAGGATGGAGAGCGGTGGTGCGCGGAACCGGGAGATGGCAGCTCCTCGTTGATGCTCTTGCGGCCGTCGCGGCCAGTGGGCGTCACGTGGCCGGGCACGTCGGGTGGGATGATATTGTTAGATAATAGCGCGCTCTTCAAAAAGTTCCTTTGGCTATTAGACATCGGTGCACCGATACATTGTCTTATGTGCTCGACGAATACCGCAGTCTCAATTTTGTCACCGCATTTCTCACAGGTGATGCGGCTACCAGCGCCGAAATCTCTTATTGGTTTACCCATAGGTACCCCGTTCCCTTCTCCATTTTTGAACTCGTGCTGTGCTCTCTCCAGTTCGAGAAGTTTCCTCACTGGTAGAGATTTCTTTCGTTTTTCACGCGTCTGACGTCTCCTGCCTCCACTTTCGGTGATTGATCGCATAATGTGCTCTTTGTAGTGTGAATTCTTTACCATATGATTACTCAACTCTTTCAAGGAACTAAATGCTTGGTCGCAAACCTTACAAGTTAAAACAGCGCTAACATGACTACTGGTACCAGTGGTGGGTGGCGCCGCGTTGTTAGCACCCGGGGCGCTCGAGTTGGACCCTCCCTTGCTAGCGTCGTCCGAAGATTTCCACGAAATTATTTGTTCTTGCGATATGATGTTCGTATAGTGCTGAGTCCGCTGCATATGGCTGGTCATCTCAGCAAGTGAGCGGAAGCTCTCAGCGCACCACATGCATTTCAGTATCTGCCTGGTTTGCTCTGCGCCTTTGCCTAACCACACATCTTGGCCACGGACGAGTTTCCTAGGAATTGGCATATTCTCTTTGATGAGCATGTTCAAATCGTTTTGGCTCGGTTTGGATGAACCGCTCGAGGAGGATGAGTTGTGTGACGGTGTCGATGGCGAACTGGAAGGCGGCTGTAGAGAGGGAGGCATAGGTGCTCCAGAGGAAGGTGGCACGGGCACGTTGACCCCACAATGCTTTGCCTCCTTCATGTGTACTGTCAAATCTGCGAGTGAGTTGAAACTCTTCTTACACCACACACATTTAAGGACATCTTTAGTTTGGTCAGCGCCCTTATTCAACCAATGTGATTGCCAGGCAGAGTGACGGGCGGCTGCGTTTGGAGCTAGGCCAGCGCCTAAAGCGGCACTTTGTACTGATCGGAACAATTCCTCGCCGCCCAGTCTACTCAACTCACTCATCTTTTCAAGCGCCTTTGTGGCATCACTTGGTGTAGGACCCCCATGTTTTAGCTTGCCATTCCAATCAGATGGGACGCCTCCCTTAGGAGACAAACTAGCCGCAGCAACTGCAGCTGCGAAATATGGCAGATGCGGTGCCACAGGCGTGGACCAAGGAGATGGAGAGTGCTTAAATTCTGACGGCCTAGAACTTTTTCTAGACGGGACGGGCGATGGCGAGTCCTCTGGGCCACGTTTTCTCGTGCCAACGGACAGGTCTAGTGGGCCATTTTCGTTCCTATTACTAAGATTGACGGCGTCATCGTGATCATCATCGTCGTGCGGCGATTCACTGCGCTTTGTACTGAAGTCAAGTACGGCGTCACCTCGTTCGGAGTCAGTCATGTCCTCCTGGCAGGACATGAGGAGACGCTGCTGGGCGGCGGCGGCAGCTGCGGCGCCGAGGTAGGCGGCGACCGCGGCCGAATGTGGCGGCAGCAATGCGGCAGGCAGGGCAGCGGTCAGCGCTGCCGGCAGCGGCAGGCCCGCGCCGCTGCGGCTGGAGTACACCGAGTCATTCGAGGGACAGCGCGGTGCGCCCGACGACTCCCGCGACAGACATCTCGGGCTCTCCCTGGGGACAAAAGCGTGACGCAGTTAGTTCGACTGACATAATTCACTTAGCGAAAATTGCCGCCTCTGTCTCAGCCCGTCGTTATCTTAAACCGGTTATCGACATTTGAATATCGTCGGTAAACAAAACGAATGCAAGATTTTTTAATGGCCATTTTTAATAAATTAATAGCTCGATCGTGAATAGCAAATAGACACACAAATGGGTTTATATCGATCTTAAAAAAAACTTTATAGCTCGTTGTTTGGGTGTCCTTGTAGTTCGAAGTTTTAGGTTTGTTCAATTTTTAATGATGACAATACGATCAAAAAATCAGCCGTCGACAGAGTTGACGTTCTGACATTAGATTTAATGTGTTTGATACAAAAGGAAAAACGTTGATGACATACGACATTAGTATAAATCTAAGGTAAATTGGGTACAAATAGGTCAAGTCTTGAGACATGAATAATCAATTGGATATCAAAGAAGTTATATTAATGACAGCTATAAAATTTAACAATCACATTTTCGACGTACCTATAGAATATATTAAAATATTGAATCAAAATTGTAAAGGAATCGTTTATGGAATATTAATGATATCAGAAGTGATAAACATGACGATCACAATACTTGATGACACAGCTTATCGATTATTTATGCGACAGTAAAATACACAAAAAGTTAATAAAAACCGATTCTATCATACTGGAAAAGTGAAAGACTATCGAATGTTCTCAAAAATCCTTGTAACTCGTAAAATAGCAGAACCAAATAAAATATTGTTGTTTAGAGAGACCCACATACCTTATACGGATAAAACGTTATAGATAAAATGACATAAAATAAATCACGATAAAATCTAGGCTTTAAAACTTTTTAATATTTTACCTACAAAATCATGTAGGACTTTTAGAAACAAGCTTTCCTTTTGATTTGAATAACAGACTCCATCAAAATATTAAAGTCAACGTTGTTTTAGCACTGTTTTATTCAAAATATGGATGCAAAACTATTTAGTAACGATAAAACTACAAAAATATAACAGAGAAACACTTTTATAGTGTAAGAACATGAATACTTTGGACATACAGTATATTTTGTAAAGCTCTAATCGGAGAGAACATGAAAAATTCTAAGTTGAAAGTCGACAAAGTTGAAGTGTGGAAAGATCGAAAAACATCTCCAATGTAAAATTCAACACTTGAACAGGAAAACAATACGAAACATGAAGAATTACAAAAAAAAACAATAAAGCACTTGGACAAATAGAAAACCTACCTCACGTGGTCGGGCTCGACGATCATTTTAGACGTAATGTTTTCAAAGTACTCCAAACTGGTAACGGTGAAAAACTTGCGGATCCATCAATACAACACTGATATAATTGATAACACTTTGCTACTAGACAACAATTGAGGACTCCCCAAAAATAGTTGAAAATGTAAACACGTCGCGAAAGACGCGCCGCGATGTCGGAGGTCGGAAGGGAAGTGCGCGGTGCCTGCGGCGGCGGCGGCGGTCCCGCGTGGAATGAGACGCCGCGTGATTTACGACCCGCCTGCAGCGCCCCCGCCCCGCACGCCCCTCGCTAGAGAGAGACAGGTGCCGCTGTAACGGAGCGCGCAACGCGACAGACAGAGACGGCTATCGGTATCCCACTTCGAGGGGTGGCGCTGCGTAATGCAAGCGTGCGTGCGATGCGCGAGGTGGACGTGCAGTGACGGGCGATCGTTCCGATGACAGCCGACTGACACAGCGGAGCTACTCCGTATAGCTGAGTCACAGTCGTAACACCAATGAAAAATGTACTGAGCATCCTTGATGGCCAATAGGCGCAATAACTTTTTAACGAGATTGTTTACGGAATGCCATTTGAATAGGTGTAGTAAGCAAAGATGAAGCGCGCTCGGCGTGGTGGATTGAAGTCTCGGGGCTTAAAGAAGATTACCCGAACAGGGTTGACGGCGTTGACAAGGAAATGGCGCGTTAACAAAACGCCGAGACGAGTCCTTTTAACGACTCACGGACAGACAGGGGACGCGGACGGATTTACGCGTATCACGAACAGATTTCCTGCCTTGACAAAAGGAAAATATTTTCTCATGTTTATTTTATTTTTACGCAAGGAAACGTTAGGACACTTCCGAACGACAATACCATAAAGTCAGACAGCGAATCGATAATGACAGGACGTCGTCTAGATAAATAAATTAACAAAGTAAAGAAACTGTGTTCCGTTAATCCCCGGAAACTAATGTACTATACGTTTTACAGCCCATAATACTGTTTTTATTATCATTGAACGATCTCGAAGTAAATGTTATCAACGAATCCGATCTAAACAACTGTTATAGTGATTTGACAGAACCTTGTTCGAAACCCCAAAAGTTTTATAAAGTTTTTAATAAGAGAATCGCACAGCTGTTTATTGCTTCCTATGAGCATTAGTCGGCTGCGGGTCAATCAATCACAAGTATTTATGTGACAAGTAGCGCTGTCTCTTTCCTGCGCCAAACTAAAATAACCCCGAGTGGGTTGTGACATAAACAAAAGAATTCTAGGCTATTTTTCTACAAGTAACGACAGATGATAAAAATGTTAGTGGGATATATTTTAGACTGTGGCCGTTTTGATGTGCAGGAATTAGGACAGAGCGGTTTTATGCGTCAATGTGCATAGTGCGGGCCGATGGATGGGGGACACCTGACATCGTTTGAATAATTTTGCAGTAACAAAGCCAATTTTATAACTTACACAAATGTCTACTTGATAATAAAACTGCAGTGAGCTTGACAGATACTATTGAAATTAGTAGAGACGAAAACGAAAATAAATAATGAACATGTAAAAATTAATAAGTCTGATTCATTGTGTCTGGGTTGAATCTTATCAGATTTACTGTACCATTTTTATGTACTCGTTATCACTTTAAATTTAGAATCATGATTTCAAGAAATAAAGAAAGAGAAGTAAAAAAATACTAAGGTATTGACAACAGAACTTGGCCATGTTTAGACGTTGTTTTGCAATTTCAGTTTTTTTTTAAACTACATATTTGTTATGATAGATTACCAAGACAATTATTGCTTAGCAGAGAATGAATTTCCGTTATTCTACGATTGGCATAGAGAAATTAACTTTCAAAGAAATAATTTCGAGAAACTTATTTCAAGAAAGGGTTTAAACCTAATTAACATTTTGTTTCGAAATCATATTTTCTACAACGAGTAAACTGAAACATTTAAACAGTTAGCACAATATAGTTGAGACGTAGGTACTACGCCGCCAGACTTAGATAATTTCTCTAATTCGCCTAATCCCATTGCAATTAGACAAAACTAAGAAGATCATTTGGCTATTGAATATAGGCAATTACAAGAATTTAGAAATAGACACAAATGTGTAGATGTGGATCTGCTAAAATACAAAATGTAATAAACAGAACAGAGAGAGAACCAAATTATGCTAAGCAAAAGAAAATCAGCCATGCTAACTAAGAATCGTTAGAATTTAGAGTCTCTAGGTCTGAAGTGTCTAAGAGCAAATAAGAACGGTAGATGTTTTACTTAGTTTAAGATGCCAGGTCAGTTAAAAATAATGCATTGCCTATTTGCCATCATCATCTGCCGCGCCTATTCCCAACAATGTTGATGTTGAGTTCGGCTTCCAGTGTAAAAGTGGATGCAGCTGAATGCCAGTATTTTATATCAAAGGACTGCCTATCTAACCTCCACAACCCAGTTAGTACTTGGTGATACGATATCCCTTGCTAAGACTGGTTGTCAGACTTTTGGGCCACTGACTACGTGTAACGACTGTCAAGGATCTACAAATAACAGCCGGGACCATCGGCTAAGCGTGCTTTCCGAGGCACGGAGGAAACTCGGTATGTAATGGATGGTGACCCATCCACAGACCAACCTAGACAAGCACGGCTTAACCTTAAGATCAACCCGAGTGGTTGTTATTATGTAGACACGAGCTCCTCGTTCATCGATCATTATAACTCAATCAAAATTAAAGATTCACAAATCAATGCTTCATTATTAGAAATGAAAGAATTAACGGTTTCAGCTGTTGGTTATCAAATTATAGTTAACCTGAATTTATTGCACCTGACTTACAACTGAGAAACTGGTTACAATGACAAAGCAATTCACTACAGCCTGTGAATACGAGAATATTATTCAATTCCTACAAATCGAAGAACATTTTGAAGATCTAAAACAGTCGTATTAGAATTGTATGAATGCTTGCTTGTAAGTTAGAAGGTAAACGAGGAGTTTGGGAGAATCCAAGAAAAATCTGATAGTAACAGAAAAATGCTTTGATGATGGAAAAAACAACGGAGATTTACTATAGAAAAATCCGTCAAAACACTCGATCAAAAATGACCCAACTAATGCTGTCCCTCCAATCCCACCGGAACTCACATTTTTATCAGTTTTAGCGAATACACAAACGAAATCAGTAGATCTAAAATCTAAACAATAGAACTTCAAGGCACTAGAACCTCAAAATGATTGATCACGCCACCTCAGTGCAACTAATTGACATTGATTGAACAGACTTGCTACGGCACCAACTTAACCGTTCACTTTCCTTAACGTTTCCTTTCCTTATTCTCTTATTCATAAAGCTTGGATTATTGTAAATTTAGCTTTTTCAATTAGAATATATTTGTTTGCACTCGTACCTGGCCGGATGAAAGATAAAGATTTGAAATAAAAGATTTCTAATTCAGTAAAATTAACATGTTAATGATGTCCTCAAGTTGGTCTTTTTATAAAGTACTTGTACGTGATATGACCGGTTTTTAATTGACTGACAAATAGCTTAGTTTTCTTTGGAACTTATAAAGGGAGAGCTTTTAACATAACATTATTATCATTTAACTTCTGCTTTTATCCATATCCAATGGCATTAGTAATAATGTACCTTCCGATCAGTGATAGATTTTTTCAAATCGGATGTATAACTTCAGAGATCAACTCCCACATTCCAAGCTTACAAACTTTACCTCTATCAGTACAGATGCGTAAATTGCGATATTGTTCCAGGAAGACGAAATGTGTTTCTATAATTGAAATCGACAGCAGTTTTCCGAGAATTGTAAGCCTTAATAAATGTCACTTTATTCAAATGAATAATTTATTTGAATTCCACATTATCTACGATACCAACTTAATGATAAACCACTTATTATTTTTGTATAAATTACGTCAATACATCTAATTAAATAAGTATTGAAATGAGTTGTTGCAGCTGTCCTCATATAGATTCAATACGGTTCTCGTACAATCTGATTGACTATCGATTCGTTACAATATAATATAAATCAGCTTGTAATCGAGACATGTAAATAAAGAAGTCGATGTTATTCGTATTGTTAGTCAAATGATGTGACGTCTTGGTGGTGTCTGATAGTCCTTTTTTTAAATGAAGTAAAGAGAGTTGAATTTAAGACATGATTGTATATTGTGAGGTGATCCTTAAGTCTTGTTTTTCGTTTTGTAAAGAGTTTTATCAGTCTTTTGGCAGTTTTATTATCTTCTTCATTAAAATCTTAAAATTTGGCACTAGATTTCTTCGAAGGCAAGCACGAAAGAAGTATTTTTGAACATCATATCATAGAGACGTAACATACGAGATGGAAGTTCAATTTTGTGAATCTATAAACAATACTCATGGTAAATTGAAACCACATGATTATCACGACAAACAAACCAGCAAACAAAACGTATCCGCCTCAGATACAGATCTCCGAATCATAACCTCGCTATGATTAATTAACACAATCAAAACATCAATCATGTATTATTCTAATAAAATATCAATAATCATTAATGTTCATGTCGATCCAATAATCAGGACATACGAAGTGATAAGTGGTATCTGTCGTGAGTATTATTGTCACGTTCCATCCTAATATCTAAAATCCTAATATATTTTTGAAGGTGTTAGGCAGAGGTATCCCTAGTACACCCAAATTTAGCCTATTGCCACCATACCTATACAAAATTTCTTACTTTTGAGAAATTCACTGTGGATCTGGAAATCGAATCCAAGGTCTCATGCTTAACAGTCGCGCTTGAACACTCCAGCAACAACACAATCAAAGCTGAACATAACAGAGAAAGTAAAACTGTTGTTTTACAATGACTTTGCTTTATAATAAAATAATAATGTCTATAGGAGGTGCTTAAACGGCGTTAACCTTGATTTCATTTTTAAGACTGATGAAGGTTAAAAAGATTCTATTAAAGTTAACTTTTACATTTTGTAAGCATAATCAAGGATTAAAACTGCCATGACTGTAAGCTATTGAGGAGGCAATTATAGTCGTTGAGAAAGCCGCTGCTGTCATTTTTCATCTCGTGGACACATCAACCAATACTGAATTTAACTTTGATTTATTTCTCCTTCGTCAGTTGCACTTACACCAAAAACCAAGGTGGCTTATGGCGTATCGCATGACCCATCAATCATTCTTACCAACATCGATAAATCCTAAAGCATTTCAAAATGAAAATTGATGGAACGTCATTTTGAAAATTCAGATCATTTTTAGTCGTTCTACCCACTATAACTGTCACTGACGAGTCCATTCATTTCTCTATCGCTACAAACTTATTTCTATACTCCAAACATCCTAAAATCAACTCTAGTTCTATGTGAGAAGATTTTTTTCAACTGCACATTTACATTTTCATTCCTCTATCTCGACTGTGTAAAATTTTCTTAATGCATATTCCAGTTCAAACTTTATGAGCTTTGTAATAAGAGTTATGATGACTGTAAAGTTATTTTGGTTATGTAAGTAGTGATGTCAGTGGACAGTCGTTGTCAACTGATCGGTGGAAACAATGGGATCATTAAAGTGGACACCATGGAGTGATGTGCAGACCTCCGCGATGACAATGGAGTATGGAGTATGGAATTATGAATGGGTACGTTGCTTCGAGATTATTGGTGATGGTGATGGTATAATTTCCATAAAAGCCTTGAGGTGCCCTATAGGCATTTACATCCTTAAATCAGATGGATTTAGGTTTACTTAATACAGCTACGTCTGGTCAATCTTGCTTTGACGACATGAACGATTGAAGATGCATGATCAACTAACATTTAAAGTAAATTAATGATTGTTCTGTCGGGAGATTGGAACAAAGATCGTAATTTTTTTCGCCTACGACCGAAACTAATGATCTGTCAGTTATTTTTATGAGATGATGGCCATCTTTACTCATCGACCTTGTCAAACATTCAAAATTCGATAATCTCAATGAGCATTCGCTTTATCCGCAGGCTTTTGTATGACCTGAGTTATCTAAAAAAAATGGGAATTGTCGTATTGTCAACTGTCAGCTTCTATTCTAAATCAAATAAAATTTTGTACGTTTTTGAGAAGTTTAGTGTCAAAGTTATTCTGGATTTTAAAAATGATTCGAGTATGTTCTACTATCATTTTGTTGTTATCCTCAACCTATTTGCCCAAAACTGTTACTACATATATAGCAGCTATCTAATGACCAGCCATGATCTTTAGAAGATGATGACCATAACAAACTTTTTCATCTGGTTAAGAATCTAGAACTTACCTCTCAGCATTGGGATCCTGGATCAGGGTAGCTGGTATACTGTGCTCAATGTCGTCACGTTCATCAGGCGCGGGGGAGGTGCGGGACGCAGGGGACACAGAGCCGGACGCTTCGCCCTCTCCCCCTTCCTGCCTCTCCCCCCTGTCACCACGATCCTTCACTCCGCTTTCTGGACTGTTGGCTTCCTCTGTGGACAAAGAATAAGATGTTGTTAGAGAGGTTGCAAAGAGACAGCATGAAAAAATACTTAGCTTAGAATAAAAGATTAGTCATATTGTCCAATGACAATCTGTAGAAGATAAATAGCAAGTCTTCGGATTAGAAGATAATACTGACCACGAATTAATCTCTACATGTTTGAATGAAATGATGTGTGACAAAAATGAGACTTTGAACATAATTTTCGAGAACAATGAGAAAGATAAAACTAAGTTCAATGAAAAATACGCGATGACGCATTCAATTCACAATAAGTCATTAAATATCAATAAATATGCATCAAAATCGCGTATCAAAGCTCCAGTTGTCATGTTAGTCAAATGGAAAAATTCTGAAGCAAACAAGCATGACACAAACAAAACTGATACCGAGCTAATTAATATTGAAAACAAAACACCAACTGACAAATTAATCATGATAATAAAGACATTTTAAAACCGTATTTAGGTTGATTTAAAAGGGAACAGATAACAGTATATCGCTTTATTGCGATCGTTCATCATCTAAATGTAATAATCGATGATAGGACAGATATTAAAAATGATAATACAAGGAAAAACACAATTGTAACGGGGCCATCGTTCGTTGCGCAAAACCATGTGATCGATAATTGATTGATTGGTTCTATTACGCTAGTCACAGACGTATTAATTATTCAACATATATCTGCTGACATAATTTGTAGCGATAAAAAGGAATATTGATACTCAGATACGGTTTTTATCAGGTTTTGAAGGAGTCACCTAATTAAATGGAGATAGTGGACATGATTGGTGATTTTCTTTGGGTTTACGCAGTTTTTTTTAATGATAGTAATAATGCCTGATACGTGATAGTACTGTTGTATTAGATACGACAGTTATCTACTAGTGCAATGGGTGTCGCCAAGCAGACAACTTTTTGTAGGGTACTTTGGCTAAGGGATAACTAAGCATCTTTGTTGCACAACTGTCAAACTACAACCCCAATAAAAAGATAGGAACATGTCTAAGCCAAAGCCGTAACATTTATAGATATTGATCTCAGTATTTTCTCTCATAGATTTGAGGATGCATTTTCTTTCTTAGTGTACGTTACCAACAAACCGATTGCTAATTTCGCCCTTTTCTTTCTTAGCTATTACGTGTTTAATTTCTGTATTCTTCATATAGGAAATAGGAAACAACTTGTGATTAACATTGCTCAGACCTTTTGCAATAAGAAAGACAATAGCTATTTCTTTTTATTCGTTCTTCTTCATCGTACTAAGTTCGTTGACGATGACTGTTCTCATTATGAGGGATTTCCATCACATTGACCGATTTTCACATTTCTTCTGTCCAAGAACTGTATTCTTTTTTGTGTTTGAAGATTATGCATCTGGTAAAGAAGCCTCATTTCAAAGAGATGAAATAATCTCATAAGGGAAGGTCAAAACTAAAAAACGATCCTTGCCTTTTGTTTCGTCTACATTCTCTCATAAATAAATAACTGATTTGAAAAACAGACAGATATCGCACAATTAAACAAAATAAGCCGATAATAATTACGACACAAAAGAAGTTAATAATTTGACACTGATGAGCGCCGAAAGTTATCAAAAAAACATATAATATCTAAAACAAAGCGCCCGATTGACCGTAACGAAAATCCGCGGCCAAAAAGAGACCGAACGCTCCGATTATGAAGTTATCGTCCATCCGAAAAACGCATTGAAAAAAAAAACCGTATTTGAAACCGGATAGCCGAATTGGCGCCGCGGTGGCCAGCCCGCTTATTTCACTGCCCATTGATTCGTGAACCACGTTTCTGTACGCTAATTGATTAAAACGCAACGTGTCAATCCGTTGCCGGTCGCCAAAGATGCGGTTGCGGACGAAACGCCCGCGGCGGTCTGCGCTGTGGCTAGTGGTGGGACGATTGGTCCCGGGGTCGGGTGTCCCGTGCTTTGGGGCGCGGGACGATGTGCGGTGCTGGATTTGTTTAGGCCACTGGGCTTTTACTAGCGCAACTTGGGTTAACACGCTGTTTTGCGCAGGCTGTTTTATAATAATGGAAATATGTCTATTTAAATTGTCGCATTCAAACTGAGTCATTCCTGTGAAGAAATTTTATCGTATTATATCACATCCTGAATATATATTTTTGGCGTAGACCGATTTAAAATTAGATTCTTTATTGATAGGTGCTAATTATGTGTAATCTGTGATAGGGTTTTCCATTTCTCAAATCCTTTAGGTTTTTACACAATCTGCCTACAAAACATCCGAATGATAATCATCAACATTAAAAACGTGTATGTGTCATCTTTACTACTTATTTTGAGTTCACGATATTACATGTAAGTATCTTAGTGACCAAAGTTTTAAATCTTGTATACGAATGATAATCCCGGCGTCGTGATCCCAGCGGGAAACAAGTGTGGGCCATCCCTATTCCCGATCCGTATGTGCCAGCCAATTGATCAAAGGAAGTGATAGGCCGCTGGGTATCTGCAGGTGACTCTGATTCGCTCTATGAACGTGAATTTTAATGAAGCCTCCCCTTTACCGCATTGTCTGTGAATTATGGGAGGTAATGAATCGGTATGTTTGTTTGAAAATGATCACGATATTACATGTAAGTATCTTAGTGACCAAGGTTTTAAATCTTGTATACGAATGATAATCCCGGCGTCGTGATCCCAGCGGGAAACAAGTGTGGGCCATCCCTATTCCCGATCCGTATGTGCCAGCCAATTGATCAAAGGAAGTGATAGGCCGCTGGGTATCTGCAGGTGACTCTGATTCGCTCTATGAACGTGAATTTTAATGAAGCCTCCCCTTTACCGCATTGTCTGTGAATTATGGGAGGTAATGAATCGGTATGTTTGTTTGAAAATGATTTTTTGGCTTTGAGGGTTGATGTGATTTTAGTTTTAATTCTTTTATGTTTTTTTTTTGCCCCCAAGGAAAATGGAAAGGGAGGCCTTTGTCCTGCAGTGTTATGAAACCTTCTGAATTATTAAGCTTCTATTAAATATTTTAGAGATCATTGTGGTTGACAATCAGTTTATAAGTTCTTTTTTATATACCCCAAAGAAAAATATGAGAGAAGTGTAGTAGGTGTATTGTCGCAGTTTCAGAGGTCTGTCTAGCAGAACACTGCGAAATCGCAGTGTCAATCTGTATGATTGATTGAGAAAAGCATCTATTCAGTTACTTCTTTGGGATATTCTTTGGCGCGAGTTGTTCTTACTAATTCATAAACACACAAAACAATTCCGAGACGTACACCGTTTCTGTTTTCACTGTATTTTTGTATTGTATGGTAAACGCAGTTTTATCAAAATTTTGACATTTTATTCCGATTTAATCTTCGAAAATGTCAAATTCGGCATACATCACTGGAAGACAAATGTTTCTAATTATCATTTTAGGATAAAGTCATTCATAAAGACCTTATTCACAGTCTTTTGTCTCTTCAGTATATGCTTACATTTCAACTATTTCAACTAACAAAAAAAACCTTTTTATAGGAACAATTCATCACAGAATTTACAAAAGCGGTTACAAGTCATGACGAAACAATAGATCAATTTCACGAAAATCGCCGTGAAACTGATGTGATTACTGATTACCAGTTACAATTGTTCACCAAATGACAACGTTGAACTAAACCGTTTCTTAATAAAACGTTATGAATCTTGATTTTTATCGATTGCCGTCGAAATGGGTCGATACTTTGGATAGTAAGATAGTTCAGATTGGCATTATAAACTTTATTATGTTGTTTTAAAGTAGAGAGTGACTTGTGGAGTTAGTAGTGCAATTTTTACAGTTGACTTGTAAAAGGTAAATTGTAAAAATGTACTTAAAACAACTTTCTTTAATCGAAATATTAATGATCATGGTGTGGTGGACAATAGAGCGAACTTGTTGATTTAAAGTTGATTTAGAATAAGTAGGTAGATTAGCTTTTCAGCCATTTTTAAAGTCTTTACTTATTTCATAGCCTTTTCCCAACTATGTTGGGGTCGTCTTCCAGTCTAACCGGATGCAGCTGAATACCAGTATTTTACATGGAGCAAATGCCTATCTGACCTCCACAACCCAGTTAATACTGACAAATACGATAGGTACCACTTGGTAAGACTGGTGTCAGACTTTTTGGCCCACTGACTCAGGTAGTCAGTGGGCCAAAAATCTGACGACTGTCAAAAATGGACAAATGACAGCTGGGACCACCAGCTTAACGTGCTTTCCGAGGCACGGAGGAAACTCGGTATGTAGGGGTGCTCACCCCTCCATAGACTAACCTAAGCAAGTACGGCTTAACCTAAAGGTCGACCCGAGCGGCTGATATTATTTAGCCACGAGCTCCTTATTTACACTTAATAACAAATATACAGATATTACTTTCATTGTTCTAATCATTGACCTACCCTTATCGCAATTCATGGGTTTGGTTTAATTTATGTTTTTCCATCAAATATTTCTCATTAGCAGCCATGAAGCTTGGATTTGTGCCCGGTTGATGGCAATAGGCTGGTCCATGGGACGTTACATGGGACTTAAACATAATTGGCGGAATATGGGTGTACTATTAGATACATGTCTGTCCAATCCTTCAAGGACTATAGGCGTGGTGTTACGTTACAGTGTTAAAATGTAAAAATTAAATTAAATGTAATAAACGTAACTTTTTGTAACTTAGAAACTTTGGTTAACATTTTACAACTCACGCTACGCATCATACTTAGTACGGTAAGTTTCACTTAATCGGTTGTTATCAACGGTTATCACGTGATCAATCAACGGCAGATGTCGGTAATCCTATATCCTATAAATAAACTGCTGATAACAGATAAGGGCAGTTTCGCAATAACCGCGGTTACTGTTGACATACTACTTGTAGTTGGATACGCGGTTTTATTTGCAAAGCTTGTATTAGTATTGTAGTTACGGCTGTGGTTACGGTGTTATTTAGAAAACGTGTTTGCGACTTGTCGTGTTATGAAGACGATTATGCAACATTTATATTCAAAATGTCATTAATTCTACTTTTCAAGTTTTTGGGGGAAATCTGGGAAAATACCCAAAAAGTGGGGAAAATAAAGAGGAGACTTTCCTGAATTAGAATAACTTACCTAAACAGCTCCAGAACTGCAGACTTTGACAGAACATTTTTAAATATGGTTTTTAGCTGACAGCGAAGTTATTAATATAGAACACAGTTTACTTGTAAACTTGCTGTTAAGGGTAAACACGGTATCCTAAAGCTAAGATTCCACTGTCCGTCCGTCTGTCTGTCACCAGGCTGTATCTCATGAACTGTGATAGCTAGACAGTTGAAATTTTCACATAATTTATATTTTTGTTGCCGCTTTAGGTAACAACGTATACTAAAAACGGAATAAAATAAATATTTAAGGCTACCATTCAACAAACGTCATTTATATCTAATGTTGTATAAGTATAAGTAATGTTACGAAACCTTCCGTGCGCGAGTCCAACTCGAACTTGACCGATTTCTCTAGCTGATGAAAATATTTTTGGCAACTTTATAGAACGTCGTGTGGTATAAGCATGGATACCACACGACGATCAGATCAGATTATTTACAATTACGACTACTTTTCATGTTCAAGATTGCAATTGTACTTAAATCATTCTTATACTAATTATGAACCAATAAAACCACAGTGTAATCACGGATCAGAACAAGCCAACTACAAACAAACATCACACATTAACTTCAAAAGCATTCAATCAGTCCTCGCGTTGTCTGCGCGTAATTTCCGCGGAACCATCCCGTTGTCGTTCTATTGCCGTGCCGTTGTCGTGTCGTTACCGTGCCGTCAGTACCAGACAGCACAAAGAGCAAGAACTCTTTGTTGGCAAAGGATTCCGCAACGGAATTGAAGTAAGTTTCGCGATATTGATAGGTCAATTTTAATTTTCATTAAGTTAGTTTTAAGTTCATTTGAACTGAATGTTGATGTTGGTTATTAAATTGATAGCGCTGAATGTTTTGTTTGCTGTGGCAATGGAGTTGTGTTAATACTTAGAGTGATGTATTCAGCTACCGGTAGTATGTCTATAATCAAATGCATCAGTTCACTGACGGTCTACCACGCTATTTACCCTCATGCCCTAAGATTTCCACCCTCATGCCCTGATGACTTAGGGCATAAGGGTGAAAAATAAATTTAAGTTACAAGGTTGAAAAGTGGTCGACCGTCAGTGAACTCGATAGTACCCAACGCATTGTTGACTAAGCTTTTGAGAGCTTTTACAAAGTTTTTTATTTAAATATAATTGTAATGAAATAGTTTTCAAGGATTTGTTTTTAATTTGTGTTTCAGTTTGCAAACTGTCTCACTGCAGTAAGTACTACCTCGTTGGTCTAGTGACCGCATACACAACTGCTAAGCAAAAGGTACTGCGTTCGAATCCCAGGTCAAGCAAAATTTTCTTGTATTTTTTGTGTAGTAGTCTAGATTTATGTAGGTATCTTTATACCTACATAAATCTAGACTACTATCTATGTCTTTACATAGATCTTTTTAACACAAATGGCGAAATTTGGGTGTATAACCTCCAAGGAAGTACACATCTTTACGTCATGTTATGCTTCAGTTCAATCGACAACAGGTACTTATAAGTGAACCCTCACACACTTCAACACAATACCCTTATCTCCACATCACAGTCTCTTCCCACAACCGCACAATCACTACTCACTAATTACGAACATTGTAAAAAATAAACGCAACACAAACTAAAAACATCACCGATCTGTCACCGTTTCGTGCATGTTGAGATAAATCCGCTGCGCACACGCACGCACTATAAATCGTGCTTACCACCGATGCGCCGATGGGTGATCGCGATGTTTCGAATTTGTCCTTCGACTTTTGTATTAAGTGCTCCAATTATAATAAACCGGTTCGCGATTGATCGAGTTATGGTTTTGTTTTCAATTTTTTTGGCTGATTTAGTGGGTTAGTAATAATTTTAGGGATTATCTTTATTGATGTCGTCGTTTAATGCGAAGAATAATGCAAATAAAATATGGAGAGGAGAGGAAAGATATGAAAAAAAAAGGAGTGAATCAAGTGAGTGAAAGGGAGAATGGAAGAATGAATAAGGAATGTGTTACATACCCTCTATTTGTAAATAATCTCTTAAAATAACTACTTACTTAACATTTTATGTTAATCTTGTTTATCTGTGCCCTAACAGGGTCCATAATTGTTCCTAGCTGTAAGCCCATTGTCTTGTTAAACTTATGAAACGCAAAATAAAACAAATAATATGAATATGAATAAAAAAAAAACTTGTCGCGCTGACTTATGTAACATGGGACTTGATAATATTAAATTAAAACATGATTAACTCACCTAATATGATTTCCATTGTTTAATCAATCTATTTAAATATTGTATTAACACTTGTATCGGTCGCGGTCCTTAAACTGTAATGACATGGCAAAAGTCCACTCATTAGGTACGTTTTCAGCAGCTCTTACGTCAATCAATTGGCTAAGTCATCGTATTATTACTAGTTTTGGAAAATTGTAACTAATCATGAGAAACCTTTTTGAAAAGTGCTAGTAAGTTCACTGACGTTCTACCAGTTTTCACCCTTATGCCTTAAGTAATAAGAGTGGAAAGCTATCCAGTCAGTGGACTAGGTAGTATTTAGCTAAAGGAACATTACGTAACGGTAACTTCAGAAAAATGCGTTTTCCGTTGTCTTGGGTGGCTTGTTCGAGTGAGGAACTCGCGAGTGAGCGCGAGTTGCCTTTCAATTTATTTTAATGTGTTGGATATTTTATACGATAAAAAAATCGGTAGGTCCCAAATCGCGTGCAGTCGCGATTGTTCACGGTCGCCAGTTGACGAATAAGCCTTTTATTCTGCAGACTGAACATTAAAAAACCCTTACTAGAAAGCCCACTCTTATTAATCACTCTCTATGCACCCCAATTTCCCCAAACGAAGTAAATCTAACATTTTATAATCCACCCCGTGCATCCACAATATTGATTCTACACAATGAGCACACGATACCTGACGGTAATAGACCGGCCGTTCGGGTGCGCTCGTAAAGTGCCCGATACCGCGGTGTCCGCCGCGTATGCTTACGATAGTCGCCACCGGGGGTGAGCAGACTGATAACTGAGAATAATGTGGCGCTGGTGATAGTGTGGTGATTATGAGATTGGTGGGGAAAAGATTGGAGGTTAAATAGTTGGTGGTTTGTGCAAAAATGTAGGGGAATTGTTGTGATTTTAATTCGATTACAATGCTTATGTTCGCTGATTGTGTCAGTAAGACAGCAAGTGTAACAGGGAAATACATATATAGCTTGCGAAATAAGTAATGTCCTTGTTCATTAAGTATATTAAAAGTAAATATACTTATAATCCGACCATCGATTCAAACTTAGGTGGCACATTGGAAATGCTGAAATAATCGTTAAGAAACGCTGTAATCCTGAAAATTTCGTTAGTTTTGCAGTTCATGATCATCTAGCGAACCTTTTTCCAACAATGTGCGATCGGGTTTCAGTCTTACCGAAGGAACCACAATTGCAAAGGACAAACTAACAGAATGATCTACTAACAGAACGTCTTCATCAACATCACTACTAAAATATCCAACCCTCAAATGCGCGCCGCGTCATCGCTGACGCGTTTAGACGTCGACATGGACTTGGACGCAACAAGTAACAAACACAGCGAGGCTCAAGTGTAACTTGTCATGACGTTGCGGCGAGTCTCTTGTTTACGCCGGGATTGTGGACGCTACGAGTGGACTTTGGGTTTCATGCAAAACGTTTGTGGGTGAAACTGTTGAAGAACCATCGGTTCTCCAATGTAACAACAATGTAAACTCGCAGGATAATAAATATGCTTTACAGATTACAGATGAAATAAAAAATCATCATCTGCCTAGCCTTTTCCCAACTCCCAAACCCGGGTCGGCTTCCAGTCTTACCGGATGCAGCTGAATACCAGTATTTACCTCCACAACCTAGTTAATACTGGGTAGTACGATAGCACTTGGTAAGACTGGATGGACAAAATAAAAAATTGATGAAAAAAAGTTTGGCCGTTCATAAAATACGAGTACTTACGTTCGTGATTCTTTACTTAGACTTAATTATTGTATTTTTTTTTTTCTAATACTAGTAATCATCATCGGTCATAAACTGACTTCCCCCTCCCCTAAGCTAAATAATATCTAGTGATCAATAATTCGTTATCAAAATATGAAGGATAGTGATAAATTTGTCTATTTATAGATTTATTAAAACTAAAGTCGGCCATTTCAAAACAAAGTGATTATTTTTTGACACATTAGAGTAGTAATAAATTCTGAATACCAGTTAATTACCGCCTATAGAAGGGCAAAAGAGTCTTCTGATACAGGAAAGGAACGAGCTTAAAAATATTTATTTACTAGCAAATGAAATCAATCAGCAAATATTTATTTTTTTCCAAATTTTACACAAGTGCATCCGATTTGTTACCACCGCCATAAAATTTTAATACATTTCCATACACAACCGTTACATTAATAAACATGTATGATAACACTGCCGCATCTAAACACTGAACATATAAAGCTCGCGCAACAAGTAACGATTTGTCGCTGTCACTCCGGCGGCGGAGGGTTGACTCCGAGTATATCAACTATTTGAGCTCTTGTTAATGTACGTACTTACGTCTTGTTGGCATTCATGGCGGTTCAGGGTTGGATGGCAGTGTTTCAGGGTATGTAAATAAAAGTAGTCTCTACCTAGCAGAAGACCTAGATAACTTCTTTCTTAGTGGTTAGTGGCTAACCTGGTGTCAGAGTTATTACGCCGCCCATGGCCCTCTGAGTTGGCTTTAGATACCGGCGAGAATTAATATCCTTATTGTCCTTCACCGAAGTAAGTGATAATGAGACAACTGGTAATCACTTTAAAAGCGTTACGTATTTCTACGACGACCTTCAACAGCATTGACATGATCTTTTCGGTCGCTACTGTCAAACTGACATAATTTGTATCATTTTCATCAACATGATTGCTGATAGAATGTCACTTTGTCTACGACATCGACTTACGGAATGATTGCTGTAATTCCTCAAAATAGATAAACAATAATTATAATATTTGATTATAATTATTGTTTATCTATTAAGTAGGTTTCACCCTTATTGCAGGCTGACTTTTCACCCTTATGAAAAGTTAGCCGTCAGTGAAATCGGTAGTGATCTACACGTTCCAGAAGTGTTAAAAACCCACATTAGGAATCTGTCGTATTAACAAACGTGGCACCGAATACAAATCGTGGTGTACATTTCTGATTCAAACCTATTTACATCAATTACATAACTGTTTTCACAATTTCATAACCATCTCATAGTTTTCCTTCTATATTCGCAATGTCACCCAAAGATCGACACACCATCTTATACCTCCATTTTAATCGAACCTCCATAATCCCATAACTAAACCCACAACACATACATCAGCAAAACTTTTGCCTTTCACGTCAAGATAATTATATAGCTCGTTAATATCATAAATATCCATCAATGTCGTGGCGAAGTTAAATTAATACGCTCATGAATCTAGTGTCGTCGCGTATCAATCAAGAGATGGCGTTGATTGATAGCTGCGCCGGCCGGCGAAACAAATTCTAGTATCAATCATGTTATCGACGAATATCAATGGTGGAGGTTATTCATTTATAAAATTATTGCTTACGTAGTTGGTGTGTAGCGAGGTTTTTGAAGTTGTGGTTTATTTTGGAACTGTTTTTAGTTTTGAAGGTGATTTGAAGACAGGGAGGAGCTCGCGTAATAATAGCGGCATGAGTCGATCTTTAGGTAAAGCCGTGCTTGCCTAGGTTGGTCTTTGGAGCGGTGACCTCCAAGTTTCCTCCGTGCCTCGGAGAGCACGCTAAGCTCTTGGTCCCGGCTGTCATTCGTAAATCTTTGACAGCCGTTACAGGTAGTCAGTGGCCCAAAAAGTCTGACAACCAGTCTTACCAAAGGGTATCGCATTACCCAGTACTAACTTGGTTGTGGAGGTCAGCTAAGCAGTCATTCCATGTTGACATCAGATGATGTTAAGTTGTTAACGAACAATGAGCATTTTTAGTTTGAAAGTAGCACTTTATTTCAAGTTTCCTTTAGCTGCCATTCTAGAGAATGGAAGAAAAAAAACGTGTTGCGCCGACCCCAATTAACATGGGACAAGGGCAGGACAGCTAAAGAAGCTTCAAATAAAGTGTTACTTTTCAGACTAAAATGCTACTTGATTTCAAGAAAAACAAGTTTTGATATTTGATTGATCGTAGTTAATTTGACTTTCAATCTAGTAAGCTCAAGTTTACACAATAAGAGCTGAAATAAAATCTTACAAAAATTGATTGATTCCTATCATTTGGTGATTGACAAGCAAGTTTACAAGACAAATATTAAAAATAAAACTAACAACGTTCATCATGTTGGTAGACTTATTTATTTTTTATTGACCAATATTTAGATTCGATCGATAAATCAATGATAGTTAATGACTTGAAATATAAATCAGATCTAATGGCTAATCAAAGTAAGACTTGTTTTCAATAAAAACCAAATAGAATACGCGCAATATTTTTTGTCTTAAATTGTTCAATATACTTTTTGCAGTAATAAGTTATGGGGGAACAAAGTTGCCGACAGTCTCGCTTTGCGTATTTGGAAATGTCCATTCTATTATCTGAATCGATATTTCTGTTTTTGTAAAGTTTTTGTAACATCATGACAAACCTAGTAATCATCTATAACACGTAAAGTATATGCAAATAAATTCAAATCACCAACAAAAACACGAAAAACTGCATTCATTGCAGTATATGCAAATTAGACGGATGCCAAAAAAAAAACGTACTGTCAAAATAAACAATTGGTTTGTTTGTTTCAATTAATTTTGTCTCATCAGATTTGTAAATGTGAAGGTTATCGTCTTTTATGACATTTAAATATCACGATTATCGGTTTTGATGTCTCGCGTTGATAAAGATTGGACAGAGACGTCAAAATAATGAACAAAAAACTTGTGATATACTTTTAATTACCATAGAAATGATCCATAGAGGAAAAACTTAATCTCAAAACAAAAGTATAGCACGTTATAGAAGTCTAGATAAAACGGGTTAGGTTGCTTTGGACGAGATCACGAGACCAAGACGAGATCTTATTTTATTTATGTTTCTAGATTTTATTAATGATCGCAGTGTAATTAATATTCCAGTATTTTGGTGAGGAACTCCTTTGTGAATTCTTTTTCGTTTAACTCACGGGGCTTTATGGGAGGTAAGTTTTACTAGGTAGTAAGTCATCATCATCATTTCAGACGAAAGACATCCACAGCTGGACATAGGCCTCCCCCAAGTGTCACCACATTGACCGGTCCCTTCCGACTCGCATCCAACGGATTCACGCAACCTTCACCAGGTCATCGGTCCACCTAGTCTTCCAACACATCGTCTTCCGGTTCGCGGTCGCCACTCCAGAACTTTTCGGCCCCATTGGACATCCGTTCTGCGAGCATGTGCCCTGCCAACTGCCACTTATAGCATAATGGCTCGCGATGAATTTATAAATAATTTGTTGTACGATATTGTTTTTTCAACAGAACACAACAAAAATTATCCCTTTTTCCAGCAACAGATGAATGTTAATCTTCACTCGACATCGCCAGATAACCCTAAAAAATCGTCCGTCTGCCAACAAACATTGGGACAAATCTATCGGTCTATCCGACCCCGACGCTGGATTAGACGGGTACGCGTGAAAAATCCCGGACGGGGGCAGTGTCCGGGCCGATGCGATCCGTATTTGTCAACGCCGTGATGTCCGGGCATCATTTTCATTAGCGAGAAGAGCCTGGCCCATTTGTACCAATGTTTGGTAACAGATGGGGAGGAATGATCGGATGAATGCTTTTTTTCATAAGTATTTTTTGGGTGTAGAACTTTAGGGTTAAAAACAAAGGTGATGATTTTTTAAAACAAAAATGTTTTAAGTTCTTTTGTTTGAAGAATAATAAACTTGAATGATCGACATTTTATTTATGATGAAACATTTGCATTAACATTACCACAATTATAAAATAAAGTATAAAAACCAGTTGCTAACATCGAATATGTCCTTCACAAAATATTTGCATAATTTGAAGCGATTAATGTTATATAAACACATTAATTACCTTCATTTTATTGTATAAATAAATTATCAATTTATTGTTTTATATAAAGTTCCGTCCATTTTTGTCATAAATTATCATTAAAATTATGGCAATTTAAACGTTATATTAAAACATTTAAATCGTAAATTATTGGAGTTCTTAATTGATTAGGAGATAACATGTTTTCAAAAACTTTCTGTATTGTTATTTCATCTGCATTAATTTGTGAATGTTGTCAAATAAAAAAAAAACGTCGTTGTATAATCTGAGGCAGTAAAAAAATATTAATTTTAGATGAATTTGACAGATAATTATAAAAATACCGTATAATTAATGACAGAAAAGTGTAAAACAGAGACAGTCTCTAATAATTTATGAAAATTACTGTTAAAGATTTGAATTGATTAGCACCGAATTTTAAGCTATAATATTGTTCTGTAAGTGCTGTATTTCATTAAGAGGAGGCTGTGTCCCAGCAGTGGGAACGTTATAGTCTGATGATGATGATGAAGTGCTGTATCTAACGAATGACGTAAAAGCTGGATTGGTTTATCTTGGGTTAATTCACAAGCGATACACAGTTCAAAGAGATACGTGCTCGTTCATTTTCCTCAAGACCGGTAAGTTTTGTTTACCTCCAGCGAAAATAGGTACAAGATTTATTAAAAATACATAAAAATACACAAATACAAGATTAAATACAATCTAACAACCAGTCTTACCAAGGGGTTATTGTATTACCCAGTACTATCTGGGTTGTATAGGTCGGATAGGTAGTCGCTCCGTGTGAAATACTGGTATTCAGCTGCTCCGGTCAGACTGGAAGCCGACCCAAAAATAGTTGAGAATCAGGCAGATAATGAGACAAAATTAAATACAAAAGATTACAAAAAAAAGAAAACACATTTTCATAGCCCATAAAAAAAAACAACATTTCCCTACAATACATTTAAATTATTAATTGACCGTCACTACATCAGTTTCTAACAATTAAAATGATAATTAAACGAAGGTTTTTCATATTAAAGAGTAAATATTTAAGAATTCCTCTCATCATGCGTCACTAACGAGCTGTAGTGGTGGTCGGAATATTTTAATTAATGATTGAAAATAAATTAATGAAGTTAAGTTTGTAATTAATTCAGTGCTGATATTGAACACACACGGTGATTTTAGTTAATGAAAAACGTGAAAGGTTTTTATTTACTCATTCAGTATGACGAGTGATCCAGTACTAACTGGGTTGTGGTGGTCAGATAGGCAGTCGCTTCATGTAAAATACTGGTATTTAGCTGCATCCGGTTAGACTGGAAGCCATCCCAAACATAGAGTTGGGAAAAGGCTAGGCACATGATGATTCAGTTAAACGTAAGCTGTACCTATGTGTGTTATAGGACTAGTTACGAGTCTATAAACGTAACTTAGAACGAGCTTTGCCTGAGACATACTTTCGTGTCTACGATTATCTTGAATTTGTTGAAAAGTAACTTTTGACAGTTGTATGAAAGGTGAATAATGCTTTGCAAAAGTACGACCGTGTTAGTAACGTTAATAGATGTCGGCCTAAGGATGAATTGACGAAGAATTTTGAGATATTCTCTACTGCGATAATTGAAGGTCTTTTTACGAAATAAAAGATCGAACAGACGTCTAAGATTATTTCATTCACTTAAAAAAATATCGAAATAAATGAAAACTCGTGTACTTTTATTGATTACATTTTACAATGATGAACTACTTTTATGAATAAACAACAACGTTATGATATTTCATTCACAAGACAACAATGATATTATTTATCGACATGTCCTTAATTGCACTAAAATTATCATTAAATCAAGATGGACTAGCTTTTAAAAATAAATTAAGTTTAATACATAAACAAAACCCTATCTGACACTAATCAACGAAATCATAAAATAATCTAGGTCACAAACTTACGTAAACAGTAACCCATTCAATTACAGACCTAACGAACGGTTGCTTAACCTCATTAAGCTATTTCTAAAAAAATTGACCTGCGACACCCATTAAAAGGCCTCAAAGCCACTATTATCATAATTAAGCGTTAATTCCTTATGTATTAGAAAGTTTACATTCTTATGTAAATAAAATATTTACATACAAAATTTTTTATGTATATTGCTAGTAAAACTTATGGAATTTGTTGTTGCTTCGTAATAAAACAAAGGAAAGGTTTCTTAATGATTCTTAAATATTGGGTATCGATTAATTTTATGACTTTATTCGATCATAAAAGTATCTATTGATTTCGGTTATGAAGATCTTAAGTCTTGTTTATATAATTTGTATTGCAAAGAAATCTTAGACTGATGACCAAAACAAATTATGGTTTTCTAACTCCTCCGCTATAATTTTCTGATTCATTTCGTTTCGGGATCCAAGACAGTTTGATTCTCTGGGACTTCGTCGAGCTTTATTGTCTCGGCGCTTTTCTGGTTGTCGCCACTGTTGATTCTGGCTTTCAGGAGTATCAGTGGTTTAGGAATAGTGTGGCAGACTTATTCCCAAAATGATGACTAGAGTAAGGAAATCTTGGGTCCTTATTTTTGTGTTTAAACACACGTTAGTTGGTAAGTACTTATGTGCTTTGACTTGGACAATCCTTGTTTCCGTCTCTATCTGACACTTGAACTTTGACAGTTGTGTGACAGTTAACGTCACTGTCACACAACTGTCAAAGTACAAGTGTCAGATACTTACCGATATCCATATTGCTAGGATCTTAGCTTAAATGTTCAGAATTTTCAAAAAAGATGGACTGGTTGAGAAATATAATAATATGCTGAATGCTGGTTCCTATAAATCAATAACTAGAACAATAGCAAAACAATCGACAATACCATAGATGGAAATCAATACGTAAGATCGTTATCTGGTAGTATTGTATGTCGTCGATTACTAAGCAAACCAATTCTGCGCCATGCCTATGACATTATCTATTGGTAAAAATCTAATAGGTCGCATTTGAACCCTTCAATAACCTATTCGTTCAAAAGGATTAGACAGTGTGATTATGGAAGACATAAAACTTTTCACTGTTCATTTATGAACACGTCACCGAAAACTTAATTGGTCTATCCAGCTGCATTTATAGAACTTTGTAACAATTAGTATCAGTTGGTAACTTTCTTCTGTGGTAGGTACTGCCACAGAAGAAAGTTATTTTTTTTAACCCATGGAAACACTTAAAAAAGTTCTTGCAAAATCAGCAGGTAGAAAGACTGACTTTGACAAAATCATAAACGAAAAAAAAGATATAAGATTCACGTCAAACCAATTGCATCAATGAAAGGAAAGTATGGGAAAAGCATGTGTTATCGTGAAGGCTACTCAGCAGCTGAGCGTGTTACATTGTTGCTACTTGTACGAGTTGTAGACACTTGTGTCGCGCTAGTCAAGTACGGATAGCAAACTATTGCGGATGACTTTTCCGTTCTCTGTTTTTTTTTATAGAGATATTATGGTTGACAACTACTTGTTTTGAATAAAAGTAAGGGGCTTTTCATGGATGGGGATTCGTTTTTTTTAAGTTATGAAAACGAATCCCCGGAACGAACGAATCCCCGAATTTATGGTGACGTGTGCATTGTACAGATAACAAGATGTTTTTTTTGAAAGTCATGATTTTTTTGAACCTGTAACAATTTTGTTAAAAAGACTGTTTCTTTGTTGAAATAGTCTCGAATGCTACACTCACTCTACGAATTTCTCAGAGATATTCCTAGAAAACTAAGACCATTACAGGACGGCTGAGCTCAGCTGCATATGCTGTTAGAAAGATCCGTCAATTTACTGATATTGATACCGCGAGGCTAGTCTATTTTAGTTATTTTCATAGTATTATGTCATACGGTATTTTACTATGGGGACGTGCGGCAGACATCGAGTCTATATTCATTCTGCAGAAAAGAGCCATCAGAGCCATATACGAATTACGTAGACGCGATTCTCTGAGAGAACTGTTTAAGGAAATTAATATCTTGACAGTACCTTGCCAATACATCTATGAAAACATCATGTACGTTAGGAAAAATCTGCATTTATTCAGTAAAAGAGGTGACAGACACCACTATAATACTAGAAATAGGGACCAACTCGTTCAGCCAGGTTTCAGGCTTGCTAAAGTGGATTCATCTTTCATGAGGTACTGTTTAAAATGTTACAATAAAATACCTCTTCACATTCTACAACTGAATGAGACGAAATTTAAATCTTGTATAAAACGCACACTATGTAGGCAAGCATATTATAATTTGGGGGATTACATTAATGATAAAAATGCTTGGCTCAATGCTGGTCCTGCTCCACAACCATAGGCAAACTAATTGATTCCCAGGTTACGTTATTGTGGAAGCTGCAGAAGATTGTAAAATATCCTTGCATTGTATAGATTCCATCTCGTAATATTATATAATTGCATAGCACATTTGTGTGAGTTCTATGTACTGTAAAGCCACCATTTACATTTAGTTATCTTATTTTTTTTTGACTTGAATATGCCTTGGCGGCTGAGAGAATGTCATGCTCACTCAAATGTCTCGCTGATGGTGGCGTGTGTGTCGGGTCATTTAGCTCCCTTCAATATGGTCGAGTTGAATGGCGCCGATACATGCGTCATGTTCGTGAACGGGCGCTATCAGTTGGGACTGGTCATCTCTTAGCTGCCACGGTTAATTTGAATTTCTTTTTTTATATTGTTGATTTAATCTTTTCTCTGGACGCTCTTAATGTGCACGTCTTACTACATCGTTCTCACATATATGTTTAATCACACATGAATGATGTAACCAAGATTTTGTAAAAATATATTGATTTAAAAGAGTGTCCATGGAGTTTCTTGCCCGTTCTTCTCCATAGAGATCTACGCTAGGGAATGGGCAACTACAGTACTTTCTCAAGTTATTATGCCTTGTGACTGTGACTGTAGCTTTGATTTATTTGTATTTTGACATTCAAAAGTGCCGTAATGGTCTAGTTGAAATAAATGCTTTGAGTTTGAGTTTGAGTTTGATCTTGAAGCACAAAGCTGCTCAAAAACCCTGAAGTAAAAGTGCTCGTAACAATGCACCACAATCTTATTCCATACTACTTCAAAAACACGAATAAGTTACTCGAATAGCACTTAGCAGATTTTCAGTGCAGATAAACACGGCAATCCGCACTCGCATTGCTAACGTTACATTTGATCCAATTGAGCGGCGAGCGCCCGAGCGACCGCTCTAGCATCGACCACGAGTGCGCGATGCTCGCTGCACCGCAGGGGCGGGGCCACGATGCGTTTTGACCAATGATTTCGCTCCGTTCAAGCAAAACTAATTATACTGATTTATGCTCCCATTGTTCATTGTTTTATGTCTTTCTCTTAGTGTACACTTACAAACCCATATTCGTATGTAGATAAGTGAGTAACTTGATATATCGCGTTTTGTTGCCTTTTTATGTTTTCGTGACTCGCCCGGTTGTGAGTTACGGGTGTAATTAGCCGTTTATTTTCATGATACTGAGACCTTCGGTTGAGGCCACTGAGTGGAAGGCGAGGGGGTATTGCTTAGCTTGCTTTCAGCGTTTATTAAGTAGGACATTAGCTTGATAGCAATTGATATGATAATTTAACAGATTACGGATTATGAGCCATTTAAGATTATAATCAGAACCAACAGGTGTGTTGACAGCGCATCGCGACCTCGCTGCCCTCACGCATTGTGTAAAGTCGAAAGCTCAACATTATAAAGTCGCCACCTTCCAGCCATTGCCTTTCACTCGCTTCGACGTAAAAATTCAATAGTTATTTAAAAAAGCATTTAAAAATTCCAGCATAGTTTGTGTTAAGAGTGAACATAAAAAGAGACAGGCGGACGAGCAGGTACAATGAGGTCGGAGATGTTACAGAAATCGCGCGCGGTGTCACCACCCATTGTATATCAATATTTTATTAAGCATATTCTGAAGAAAAACAGAGCAGCAAATGGTAGCGTCCGGCGTGGCAGCTGCGCCCGCGTCGCATTCACCTGTCGCACGTCGCGCGCGCACGTGGGCGGGGCTAAGGAATGCAACGTTTCCGCGCTTTTTTCCATTTGCCCCGTCAACCGCCACCGGAATTCGGGTGCGATATTTTCTTTGGTTGGAATCCAAAGGCTTTACCGGGACTTGAGATATTTATTCCCCTTTAGTCCGTTGTCTTTTAGATTTATGAACGTTGATCTTTTTATGCGATTTATTGGAGTTTTAATTCAGGTAACGAAACGAAGGTTCAGAGTTATGATTTTTAGAATTCGACCCTACTGTTTGAGTTATTTTTTACAAAAGATAATAAAGTAGCAAACGTAGTTTGTTTCATGCAAATTAAATGTTAAGTGATGCGTTTAAAGGCCATCTCGAGGAGAATAAGGGTTAAGATAATAAATATGTTTTGCAAGTCAAAGCGCACTTCACAGATTATTGTAGCATTTCTTGCGCGAGAGAAATTTCTATGTATCGTAATAGAAATTGTATTAGAACTGCTTATTTCGATTATAAAGCTCTAATGGTTTTTAATAGTCATTTACTTTTCTAACTCTTTCAGTAAGAAATCTATAAAAGCAGTTTTTGTTTCTAGTTGTTCCTCAAATAACAATAAGTAGGTAACTTCACAGTGTTTCTGTCCAAAAACAATTAACCGTCAACAAATCAAGCACTACCGAAAAATTCATCATTTTCATTAAACAATTCGTGTATATTTAACGTAACCGCCTAATCGCGTGTGGTTCTACCGATAAAGCAAGTGGGTCAGCTATAGTGGGCTATCAGTCAAAAAATAAACAACAATAATACAACAGAAATCTATGGGGAACTGGGCGAGGTTGAGTGGCTTCCGTCGACGTAAGATTGATCGAGCAATCGCAATTATGAAAAATGATTTCGTGATAGCGGTGTCAAAGTGACCGACGTGAGCAGTGAGAGGGTTACAGGGTTTCAGTACCAGCCTTTGTCTGCTTTTGGGGGCTTTTTTTTTACTTAAGCCCGTTTTCTAAAACCTACTTACCCAATAACTGTCAGTTAATATGCCACATCTCGTACCTATCGGTGTTTCTATAAACAAAGTTATGAAATATCCCAACCGCGTCACCTACCTGTCACTTTGTTCATAGAAAAATCAAAAAATGCTTTTCTGTGACGTTTTATTTCTGACTGTCGGTCAGCAAAATGTCAAATAGACAGAGATAGCAACCTACCGAAACCGAACAGTAAGTTATTGAAAGTAATAAAAGCCGCATAGTTTGGTAAGTTAAGCTATGCTTGCCGAGCTCCGTGTGTGGATGGGACCTCACACATAAAACATAAATAATAAATAAATATCGCTGGATATTACACACAGCGCCATCTAGTACCACATAAATCAACGAGGCTTATGTCGAGGACACCAAATATTTGGTATTCTACATAAATACTTTTATACAACACGCTTGTCTTTTCACAAAAGGTTTGGAAAGAAAGAAAGCAAGAAAATGCATTTATTAGCCCGCACCGGACACAACACACAAAATAAAATGGTACACCCACATTGGCGAGCCTATTGCCATGGTTACCTAAGTACCATCCATTGAGCATATTTTCGATACCTTTTGTGTCTCTTTTTTCATAATTTTGCCGAGTATGGTGAATCAAAATATTTTGATTATGATTTCACTGAATGCAGTTTAAGCTGTGTTCATTACGGATAGTCAGTAACCCTAATGTCCATCAACCAGTCATAGAGGGCAGATAGGCGGTAGATTCGTGTAAATGTAGTTCAAGAATTCAGCTGATTATGTAGATTAACATGCAAATAAACAATTTAATTGAATGATATTTGGGGAACTATATTACCTACTTGATAATTAATGATAAGGTACTTTTTTAACTTTATCAATCAAATCAAATAGGTCAAATCACCGCGATGATTCTAGTACATGTATGTTACCGTCCAAACCCGATTTCAGGAAAAACTAGTGTTGCCTAGGCTAAACTGAAATGGACTAGTGGTGGCCTAAGTTTGACCAAATAACTAGGGCCGTCGTTAAGCTCGTTGGGTTGACGATATTGTCAGGGTTACGGGGAACACCTGGATCAGGGAGGCACAGAAACCGGGAAGTGTGGTGGAAGAAAGGGGTGACCTTTACCGAACAGTGGGTGATTCCGACCTGATATAATGATGATGATGAAACTGAAATTTGAGCTCGCTCATGCATCTGAGTCGAGGGAGTCCCGGTCGACGGAGCCCCGCTTCACGGAGCTCCAACTTCTGAATGGTGTAAACAAAAATTAGGGTGCCACAAGTCGGTATAGTTTAGTCTAGGCAGAACTATGTAGTTTGTCCTGAAATCGAGTTTGGCCGGTAACATATACATACGTATTTTCATATGTATGTTCATATTGCCATGTCTTTTTTTTAATTGTGTATCTTTACGGTCTGAATAATGAAAGAAAAAAAAAAACATGAATGATTTATCTATATTTTTGGACTGTGTTAATGTTTCAGTGAATACATACATGTTTTCAGAGATAACCATGACATATAGCTATAGAAAATCTATCCTGAAAGTCATCCGGTTTTAAAACGACTGTTACTTGTAGACCCTCGGTATGTAATTTTATAAAAAAATAAAACCGACTTCAAAAAGAAAAAGTGAAAAATAACTTTAGCTTCTGAAGTCGGTGACGTTTGTATGATTGATTTAATTTTTTTGTCACCGACTTCAGAAGCTAAAGTTATTTTTCACTTTTTCTTTTTGAAGTCGGTTTTATTTTTTGCAAAAAAGTTTTTATTTTTCACTTTTTAGTCGTTCACATGGAAAGTGCATACCGTTACAATTACAACAAGCCCAAACACGACTAGGATACATTGTCTCATTATGGAGTTCCGTGACTCTTGGCTTCATCATCAGATCTGATGGTAGAATGGTTCTTATCAAACGCAAATGCTTCACTTGTTGTAGAAAATATAAAAATTGCTGTACGTTATCCTATAAAATTTGAAGAGTTCCCTCGATTTCGCCAAGATTCCATCATCAGATCCCGACTTGGCGACTATGGGACCAACTTGGAAGTATACCCTTTCAAACAAAAAAAGAATTTTTCAAATCGGTTTAGGCGTCTTCGAGTAATCGGGTAACATACATAAAAAAAAAAAAAAAAAATACATACAGTCGAATAGAGAACCTCCTCCTTTTTGGAAGTCGGTTAAAAACCGCTTGTAACTCATAACTTGCGTCGCCTGCCCCTGAATTTATACTGGATTGTCGACTAAGCTCTTCATAGAACCCATTTGTGAACGTGTAAAATACCAAATAGTAAACCATCTGTTCATGGAAAACCTACTAGTTTTAACCGCCTTTTTTTCTTTGTCGCCAAGATCTGTAAATGTTATTAAAATTTAGTGTGTAATTTGGGTTAGACTTAATACAGATATAAACAGACCCTTCTCAAAGACAACCAAGCATTTTGTACATCAAACTAAGTAACTCTATGCAACAATTTTTTAGTTCTGTTTTTTTCTAGTATTTGAAAAAAAAAACGTTGTTAAAAAGTTGGAACTTTACCTCCAACATCTCCGTAATAGAAGTTTCCCAGGTATGGTTCAGAACAAAAACACTATCGCAGTGGATGGGGAGAACAAGTGCCTGTGTGCATGCTTTGTTAAGAGTCTATTTAAACCCCTTTATATTCATAGCTGTCTTGTACTTTGAATTACACAGTTACAAGAATAACGTTAACCCGAAGTTTGTGCCCAGTAACATTATATAGATTGTGGACTAAGAGTACTTATTACTTTTCTGCCATATCCATTTCATTACGCTTCAAAAACAGCTCTTATCATTCCTTAGTGATTAAAAAAGTATTTTCGTATTTCACAAATATGAAATGAATCATGAAATAATATGAATGATGATTACCTGGCTAAAATTAACTCATTAAAATGCGACAGTGATATGATAAGCAAAGACATAGTCATATCACAAGTTATATTGTATCCATGCCTATCTAAAAATCACCTGATTTTAATTACCTATAGGTACCACTATCTTTATTGATACCTCTCATCATATGATACAGATAATGGTATTGTAAAGATTGGCTGTTATTCGATTAGCGGTTATGCTGCATTATGTCTGCTGTTACATCATATTTAGATAAATAGTAGTCAGTAGAATACAAATATTAATCCGGTTGGACTGGAAGTCGATACCAACATAGTTGGGAGCGAGCTAAGCAAATGATGATGAATCAGAAGCATTGTCAGATGTCTAACTATCTATGATGGTCTATCTACGAGTATGTATATGAATAGCATATGAGCAGTGATGTCTGAGTTCAAAAAGTGATTGTGGGAAAGTGTTGAATGATTGACCTTCTTTGTGTTTTCTACTTTTTTTCACTGTTTGATTTGTGTTTGTGATTTAATAGGTACACGTACTACAGTCGTAAGGGGTCCCCCCCACTGAATCGCGAAAAAAATCAACTGTTCCATCCATTTTGACGAATTAATGCGAACATATTGTAGGGTAACAGCCTGATTTTCATTTCGATTTTTATTTTGCGATTTTTTTTTTGCCAAAATGTGGGTGTATTTTTAGGTACACGATTCCCTGCCTACCCGTCGACGATTAGCTGGCGTGATGCTAAAATCTTTCTATGTAACATAGACTTAAATCCCTAAGAAACCACTTAAACCCAGACTTATTAGAATAGTCTTGCATCTCAAGGCTCTCCACTAAAATATGCCCGTATATAAATGATGGTTGTGTATAAATCCGAGTGTGTGAAGTCCTTCTGCGGGCAGGGCGTCCAATTTCGGATTCGATCACATTACCATAAGGCGAGTGCGGGAGTGTGCGATGCACCGGACAGTGCGGACATACTGACGGGAAGGATGAAAAGCTAAATCTGGAGACAGTTATTTTTTTTTAAATGAAACTTCTTTAAGCGCGTTGAGCACTTTTTCGTTATTCTAACCTAACGCTTCGTAGCACTCGTCCTGTAGCTCCGATCCGCTACGGCGTAGCACCACCAAGGCGTGCGCAGGGAACTAAACGTAGCAGAAATACTCGTAGATAACTTAGTTTTCACTTCTATCAGCCTGCAGTCCCCGAAGACGGCCCCGCATGGTGTTTTTTTGGAATCAGGTTTTTTTTAAAGATTTTTTGTCAAACCACAAAGGTGAAGCTGTTGGTACCTAGCCACTCCTTGCTTTGAAAAGTTTGAAATCAATAAATAGTTGAGTCATTGAGTTGACCAAACAGTGACGTCACAGCGTGCTGTTGCCATACAAAATCTATGAGAGAACTGCGTTTTGACAGCTCTTAAAAAGTACCTACGTCAATTGATTGGTGTGTCAACAACCTTATTAGAGAGCCCAAACTTTGAAAGGAAGTCAACTCCTTTCAAATTTCGAACGAGACACCATTCCCTCAATAAAACAATAACTTCCCCAACTACCCAACTCATCGCTCGCCACACGATCCACCAGTATATCCCAGAACAACGTCGCCGACTATTTTATATAATATTTAGATGCACATTAAGAGTCGTCTTTAACTGGAGAATGTTCCGATCGAGTATCATTACCATATTGCCAGTCGGGGACCCTTGACTACAGACCTAGTGTATGATATTCAGACCAGATTATGCTGGAATAGATAGGCACTCATTACTGGATCGCTGACTAAGATTTTGCGAGTCTCTTTTGAGTGGACTGCAGTTTAGGGTTGAGGTGCTAGGGGTTTGTAAGAGGATGTCTGGAATTTTGGAGTTTACGGTTAAAATAAGCAGATACTTATAAAGGGTGTAAATTTATAGACCCACGAAGCCGTAAAGCACTTCTTCTCCCTGTCATTGCGAACATTTTTTTTAAATGATCTAAAACAAAAAAAAAATGATTGCAAATCATTTTTTGTTTTAGATCATACCTTGGAACCTTCTAGTTACGGAGATATTGGGGGTCAAAGTTACAACTCTTTCACAAGTTTTTTTTAAAACACATGTTTATAAAGATTAAGTTTGACCGTAAAATGTGATACTTCACTCAAATAAAGTAAAATTTTATGTAAGTAGGTAAGTATGTACAGAATGCTTGGTTGAAGGTTTCGAAAAAGGGTCCGTTTACACCTGATATTTGCTCATTCATGCAAAAGAAATGATAGTATAGTCTTTAAAAAGCAATTTATACGGAAGGATTTATTTGACAAAAGAGCCCTTCAGACAATTAAATCATTAAAAGTCTTCCCCCCAGCTGTCTCTAAATTAAAACCTCATGCAATAAAAAATGATTTAAACCCAGACTGAATACGAAAGCATCACCAATTCCCAATCAATTAAAGCAAACCGAAGCAAACGAACAAAACCAACATTAACCAGTCCATTAACCCTAAAGCCAGTAATTATAAAGGTGGCGAACGCGAAAACAAAAGCCAAGTCCTCCACGAGGCTAACGTGTAAAGAATGCACCGATTCCGAGAGACGACGACTCTCGACCGCATTTTATCACCGACTAATGATCTCGGGCGTCTACGCCGCGTAATGAGAGCGCCAACCACCCCGGCTCACAACCAATAAAATATTTATGAAACCATCCCCTGCCCTAATGGAACGCGTCAACTCCCCACTTAGAAAACTCCACTCGCATTAACCTCCGCAAAATTATCATTACCGCTCCACAAATGGACAATTGCCGATCGCATGTCCTATACGCAGAATGCGACTCGTTAAGTCGCCGAGGACGCGAATTTAAGAGACAGCTTCTAAATATCCAGTGGCAGCGTGCACATGCGTCCCGAGATCTGTATCGCGGCACAATACCGAGCCCGGCCGTCACGACGGTAGCAGAAATATGGACGCGGGCCCGCCGCATGCTCGCTTGTTTTATGTTAATGTGAAGCATAAGCGGCTAGGCTGCGGGGAAAAATAACGCGCCGACGTCCAGCGTGATGAAATACCAGATACCCGCCGCTGATCGTTAGCCGGCCCTGCACAACACGAGACAACACGAGATCCACACCTAACGCCATTGTCTCAGACGCACGAGGAAGTCGAATAATTAAAGCGAACGCGTCGTCAGTCCAGCGTGCATTCCCACAGACGCTATCGCTCCTGTCGATCTCGCGAGCGAAATACCGAAACCTAATAAGTCCGAGCCGAGTCTCATTTGTGTAAGGAGTCGTTTAAAAAACGAACAATACGGAGGCGCCCGATAAAGGAGACGGCCCAATAATTTAGGGTCATTGTTTCGCCTCTTAATTTATGGAGTGCGGGCGTACGATTGATTTGTAGGTTTAGGAGGGAGATTCCTCGGCCCGAGAGTGTTGGGGATAAGCGGTTTTAAATCCGCGGTGGATTATCGCGAGGCGACGCGCGACGTCGTGGCTCTGTGACGCGCGTCAAGAACTCAATTTATTCGCGGGCCCACTCGATATACATACAATGCGCGGCGGCATTTAAAATGCGCGATAGGATTGGCCGGCAGGGCCTGGGCGGGGTGCGCGAACCATATACGCGTTCTTCGTGATGCACATATTAAGTTAGAAGGCTCTGTACATGGGATGCAGTGGAATTACGATAGGCACCGATGATGTCTAAGATCGTGAGTGTCCCTCCGGTAGTACAATGGGCGAACTCGGAGAAAATTATTAATGCCCCCAGGTTGTCGGTGTTACATTAAATTGCGGGTGGCGAGCGATGCCATTAAATTATCGGAGTCGCTGATGTCCTCCTACAATGCATCGCTTGATAGTAATTCACGGCCGATGCTCTTGTGGTATAATTTCGCGGGTGCATTATGTACCCATGAGTGGAATTGGATTTGTTTGATTTAGAGAATTGAGGGTTATAATAGGATGCAGACGTGCTATTTGTTGCATAAATTCTGCACCTACATTGTTTTATAAGCTTCCAAACGAAACTGACTCTTAGAAACTCAACATCATAGCTGAAAATCTAAACGTCCCTAAGACAACAACCAATCCGAAACCTCCATCGTTGTATCTGACATTTAACCCTAACAAAATCACTCCACAAATATACCATTCCATCGTAAGTACAGCGTATCAGGCATCGACCGTCTGCATTAATTGGAACAGCCGATCTGGACGACGCAGATTTCACTTCTATAAATGGCTGGAAACTTTATGGTATCGCGGTGCGTTGTTACCGTCAACTTGCGCCTGCACACACTTGTAATTGGTCGACCGCCGGTTGACATTTACAAGAGAGCCAAGATGGCGGCACATCCGATATACGACGTGTAATTGACAAATAGGCTGAAGGGTTAGAATAAATTGGGCTTCGCACGCAAACGTTTGGATTTTGTTTTTCGAGATCGATGGTGCGTTTGCGCACGCGATGTCGCGACAGATTGTTGACTGCTGAGCCGAGTAAGCGAGCTTAGAATTAGATGGGTCCGCTGTAAGATAGGGCCAGTCGGCGGCGGCGGTACAATAAAATTTTATTCGTTTGTGTGAATTGTTGCAAGTTCTGTTACAAAAAAAACTAAACACAATTTTTTTGATGTTTCTGTAGTTTTTCGTCAATTGTGTAAAAAAGCAGCCAGCTTAATATTGTTTCCGAAAATTTTACTTTGGAAGAACAGTAAAGTTAACTTTACGAGGACATTTGCAGGTTTGTTTTCAGTAAAGAAAACCCAAACCCTGTTTTGCCCTTATCCCAACTCATTTGGGGCCGGCGTTTCTTCTCCCATACTCCTCTATTTTTCGTCATCTCATCAGAAACTTCTTTTCTTACCATATCCTTCTTAACACAGTCCATCCATCGTTTCATTTATCTTCCTCTACTCATATATCCATCCACATTCATACTCAAAATTTTGTTTACGAATTATATAGCACAGCAAAGCCGTCCCATTACGTTCCCACTACTGAGACACGGGCCTCCACACTGTGCCAAAAGGAGTGGACCACAACGCAGACCTAGGCCGTGTAGTTATCATTTAGTCCGATGAATCCCTAAAATACTAGAAATTTCTGCCTAACCCTAACCCTACGCGTGACTAATATCAATTTGTCCCCCTATAATGTTAAAAATACCTAGAAAAAAAGGTATTTTTATTCGCATATCGGTCACTTAGCTATAACTAAAGGATAATTATAAGTTCTTGAATGCAAGTCCACTGTCGCTATTCACATCCGTAATGAGTACCTTCAGTTCTTATAAGTGGTCGATTGAGAGCGAAATACTTGGAGCGAAAACATGGTTTAAAAACTGTAAATGTTAGGAATATTAAACGAATGCTAGGTTGAAGTGTAATTGCCATTCCACCCTTTAGGTGGCAAAATATCACTTTGCTGTGGCTTTGTTGCAGTTATACCAGGGTTGCTAATGGATCAGTTGGTTGGTAGTTCAGGGGTGACAATTCGGCCCGGTTGGTACAAAGTCGATTTTTGTTGCTGATTTTGGTCTTCTACATGTACAGTTGCTGTAAGAAAATATTAATGTTTTCTTTTGCGAATCGACTTTGCAGCTACCTTTGAAAATCTGTTTGAACCATAAACTACAAATAGTAACAAAACACTTCATTAAATGTTCATTTTTGTTTCGACAATTCAAAAGTGCCTGTAACTGGCATACTTGAAATAAATGCTTTGATTTTTTGATTGATTTTTTTTTACACATACAATGGTTTACAATCCCCAAAGGAACCCCAAAAAGATGATCCAACATAATAATCACAAGCTATTCTAATTACCATATAAATACATTAAAGTTTAAATGAATGGCAACTACAAACGCTACTGAGCCACGATTTTTAATAGGCGTGAAGTGTTTACAGTTGCCTATAGGCTTGGAACACACTGGAACTTAAAACAGTAGATGGTTGCTAATAAGGGTAATTGGAGGCGATTATCGATAAATACCAGTAAGGTGGCACTTTTGCAAACACGTTGAGAGGCACGTGGTTTAAAGGGTTATAAAGGATTTCCTAGGTTATATCTCTTGGCTAATTATTGACTTGAATTATAAAGTAAGTAGGACCAATGAATTGATTTTTGAGGGTGTGAAAAGTTTTAAATCGGCTGAGATAGAGTGACTTATCGACTTCAGATGTCATGGGAATAGATCTATTAGGGTTCCTTACCAAAAGGGTAAAAACCGGACCCTATTACTAAGACTCCAATGTCCGTCTGTCTGTCACCAGGCTGTCTCATGAACCGTGATTACTAGACAGTTGAAATTTTCACATAATAATATATTTCTGCTGCCGCTATAACAGCAATACTAAAAACAGAATAAAATCAATATTGGGGCTCCCATAGGATACACTTAGCCGTTTGTTTATTATTAACAATATTAAAGACTACCCACTCAAAGATTAACCAAATACCACACACACTCACACTTCATAATCACAAAATCTTTAAACAAAAAATCTGCCACATCAAAAATGGCACCTTAATAATATCCGTTAAAAGGGTTTTGATTGATCAAGACGTCAAGCAAGGACAGTTGTCCGGCGACCGTCCGGCGACGCGACGGCATAGCGACGACACGGCGACTTATGATTGATACGCGCTGTTAGACAATCGCACGATCCATCATCACTGTCGGCAGTGTGGTCCAAGCCTTATACGCGACCTATTGTATTGTAGAAAGTTATTTTAGATCTTTTGTTTTGTATTTTTTTAAATTTTGGTAAATTGACAAACCGAATTCGACCAAATCTAGTGGGGATATCGTTGATTTGAAACCAGAGATTCTTTCGGAAGTAGAAAACTTCTACAACCTGTTGTACGCATCGCATGCATCTCGACCTGATCTCGAAAAAGAGGATTCCAGAGCCAGCTTATTTTACAGAAGACCTGCCAGAAGTCAGCCAAGACGAAATCGAGGCGGCTCTTAGACAGCTTAAAAATGGAAAAGCCCCTAGTGAGGATGGGATAACGACTGGGTCCTGAAAGCGGGAGGAAGGTCTATTAAGAGAGCTTCGGGAGCTTTTCAACTCGGTTCTGTTCTCTGGGAGAACTCCAGAAGCGTGGAGAAGGAGCGTGGTCGTTCTTATTTTTAAGAAGGAGAACAAGACCCTATTAAAGAATTACAGGCCCATTTTGCACGTGTAAAATCTGATTATACAGTATACACATACTTTTATACATATATTCTAATCCTTTATCTTCCAACTTGTTACAAACTTACCAACCAAACTAAAAATGACCATTTCGGAAGCAAAAATATCGATTTCCTTTCATTTTTTATCGAGTTATCGCGTCAGTGCGGCGCCGGCGCACGCAGTGATCGATTGCACGTTTAACACCAGGTAAACACCCCGTATATGAAATGAAACTATCACTTTACTGTGACAGTAAAAATACCAACATACTGTATACACAACCCAAACGACCCACCAATCTTTATGTCTTTCAAAATAAGGTTGAATTCCGAGCGGTTTAAAGTTGCAGAGGTTGAGTCAACAAGTTTGTTTGATAAATTAATTAAGGGAATGATGGATTTGTCTGCGTAGAGTAGTGATTGATGATTTGACAATAATTTTGGGGTAGGATGGGCGAATGTCAACAGATAAACATACAAAATGGGTTCCGGATGCACCTAACAATGATGTAGGTCAAAAAAGAAATAAATTAAAAACTTAGTTTACTTAACTCATACTTTACAAAATATGACGGGATATCTCACGATCATAAAATATTTGAAGGATATCGTAATATTTACGATTATGCATGCAAGTTTTAAAGCTTGTAATACACACAGTCCATTTATGGTAAGACCAGCATAAATTACTTTGAATTTGTCACCTAGTTTTAACCTTCGATTCTCGATTGGACGTCAATAACCTGTACTGGCAACTTTAAAAGCTACTATGCACATGTGACAAACTATAAAATTAACATTATCTATATGATGTTAAAAGTTATTTTCCTTTACCAGAGGAAAAAAACACCCCAATATATCAACAAAGTATTCGATCATTAAACAAAAGGTGCCATTATTTTGACACGCTTTGAAGCAAAATTAAAACGACCTTAAAAATAAATTAACAATCAATAAACAGACATCATAAACAAATCGAAATCTCGTTTAAAATTTAATAAAATGCTCATAAATATGTTTTTTTTTTCGCAAAACGAATCACCCCATTTAGTAGGGTGTCCACAATAAACCTGTCACACGGGACAGTCCGATACCCGACATCGCACTTATCAACGAACATAACATCCTCAACTTTACGACAATCTTGCGCTGGACGCGCGCGCATATAAATTTGAACAAACGTCAAGACAGCCCGATTTTATTTTACTGATCATGGAAATTGTATCGATATTTCAACGATAACGTTATTGTGTTGTGTCGGATAAAGATACTTTTTATGTTCGCGTCCGTTTGATTTTTATCCGATTCGAGAATCGGATGAGACTTGGAATCGATTTTAATAAAGTTTACAACGCATGCTGTGACTAATAATAACTATTGGTATGCATTATCGTAAATCATGAGCTAAATTCAATGTACTTACCAATCGAGATTTCATTCACGAATGTAGGTTGACTCATTCAATGTTGAACTTCAGTCACCAATCTACGTAGTTCTGAATCATGTATGAAGAACCTGTTGCTTCCCAACGCATGTATAGCACTGCGCAATGCACGCGAATGACGGCTTAAAGGACCAAACAAGACCAAATAACACAAAGTAAAACTTTTCCCCACTGAAGCAACTGAAAACTTATAAACAACGCGTGTAAGCACGCAAACAAAAAAAAAACAGTCACAAAAATCATTCCCGCAGCTAAAACCCACACGCCACAATCTAGATCGCAACACACGAATAGCGAAATCTAAAAACCGGTTGTTAGCTCGCCATGTAATTCTAATTAGGTAATTCGAGCAGCCGGTACTAATGGTTCGGTTCGGTGCCATAAAGCAGGCGCAATCAGATCGTGTGAACATGTTGTCCGCGTGTCCCGTGCACATTGTCCGCAGACATGCGACGCTTTGTCACCCTAGCCCACGCGGGAGATAGCGATATTATGAGAGCCTGTAATTATTGGATTCAGTGCTATTCTGTAAATACGATTTTAGTGTTAGTAGAGGGTTCATAAATTTTAATTAATAGATGGACTTATAATAGTATTTTTCTTTCGAATAGAAAAGTTTTATCTCTTAATTTATTTCCTGTATGACCTCGTTATTCTAAGAGTTTGGAGCTCTATTGCTGAGCAAGATTTTTTGGGATCGGACAAAGTGCTTATAGGTTTTCCACCAAGAATTGCTCAGTAGCAGATCAGAACCTCCATTTTTAACTGGTTGTTGGCAATATAGGGTCGCTGAATTACATGGGATAAGAAAGTAACTGGGCAAATTCTGGGTGTTGCTGCATAATACACCTCTGCCCAACCCTCCAGAGATTACAGGTGCGATGTTATGTTTTTTTTTAGTGTCCCAGTTTATGTTACGAGTATCATGTATTTAATTACAACGGTTGCATTTTTTAAACCAATTACAGTAACTAGAACTAAAAGAGTTATACTTAACAAAATTAAAATATACAAAATGTAAAAAGTAAAGTTTCACACTTTCATACATTCCTCTCACATTACTTCTAGCATGCCAATAAAATCTTTGTCCATCCATCCGCAAACATATCGTCTGATCAGTCACAGGCTGGCTGCCATTTTTCTCACGTCTTCGGATACAAATTAGACAAAGTATTATTCTACGTACAATACATACTCTAAGTTCTTTTATAGTTGAGAGCTCTCCGTCACTACTTACACGAGGAGATTACTTGAACTTTAACCTCTTGACTTCGAACAGCAGTTAACCGGTATTGCAAAAGGAAAACAATAACAGTTACTGTTAGAATGTAGTTTCTTTTTAAACAAAACATTCAATATTTCCTTCCTTTCATTATTGGACTAGAAAAAAGGTCTTGATTTCGAAATTAGACTAAAGTGTACGATAATTAATTAATCTAACTTTGAAATCTACAAATTTTTGGAAGACTTAGATCTTCCTATCAATAGTGTCGATCAACATGAAAAAAAAACGTGAAAAATCAAGCTTTTGGGCAGGACATGCTCCAAATATTTTCCAATCAGAAGACCGACTTCTAACTACTGACTTTAAGAGACTTCTCCCATATCCATTGAATCAATATCACCCAGGTTAGACACGTAGACAAAAAAAAGTCCACATCCAAGTCCGGACAGATGGACATAATAAATAAGTGCACAACTCGCCGGGACATGAGGACACCGATACACACTCAGCCTTCTCGTTGATGGAAGCGTTTCAAACGCAGTTTAGATAGCAAAGTGGCGTTGACGTATTATTATTGTGGCCTTTCGATGTTCTCGTACCATTCCCAAGATACGAAATTTTCGTGTAGTGATGGTAATGTGGTCCTAAAGGCTAATGTTTTCGTAAATGATGGGCTTGGGAATAGCGAAAATGTTCATTTGGAGGCGATTGATTGTAATCGTATTGTTTTATTGGAGGCAGGAAGTGGAGTTGTTTATGTTTTTAATAAAAAACAATTGTTTAACCCTTCGTTTTATGAAGCATCTTAGCAGGTGGCGTTGTGTAAATTCAGCCTATCCACATTGTAAAATGGATGAGTTTATGTTTGTTTATTAATATTGTTTAACCGTTTTTTGCTAGACTTGATAGGGGTTCTCATCAATTGCTCTGTCTTTATAGACAAATTTTAATGCGTAAAGTGGCGTGCGTTATTAATTAACATAATACCTACAAATTGTAAACAGACTCATCACGAAGCCGTCAACCAAGCATTATGTATATATATATATATATATATATATATATATATATATATATATATATAATATATTATATTAAACTAAGTAACTTTTATGCAAGACCTTTTTTTGGGAAAAAAAAATCTCACGTTTTACAGTAAAACTCAATGTACCGCACTCAAAACATCGTGCTGATGGATGGATTGCCTAGAACGGGAGTCGTGGCGGTGTTACAAAAATATTATATTAAAAACATGTTTAAAAAAAAACTTGTGGAAAAGTTTTAACTTTGACCTCCAATGTCTCCGCAACTAGAAAGTTCCCAGGTATGATATACAGCAAAAAAATGATCGCAATGACGGGGAGACCAAGTGCCTTTCGGCTTCGAGAGTGTTTTACACCCTTTACACTTTTAAAGCCCCAAGAATTTCAGCTAATAATCCAAATCGCCGACTAAGTTGCCATAAGTTCCTCAATAAACCTCTTTCTTTACTACTATCTCACGAACTTGTTCGAACAGCTCGTATTTTGACATGTTTTATAGTTCTTCTCGCGTCAATCGCGCGTGTATCGTCCGAAATTCTTTATTTATAGCCAAAACGGTTGAGTCGTCGCGCCGTAAAAACTTTTAGTATCTTCCGATTGAGGCGCCGTGTCTTTACGGCCGTTTTTATCAATATTGAGCCGTTTTTGATGGCCTGTTTAGGGTTATGACGTAGTTTTGTTTGTAAAGAAGCTATGGAATTGTAATGCTAGTCGTTTTGATGTAGGCTTGTAACGCGAAGTTTTTAGTCCGTCAGATCTGTTGTTTTTTTGAATGAAATGTGTTAATAGAAGTAGTGGCTGACAGAGTACTTACAAGCCACTGTTGTATGATTTTATCTTTGCTAATAAATTGTGTTGCAGTAATTTTGTATTTCCTGATTTTCACTTACACCTCTAGTTGTTATGTTTGCTCACTAGTGAACGATTTCCTGTAACATTAAAAGGAATGTTCTAGTTTCATTTACATAAAGTGCTGGCTTTTTGATTAACCAGTCAAAGAGTTTTAAATACGATTTTATTACGAGTTATGAATTACTGTAGGCTATGTTGGCTGGCTGAAATGCATTTTCTTCTTCTTGCATTTTGGTTGATTCACATGCAGAAATAATTATTAAGATCTTCGTACTTTTGTCTATGTCATATAAAAGCCTATTCTTATCATCCCCGATTATACTTAATCCATAAAATAAAACCGAGTTCATTGACCCTGCGTGCTAACAATCCGGATATAATGTTTTTATATCATTATGTTTAGTGGATCATTAAAACTCTGTCAAAAGAGGCATTTTTATGACTTTTTTACGACAAGAAATCTGATAGTATGTCTTTTTAAATGTTCCCAATGATTTTTATATGAGTACTTTTATTGCGTACGACGGTAGATTAGTTTCATTGTTGTTAAATTTCTGTTTGATTGCTTTTTAAGTGTTTCTTTACGGGTTATTGGTATGTTTGGTTTTCTTTTTATGGAAATTTTGTAATATACGGATATGAATACGTTTTCCACGCATCAGTCATGAATTGAGTTGAGTAGTGTATTGTGGATTAAATTTGAACATACTAGAAAATACTAAAGTAGGGTTAACTTTAGCCCTCACTCTACATAAACCTACAAAAAACCTTTTAATAAACATAATATAGTGATATTAGAATCATACTACTTTCTTAGAACCGCAACTACTACATGTATATTATGTTTCTACTATCAACTGCTAATTAGTATATCTGAAACCTGAATTCCTGAAAGTGTGTGTAATTGAGAAAATTTCCGCAATTCGAAATGTTCGCAATTTTAAAATGCCAAGCTGACAAAATGATTGTCACCCTAATGTCAACTGAATGAACCAGTAGATACTTTGGTAAACCTGCCTCTAGTTAAAATATTTCTATTAATTAACCTAACCTACTAAACTGCCCACAAGACTTTTAAAAGAGTTAAATTTTATAGTTATATGTAGACACAGTCATTACAAACCGTTGGAATAAATATGAAATAATGCAAGAATAAGTCATAAAATTAATGCACGAATGATTGAAATTGATGGAAACGTTAAATAAGATGTTTTAATTAATTAAACTAAGTAGTGTGAAACCATTTACTTTATAGTTTAATAAAAACTTAATTTCACCAAATTCAATACTTATTAATAATAATAAAATTACTACTAGTGGGCTAGTGTTTTTCATATTTCTAAATGTTTTTTTTTAAATTTAGTTTTATAAATAAAAATTTAATAAACATGTATAGTAATGAATAAAGGAAATAAAATTATATGGACCAGCATTTACTTCGATACAATTATATTTTGATTTACATTCTTTCTAAAAATAAATTTTGTCGCCGTCAAATTTTATAGGCAGTGACTTTGGTCTGGCAGTCAGCAACATACGAGTATATATGTCACCGTAAAATTGTCAAATACGTTATATTGTAATATCTCTAGCGATATTGTAAAGTCTCGAATTATTGTCAAATGAACATACTGCTTACAATATACACACATACAATATTTTTCGTGAAATGCATATGCGATGGTAGTCAACTCACGCGGTGTGGAGAGAAGGAGGGGTCCCCCTTGCCCAGTGGTACCACTCTCATGAAAAGATACTGTACCATTCCTGAGTAATATCGATTAATATAACCTAACCTTAAAACACTTCATATTCCCCTAAAAAGCGTAGTCGAGGGAGCCCCGCTTCGCGGGGCCCTATTTCCGAGTGCAGGGTTTAAAGGAACCTAACTAACCTAACGGGGGGGTGCCCCAAGTCCCGTTTATGGGGGCAAGAGATACTTCCGTATGTTTAGTTGACAATAATTCGAGACTTTACAATATCGCTAGAGAGATGTACACGTTATATTGTAATACAACGTATTTGACAATTTTACGGTGAGGTATATACCAATTTCACTCTTACATAAATCTGATGACACATAACATAACATAACATCACGCCTGCGAACTTTGAAGGGTTAGACAGAGGTATATCTAATAGTACACTCACATTTCGCCAGTTATGTTTAAGTCTCATGAAATTGGGGGCGAGCCTATTTCCATCAACCGGGCAGAGGAGGCTCCGTGGCTGCTACGCCGAAATTCCTGATGGAAAAACCCAAAAACACTTTGCTCCCAGGAACTCATGCTCAGATCAATTTCAGGCTTTATGTATGTAAAGCCAGCAGTGGCCAGCCACTGTAGGTACACCACCACCAAAAACTAGCTAAGTTAAAAAAATAATGGCCTCAATTCAATTCTTTATTGCATAGCACACGTGTTTTACAACATCAAATACCTACACATTTTTAAATTCAAAAATAAAATTCAATAAAAATCAATCAGTACGATCTAATCCCACTCCTCTACAAGCCCACAAAAATTCAAAATTACCCAAAAATATATCAACGGGTGTTAATTAAAACGGAAGCAGCAGCACTCAATCACGTCACAAATCAAAGATGGCGCCCGTTTCATCTTCAAAATGATACATTTATATAAAAAGTCGTATGAACTAAGTTAGCCGGAAGCCGAGGCGTTGTATATCAATCAAGAGATGAATGAGCTGAACCACTTACATGTCACGTGACGGGGACGCGACGAATTCTGTGGTGTTGATTTAATTTGATGGATTTTTATTGTGGGATAAATTTGAGAAATGAATGTTTGTAACAAAAAGAAATACGCGGTGGATGGGGATATCGTTACTGAAACTTTTACAATGGATTCGGAAAGTAAATGTGTGAGTGTAGACCGAAGAAAATTCAGCTGTTACATAAACAGGTGATTTAATTGAATCCTTGAAACGGCGAAGACACCAAAAAAATCGAAGACATGGTGACATCTACCAACCCGCGCTAGGCCCGCGTGGTGGATTATAGACCATTCTCTCTCATAGAGAGAGGCCTGTATACCAGCAGTGGGCAAATTAATGGGCTAATGATGATGATGATTTGAATCCAAAAAAAACACCCGTACCTATATTTATACACATTTAAGTTTAATCTAAGATGTAAATTAACTAGTTATCTAACAGAAGTTTTTCCCTATAAGATTCAAAAAAGAATTTGTCTTGAAAATTCAATACCAATTACTTACACTACGTTATTTAATATTCACCCTAGCCATCTTGACATGTAGGGCATCATCAGATAAACACAAACTGAATAGTTTAAAGCCTCTTTTCTACAAGTACTGATACATTCCAAGTCGTGACTTATAAATGCGATTTCTATTCATGTATTACTAACATTATAATATTTGCGACTGTGCAACGTCCATACAACATTATTGTATGTAAATCTAAATATAGTTTGATCGGTCAGCTGGCTTTGTAAACGTCAAAAGGATTGAGCCGAACAGTTAAAAATATGATTTAAGAACTAAACGCTATGTAATCTGCAGTTACAGGAGCTTTTTGTTTGGTGCAACGTATAAGCTGACAGCGGGCTTTAATACAGTGCAGGACCCAAGCTACTAATTTTACTGTCTCTATTTCTTTCTATATTTCTTTATACCTAACTAGCTGATGTCCGCGGCTTTGCCCGCGTACAAATTTTATAATATAACCTTCCTTGAGAACCACTCTGTCCATTGGTGAAAATAGCATGAAAATAGGTGCAGTAGTATATATTATGTAGCGATAAGGTCTGTAGATTTGTGCACGTATTCAACTAAGATGAAATCCGTTTCATCCTAATTGAATTCGTATACGAATAACAGCATGAATCCAAAAAATCATGCTGTGTATTATTCATTCATATTCATTGGCCAATTCAATGTTCTTTTAAAATCTATGCCCATACTGGCCAGTGTCCTAGTTCTTTATTAAGTGACCCAATTATTTTAATACTTGTTTAATAGAAACGTAATACTCGCTAATCGCTACCTCTTATGCCTTTCAACATTATTTTTTAACATTTCAAGAGAGATTTAGTTTTACTGCTTATGCATATTTAATTAATTGCATCTTGCAATCTTTATTGACATTATTTATTGTGAAAACCGACATCAAAGAGTTTTATTACTTGTCTTTTTTAAACTTTCACGATCAGAACACATCATAAAACATATAGAAACGGGTATTTATCGCGAATTTACCTTTAATTTAAGCCCGACGTTTCGACCGGATTGCACCAGCCCGCGACCACGGCTGGTGCAATCCGGTCGAAACGTCGGGCTTAAATTAAAGGTAAATTCGCGATAAATACCCGTTTCTATATGTTTTATGATGAGTTTTATTACTTATTTATGACTTTTACATAAAACACGAGAAGTGTGATACACAGTTAGATAAAACACGAGAAGTGTGGCGCCAAAATTATTGCTGAATCTAAATGTAAAATTAAGTACTGAAACAAAATCATTATTGTTTCATTTTCATTACATGTTTAACGAGGTTTTGAATGGAACTTAGCCTGTGAAACTGTTGGCGACTAAAAAAGTTCGTTTTCATTATTTTTGGATATTATAAGACTATGGAGTAAATATACATAATAATTATTATGCACTTTGAAACCTATAACTGGAATCATATATCGGGTTCAAAAGCTGGGGTTTTTGCTTTATTTGGAGACGGACGTAGTACTCTCGACATTAGGTTTCAGCTTAGTTATCCTAACTGCTCACATGGAATTAAAAAGAAAGTTAATTTTGATTATTTCTTGACCAAAGAAGAACTATTCTTCTAACTCACTTAACGTACTACAGGCAGTAACCAAAACATTACAACCACCACCCAACTCCTTAAAACAGCAACACTGCTAAAAAGACCCGGAGTCCGTTGTCTAATTGATAATTAGTATTCAGGCGGGCGGTGCAGGCCTACGTGTGGGCCGCCATGGCCCACCCGGCCCCCGCGGGCCCCGGGGGACAGTGGGGGGTTGGTCAACGTTGCATCAGCACGTTCAAGACGTCTGCTATTGACGCAAGACGCCTGCCGCTGGGAACGCGACGTGATCACAGCTATGCGGCAGTCGGAGGGTTGTGTCCGATGATTCCTGTTCATTGAATTTAATTGGTACTTTGATTTGTTTGTCGGGATTGTCGATTTGATGGGTTGAAGGCTGTCAAAGGGGTGTTGTTTAGTTTAAAATTGGCAGATCTAAGATGTCAGTCAGAAGAATTGCTAAACTTAAGTGGCAGTGGGCAGGGCACATTGCTCGCAGAACGGATGGCCGCTGGGGCCGGAAAGTTCTGGAGTGGCGACCGCGAACCGGAAGACGATGCGTTGGAAGACCTCCCACTAGGTGGACCGATGACCTGGTGAAGGTTGCGGGAGTCCGGTAAATGCGAGTCGCAAGGGACCGGTCAATGTGGCGACACTTGGGGGAGGCCTATGTCCAGCAGTGGACGTCTTTCAGCTGAAATGATGAAGATGTCAGTCGTATCAGTTTGGATTACAAAAATGATAACATGCAACCTACCACTGGTTGTCTTTGCATTATCCAGAGGTTGATTGGCAGATAATGCCTATCTATGGTTTTAAGTCCACATCTGTACTCTATGGTTGAAGTGTTAAATAAACAATAAATAACTGACTTGTAACTGAGTCACATACTCAAGCTGTCGATAGTCACTACCCAGAACACCTTTCAACACATCCACATGAACAACAAAAACCTCCACAGAATCAAACTACTCCACAACCAGATCGTCAATCCGATATTAACATAATTCATTATAAATTATTCATCCCAATAAACTGACCTATCCCACAACGCCCAGCGACTCAGACCAATCGCCTGCGACTGTAACACGGCAACTTTTTCAAGATTACCATATCTACGTTCGAGAATCGCGAGTGAAATGGACGGGGCAGTACAGGGTACAGCAAATTGGCTATCTAGCCCAAGGATCGGGTATGAATCGCTGCGACCGAAGAATCGGAATATTTAGGCGATCGTGCGCGTCGCACAGTAGCAAGCCTGCGTCGGCCCTTATTTAGATGCTTTGATGTTCTGTGTGTCCGTCTTTTTGTTTGCGTTGAATATATTTTGGTGTGGTTTATGTTGTTTGTTTTTTAATTGAGGAAAGGGAGAGTATTGAGTTATTGTGTTCTTAATGGCCAAGTGGAATAATAATTGGGGTTTTAGATTTACAATACAAAACACTCGCTAATAAACTATACTCGTCAAAATAAAGGTGAACCCTGCAAATATGAACAAAAATGGTCAAATACAATTATTTGTGCTGAGGTGTTTCTAAAAACCAAGGCCAAACAAATATAACTTATCATTAGAGCAAAGTATAACCCGCGTAGTTCCCGTTCCCGTTCGCTGATAATGATACAATATTTTCTCTAGATAACTAGCAAACTATACTATACTGCACCGAACGAACTAAAATGCTCATACAATGAAAACAGCCTTCTAATCACCCATCCACCACCAATACCGACCATCTTAATTAACAATGCAGCCCTAGAATATTCGAAACAATCGCGCCTCATTACAGCCCAGCGATCTCTAATCCAAAGAACACGGTACGTGCCAATTTCGAAGCTAGCTGCACCCACAGGCACCCACAGGCAACCACAAGTCGGAATTTTTCCACATACTAATGAATCAGTCGGGTTAATGCAACATCGCAGAGACCGTGTACATATTTAAATCAGGTACATGGTTCTTGATTATAGCAGCCGGAGTCAAGTCAGTTTTATCTGGATTGTGTAAAGTTTCACAACGGTTATTGCTCTGGGACAATATAAAGGAAATGCTGCTGAAGTTGAGGTGGGTTCGGAGTTTTTCTATTTTGAATTTAATTGCCGTGTTGTGGAAGTACAGGTCTTTGAGGGTATAAGCCAAAGGTTTTGCATTAAAGACGGTAAAGATATTTGAAGGGGCATCTATCTATCATCTATCATGGGGGTTTAGGTTTCCGCACTTAGTCCTTGAAATGGACCATTGTGCGTTTGAAGGGGCATATAAGTAATCGATCTTAGAAGATTTTGCATTAAATGTCATGTATACAAAGAGGATAGACGAAAAAAATAGAAGATATGAAAAGAAAATTGGTTAGTTAGTTAAATCTCATTTTATCAAATAATGTGCATGAAATGAAGTGAAAACAGCCAGAATCGAAAACATTAAAACTAAAAATTAGTTCTTATTGAAACAAGTGGGAAATAAATCAAACATCAGCTAAAACTAACTGTCACTTCATTTGAAAGCCCAACAAAGAAAAACGTCACAACTCTGCAACACGGAGATTAAATCCCCTGAACCAACAACATCTTACCTTCAGGCATTTTTAATAAGTAATTACATTTAAAGTCCTCAAGAAAAACCTACCTCCATTCCACCTGGCCACATTAGAAGTCGAGACTTCGAGAGTCCCTTCCTTCGACTTCATTTGCAGTCTACTCCACGTTAAAATCAATTATGCTTGCGATTGTTTCGTTAGTGGAAGCAAATGTTTTTTGTGTCCCCCCATCCCCACCACCTCCACCCCCCTCGTTGGCCCTCTTTGTATTCAGTGGACGGAATGTCTCTCCACTGTTTGGTTTTCTTTTGACGAACTTCGTTTCGAATGCATTTTCTTAATTCGTTCGTGATTTTGTGCAAAATTGAATCGTTCTGTCTGGGCACCGTACTGTGTTTTGTTTTGTAGAATGCCTTTTTGACAATCAATGGAGTGAAATGTGCTGTTATTTTTAAGTGAATTTGAGATGTTTACGGCATTAAGGAAATTAAGCAGTTTGTTTTTGGGATGTATTGGCATTCATGTGAAAATTGAGGACGTTTCACAGAAAAGTTTTTTGTTGACAACATCTGACACGATCCGTAAATGGTTGCCTCAAAAAAAATAGGAGGCTTTGTTTTCAGGCTGCTAAGAGTAAAAATAAAAAAAAAAAAGAAAATAAGAAATTATATGCGTTGATATATTTTGAAATAAAAAAAAGTAAGCAAATGCAACACAAACATAAAACTCAATAACAATTTATCCAGTTTCAAAATGCAGGACAGTCTTAGTTTTAATCTGCAACATAATTTCAAATTAAGATTAAATGCAATACTCATCATTCGATAAGTCCGCCTTCCAGTATCGGCATGTCCCTTAATTGACTAAACCTTTAAGATCGCCCATCGAATAAGTATTCGCAATTTCGAATTCGCATTTCAATATTTTAAAAAAGTTTATTTATACTAAGCTTAAGTAGTATACACCAATACAGTAAATCACGAGCTAAACTCGTTAGCAAGTCTGTAAAAATTCTCAAATTAAAAACAAAACTAAAAAACCTTTAACAATTAGCATTTTATTTATTGCAATTACTGATCACACTAATTTATACACTACACTAAAACACTTATGCCGTATGAATAAAACCTATTTAGTAAACTTGGGGTGCTAAATAATTGTTTTTTTTTTTACTTGCAGACTTTTATAAAGGCAACGACACACTATTGTCGCTCACCAATGTCCAATATCTACGTACATTAATTATGCAAACGATCTAGTCTGGAGAGGTTAAATGGCGAGTTTTTGTGTCTCGTTTTAATGCGACGGTGGTACGTGATGGTGGAAGATGGGTGATGTAGGATCTTGTTATTGCTTTTGTTTCCAAGTTTTCGTGTTAATTGTTAATTTAATGAAACAAATTGGGGAAAGGACTAATGCAAACCAATAAGGTTTTGTTTCGAAACTGTGTTTACAATTGCATTTTTTGCCCCATTGTTTAGTTCTTGTAAACTTTATCAATGTCGTACAAAAGTTGCCTAAAAGCTAGTGAAATCAGCAGCCATTCCTTAAACGACTTATTTATTGATTATTTCAAAATCTAAACGATAGTGATCTATCTTCATAAACAGTACCTATTGTTCATCTTAAACCCTCCACAACTATGAATATTTTCCAGTGTCGTTACAAAGACTAGTACACAATAAAGCGGACGGTACACTGCACAACGTCACGTACTGTATCGACGAGGCGCTCTAATTAAAAATCGTAAATATCGACGCGCCGTCGATAGCAGTAATGTGTGCAGACCCTAATTACTTGGACCGTTTGAATTAAAAACATCGGTGTTTTGCTTGTTAAGAGTTTGTTAGTGATGTTCATTATTTTTGTGGAGTTTTAGTTAAAGGAGACCTTTTCTAAATTATTTAAATATTTTGTTTTTCTAGATATTTTTTAGATATTATTTTTTACTGTTTTTTAAGTCCTTAGTCCCTTATATTATTTTTTCTATTTTTTTATTTTATTTTCAAAACCTTTTATTTGGTTGTAGGTAACACAGCTACAATTTGTTTTCTATAGCAGTATTAACACGACATTTTGTATTTTTAATTGACTAAAAGCACTTTAATTCGTTACTGGAGGAAAATATTTGATTATAATAACGCATTCATACATTTGAAGTGCGTCATTTAGAGATATAAAACCAAGAATTCTTACTCATCATTATTAATTTATTAGATTTTTTTTTAATATTATAAATTCCATTAGATAAAATACATATTTATTATATTGTTGAATAGGTTATTAATCCGTTTAGGATTTTTTATAATTGATGCTAGACATATTATGGCGTATATTTATGTACCTACCTACACATTGCAACATAATTATTTAGACCAAAAGTGTTGAAATATGACACTTTTTCTAATTCTTATTCTTTATTGCACACAAAAATTAACAAAGAAAAATATACATGAAATTAAAATATAAGCATAGCTTATGCACAACGGCGAGCTTAACCTAGAATTGGGTTTTCTTACAGCAAACCATACTTGAATTGCGAGATTTTCCGGAGAGGATAAGCTTATGTGCACAAACAATACAGTTAAAACTTAAATTAACTTATTTTATACACTAAACTAATACATACAATATATACAATATATATATACACACTTTTTCTTATGAAGTTAAGTTTTTTATGTTTTTTAATCCACGAGAATAAAAATTCAATCGAGTAACATTTTAAAGAATATATTCGATGGTTTCGGTCGTCTTCGATTAATAGGTAAGTGTGATATTTTTAACGAAAGTTGTTGTTTTATTTTCTTTTTCTACTCTTACAAATTGTACGTATCTAAATGTTGCTTCTCTTGATAAACTATATTGTTATCCTTACTTCGCTATGTTTATTCAAAACCTTTGTTTTCACCAAACATCCATTGCCCAGAATGTCCTCATACAATACAGAAAACACTTACTAACATTAGTAGTAGTCCCCCAAAATTCGCTAACGTACCTGAAAAAATAACAAAAGCAAATTAAATATGGCTGGCGTTAATTACACAAACAGACAGACCTCGCCAATTACGCGTACCCATAAAACGACGACATTAGATCCACTTTAGTACGCAACTGTACCAAAGGGACGTTTCCCTAATCCATTTACGATATAACAGATATAAATCAAACTTAATATTAGCTACATGTGTTGATAAAGCCCGCACACACACACACACACATAAACACACACAGTTCGCACACACACACGAATTCAAGATGGCGCTTGACTTGAGGGAGAGTGTGAGATTATCTTTTTAATGTGTGGCCGGATTAAAATGACGAATGCTTATTGTTCTATTTTTCCGCGTCCTTTTTCGCAGTGGGTTTTTTTAGGGTTAAACTTTTTCACTGTTTATTTTTTCGGATTCCACCACATGGTGCACATTTCTAACGAGATGAGTAAAACTGTTGGTCTAGAACTTTGTAACCTGACCACCAGTCTTACCAAGAAGTATCGTTGCCTATTAACTAGGCTGTAAAGGTCAGATGTTTAAAAAATACTGGTATAAGTTACATCCAGTTCGACTGGACGCTGACTCAAAACAAGTTGAGATAAAGAACTAAGGACTAAAGACTAAGTTCACTATTGTTTCAGGATTTCGTGATCACTACTTAGAGGCGTGCCTTTTGGACTATGGAACTCAGCAGTACTTTTATCTACCTGTATCTAGCACGTTGATCAACGATCATTGACTAAATAATATACTTTGATGTATTACTTGCGTCAATAAATTAATCAATGTTATTTTTTTACAATTATTCGTTTTTTCTTTGAAAACAAACAACTTAGCAACATCGGATTAGGTGACTCAGTCAATTCCGTGAGTTAATCAACCATTTATGAAAGTAGACCGATATATTTTGATACGGATCATTTTTATTTATTTATTTGATTAACAGTTCAAGCACAAATCATGGAGGCGGACTTAATGCCATAAGCATTTTCCGTAGAAAAGGTAAACCTAAAGGTTGACTCGTAAGTCAACCTTTAGGTGATGCAGAGACAAGCAATGGTAGATGACATTTCTGAAAATCTGAGAATAATTTCATTTAATACTACGATAAACTTCAAGGATAACATTATTATCTACACTTATTGGTGATCAAATGATTAAGGATATACAAAACATGTGGTAACTGGCAGTGCAAGTCAGATAGGCAGTCGCTGCATGTAAATTGGCTAGACAGATGATGCACAAAATAATACGTGCTTGAATAACACAATGTTTTTTTTTTGGATAGCATCTCGCAACTCAACCTAGAGAGGCTGTCGTCTGCTTAACCGGCCTATCCTGTGGGTGCCTTGTTGCTGTCCGAGGGTTACGATTTTCACATATATATTATTCATGATGCAATACTTGGTGGTTGCGTCTTATCTTCCTGATACCGTTAAGTTATCATGGTTCTATTTATTTATTGTCATTAAAATTTCCCTTACGACTATTATTACAGGTGGGACCCGATAGCTTAGTCTCAAAATTAACTCATTTACACTATAGAACCACGAAAATCGTGAACCACTAATAGTACTTCTAATTACATCTAGTAATCTTAGCTTCTTTTCTAATTTCCCTGACTATAAAAACACAATAAAATTTTACTTTTATAAAAACAACAGTATTTTTTTCGAATTCACTCAATTTTAACATGTAAATATGTACATCGATCTTGACGTAAAAATTGTTAATAACCCGAAATGATGTTTTAGCGAGGAAGTTGGTCCTGCTTAAAACAATCATCTTAATTACACACCAGAGACTTAAAACTGATTAATATTGATGCTATAAAATATATCTAATCTATTTCATCAAAACAAAAAAAAAACCCGCGTTATAATCGTTGCCAAAAGCTCTTACTCAACGGAACATAACCCTCTCGCTGCTACAAGACACAACATACCAACACACACACAATCTACAGATGAAGCGCAAATGTGTGCAAGGTGGCATGAAAATGGAATTAAGGGGGGAAAATGCAAAGGAATCAACCGGGCGAGAGCGCGGGGGGCGAAAATGTCCCAGACCGGACACTTTGAACGAATTATGACGGTCATTATTAGAACGTGGACAGAATTAAATTGCCTCCCCCCTCTACCCTGTACTCCCCACTCGGCCCCTTACCTTCCGGCTAAGTATGCCCGCATAATGATACCTGTCCAATACTAGCAACACTTATCTAAGCCGGCGAGTGGATCTCTATCGTTCTGGATCCGATATTTGTTTTTTCTTTTATTTCTAAGGGATCGTTTTGTGTGAGTGCGTCGGATGAAGTGTCAATAGAGCTAAGTGAAGTGTTTTGAATGGATTGAAAGGCGGCTGCGTGTGGAATGCAAGGATTTTTGGGATCGGTGGTTATTTTTCTTAAAATAAAAGTGTTTTGCTTTTCTAAACAGCAGCTTTGTAGAGTAACTTAGATAGGTGTATCTGATTAAAAATTGAATGCCAAAGCTGCCATTTAGTTTACAACATTTTCAAAGCACAGAAAATTTAAAATTCTTTTACAACAGAGATTAATTTAAAGTTAGATTATGAATTCATATTATACTTGTAAACATTTTCCTAAGGCTCACAGTTTATCTGCTCCTAAAAAAACATTTGGTCCTTCAAGTCATAGAATACTGCGCAAACAAGCCTAACAAAAGGATTAGACAACCTCGTAACTCCAGCTTAGAGCAATTAAATAAAAGAAATCCCATAGAGTTTACAATCAGCGGGCACATCACACGATAACGCGTACAAGTCCGTACAACTAAAGTAAATTTACAGAAACAAAAGCAAACATTAGGAGAGATTAGTGGACGTTACGCGAAGGCAACGATGCAAAGTTAATGCTTGTATCAATAGTTCTGGAGTCGCAATCAGTAGATTTGCAGTAATCTCGGCAAACGCACTGAGCGATAAAGAGTACGGGTGGGCGGTGGGGTAAGCCATGGGCGATATGGCCTCGTCATTGAAAAAGTATTAAAAGTAATTCAGGTAACGGTAACTGAAGTCAGTGTGTTTTCAGTCACAAGAAGTAGTTAGTTTATAAGTTATTTTTTACGATTCGATTAAGGAGATGTGACTTACCCCCGAATACTGAAACGTCACTCAAAATGTAAGAGCTGCTTATCATTTGAGAAGCTCCTAAACTTAAAATTTTGTATGGCCAAACGTCATTTTTGAGTATCTGTTAAATATAAGTGTTACTTAAATTTTGAGTGACGTTTCAGTATTCGGCCGTTAGACACAGGACCAAAAGTGACTGTTAACAGAATCAATCCTTGTATCATGTCAAATATAAAGAGTGATTAAAGCAAGAAAAAGTCACAATGGCTGGTATGTACAATAACATGTATTCTGCTCTTTGACTCCGAATGAGGTAAGTTGAAATTCATTTTCATGTTTATATTATAAGGCTTCAGGGAACACTGTTTCCAACTGAAACTGAAATAACCTATAAAAACTCTCCCTCCCTAAAAAATGCATAAATCAATTTCCATTTTGATCTCCCAACCCAATCTTTTCCAGATCGTATCGTAAAAATAAAGTGTAACTAATCAAATCAGATTGCGAACGCCTTTCCGAATCGCGAGCGCTTATGCCTTACCCACGGCCATTATCATGCAATATTGATAGAAGCCACGTATAAAGCAGCCCGGTCTAAGACGGCGGCCACTCTCTACGTCCCACGTGCCCACTTTATCTACAAGATATTGTAAATATTAGGTACAATTGTACCCGCAAACAAAGCCCGGATTACTTGTATAGTTCGTCTGATTGTTGATATTTGCTTTTTTATTGGGACGTTCAGACGCTATCAGTGTTTGAAGAGTGTAATCCGAGCTGTACTGATATGGTACGTGACGTTATGATTGGAGGGTAATAAAGTCATCTTGAGCTGCAAGAATTATGGAATCTCCTACAGACGTCTGAAATTGCTGTCAAAAGCTAAGGTCTCATTGGATCAAATTCAAAGAGATTTTCGTAAAATTAGAATGGTATTAGTATTTCATGTCGATGAAAGTTGGTCGCGATCAACTTTTACTACCAAGGCCAATAAAAACCCAAAAAATATTACTCAAACACATCAAAAGTGTAATTCGCCCAAATAAAACACCAATAACAATAACAGGTCCTGAAAAACAAAACGCCGACATTTTGATAATAACGTAGAACACACACGTAATGCCTAAACACACACAAACACCCATTAACACACACTCTATTACACACATAACATATTTAGGGATGGGAAAGTGAAATTTGCAAGAATATATCGATGGAATGTAAACAGGGGGGTGTTGGGGGCGAGTATATTGACGAGGTCGCAAACACATGGAGCGAAATCAGCAAAGAAAGATTATTAAAACAATGGTTTTGAACTAAATACAGGGACAGAGGGGTTATTACAATATTTGCTGGCATCTCGTTATTTTTAAGTATCAGTACGGCTCCCAAAGTTTAGGGAGGGGGGGGACTAAAATATGGGTTGGGTAACGGAATTTATGATAAAGAGTTTTTGAATGAGGATATTTTGTTTGTAAATAGGATTGTGGATTTTTGCCTATGTTTGTTTTTGTTGTAATTTTGGCTTGGAATGGATGATGCGGAAATATTAGCTTGAGTTTTTTCGCAGTTATGTAAATTAGAGAAAAAGAAAATGGAATACGAAACAAATAAAGCAAGAGGTTTAATCTTAATCTTTAAAATAAGCAAGTTATGGTAAAACTTAAACATTTAAGCACGACTAACACATGAACTAACTTGACAAATTATTACGAAAACAATTTCTAAGAATCCGCTAGCATGCTAAAGTGAAAGATAGATAAAAAAATACATTCAACCAATCAATAGTCCCCAACCCGTTCATCAAATTTAACAATATATCGCAAAACAAACAACTCAGAAAATTAAAAAAGAATCTCTCTAAACTTCACTCACATACAACTCAACCCTTCTCCCGCTACAGTAAAAACGCGTAAACTTTGAGAGCCTGCGGAACGTCATAGCCCAGCGACATAGCGTTGTAAATTATAATGTTTTATGGTTTAATACTGCAGATAAGGCGCGGGAGGGTAAGGAGCCTATTATTAACCGTGTTAACTGGGAACGGGGGGTGGCCTCACCTCACCGTTTGTACGCTAAGCGACTTTCGGTGGCGACTTTTTATGTGCGAGTGTAAAGTAAAAGTGGCTAGGACTTGAAGTGTTTTATAGTTTGCGGTGTTGTGAAAATGTTATGTTCTGTGAGTTATTGTTCGGGAAGGATTAACAGTGCACTTACTGATGAAGTTTCTCAATGACTTTTTGCACTAAATGTTCTTTTCACAGCGATAAAAGAAATTTATAAACTTGATGTGTCAAAACCCACGACGATAAAAAAGTACGATATTTGATTCATTACGTTGGCATCTGGTGCTAAGATAAACTACCTTTCAGGTAAAAAAAAGTAAAATATATTTATTAGTTAGTCAATAATAACCAACCGGTTATTATTGACTAACTAATTTTACTTTTTTTGTTTAATTATAAGTGATTCCTATAAAGCTCCAGCTGACACACGTATATATAAATTCTTATATATAAAACCAATAAAAATATTAAAACAGGCACCCAGACCAATTCCAAAAAACGATATATTCTAAAGTCTCACCACTAATGCTTTTAACACATTACCGGCAAGCAGGGAGTCGCTCGCCCGGTCTGTAACCGCCCTTAGAATATGATTTTTAACGAGCCATCCCCAAGTATGTAATTGTGTCTGAATGCGTTTCGTAATGATTATTTATGTAGCGTGGAGAGGCGTCTGGATAAATTATTTTTTATTATATCCATTGCACAGAGTGTAGTCCTACCCTTTGTGTTGGGGAATTAAAACTGCTGAATTGGGGTAATGTTTTGTCTTGTTGTAGGATGCTGATGCAAGATCTGCACATGTTTTATGATAATAATCTATTAGATGCTTGTACTATGTAGACCGTATGTATCAAGTGGTGTTCGAGGTAACATTTTCACTATAATTGGCAAAAGTGTGAACCTATCAAGTGACTTTAAATAAAAGAAGAATAAAGCTGTAACTAGCCAACACTTCAAGGAAAAAAAAAAATTTGTAAGTAATGACAAGAAACGGTCAGCTCATAACGCATGCAAATACAAGGTTTCCACGCCTAAAGGACACGTTGTCAACGTAAATCGATGGCAATGAAATATTTAATGTGACAGTCACCGACAGGCAACAGGCAGGCTAGTTTTCAACGCCTTTTACTGAAGAAATTGTAACGGTGGTCATATTTCAAATGACTCAACTAATGGTTGTTACATTTTTAATACATACTAGGACATGTGATAGCTGTTGGATGTAGCAGGTGCAAGCATGGTCTATGTTGTTCGATTTTACGGTGTGTTACGTTAATTTATAGCTTTTAATAGTTCGGTTGAATTGATAGATCAAAGGTCCAACTGTAACTAAGGGTGAATTTCACCAATCGAACTTGAACGCGATCAGCACATTTGGATTGTGTTCAGGGACATCATTGCTATAGAATTGTTGACACAGGCCTCGAAAGTGATGAGATAAACCTATTGTGTTCAGTTTCATCTGGGTATTTCGCGCTAAGTTATTTGATTGAAAAGTCTCAGAATACCTTTCACTGAACTTTTCAGCACTTGCACAGTATGGGTTGATTAGAAGGCTCAACACGACAACACTAAAAAGAGACATATATTTTAACACGTAACATGAACAATCTCCTCACCCTAGACAACTTTACCTTATTGACGACCAAATAAATCGAAGCCAAACGACGTCGGACACATATTTTCGCACAAAAATCGTGTGCATTTTAAATCAACGAGTTACCGAGTTGCCGGGGCCTGGTATAATGAAATCGTAAATCGGCTCGGTTCTCGTGGATAATAGTGAAATATAAATTGGGCGGTCGCGGTTTGGCGCCCGTCGGTCCGTTGGCCGACATTTTTGCGGGCTCGCTTCAATCACGCGTTTTATGCCGTCAGTGCACGTGTGGCCCGACTGTTGTCACTGTGCTCTAAGTCGCAGGGTGTGTGGCACTGGGTTTGGTGAGTGAAATGGTGTGGAGGAGGCCTTATGTAAGCTGAGAATGTGGCACCAATCAAATGCAGCAGTAAATCTGCTGTAAGTGACACTTATTAAATTTTAAGAGCAACAGCGTATCTCGGGTGCGTCAACTTTAAGCGATACATAAACAAGTAAGTTACAGCTAGAATCAGCAGTCGATGCTTAAATAGACAACGTTACACGATTGACTACCCAGGATTTCCTCGCGTAAACTAAAAATCAGGTACACCTAGCTACTGGTTGTATGTACTAGTGACAATATACTTTACTTCATGGAACAGCTCAATCCACTCGGAATTTTATCCACAGCCACACGTCACACACTTTAAACCGCAAAAATTAAAACCTATAAACCTCCTCGAACAACGCACTAGATTTATAAACCCTACCAACGCTAACACACTTTCACGTGTCGATGGATCCGCGTAAAAGCCTAAAAAGAGAAAAAAAAAGTCATTGGGTCCTACATGCATCTTTTTCGCCCGGCTGACAAATGGCTATGAAATGGCCAGGACGGCCCAGCTCGGGACACCGAACGTAAAATCATTCACAAATTGTGATGCCACGGTTAGTTCGGACGTTCAGCGGTGCAGGGTTAGCGCGAAGGGTAGTCGTGTTTTCGGTTTTAAGTGTTCTGTTTTTTTTTTCGAGTTGGTGATAGTGGGTTAAGGTTTTTTTGGGCTTTTAGTGTGATGTCAAATAAGAAGTGACCTCACTTCGGGTTTGATAATGAAATGCCGTGAAAGTCAAAGAAAAAGGCTATTGATTTTAAATTGGATATTTTGGTGGTGAATAAGAATACCAGTATGTTATTGTTTGCGTCGAAATATGTTCTGATACTAATATGAATAAGCGATCGTAGAAAAGCAAAAATATTGAAAAACTAGACATTTCTGACCACTTCATCAGCTTACGCTCAGCTGTTCAATTGATTTTGGACTGATAAAACTGTCACTTTCACACATCCACGTTGACAGACAACAGGCTTCACACGCTTCTTTAAAGCCTAGCACCCAACACGGTAACCCTATCACCGCCACTTTTTATCTGAACGCCATCAATAAAAAAGTCTGTACAAAAAAAAACCGAAAAACAAAAGCCGTGACGTCACTAGGTAGGTTTTCGCACCGGCAAACGGCGAGCGTATAAATCAAGCGCTACGCAAGCGTGGAGTCGGCTCCGGCCGAATTGTGGCATTTTATGGCCTTTTGATTTACACAACCACTATTCGCTACGTATTTTAATGTGCGCTCGATAGTCCGTGTTGCGAGCACTGTACGTAAATAAAATTCAGAAATCGCTCAATAAAAATCGTCACATATCACCGTTATATTGCAAGTTTGTGGGAATATCTTCCGTGTTTTTATCGATCTTTAGCACAACACTAGTTATGTCAGATGTGACATAATGGGTTGTATGGCGGATTGTTGACGAATTAATTACGCTATAGAAACCCGTTACGAATGACAGATTAACACTGCAATAGCAAAACATACGATATTCTGTAGATTTCGTTTATGATCAACATAAATTTTATCGTTGACTGTTAATAAAATATAACAATAACGCATGACATACATGTTCGGGCACCCGCCAGTATCACTAAATAGCTACTAGTCAAATTTATAATTCGCAAACGACAAACACATTGCATATTTATGTGTTATTTATTTGATCATGCTCAAATACTTATTAATTTTATTTTTGTTTTATTCTGATGGCGATGTCTCAAAAGTTTGGTTAGAAATACTTTTGTACAGCATTACGGTGCATAAAATATTTGTATCCCGATCAAATTGCAACGTATGTATGGCACAATATTTAATTAAGGCAAAATATATTTTTACTTGATCTTTAAAATAAATAAAAACAATAATATGTGCATAATATTTACAATCATCACCCGAACTCTCTCCTCCCTATTCCACTCTGAATGACTTTGACGGACACGAGCGCATCATGGTTGATCAACTGGTGTCCCCGGCCCTCCGCTCACTCACTCACTCATTCATTCATCCGTTCGTTCATTCATTGCGACGTCGGTTTCGAGTGATCACCGATCACCTTACGTCGGTTTTATTCGTTCGTAAGCGGAATTTTAAAAAAGGAACGACTGAATGGCGGTTTGTTTTCGGCATTTTTGGTTGCAACTTGCAGTGTTAGTTTTTAACTGGCCGTTTTGAGGGTTAAAATCGTTTTAACTGTTTCTATTTTTGTGTTTTCACAGTTTCGTTTTTCGATTGCAAATGATCATAATCGACAAAATATTTTCATTTATAATACGATATTATCAACGATAATCCGCAATCAATAACAGCTGTTTGTTTTAATTTTCCACAATGGAGATTACAAATCGCAAATTGATTATGGTTTTACCTAAATTTATTTTGTGTGGGGTTTCCCATAATTTTGATATCTCCAGATAGTTCGAAGTCCGTTTTCTTTTTTATGAGTGATATAAAAACCCGGTAGGTATGAGACATTCATCAAAATACTGTTTTTAGTGTGGTCCGGTAACCGGTGAATGGACGCGTTTGTCGCCGCGGTGTCGCCGTGACGCGTGACAAGCTGTCGCCGATGTGTCGACGAATGTCGCGTAGACGCTTCGCAGTATCGGATGGCACAAAAAAATGTGGAAAATAGGTACCTAGCTCTCAATCTTTAACTTCATAAACAAAGCAAGAGACAAATAAAAACTAATTTTTGACAGAATACAATGTGTTGCAGCTTTGCATCCTGATCAAATCCAAGGGTGACCATCAAACTGAACAACTTTCTCCATGGGACCACCATCGTAATCGCGAAAAAATGATCAACGGCCCCATACAAAACTCCAATACCTACTCGACCAAATGTATGAGACAGTTGATTATTTTTTTACGATTACGATGGTGGTCCCATGGAGAAAGTTGTTCAGTTTGATGGTTTGTAGCCCTCCCTTGAATTTGATCAAGATGCAAAGCGATACCTTGTAGGGCCAGAACAAGCCTATCAAGACTTGTCTGTAACGGTATGTATACACTTGGGGTTTTTACTACCCACTAACTTAATAATTACTAAAATATTAACCACTACCGATGAAACTCCCTCTTTCCATAGGAAAATACGCTTGTCAGGAGAATTGTAATATTTAGTCCGACTCGTACTTATACTACCTATAAGAATTTTTCGGATAACATTATTAAGTTTAAACCGTGGAGTTTAAAACCTAAACTGTGTTTATTGTAAAAGTAAGCAGAGATATCCACGTCGCGGCTTCGGTATGATAACTTTGGAAAAACTAGTTCTGATTTAAATCTGGTTGAGTTTAATTTGAAACCGTGTGTTTGTATGACTTCTTGTTGCTGGTTGCTAGTTTTTTCTTAATCGTTGTAGTTTTATTACGACCGCTCTTAACCAACTGATCAAGCAATCAACTGATCAAAAGTGGGATAGACAGAAAGAAAATAAACGGCTGTGTAACCTCAAAAATAATTAAATAGGCAGTAAAAATAACCAAAACGATTTCAGCATCCACTTACATATTTCAGGTTCCCATTCACCATCCGCACCCATAACACACCCAATACAATACAAACACGACATAAAGCATCGCACACACAGCGAGATTACAGCCGCACCGCGCCAAATAATCGGCGATCATAAAAAAAAACCGCCTTAACGGTCTGCGAACTTTCCTATAGCATTCGAGTCACGTCGAACCGAACTGATTGACGGGAGACGTCTGCGCCTTCTAGAAACACCCCCCAACACCCCCTTTCACCCCTCCTAAGGGTGACCCCCCACAACTTGACCTGTGATCGGAGCTAGAAACATGTGAAAAATGTCATTAATGCACTCCCGTGGTGCCTTATTGAGTGCTTTATATAGTAGAGGGTTACCGTCATGCGTGGCGTTTCGTTGAGAGCGGCCATCATGCGTTTGATTATAGGGTGTGGTAACGGCTTTAGTTTTAATTAGTGTTTGGTTCTTCTCTTAATGTGTGGACGTGTTACAGCAATAGTATCTTTAGATATCAGTAACATTGTCGAAATGAAAAATGTTTCAAAATTACGTTGAGTATGGTTTGAAGGAAAAAATCGAATACAATTTGATTTCCTTGGAACGTGTGAAGGAGAGTTATTTGTTTTAGGCTAGATTATATTTCATAAATCTGAAGCGAAAAATGTGAATGGCTGTAGACCGAAGAAATCTACATAATAATATAAAGGTAGGTATGGATAGAGTTGCAGGTGTAAAATCAAATCTGTCTCGACAGAACTCTACAGACAAGAGTAGCGACCTCACAAAGTTTATTAATTTGGAGCAGATCGCAGCACGCATGGACATTCTCAAGTTTCAATTGTTGCACTTTACAAGATGGAGGACGATTCTTATTGGATACGAGTGATGATAATCATGGAATTGAGACTTATATTTTAGGATTTTTGTAAGATGCAAACTGACGAAGTGGTTAGCTTATTTTTCAGATTCAGATTATTTTAATTAAAATTTAACAGGATATTGTTATTTTTAGCAACCTTTTTTTTTTTTTTTTAGGATGGGAAATCATCAAAATTGACTTCTCCCACTCTGGGCGGAGCGGGAGGGAGTGTCAGACTCTTACTGACTAAAACCCATCCATGTTCCTTCCTCGCCCTTTACGTTCCGGGGCCGCGGTATCTCTTTCGAACAGTCCCGCAACCCCGGCAGGATTTTTAGCACCCTAAAGTTTAGATTTGAGCTCGGTTGATGGCAATATGCTCAAGCATATCTGTTCCATCCCTTTCGTGTATTGTAGGCTTACAGAATGTTATGTGGAGATAGAAAAAGTCTGACAACCAGTCTTACCAAAGGGTAACGTATTACCTAGTACTAACTGGGTTGTGGAGGTCAAATAGGCAGTCGTTCCATATAAAATACTGGTATTCAGCTGCATCCGGTTAGACTGAAAGCTGACCCCAACATAGTCGGGATAAAGCAAGGCAGGTTTTGAGCATGTTTTGTGGAGACAGTTTTAGTCTTGGGTCAATCATCTTGTATGATGCACAGCTCATTAACTGCAAAACGTCACTTCATCCATTTATCCATATGTCCCATAATAAGTTCGGAAACAATTCGCAGCTTCGCACATGATGTGGTGGGTATTGATATTTACGGCCAGCGATTAGTGGGGTCAAGGTCAGACGCGGAAAACGTTAACCTGCTCCATTTTGTGTCAACAGTCTGTGATGGACGGAATAAGGATCGAAATTATTACGAGCTGCAAAGGTAGCGGTTTTGATGTTTGATTGTTTTTTTAGTATTGTAAATTGTGGGCAAAATGAATTGTAGACTAGAACCTTTTATTGATAAAATTGTCGTTTATCATCATCATCTGCGTAGCCTTTTCCCAACTATGCGAGGGTCGGCTTCCAGTCTAACTGGATGTAGCTGAATACCAGCCCGCGTAGCATGACCACCGTAGACACGACGGAGAGTCGACAAATATTTTGTTCATCTGTCATTTTTTCGATTCAATGACAGATGAACAAAAGATTTGTCGAGTCTCTCTCGTTTCTCCGGTGGTCATGCTACGCGGGCAGTACATATTTAACATCGAGTGATTGCCTATCTGAATGCCACAACTCAGCCCGGCTAGCATGGGCAGGGGATAAAAATTTTATCCACCGGTTATTTCCACTGACAAGGACAAAATTCAAACAAAAGTGGAAATAACCGGTGGATAAATTTTTTATCCCCTGCCCATGCTAGCCGGGCTGGTAGCACTGGGTAACACATTTGTTTGTTTTGTTTCTTTGTTCTAAAGTCTAACATTTAAAAGTGCATTTATAGTTTGACTTTGACTGCACTTCCTAATGGCATTTTTTTAAATTAGGTTCCAAGTAATTCATTAACAGAGGAAATTCGTTACTCAACAGTAGGAACATTATTACTGTTATTAAATTAATTATAGAAACCAAAGGATTTCCATTAATAGAAGGTTGCTCTGGTACTTCTTATTATTTCTCGCTCCTACTTTGCTGTGCCCTTACAGGGTCCATATTTATGTACATACCTAGCTTTAATCCCTTTGTAACATTAAAAAAAAAAAATATGACAGAACCTAACTGGTCTAATTTAAAATAAAGGTCCACCGATATTTTCAGGTGGAAAACTCTTTGACAGAATGTGAAAACTGATTCCTATACAGTCCGTATGTTTACCAGTGTTGTCTATATAAACTTCCTGGCATATTACAATGTTTGCCTCCGCCCAGATTAAACCGGCAACACATCTAACTAAGAACATAAAAACTCCTCGGCAGTACCATCAATACACACGCAATAACGCGAAACTCGCAAACAATAGACATTAATAAGACGGGCCGGGCAAACGGGTCCGGACGTAACGGCCGGCCGCGTCCTGGGATGCGCTTATTAAAACATTTTCACCCGGGCAATATCTGACGATAGCGAGACGTGTACAATATGTGCCGAGCAAACTCTGGCCGCATGTGACGACCTGTGGGAATCGCTGAGAAAACTTCATTAACTCCGCCGGACGCCACCCGGACCCCCTCCTACTCCGGGACTCGAGTCCGGGAGTCCGGGACCACCCCACGGTGACGGACGCGACGAGCGGACTCCCCCGTCCGCTTATTACGTCGCGAACGTGCCGCAGAATCGAAGAAATGTGACGTAAATACGTGAAGCGTTTGAGAAAGAATCGGCCTGCTGATTGGCTGGGCTTTGTGTTCGGTTGACCGTTAATTTGATCTGTATCTGAGGGGCGCCCACTCATTTTTTTCTTGGGATTATTATTGATGCGATCGATTCGTTTTGATGGGATGCCGACGCGACGGTTATTTCGGGTAGAACTCGCTTGTGATATTATTGTCGCGTCTTTTTGTAATGTCGTTGGCTTATAATCAGATGATGATCCGCAAATCCGATAGCCTGGAACTAGAACTACTTATGCAATGAAATGAAACAAAGATGAGATGTTAGCGTCAAGCTGCCAACAGCTTATCTTATTTAATGCATTGTTCACACGACTGTTCAGTGCCAAATATACACATCTACATTAAAAGTCTCACTACTTTACAAAAATGCACTCAGGCGCATCGTCCGAACACGTTCCGTTTCTCAGAAGACCACACGCGCGCGTCCTGTTGACGTATGAACGATATAATTGCCAAGTTGCGTTCCTTTCTACGCGAAGAGTGACAAAGTGTGAGCTTTGCTGTAATTACGTATGTAAAAAAATGTAAGGTAAGTGGAAATATGTGTCAATCACCGAGGGGGATTGACGGTGAATTGGTCCACTTCGACGCCTCGTGTTGCTAAAAAGCTAATAAGAAGAGTCATGTGAGCTGATTGTTAGAAATGTGATTCACTGAGACACGTCATAGTAATTAATCTTTGGGGTACCAAGAAGCCATTACGGATGTTTAGTAAATGGGCGTCAGATTGCTACGATTCAGTATCACAGAGCTACTCCAGGATGAAAGAATTTAGCCTAAACTGCAAAGAGAGCTTTCGAAAAAGACTGAATGTCAGAGCTTCTTAGTCCGAAACTTATTATAATATCATACGAGGACATGATATGCGATGATAGGAAGCAACTCTTCTTCGAAATCAAGTCGATAGCATTGAGAGAGTCAAACATTTATGACACTTTCAGTTACGTCTGTCGGTTCCTGAAAAGTCTACTTAGCAATTGTACTTTTCTGTATTTTTGAAAATACAATTTCTCACACAGCTGCCAAAAGAAAACATCAGAAATTCAGAAAGATGGCCGATGAGTGACAGATGGACAGATATAATGATAATATTTGAAGCCAAAGAAAATATATTTAGTCTCTCCTCTAATCAATCATTGATGTGTCATTTTTGATAAACGGCGTTTCAACAAGTCTTTGAAATATTTTGGAGGTTATAGATTTTTGTAAATATTGCAAGTACTCCACTAGCCAAAAGGTCTAGACTTACATACTGTCACAGACAAAAATGTGATATGCAAGTCAAAAATATATTCAATTGAAATTGAAAACCTTAATGTCAATTCTGTTGTGGAAATACGAAATACTTTGAAAGTGATCCCTACTAGCCTAAGCCCTAAGGTCTAATTTCGGAATCTGTATAATACAAATCCAGTCAGCACATTTTATGCTACTTACCACAAAAGACATTCAAAAATAATAAAACATTCTGCCGAACTTCAATAGCCAATTCAAAAACTAGGAGTTTTAGAAATTAGAGGATTATTCTTTATCAAAAAGCATCACAGAACTTTAAGAAACAATGATACTTACACTTTTTGACGCCACACAAAAACACTGGGTCCTTTGATCCGATCACACTTTTTGCATCTCATTTAATATGACTTTTAGAAACATAAAGCTTTTAATATCTGAGAAAACATCGCCAAAAATAAAACACGAACTAAGAGCCGGGACAGATTAACCCTTCAACGTCAGATGTCTTTTTACACCGCGACAGATGGAGCCACTGTCTCGCTGTCAATCACACGTCACGTCACGTCAACGGACGGATTTTTGTCCGTCGGTCCGTCACGTCAGTCCGTCCATCCGTCGAAACGCGTAACTCGACTCTGGGAATCCGCTTAATCTTTATTGACGTTACGTCTCTCCTTTTCGCGACTATGTACGCAAAATTCAACCCTATGTGCTTAAACATAAAGGATGAATGACGTGTAGTTTGTAAACTTGTAAATATATTTCGAACAGTGTTCATTAGTAGCTCGTTTTGCTTCTAAGTAGACAACGTCTGTTATTTTTTTATTGATTGATTTTTTTATACAGCCGTGTTTATGGGTTAAAGAATATCTATGGTATAAGTGTGTGTGTTTGTATGCACTGTCTGTTTTGTTTCTAATATGAACGAAGGAGAACGATTGAAAAAACTTTAATGTTGTGTAGTTGTTTCATGTTTAGATTACATTAAGAATTGTGAAACAGGTAGCTTATTGTCTCACTGTTGGTAAGCTTCGTTGTTTAGGTCGCAATAATGGCCCTAAAACACTCCTTCTGTAGACTGGTCGTTGGCATACGCACTGGATATTGTTACAAGCAGTTTACAACCCGAACAACAGCGAAGTTTTACGATTCATTCTCATTGATCGAAATAACTTTGCATGCCGATTATATTATTAAATGAAAATAAGGGAAGAGTAAGAAGAAAAGAGGGATAAAAATATTCGCCTAATTGACCCCAAAATGGTTGTTCCAAGAGCAAGAACGCGAACAGTTACGTAGATGCAAAAAAAATAGCAAATCCCGAAAATTATTCCCCAATTGAAACCTCAAATTATTATGTAAAACCATTTACTGAGATGTCAATCCAAATTTCTAGTAAAAGACCTGTCAGTCTACATAATATCAAAGTGCTAACAAAATCTAGGATATCATTCTAGTCCAAACGTCTGGCTAGTCACTGCTTTAGACAAAGTCTAGAAATGTATTCCTATTTCAGATCTGTGACGTTTTGGACAAGTTCTTGACCAAGTTAATTGAGAAGTCTGCTTTTATTTGTACCTTTATGAATTGTTACTTTTGAAGGAGATAGCTATGTCTACGTGATCGCGTATTTCTTGGAAATGTTTAGACTGACCTTGACTGTAGGTACAACATTTTTGGTTAAAGATATGATCGAGATAAGGTTCAGTCACACCGGAACGGGCTTTGAATGAAATGAAATTAAAAGCAAACACGTTTTATTGTATTAGGTATCTAAGTAGGTATAGCGATATTAAATCCCAGACTGACATAACTGGCGAGGCAACTATACAGATACATCAAAGATTACAGTCACTTCAAAGGCAGTCTACTGCAAGGGCAGTTCTTAGCTTCCTTCATATTTTTTTTTTTTCCATTACCTTTTGTACTACGTATAGAATTACCAAAAATCTCCAGTCTTACACCTTAAAGGCCTTAAACAATAATCTCTAGGTTCCATTTAAAACAACACAAACCCAACCACAACATTGACTAACCTTTTCCAACAAGCTCTGACCATCCATTTCCAAAAACCGAAATCTCCAAACACGCACCTGACGGCCATTTCACTGGAAAGCAAACACGCAAGCAGCCAGACAAACAGACAAACACACGGACACACACAGTGGTCGTGCGCGCGCAACCTTACGTTTCAACAGCTCATTGTCGAACAAACACTGTTTTTTAGCTTTGCTTTAGTTGATAGTGGGTTGTGGATATGCCTTTATCAAAATTTAATATTATAGATTGTTACGGAGATTTTGAATTCGGTAATATAAATTGTTTAGTTGGAAAAGGAGGTGTTTGAGTGTGGATGTTTTCTGAAATGCTCTGCCATTATGATATAATTAACGATTATGAATCGATTACAGACTTACTATAACGTTGAACGAATTTCTTTTGCCAAACATTTGTCGCATTTTAAAGTATGACTTCGTTGTCATATTTGCTCTAATTAATTTGCGACAAAATTATTTATGTTCTAATAGTCATATTTTCTTTCTCAGTTGGATTTATCCTATATTTTGCAAATAACACAAAAATATCAAATCATAATTCTGAAATGAATCCCGGTCCACACTATTCGATCAGCGCTCCACTTTTTGCCTCTCCACATCAACCGCATTGATTGATTGATGTTTATTCAACGGGCATTAGTTGCCGTACCTGCCTTATTGATATTAAGACGTATCCCGTCGCAATTATAATATTATTCATCACTATAGCACCTGTGTGGTGTGCGGCCACTCAGTCAATCATTCCGGATTGATAATCATTGTGCCGAGATTCGGAATTTTTTCGTAATTAATTTCGATTGATGGACGCGTTTTAGGGTTATGATTGACGAATGTTTTTATGTTGTTTGTAGATTTTATAGGTTAGTTTGAAGAAGTACTTGAATTTAGATGAAGTTGGAAGACTTTGGCAGATGAATGTGAAGGCTCTAAATAGTGCGACAATGATACGTAATGATTCGGTTATCGTGGTAATAGAAGCTAGTGCCAAATATAAGCGTATAATGTTTTTTTTTTTCATTCTATTTTCATAAAATAAGGTAGGTGATGATAATGTAAAATGATTTTGACGGTGTGAAACAGACGTAGGTACACACATTAAAATCTTAATGTCAACCTCCAGTACCACCGAAAAAAAAAGATGGAGGGACTGTGTGAAAGTTGATATAGCTCAAAAGAGGGTGACTAAAAGACTTCAAAAGAAGGCTACATAATAATCGTATCAATGATTCTTACAGTTCTGTACTTACCTGAAATGCACCAAGCACATCTACAAGCGCAATCCAGACAGATTCAACCAAACGATCTCAATCTAACCTCCAATAATTCCTTCGGAAGCCGAATCTGGCGTTAACGACTAAGCCGAGATAAAGGCCTAGACACACGGCAGACATAGGTGAGCCGGCCCAAGATGCCTCGGGAGCAATAACGATGAACCGACTCTAAAGAACTGCAGTCATTTGCATATCGTGCCCGGTTTATGTTGCAGTATAAATGTTCTAGAAGTACTATAAAGGGGGAGAGTTTTGGAGTGTATGTGCAGTTTTTCGGAGCGTAATTTTCAGTTGTCTTTAGTTTTGAGCACTGTCTTATTGATAAAGTAAGTTTTGTATTTCAAGCGATAACAGAGAAGTTAAAGATGTGTTTTTGATGTCATTTTTCCAACAGAGAAAAATAAACTTTTACGTGACTTACAAGCGGTATGAACAGCGTCGAAATTAACTTAAATAAAAAACACTGAAGATATCCAATAAGTAAAAGTTTAGTTAGTAAGTTTAGTTCCCGTGTAAGTTTAGTTTTAAACCGAAAAAATAGAAAAACATATTATTAGCCCGGAATAAAAATTTTGCACTAAACAGTTGATTTTATTATGATCCGGAATTAGCACAACTATTGCTTTTGCCAATTATCGTCTGTGTTACTCAAATGGGTCGCCATTTGAGAGCATTAAATATATGATGGGTGGTCGATAGGAATCGATGCGAATCTGATTGATTTGAAGTGTTTATGCAAATGTCAGTCTGTTAGCCATCAATGAAAATAAAAAGAATTGAAGATTTTCAAATTGGTCTTCTATATTTCTGAAACACATTTAGTTTAAACACACTATTGCCCATTTTCACAAATACTTAGTGGAGCCTAAATAAGTCTCTAACCGAGCGACGAAATCACAACAGCGCGCTTTTATTTGTGCATACATTTACATACTGCTTATGATGGTGAAAATGGGCAAACTACTAAAATAGTAAATATAAACATCACGCTTGTAATCCCTGGAGGGTTAGGCAGAAGTGTACCTAATAGTACTCTCACAGTTCGTCAGTTGTTTACCGTGTTGTGTGTCTGTAATAGTATGGATTATTTTGCCTATTTTGACAATGTATAAAAAATATTCCCACAGCATTGCCAATATTATCATATCGTGACACTAATCATAACCTCGAACGTGACAAAACTGTCAAACCCAAGGTACCCAAGGACCAAAAACCCACGCACATCCCACTTTACATCAATCATACTAAAAATAACATTTAAAACAAACAATTTCAAAATATCCTCCTGGCTCCTTTTGTACGTTATTTGACGTCCTTATCGACCGGTGGGAGACGACGCAAAAAGAAGTCATTGACGTCGACGTCAACGTGAAACGACGTCGACGTCTGACGAGAAGAACGGTACTTGAAGACAACGTGGTGCTGATTGTCGAGGACAGAAGTTATTGTTTAGGGCACTTTTTTGTTGCGTAATTGTCTTTTAATTCTGCTGTACTTGCAGAAAGGCTAGGTACGTACTTTTGGCTTGTAAGCAATTATTTCTAAAAAGGAAGGACGGCAATTTTTTGTAGTTATTGCATGTGAAGTTTAGAAAATATGTACTTTGTAATTGGTTAATATCGTTTTTTAATCGAATGGTTTACAAAGTCAGGCCATGAAAGAAACCATAAAATTGATAGTCTTTTACGCTCTCAATAATTTTATTAATAAAAATCACGCTTGACCAAATCTTCAAACGAAAGCGTAACATCAATAATAGAATTCTACAAAATTAAAAAAAGAACTAAAACGATTGCAACACCGGTAATAGAACAAAAAAGAAATAACCCAATCAGTTGTTGGCAACTCAAAAAATTACTAGCTTCCTGTTTTGAATTTGGAACGACAGTAATTGATTGAGTGACGCAATCAATTAAATTGCTTTATCGCTTGATTGATGCGCAGGCGACGGGTTGACACGCTGACTGATTCTGTATTTTTTATTTTATTATTGTTAAGTGCTTATGGAAAATATTGTGTTATAATTTTATGTTAAGTTCCATTCCGGACATCAACTACTAAAGTATCTGCCCAAGTCAGGTGTCCAGGTTGGCAGCAATGAGGATCTCGCGTCCGGCCCTGGTTCAATCCATGGTCCGGAGCGAGACGGAATGGGAAGCCGTCACCTCCTTCTGCGAAGCAGTCATGCTAGCGAAGGAGGTGGCGGAACGAGAGAGGGAGAGAGCCTCTCTTCCCGGCCGCCGCGGGAGACGCACCGGGCGTCGGGGGCCACGTGGTGGCTACCGGCCACCGTAGATGCGGGCCTGTGGACGGTTAGCTATGGGCTAGCTAGCCGTCCGTCCGTCTAGTGACGACAGGCCGTGTCGACGGCGCGTTCGTGTTCCACGCGCGCCTCAAAGAGATGTCAGCAAAAGAGAGGGGCCCGCAAGGGCCGAAGCCTGCCGGGGTTGCGGGACTGTTCGAAAGAGATACCGCGGCCCCGGAACGTAAAGGGCGAGGAAGGAACATGGATGGGTTTTAGTCAGTAAGAGTCTGACACTCCCTCCCGCTCCGCCCAGAGTGGGAGAAGTCATTTGATGATTTCCCATCAAAAAAAAAAAAAGGTTGGCAGCAATTTTCTTTGGTCTGGGTTAAAGAATAGCTACATTCTTCTACGTCAGTCGTGCCATGTCCCACAAATTAAGAAGCGTGAAAATACGACAAAAATGCGCTACATAGTTGTTTCGGCTACCCGACCCGGGAGTCAAGGTACCTGGGACAATCTCCCACTAGTAGACGGGCGCTCCTTGCGGAGTAAGCTGGTGACGCTCGCCTCCACGCACCCCTGAATGCGTAAAGGGGGGGGGGTACCGGCGACCTCGTAGACTATCTCGGAGACCTCGGGGGAAGAGGGGGCAGGCAGGATCAATAAATAAAACCCGGAATTTCTTCTAGTCGGCTGGTTCCCTAGGTTTCGGCTTTTCTTGCTTGTCCTTTTCTTGTTTCTTCCTCGATGGCTGGGCTGCGACTGACGATCGTTCGCCGTTGTTCGCGTCTTATATACGGCCCTGTCCGCCCATAACGAGAGCCGCGATTTTTAAGCCCAATTTCGCGTTTGTTTTCGCGAAAGCCGAAACCTTTGGAGCCCTATATTTTATTTATTTATTAAAATAACCCTTATAATATATACATTTTTAAATAGCTTATTATCTATATTACCATATGACATAACAATATTACACCTTACATTAATTACAAAAAATATTCTAGAACAAAAACTATAAAAATTACAATGGACACAATTTTCACTATCTACTTTTCCTTATATTTTCTAAACCACTGGACCGATTTGCGTTATTTTTGCATGGATATCGGTTTTAGACCAAGTCCAACCTTTCTACACTAATTTAAAAGTTCTATCTTAATAAACAAAAAATCACTTTTTCAAATTACGTAATTATGAGACAAAAATCCTAATTTGCAGTTTTCTATGTCTTATTGGAATTTAAAACTGGGATCATGACATTTTCTCATAATTCTATGATGATTCTAATTAGATTCCGTTAAAATATTTACTTATTTTCAACATTAATTTTCATCACAAGTTTTTTCAAAACAAACAATACTAATTCCCTACTAAAACGACTCACGATGCATTATGCGTACGTCCACTACTTGCACCCTGGTGTGGAGATAGGGTCTCGTCGCCGACAGTCTCCCCCTCGTGCGTCGCACCATCCTCCAGGCTCGGCGACACTCCCGGCACCAACAGCACCACTCTCGAACTGGGTCTTCGCAGCACTCCTCCTCGCGTTCCGACGTCGACGATTCTTGTTCGCCCATCTGGCCCAGGATACACCTGCAGGATTCTGCCGCGTGGCCAGGTGTACCTCGGCAGGCTGTGGTCGACGATAAGCACGACGTCTCCCACTTGCAGGTCTGTGGCGCAGGTTCTTCCCTTCGTCTTTCTCGGCAGTAGCGTGGGCAGGTATTCTCGCAGCCAACGTTGCCAGAAGTGATCGGCAAGTCGCTGCGTTGTCTTCCAGGTGTGTTTGCCCACGAGCTCGTCGTCTTGGAAGCTGCCGACTCTTGTTGCGCCGCAGGATCGCCCGATGAGGAAGTGGTTTGGAGTGAGTGCTTCTTCTTCAAGGTCCTCGGAGAGATGAGTGAGAGGCCGAGAATTGACGATGTGCTCGGCCTCCAGCAGGAGGGTATGTAATACTTCCTCTCTCGGATGTTTTTCGTTGAGTGTGGCGTCTAGTGCTGTTTTAATTGATCGCACCAAACGTTCCCATGCACCGCCCATGTTAGGTGCACCAGGAGGGATGAACTTCCACTGCACGCCGATCTTCTCTGCTTCTAAGGTGAGAGTCTCTTGGTTCATGGTGTCTAGTGTCTCTTGCAGCTCTTTGTTGGCACCGACGAAGTTAGTCCCGTTGTCACTGTAGATTGTCTTTGGCATTCCTCTTCTTGCAGCGAATCGTCGTAGCGCCATGATCATGCTGTCGGTGGAGAGGGAGGGAGTGAGCTCGATGTGTACAGCCCGTGTTGTTAGGCATGTGAATAGGGCCCCCCATCTCTTCTCTTGACGCCTTGCTACTGTGATGACCATGGGGCCGAAATAATCGACTCCAGTGCACGTGAAGGGAGGTTTTCCGTGCATCAATCTTTCAACAGATAAGTTCCCCGTCGGTAGCTCTTGAGGTTTACCTTTCTTCGTCTTGCACCACTGACATTGATGTTGAACAGCCTTGATAGCTGACCTCAGCCCTAGTATCCAGAAGCGCTGTCTTAACTCGTTCATTACTGTCGCGTGATTGCCGTGATTAAAACGGCGGTGAAATTCTTCTATGATGAGTCGCGCAGTTTTATCTTTGCTGTCGAGCACGATGGGTCGCTTGTAGTCTCTGGTCACGCCCTGTATCGCGTCGATTCTTCCTTTCATTCGCAGGAGACCTTCTTCTAATATTATATCGAGTTTCTTTAGCTTGCTGCTGGCTTCTATCTGTTTTCCTTGTTGTATACTTTTGATATCTTCTTTGAAGCTTCTCTCTTGACTTCTTTGTAGCAGAAGAGTTTCAGCTCGTTGAAGCAGGTCTTCGTCTATGGTTATGCATCTTCTTTCTGGTGTTTTTGAAGGTCGGTGTCGCTTCTCCATCACCTTCTTTTTTCCTTTCGTCGGCTTCCAGTCAGGATCTTCTCTGCTGGCGTGGACCTTTTCTCTCGTTCTGCAGCGTTGTATGAACTGCAGTACCCTTGCTGTGGCTCGCCAAAGTCTCTTCCAGGAGGAGAACCGTTCAGGATCTGGTGTTGGATGCGTGATTCGTGCTGTTGTCACGACGTCCACAGCTTTTTCTTCACCGGTGGTTTCTTTCTTGAAAGTTCTTGCCGCGGGCCAGTATTCTTCCGCTTTTCTCAGGAACTCTGGTCCAGCATACCATCGATGATTGCAGCTAAAATGTTCGGGGACGTCGCGTGTCGCGTCGTCGGCAGGGTTCTGCGCCGTGGGCACCCATCTCCATTCCTGTGGTTTGGTGAGATCTTCTATTTCCGCCAAACGATGAGCCACGAACGTTTTGAAAGTTCGGGGGTCAGTCTTAATCCAAGATAGTACGATGCTGGAGTCTGTCCAAAACGTCTTCTTTGCTATCTTCAGGTCTATTTCTTCCGCCACTGAGTGTGCTAATCTGCTTCCTAGGAGGGCTGCTTGCAGTTCAAGTCGCGGGATCGATACTGGCTTCAGTGGAGTGACTCTTACTTTCGCCGCCACCAAGCTGACGTGGTAAGTTCCATCTTGATCTTCTGTCCTCCAATATACAGCCGCTGCATACGCTGCTTCACTCGCATCTGTGAACGTGTGCAGCTCCCCCTCGGTGCGATGTGGCGCCAGACACCTTGGAATCTGAAGGTCCTGGAGCAGCTTCATCTTCTCCAGGTAGGTTTTCCAATCTTCGTACTCTTTATTTTCTATCTCTTCATCCCAGCCGACGCCGCTTCTCCATATGTTCTGCAGCAGCTTCTTGCCCTGGACGAGGACTGGTGATGCTAGACCCAGCGGGTCGAATGTTGACATAACTGCGCTGGTAACTTCCCTTTTTGTAGGTATCTTGAAACCGTTGGCTATTTCTTCAGGCGTATTACGTAAGTTTGCCCTGAAGCCGATGGAATCCCTTTCCGTGAACCAGCGTAATCCCAGTGTCTTTTCTTCCTTTTCACCAAGATTTACTTCTATTTTCTCTGTTGTTTCAGTCTTCACGCCTTGTAGTAACTTAGGTTGATTCGATGCCCAACCCCTGAGTTCGAAGCCTGCCTTCTTGTGTATGAAGTCTACTTGTGCTATTATCTTCTTGAAGTCTTCTTCGGAGTGGAAACTATGTAGATAGTCGTCCATGTAGTGGTTCAGTTCGACAGCCCTTGTAGCCTCTGGATATTGTTCCTTGTAGTCCGCTGCGTTTCGGTTCTTTACGTATATTGCTGTGCTTGGAGATGAGGTTGCGCCGAAGATAACTGATGTCATCCTATACTCTTTCGGCAGCACGTCGCGACGGTCCCCACGCCACAGGAACCTCAGGCTATCTCTATCTTCTGGCCTGATGCGAACTTGCAGGAACATTTCTTTGATGTCGGCTGCCACTGCTAACGGACCTTGTCGAAACCTCAATAGTACGCCGAAGAGTGACTGCAGTAGATCTGGCCCTGGTAGCAGAGCGTCGTTGAGACTTCTTCCTTTTGATTTGGCTGCAGCGTCGAAGACGATTCTTATTTTCTTCTTCAATGGATGTACCACAGAGAAGTGAGGGAGGTACCACTTCTTCTTGGAGTCTTCTTGTCCAATTGGTGCTTCTTCTGCATACTTGCTGTCGATTAGGTGCTGGATCTGTTTGTTGTACTCTGCTTTCAACTGAGGATCTTTGTCGATCTTCTTTTCTATGTTGGTTAGTCGGTTTCTTGCAGACGTGTAGCTCTCTGGCATTTGTTCATCTTCGTTTTTCCACAGAAGTCCAGCTTCAAATCGTCCATCTTCTAATCTTCTGCAGGTTTTCTCCAGGATGGTGAGTGCTCTTCCTTCTGAGTCTGTAGTGGGTCTTCTTGGTTGCACACCGAGTGCCTCGATCGCGAAGTGATCCTTGATAGCTTGATGCATCTCTTCTTCTGGCGTGTTGATGTGTAGACACGTGTTTAGGAAGTGTACTACTTTCACACCTCCGGCGTCTGACCCGTGGAGCACCCATCCCAGCCCCGTTCTTGAAGCTACTGGTTCTCCTGGTTTCCCTCTTCTTACTTCTTGTGTCACAATCAGCTCCCAGTTGTCTTGACCGATGAGTAGCTGAGGTGACTCCCCTTCATAATATAGAGAGTCGGCGATCTTCTTTAAATGTTGACATTCTTCTATTCTTTTCTTCTCTAGGAACTGTGGTGCAAGCTTCAACTCGTCGATTGTGCGAACTCTTCTCAGGATCTTCTTGTCGCTCTGATGAACCCCTTTGACTGTGAGGTCCAGCGTTTGAGAGTTCTTCTTCCTTAGTAGCCTGCCCCCTACTGTTTCGATGACCAGTTCTTCTTTATTTCCTTGAGCGCCGACTTCTTGTGCCACTTTTTCGTCTAGGAGTGACACTGTTGACCCTTCATCCATAAGGGCCAATATCTTCTTTGATCCTTTTGCCCCGAAGACTTCTACAGGAACTATCTTCAGGTATGCCCTTGCGTTGTTGACTGCATTCACTGATGCTGTAACGGTTGCTACTTCTTGTGGTGCTTCCGTCTTTTCCCCCGAGGTCTTGTCTTCTGGTTCCACGTGCAGCAGGTGATGATGCCACCTTTTGCATTCTTTGCACGGCGGCTTCCTGCAGCTCTCCTTCCGATGTTTTCCTTGTAGACATTTGAAGCAGACGTGACTCTTCTTTACTATTGCCCAGCGATCTTGTACCGACGTCTTCTGGAACTTTGGACATTCGACGAGGAAGTGTTCACCCTCACATACAGGGCAAGTCTTCTCTTGTTGTTTTGAATCTCTTCCCCTGGTGTCCTTTTCTTTGGAGTCTTTTTCTTTCGTAGAATGTGTTGCTTGTCGAGTGTTTCTTCGAGGTGCACTCTTCTCTTCTGATGTTGCGAAGGCTCCACACTTGTCCGCTTCTATGTTCAGGAACCTGGACACCAGTGTCAGGTCGGAGAACTCGCCTTCTTCTGATGCAGCAGTGAAGTCGTACCACCGGAACTTGAGGATTGTTGGTATCTTCTCGATAATTTGTTTGACCATTTCAGGTGAATGCAGGTACTGAGGTTTCTTTAACCCCTTGATGGATGCCACGCTGTTGTTGATCTGACTTGCGAAGACACATATGTCCCTTGGATTTTCCGATATCTTCGGTAGTGCCTTGATCTTGTCCAGCTCGGCCAGCACCAGCGCGTCAGGTCTTCCATATCTTCTTCTAAGGGCTTGCATCACTTCCACCGGAGAGGCTTCGGAGTACAGCAGACTCTTGATAGCTTCTCTTGCGTTGCCCTTCAATGCTCTTCTTAGTCGAGCCATATTTTGAACTTCGTTGAACATAGGTGCTGTATCTTCATAGGCGACTTTGAAGGCTAACCACTCGCTGCTGTTGCCGTCGAAATAGGGTAATTCGTGGATGTACTTCGGTTGTGCCACTGGCCCTCCTCTTGTGGTGAAGGCCTCTTTCAATGCCGATGCTAGAGCTTGAATTTCAATCGTAGCTCCATTCGTTGAAGAGTTCTCTTCTGGCTTCACTTTCTGGGATTCCGGTGGCTGCTGACCTCGTAGCTCTGGTTGTTCTTTGTTGCCTTCGCCTAATACAGATTTCTCGATCCAGTTCTGCACCTGTGCTGTTCTGTCTTCCTGGTCTCCATCCACGGAGTCCTCTTCTTCACACTGTGCCAGCTCCAATCTGACACGAGCTAGGTTCGCCGCAGCCCGTGCTTGCTTCAGCTCCAGGCGTGCTAATTCTTCTCTGGCTTCCAGCTCCCATCTTCTGGCCGAGGAACTTGTGGTCTTCGTAGACCTGGCGCGACGACTGACCCCCGTCGGCTTCAGGGTCACGTCTAAATCGCGAACCCCTTGTTCCGGGACATCTTCTGGGATCTTCTCGGTCGTCTTCTTCTGGGCGGTGTCTTCCTTCTTGCTCTTCTCTGACTCCGCTGTGGTCGTGGTCGCAGTCGCAACTGTGTTCTCCGTCGTGGTAGTCTCTGTGGCCGTGGTTCCCGAAGAAGTGTTCGTGTTTGAAGTAGCTGCTGTTCCTGATGATGCGGATGCTGACGTGACCCCTTCTGACCCCGACGTTTCTTCTGTCGTGTCCCTTTCGGAAGGACGTGACTCGGGGCGGGAGGAGGCATCCTTCTGCTTCCTAGTTACTGGCATCTTGAACGAAATCTTCTGTTTCTTCTGAACTCTTCTGTCTTCTTGCAGGGATCCGTCGCTCGAAGGACCAACTGTTTCGGCTACCCGACCCGGGAGTCAAGGTACCTGGGACAATCTCCCACTAGTAGACGGGCGCTCCTTGCGGAGTAAGCTGGTGACGCTCGCCTCCACGCACCCCTGAATGCGTAAAGGGGGGGGGGGTACCGGCGACCTCGTAGACTATCTCGGAGACCTCGGGGGAAGAGGGGGCAGGCAGGATCAATAAATAAAACCCGGAATTTCTTCTAGTCGGCTGGTTCCCTAGGTTTCGGCTTTTCTTGCTTGTCCTTTTCTTGTTTCTTCCTCGATGGCTGGGCTGCGACTGACGATCGTTCGCCGTTGTTCGCGTCTTATATACGGCCCTGTCCGCCCATAACGAGAGCCGCGATTTTTAAGCCCAATTTCGCGTTTGTTTTCGCGAAAGCCGAAACCTTTGGAGCCCTATATTTTATTTATTTATTAAAATAACCCTTATAATATATACATTTTTAAATAGCTTATTATCTATATTACCATATGACATAACAATATTACACCTTACATTAATTACAAAAAATATTCTAGAACAAAAACTATAAAAATTACAATGGACACAATTTTCACTATCTACTTTTCCTTATATTTTCTAAACCACTGGACCGATTTGCGTTATTTTTGCATGGATATCGGTTTTAGACCAAGTCCAACCTTTCTACACTAATTTAAAAGTTCTATCTTAATAAACAAAAAATCACTTTTTCAAATTACGTAATTATGAGACAAAAATCCTAATTTGCAGTTTTCTATGTCTTATTGGAATTTAAAACTGGGATCATGACATTTTCTCATAATTCTATGATGATTCTAATTAGATTCCGTTAAAATATTTACTTATTTTCAACATTAATTTTCATCACAAGTTTTTTCAAAACAAACAATACTAATTCCCTACTAAAACGACTCACGATGCATTATGCGTACGTCCACTACTTGCACCCTGGTGTGGAGATAGGGTCTCGTCGCCGACAATAGTCGCCGCCAAACGGAATACTCTATCATTGGGCGCTCGATAAAGATCGGCTTTGTTCGTAACGTGCATTTTATAATTTGCACTGAAGCGTATGCGCAGGTTGCGTAGGGTTGCCATTTAAATGTGTTTACGATTAACTATTTAATGAATTACATACTTATCTTAGAAAATTTATATATTTTCTTATTATGTTACCAAATGCAGGTTAAGTTTATAAAAACATATTTTTTTTTTGTATTCAAAACTAGCTATTAACATAAACTTTGCATTTAAGTACCAATAAAATCAATCGACTTAGGAATTATTAAGATTAGCTACTATTCATTGTATGCATAGATTGATACCGTTGTACGGCGCTGAAATCACAGCTTTACTTCAAACCAACTTCAGTTAAGTTAAGTTATCATCGAATTTTGTTGCGTTAGCTCATGACATCAGAACGCACTAAAACTTATACAACGGCGCGGGGGTATTGAGAATTTTAAAAGCGTCATATCTTCGTCAATTTTTGTTTACGTAAAAGAAAAAATACGGGTCTAATATTTTTATTAGACCCTTTGATGTAATTCATTTTGGTCAGTTGACAATCCTATTGCTTGTTTCTTGAAATATGTACTTATATTCGTTTAGAATAAGTACAATATCCAGGACCTACTCCGAGCCCTAGCCATCTTGCCGGCCATCAATCAGCTGACTGCTCGGGGCAGGATTCATTCCGAGTTGTTGCAGATCTCGCAGATAACGCCGCCGTGTATGATGCGATTTAAAGCGAGATGCGATCACACGAGAGGTCAAGTGACGATAGATAACAGGGGTGAAGGTTCCAGAGAATTGTTTCTTTTGTACATACTTTTGTGGGGATGAATGTGGAATGTCTAGTTGAGCTTTAGCGTTTGTTTAAAGAGTTAGTCAAATTGGTGCGGGCATAGTCATGACCATTAAAAAGCAATTTGTAACTGAATTAACACATACAAATAACACTATTACAGTAAAATAACATCTTCAGCCCGCGTAGCATGACCACCGTATAGACACGACAATAGTCGACAAATCTTTTGTTCATCTGTCATTTTGTCGATTCAATGACAGATGAACAAAAGATTTGTCGAGTCTCTCTCGTTTCTCCGGTGGTCATGCTAAGCGGGCAGGAAATCATGAGAGATATGTAGTTCTCGATGGCATTTAAAGCCAAGTCAGAGGCTCATGGGCGGCATAAACCAGACACCAGGTGAGGCACTAAGTAAGTAAGGCAAGTAGTAGTAGTAGTAGTAAAATTTCACAATACAGACAGATTATAGACCGGCTAAGGATTTCAGACACTAATAGCTAAATCAACACCAGTATTTCTCAGTGTCCTATGTCCATCGTACCGCCGGTTTGACCAAATCTTAAAGCTACGACTGCCTTGGTGTGGATACAGACATTGTCTTGTCTATGTTTTGTTCGCGCTTAGACGAGCTAAATTAGCAACTCTATTTGTGGTGGTTCAAACTTCGTTTGAAATGCTGTTAGAATAAAGTTCTAATCAGCTTGCACTACAAAGTCGTTGTTTCGTCAGCCACTGCGGGCCAAGTAGCGCGAAATGAGTGGTTTCGATCGATTTACAAAAACAAAACTATTGATTGGATTAAAAAACTAAAACAGTTTCATGCTAATATATTGGCTTGTAGAAATTATTTGCCAAAAAATCAGAATGATCGCATGCAAATTAGTATGTTTTTTATTGTTTGAAAGATATTTTTAGAGGTAAGTTCGTTGTGAGGATCGACCGGAGGACACGGTGGAGCACACGGTGGAAGTCTGCCCTGCGTGGGCGGAGCACCGCCGTGTCCTCGTAGCGGCGATCGGCGGCGGCGACCTCTCGCGTCCGGCCCTGGTTCAATCCATGGTCCGGAGCGAGACGGAATGGGAAGCCGTCACCTCCTTCTGCGAAGCAGTCATGCTGGCGAAGGAGGTGGCGGAACAAGAGAGGGAGAGAGCCTCTCTTCCCGGCCGCCGCGGGAGACGCACCGGGCGTCTCCCGCGTACCGTAGATGCGGGCCTGTGGACGGTAAGCTATGGGCTAGCTAGCCGTCCGTCCGTCTATAAGTGACGACAGGCCGTGTCGACGACGCGTTCTTGTTCCACGCGCGCCTCAAAGAGATGTCAGCAGAAGAGAGGGTCCCGCAAGGGCCGAAGCCTGCCGGGGTTGCGGGACTGTTCGAAAGAGATACCGCGGCCCCGGAACGTAAAGGGCGAGGAATGAACATGGATGGGTTTTAGTCAGTAAGAGTCTGACACTCCCTCCCGCTCCGCCCAGAGTGGGAGAAGTCATTTGATGATTTCCCATCCTAAAAAAAAAAAAAAAAAGAGGTAGGTTCGTGATTTCTTTTATCGAGTCAAATTAATTGTAGTATGTTTTCAAAACAGTATCATGCTAGCATATATCCTGAAGAATATCATATATTTTTCTGGTCTTGTTTATAGCAGTGAATTACTTTTAGTAATTACTTTTAGTAATTATAAAACTCGCGTTTAGCTCATGTAATCGCCTAGCCGAAAGACGTCCACTGCTGGACATAGGCCTCGCGCGCTAAGTGTCCCCACAATTTACCAGTCTCGTGCGACTCGCATCCAGCGGATGTAGGTACTTTAGGATAAATAATCTAGAATTCTATGATCTGGACTTATAGTAACCAATTTTGTTCTTAATTGTTATTTATCTTCCAGATTTTACCGCAGACGAATGATCGTGTATACGTGTATATATTGTGCGAAAAGCTAAGGTAAGTAACTGGTAGTTTGTCGGCAGGTGTTGGTCATCCGATTGACGCTTATCTCGTCAGCGTGACGGCTCACAGACGAAGTTCCCCAGTCGATAAAGTGTCGGTAAACTGACGTACGTGTATGTGAGTATCAGAGCGTTCGTGATATCGAAGAAACCACCCAATACTCACAGGATATCTTATTTGAAGAAAGTTGGTTGGTTTGGTTGAAGATAACTTACCTGAAACAAAGAATGAAAGAAATAGGGTTATTGAACAATAAATTAAACGTATTAAAACAGACCACCTGTATTTCTCGAAGAAAAGCAAAGGTTGACTCAATTGTGAATTAAACAAAGTTTAAAATAATAATTTTCTTTAGTCTCTATCTAGTTATCATTTATATTTAGGTAAAGGAACGCTGTTCTATCAGAATTCAACATCTATCATTTAAATGTCATAAAATAAAATAAAACTGACCTAAGTATTTCTAAAACAACGGCCACAATAAAGCATAAACACAAAACTGCCGTAATAATTAATAATTGCGAACGCTTGCACCGCTCATGCGTCGACGACTCGACGCCCTTAATCAGAATCCAGCGCGCGCGCACATCGCGTCAGATTACACTGTAGATCCGTGACGTTTGAGGGCGAGGACACTGTGGAGGTAGATAAGCGGTTTCATAAGCTAAATAGACAACAAGGTTCCGACGAATCCCTCCCCAATATCCTCCTCCAACTAAATTGTTCAACTTTGTCCATTAAATATCCTAAAAATGTTGCTGCACATAACCAAGAGACTTGGGAAAAATTAAAAGGATAATAATAACCTTTAGTTAGGCAGAGCAGAAGATCACGATTTCCATTAACTTACGGACTTTAAATACACGCTACTTGACCCAAGTTGCTAGGACTTGATACAAGCAAGCTATGTTTGGTAAACTACATCATCTAACGACTCTGGGATGTCTAATATACTTCAATGTTTGATAGTGAACAGTGCATCAATAAAGTGTTTCGTGTTGCGTTACTTTGTCTTACATTAAACTCATTCAAGTCTTATGTCAATTAAGCAAAAAAAATTGAAGATGTGCATGCAACATTTGATCTGATGGAGTGTGTCAAAAAGAAGCAATGAAAGGGAATCATTGATTAAAAAGTTTGAATTGAACATTCTGGACCTTGTGAATCTAAATTATTTTAGCAAACCCCTACATCAACGATTGCTAAGACGTTGTGTGGCTCGGTAAAGATATCTAATCAATGATTCTTTCTCATAGGTTACATAGTTAGAAATATTCCACTTTAATTGTAATTTATTATTATTTATTTTTATTTATTTATTAAAAAAAAAAAACATGCGAGGCAGTCTTTGGGGACTGCCGATAGAAGTGAAAACCTAAGTAATCCAAACTAAACTTTATCTGAATAGTACAAGGTTGATTTTGACTAACAGTACTATGAAAGTTTTCGGTGACGATGACGCGAGTTCCATGAGTTTGTGCCCAAAAAGTGCTCGACGCGCCTAAAGAAGTTTTCACTTCAAAAAAAGTCTTTTGTGTTCAACCCGCGCTCGCTCCGCTTATCACCACATACCACGCTTCTAGGTGCAACGCCTCACCTGCGCAACAGATCAGGAAGTGTTCCCCTGTCACAATAGTTACGGACAGGCCCATCACTTTATATAACCAACGCGTTTGAAGCTGTTTGTTGTAGATCATAGAATGTGAGCTGACAGGGTGCTACGAGATGCAGAATTGATCCAGGTGAATATAAAGATGCTAAATAATATAGCTTGAAGACGTGGTGTTGGAAAACCCTCCACTAGGTGGATCGATGACCTGGTAAAGGTTGCGGGGACCCGCTGGATGCGAGTCGCACAGGACCGGTCGATGTGGCGAGACTTGGGAAAGGCCTATGTCCAGCAGTGGATGTCTTTCGGCTGAAATGATGTTGATTATGAATATAGCTTACTTTAACTAATCACTCAATATAATTATATAAAAATCAATGCCATGTTTCGTTGTAATTTTATAACTCCAGAACGGGCTCACCTATCCAAACCAAATGTTTAGGCTTTGTTCGAACTATTTAGTAGATGGTTATGTGAAGTTTGCACAAAATCGGTAGCGGTTCTTCACGCAGACGAAGTTGCGCGGGTCAGCTAGTAGACTATAAAAATAAGTAAGGAAGTGTGACTTGTAGAGGCCAAATAAGAAAGAAAAACAAGCAAGTGACCTTTTTTGGATATGATAGAATACGAGGTATCAAAAACTTATAACAGCCAACAAGCCCCATATCCGAGATGGAGAGAGGATTGCACCTGGATTAAGACTAACAAGAAATTACGAAGATGAAATTATCAAAACTACCATCAGGTTAGTTTAGACTACACTCGCGTTTGAAGCTGCGTTGATGCAGATAATGGAGTGGATGATGAAATGTAACTGGTTCGTGAAGATACTAGGTTTGAAGTTTCAATTTAAGTTATCTGTAGAATAAATGATTAAATAACGAAAAGATGAATGATATGCAAATATGTCACACTTGTTAGACATCTCAACAACTTCGATAAAGTCACTATTGCGATTAATAAGAATTGCAAACTACTTTTTGCGATGTTTAGACTTGTTTTATGCAGAGAATTAGGCTGCATTCCGTATTAGAAAATTACCGCTCACAGCGTTTACATAATTATTTTGCGTTCCGATTTAGATTTCACGATTATGACAGTAGAGCTGTCATCAGGTCATTTTTGACAGCACTCACGGTGATATTTATTTGGGGCATAGTCGGTGTAATCGCAAGATGGCGCATGTCATGACGTCATCTATGACGATTCAAGGAACATCGATATCGCGCTTGTGATCGCGCTCACGGTAATTCGGAACGGGTTTATGGACGCTCAAATCGATTACAGCCTAAAACGGAACGCGGCCTTATTGTCTATTTATCAGCATACAATATGAATGAAAGACAGAATTACACAATTCCATAAACAAAATAGCTGCCATAACTTCTTCCACATTCAAAATCAAAACTATAACCACAATCTGCCATTCGAAAGCATCACATTTATTTACATTTCAGAACGAGAACTGACAAAATCAGTGAATAATGTTTTAAAATAAAATCTATTTCGTTTCCGACTGCACATCGCGAGCGTTCGATCAACCGTCACTTCAGTTCAAACTACGAATGACAGCTGATGTGATGCGAATTTGTTTTCCATTTTCAAATGTTGTTTATTTTTATGTTTTAGACTTTTCATGGGTACTGACTGGAATTCTTTCCAGCCAGTACAAGTAGTCATAGACAAAAATATGAAAAAAAAGAAGACATACATTCGACCTCGATGCAATTATGTAAGTATCTGTTTTTCTGTGTTAAAAATAATAGGATAATTTTCACAGTCTTGAATCTTAATTATTTTAATGACTGCCTCGTTGGTAACATTGCGATTGCTGAGCATAATGTCTTGGGTTAGATTCCCGGGATGGACGAATTGTTATTAGGTTATTCCGTCAGAAATTTCTCAGTCTTTAAGTCTGAATTTGTGTGCGGTTGATGGCAATATCCCTCCTGGGATTACAAGCGTGAAGTTATGTTATGTTAAAGGTATGTTCAATTCCATTACAAACAAAAACGACATTCACCCAGTTCAAAGTCCTTTTCAACGATTGAAAAAAATGCACTCAATCAGCTCTCAGAAACGGAATCAATTGATTCTACATCCATCAAAATAACGTTGACAATGCTAACATATTATGTTGATATGTTAGATCAGCCTGTAACACAGTCGCCTGGCAATGACCTGGCGATTGATTCATTCAATCAAGCTTGATTGATTGATTGACATGTGACGTGTGACAATGCTGTGCTCATTGATCAATGAATTGTTGTTACTGGATAGTGCGGGAGCTGGTGGAGAGTTCGTATTTAGTTATGATGAAAGTTAATCATAGGTAGGCACTGTGTTTTCTATTTTTTTATGAGGGAGTTTTGAATAGATTAGCTAATAAGCGTTGTGTATACGCCATTATTAATTATGATGACATTGTGATCAGTATTCTTCTCGAGATTGATAGATATTTTTTAGGGATTCAGTTCAGATAGTTCCCACAAGAGTGGTACCCCCGAGCCGAATAGATACTTACCAAAAAAATTTGTGCTTTAAATAAATTTGACTTAAAACACCACCTCCACTCTTACATAATGTGCCATCTGCACCCAAAAAACTAAACTCAAAAGAAAATACCGTCATGCAAAAAAGAAACCACAACAAGTTAACCAACCTGTAATATTTCTTCTCTTATTATCCCAGTACAATATGATTCAACTCTAAAAGACTCTAAACCACAAAATGAACGACAACAAAACTCCTAAAATCCCTTCTTTAAGTCTAAAAATTATGGTACACACTAGACATTTTATTACAACCACACAGCAAACAGAACTTTCGCGGCCGAGAATCAAACCCGTACCCACCTACAACCACTTGTTTACAACTTGACCGTGGCGATATATTCAGAATCAAATTGTCGACCGATCATCGTGTCTGACTCCTACGCTAACAAACTGAACAGAACACGAATATCAACCAAATATGGTCTTTATAACTTAACAGATAAGATTTAATGAAACAGCATGTGAATTGTTGTAATCCCTCTGAGTAATTTGCGTCCTTTTAGTGCCTTATGTGTTCCTAGTACCTTCATGTCGATCTTGAGATAAATTTTGATAAAATATTACGTGTTCATTTCATTACCATATAATTATATTCATTACATTGTGTGATTAATGATAACTATAAAATGGTTGTATGTGATATTTGAAGAAGTTTTCCTTATAAAAAGTTAGATATTTGAAAATGACGTCCTAAACAATAATCTGCCGATGTTGGCACAACTCATTTAGAAAGGTACTGCTTCTACCAAGCAATACTTCGGTACACCCAGTAGCTCAGCTAACCACCAAACAGCTTTTCTTTAGGTCCATCCTGATTCACTAAAAGACTTCACGCTTCACCCGAAGACAGGTGTCTGACTAAGCCAATCTCAACACTAACCAGACTAAGAATGAAGATTCTCACAGAAAAAGATGTTCCGAGAGAATCAGAGATCTACTACAAAAACATTAAACGTAATAATATCTTTCCACAAAAACCAGACATCTCCATAGCTACTGTCCATAAATTAACCAACCGTATTATCAGCATTACAATTAAGTATATGAAAACCAGAAAATATGAGCAAAAATTATACGTTTACGTTAGTGACGGGTCAGACAAGTCCGGACTGATTGCCTGTCTGTCTGTCCGTCTGTCCGTACGTCCGACGGACGTATTAACGTTGCGTGCAAGCGCTGATTTTGTTTTTGTTTGATATTAATAATAAATACGGATCGTGTGTTTGCGCACTTCTTATGTACACTACTGTTTGTGTTTCTGTCGTCTCTTAAAAGGCAACTTGGCGGTAACGTCAAGATAATAATTGATAGTAGTTCCTCTTGATAGAAGCAAACTGTTATCACCAATTCTTCAGTTAAGTGTGGTGATTATTGCAGTTTCCCCTTACCAATAATCCAAACATCATCTGCCTAGCCTTTTCCCAACTATGTTAGGGGCGGCTTCCAGTCTAACCGGATGGGTCTGAATACCAGTATTTTACTTGGAGCGACTGCCTAGCTGTCTAACCTCCACAACCCAGTAAGTACTGTGTAATACAATACCACTTGGTAGACTTTTCAAACATTCAATTTCAGAGCCTGTTTCTGCTTTGGACAGTGGCTGGGTTAAATAATTATGTGACTGAACATTTGATCACCCAAAAATAAACCATTTATAGAATGTAACACAGTATCACACAACTGCAATGTGCGCTAACTTTAAATCAATTGACATCCATAAATCTACTGCATTACAATGACACAAATGAATCTCTTAGAAAATAAAGTCCAGTCCAAAATAATCTGTGTAAAAGACCGGTGAACGCAATGCAAAAACTTTCAAGAAAAGTCAGTTTTTAAAAACACATCACTCACAAAGACATAAAGAATTGGCTACTATTTATTACCGCCTTAACACATACTAACCATATATTTAATGTTAATCCTGTGTGCACATTGCTCTCATCAGATTAATTGCAACAACAGCGTCGCGCCGCGCACCGGATGTACCCCGACGCCATCCATCAGCCGTCAAGCTCGCATCACTAATTACAAACACCTCACAAACCGTATTAAAACGATCCACCGTATATTTTAATTTATAATAATAACATGTGCAATATTCTTTGCAATAACTCTCGTTATAAACGCGGGGAGAGCTCAACGCAAACGCGAGCGTAAACTTTTGTCATAGAGCTATATATCGCACAGACGCGCCGCGTCGCTTGCCGCGCTCTGCCGTGCGCCGCCCATCTCGCCGCGCGCATTAAGTCTGCAGTCACTCTCAATCACTCAAGCTGTCCAGCCGTCACTCATAAGCAAGACGAACGGGGGAATGTCGGTGGCCTCCTTTGAACCCCCTTCTCCCTGTAGGTGAAAAGGGGGGTGGTCAGCTCTTGAAGACAATTTACTGTACAAGTCGAGTTCGCCGTCCAGGATTCGTGCGCTGCTGATGAAATTTATTTGGAGCAACTTGTGTTGCAGTTTCCTTCTGTTATGGGATTTCCATAGCGACCGTTGGAACTTATATTTTTATGGACTTTTGTGCGCGGAAATGGGAATGTATGTTTTCCAGTTCTGTTATGTATGAACACAGTTTGTGATTTTTCTAAAACTGTGTGTAACTTTTGTTTGTATTCGGAAGAAAGTACGGCTAATAGAATTTTTTATCGTTCTGTTTTCTCTGGGAAGGGATTGTAGTAAGTTGTACAAGAAGTTTTCATGTCTATACTGACAATCGTCATGAATACTATTTTATGAGATGTCAACGGCATGCAGATTAATGAAACTACCATTTTTTTATTGCAAAGACACAACAAATGATAATCGTAATTATTTTCACATGCATCCCCGTACCGTATTTCCACATATTGACTGCAGGCTCACAATCGATCCTCATCCAAATTAACACAACACACGACTAAACTACAAAACATTAGCTCAGAAAAAACTCAACAAAGCGGGGCCAGTCTCAAACGGTGAGTTAACATCATTATCGGCGTTGGACGCGGGTGGGGGCGACTAGGGGGCGAGTTGGGGGCGAAGGGGGCGAAGGGGGCGACACACGTCGCTCAGATGTCGCGCGCAGACGGACGTCTTTGTCGACCGAAGCTTTATTTACTCTTCGCGTGGACTCGCGACGACTAGAAGTGACAGCGTTTGAAAACATTTTTTTTTTTTTCATTTGACCTCCCGCTAATTAGGGTGATTGCGAGAAATGAATGGCGCGAGTGTTTCGGTCAGGTTTTTGATGGATTTTAGCTAAAGTGAGGTTTCATGTAATTGGTGTCTGAATAAAATATTGGATACTTTTCAATAAAGAAAACCAGTGATCAATCCAAATACAAAGCGACAAAATATAGCACCATTAAGTACGAGTATTAAAAGTTGGAAAAAAAACAGTTGATTTTAACTTCATACACTAACTAGTACTAGGTTTTATTTACTTATCCCAAAACATGCAAAAAAAATTGACATGACTTTTCCATTCATAAACATTGATGAAAGTCTCAAAAAGGGCAAATGTGACGAGGAACACCTAGCACAACAGGTTCTACGAGCTGGATAATTTTTTTTATAAGTTATGTGATCTTCATCATCTATGTTGGAGTCAGCTTCCAGTCTAACCGGATGCAGCTGGATACCAGTATTTTACATGGAGCGACTACCTATCTGACCTCTACAACCCAGTGAGTACTAGATATTACTAACATAAAACTAATTGTCAGACTTTATGGCCACGACTCTCAAAGATTCCAGCCGAACCAACGGGTTCACGTGCTCTCCGAGGCACGGAGCAGACTCGGTATGAAATGGGTGGTTGCCCAGCCACGCACCAACCCAGGAATGAGGGGTTGATATTGATGAATGTTAAATGATGTGTATTTGCAAGTAAGTTTTTACAAACACTTTCAGACGTCATTTTTTAAAAACTAGATGGGGCCTTCGTACCTGGCTACTCTGAGAAGAAACAGCCGAAACAAACTCAAAGGTCATAGTCTCTTTTAAAGTCCAGACAGTGCTCAATTCCAATGAGGACTATCCAGATTAGTGTCTGAGATGTCTTTCGAAGAAAAAACCACACAGATTTGAGTGGACTTGTCCAGTCAGTGCAAGCATTTATCATGTAGCTCGACCTATTATTGATAGTCACTAAAATAATTTCACAAAACAGGCACATGTCGCTTCTACACACTACATCTGTGTCCACCGTGTTGATTCAATCAAACTTGACAGCACAAAGTCGATGTGGGTTGGACAGTCTACTGATGATCGATTTTTCCACCCCCTCGTGTAAATAGCGTTATGAATAACTGGCTAATGCAGGCTCACTGGCGTAGTAGCCTTCACAAATATACTGGTAATCGTATTTGTTGGTGCTAGGCACTTGTTTGGGTAAACAGAGCTTTCTTGCTTTGTGGGCCATTAGTTCGTTGGCAAGGATTTTTTTGTAGGCTAAAGTAGTGTTGGTCATTCACATAAGTAATAGGTGTGATAATGAACCATTTTAGAGATGTTCAATCAATGGAATGAGATTCACAGTTCATTCAACTGTTCATGGTAAAACACAAAAACAATAGTTTCTAGTGGAAATCCTAAACTTTTCGTTTCTAAAACTAAATTTTTGCTGCACTACAAGACAGAGTCTGAATGCCCATTGTCAGATCCTACTAATATTATAGATGCAAAAGTTTGTGAGTATGGTTGAATGGATGGATGTTTTACTCTTACTCTTACTCTTACTACTTTACTCTTTCACGCAAAAACTAAGAAAAAAATTTGAATGTTTTGCACTGGATTAACGCATAGTGTAGTGTTTATCCCGGTAGTAAGGATAAGTTATTATAAAGCGCTCGTCCTCTCTCTATTTATTTAAAAAATAGCTGTACCCGACAGGGTCCATACTTGTTTCTATTACTCTATTTACCACAATACATTATGGTTAAAGCAATAAACAATTTTGATTTGATTTGATTTGATTCGATTTGATTTAAGATCCCATGGGACAACTATCAAACTTCACGCGGGCGAAGGCGCTGACCGAAGCTAGTACATATTATAAAATAGTAATGTTAAACAGAGGTCATGATTTTCATACAACAATCCAACTTTCGCAATCAAATAAAATCCTCTCATATCAGCCCCGCTACACCTCCAGAGCCAGCATGACTGCACTCAATCACACCCAAGACGCAGCTCCTCAACCCTCTCCTACTTAATTGACGTTCCACTCCATCAAAACAACCTTAAACATTTCAACCAACACAAACCCAACTGCAGAACGAACGAAATACAACCGTACAACAACACCTTTTAAATTCAATGCGACTGCAAGAAAAAAATTGCAGAAAATTTGCATTCTGCTGCAAATAAGTGTGCTGTGGAAATCATCAATTATGACCCGTATTTGTAAGGAATAAGGGTTTTGATGGATGAAATAGTTATAGTTGATGCTGAGATATGCAGCTGTCATCAGGATATCATACGTCACCGTTGAAGTGTCAAAGAAAAGATGGTCGATGGTAGTTGAATGTGGGAAAGAAAAAGGTAAGGTCAAAATGGCAATGCACTTTTCTGATTATTTACAAAACTTGTTTCTGTAATAAGATATCGTGTGTTAATCTTTTAAGTCTCTAAATTATGTGACATGAGGTCTGGACATAATATATTGAATTTTATAAATTATGATAGATTTGTCATTAATTGTTTGGCGTGCACATTATTTAGAGGCAAGCTGCAGTTTTAATGAAATCAATCAATTTTAGGTAGATTTCCTTTTTTTGAAAAAAAAAAAATCTACCTATTGGTCTCTCACCTACGGGGATATATATGAATACGTATGTATATGGGTGACAAGCCAAATTTAGCCACACTCTACAGGTCGCAATTATGAACCGATTGCTTTCAAACTTGGCCAAAAAATCGAAACGGTCAAAACTTAGGCTAAGTTCGTGAATGGGCGGAATTCGTCCATGGGGGGTGGCGGGGGGGCGGTTTTTCTAAAATCAGTTTTTTGGCCATAACTTTTTTCCTATGGAAAATTTTTGAACCGTTTCTCATTTTTATCATTTTGAGTACGAATACGGACATCTTTAAATTAAAACTTTTTTGATGCAACCCCTAAATTGGGGAGGGGGTTGAATATTCCTAATTTTTTGCGAAAAAAAATCATATCTCCGAAACAGTAAACATTTTCAACGTCGCAAATATTTTTTTTTGAAAGCAAATTGTTTACTTTACAATTGTTACCTTCAAAGTTTAGCGATAAAACTTATACTTTTCGAAATAAAAAATTATAACTAAACATTTGAGGGCGTTTCCATGCTAAACTCTTATGAGAGAATTTAAAAAGGGTAAACTTTCCATTACAGGACAACGATTTTGAAATCATATTTTTTTTTGTAGATTGTACACATAAGTACAACTCTTTATACAAATTTTCAATAGTCGGACGCTCCAGCACCTTCTTCGAAATCTACCTCCTCCTGCGGCTTGCCGGAGGGATTTTTTTTAGTTTATGTTAAGGATTATTTCTAAAGTTATATTGCAAATCCTATCACTCAATTGGTTTTTCTTCTAGTCTTAACATTTTTAGGAAGATTATACTTACAAGGATTTATTTTATTACTACGTGCATTTCATTAAAGAACCCAAACAGTAATCTTGATTCCAAAACAAGCCATTAAACACCACATCTTTAACATTAACGACGACCATTAAAAATCCTCAAAACTTTTCAACAATCTTCTAAAACACCCGCAAAGTCTACAGAAAGCGCCCAAATGCACTGTGTGACAAACTGTATGTCGCTCGACAAAAATAGTCAACGATGTTTGACAAATAGCTAACAGATGTCGCTTCACAAATGGGAGGTCTACGCCACTTTTTTTTCCTCGCGGTTCGCGCCTCGCAACACTTGGAGAGCAATATTCGGCGATTGTTTTGAAACTTGAAACAGAAGTTCCCTTATTGTGAATGGTCGTGGAAAACTCTTAATAAGATAGCTCTGTGTGTTCGGTTTAGCTTTAGATATTTCTTTTTGTCTGGGAATTGGAGGAGTTTTGTAGCAGTGGGTACTGGGGCCTGGTTCGGTGTAGACTTTAGTATTTTTTGAAGTCTTAACTGTAGTAACTTATGAGATCAGGGAATCCTTGTGAAAAGCTATTGATAGCGTCTATTCATAGTGCAGACTAAGACCATTACACGAAGCTATACATTGAAACGTCAAAGAAATGACATTCAATCAACCTTGAAATATACAGGTGCTTCCCTTAGTCAACTTCAAACAACTCATCAACCATCCAAAATTACACGAATCGTCCGCAAACAACATAAATCGCTTTAATACGAAACCGCGCGGAATCAATCTATCAATCAATAAATCGCGCTAAAGATTGAGATATTCCACTCGGGGGGCGAGACTGGGCTAGTGGAGGTGAAAGGGGGGTGTTGGGGGTGACAGGGAGGGGTCTGTTTACCGCGCCCGTGACGGATATATCCCTCGTAGACACCCGTCAATCATCCACGATATGATGAGAATTAATATTTCACGAAGATATTACGACGACCGATGAGTCTTGATATTTAAATGCGGGTAATAAGGACCGGTGTGATGTGCCTGTTGTTTTATGAAGTAGGATGATTTGAGGATTATGATGTAGAAGTTAATGTGGAAATGTTTACCTAAATGATGTCTCAGAAAAAGTTGGTTAGTCTTATCAATAGTACATTTTGATACAAGTGGAGAAAGTCTGTTATTGTAGTTCGAGGCTGAATTAACACACGAGCCGTAGGCGAGGGTGTTTTTGAGCCGAGAACTGCAATAACTAATGTCCACGTGTATCAAACGACGTTTTTTAATACACTTTTGAAGAAATAAACTAAAAGAATGTAAAATATTTTTGGGTCATGAATTATGAGACTATGATTTATTTTTTCAAGTACTGTTACTAAAGCGTACCTACTTGTAGAAAATATCCAATACTTCACGTTACTTCAAATCCAACAAAGTTCACATTTCTCACATTCGATCAGAAGCACTTCTCAACTACATATTTCAGAAAAAGTAAAACAAAATTACATCAGAAAGTTGTACTAGAAGTAGAAATGTGTAAACAGCTAGGAAATCAATCAAGTCGGACTTGGGGGTGCAGGTTGGGGGTGTCAGGGGGCGTCGCGGGATATTGCGGGGTGTCGTGAGACCCCTTGACCCGTGCAGTAGACGCGTGACGGCTGACTGATGGCTTTCACGGGACATTGTTGCAACAGACTGCTTAGTATGGAGTGAAATGTTGGTTTTGGTGGTAAGGATAGATAGCGGTTAGGAAGGTGTTTGGTAAACTGATGTAAGTACTCGTATGATAAGTGAAGGGTAGTAACAGTTCAAAGCGGGCGTTTTGGAACTACCGATAGATGTGAAAACTAAGTACTGAAATCTATGTCTGCTACGGGTTGTGCCCCGTGCACGCCTACGCCGCTACGCCGTAGCGGATCGACTACGAGTGCTAGGTGACAGTCAAGTGAGTTCCATGATTTTTGTTCACCGAAATAATGCTCAACGCGTCTAAAGAAGCTTTCCCGCGGCTTCGGTCGAGTTAATTGATTATTTGACCATCAATTCGAAAGATACATGACGCTATCTTTTATTAGAAGAACGCTTTTGTTGTTTGCCTCGGGCTCAGTACTTTTCATCGGGATGAAAGATACCCTATGTCCGTTTATATACACCTGACAAAGTATATGCAAAATTTCAGCATGATCGGTTCACTGATTTAGGTGTGAAAAGGTAAAAAACAATCTTACTTCCGCATTTATTTTGTTAGTTAAGATAAGGTTTGTTTTGTCAACTATATCTTTGCCACATGAAATGGCCAGGATCGTGATCAAGAAACCTGAGTGCCAATTTGAATTACCTATAACTTATTTCACGACATAAGTAATCAGCCCTTGCCTAAAAGTTCGTTAAATCGGAACTTAGAAACAAATTACCGCGCTACTCCCGTAGCGGACATCCCCATACAAATAATTATCATCATCAGCCTATTAATGTTCCCACTGCTGGGACACAGGCCTCCTCTCTATGAGAAGGAATGTGCTATATCCTCCACGCGGGTCCAGTGTAAATTGATAGATGTCACATGTCTTAAAATTTTTGGTTCTAGGACATGACGGTTTCCTCTTGATGTTTTCCTTCACCGTTTTGAGAGTAGTGGTGATGAAATAAATTACACAAAGTAATGCCACTGTCTTGGTTCGAACCCACGACTTACTGTTCGTCACCTACAAATACTATACCTATATGTAGTGAAGTATCTTTCAGTGTCCGTTCCACAAAAATTTGACTGATCCTCTATATGAATTACTTACTTTACATTTTCCAAAAGTGACTGATCCTTCCTCCTTTCACAAGAACTAATAAACCTTAAGGGGCCGGCGGAGCATGCGTTTTTCATACAAACGTAATACCAAAATAATATGAAAATCAAACATATTCTTAAGGTTGTGTGTATTTATTTCGATTGTATTACAGAATATCTATGTTCCCAAATGTATTTTTTGAGAGGACAATGATACAAAGACGAGATATGGGGAATTTAAAATTTCTATAGAAAACTTATTTTTCTTATAACTCTTGTTAAAATCAGTGTCTAATCAAAATATATATTTGGGAACCTAGATATTCTGTAATTCAATCGAAATAAATACACACTACCTTAGGAATATGTTTCATTTACAAATTATTTTGGTATTACGTTTGTATGAAATACGCATGCTCCGCAGGCGTCTTAATCTTCATAATTATTTCTGTACAAACACACCAAGCTCTCCTTGCATAACCTCGAAACTCATAAATGGTTAATGACATTAATATATCAAAATTATTTGGGCCAATAAAACGAGCGGTACCAAGACATTTATTGCCATATTTAAAAATAAATCGCATCAATCAGTTATTATGTTAACTGCCTTGAGTTTGTTATAAAACTTTCCTTCGTGCTGACGTGTTGATTTAAAAGAAAATAGATGCCACAGAGTATTAAATTGGCAGAAGCGACACTAACATAAAATATAAAAGATTTTAAAATGCACTTTTACAGCACAGAATAATGAGTTAATATGTTAGTCATTTACAATTTACTGAAGGTTATAGCAAGGACGGCTATTTTCACCTTCTTTGAGCACTAATAAACAACATAAAATTAGCATATCGGTGAAATTAAAGCGTTGCAGGTTGAAGTTGTAAATCAGAAGTAATCACTTCATCGGTTGCCGTATACTTAGGCTTAGGTACTTGCCTAATAATAGTTTACGTAAGACCCAATGCATAGCTAAGACGTAACTTTGCATATTTCTTATACTGTGTTGTTTGCTACAGAGATCGTTTTCCCTTATACTTTTACTTAGAAAACTTTCAGTCAAATTGTTATCATCACGCAACACTATTAATTTTACTTTGCGTACACTTTATTTGCATTTGCAAAGATTTTCATGATACAGAAAGGTTGAGACAAATAAATTGATTCTTGTATATGTCACCGTAAAATTGTCAAACCGGTTATATTACAATATAACGTGTATCTCTCTAGCGATATTGTAATATCTCGAATTATTGTCAACTGAACATACGGAAGTATCTCTGCCCCCATAATCGGGACTTGGGGCACCCCCCCCTTAGGTTAGTTAAGTTCCTTTAAACCCTGCACCCGGAAATAGGGGCCCCGCGAAGCGGGGCTCCGTCGACTACGCTTTTTAAGGGAATATAAAGTGTTTTAAGGTTAGGTTATCATAATCGGTATTTCTCAGGAATGGTACAATATCTTTGCATGAGAGTTATACCACTGGACAAGGGGGACCCCTCCTTCCCTCCATACCGCGTGAGTTGACTACCATCGCATGCATTTTACGAAAAATAATGCGTTTTGTTGTGAGCAGTATGTTCATTTGACAATATTTCGAGATTTTACAATATCGCTAGAGATATTACAATATAACCTTTTTAACAATTTTACGGTGACATATACATGTTACTTTTGACAAGTGACTTCTGCAAGTTGTCTCTCGGCTAAGACGGATCAAATAAATATTCCACCCTGTCCAATGCCTGCCCCAAAAGTGGGCACCAGAATCAATTAACGTGAAAAAGTAAACACCGTCACTCAATAACCCATATGGACAGTGTTGTTTGAAATACAGAACCATTTGATTTTACTAAAATTGTAAGCATTTCTCTTTGTCCACAAGTAGGACATCTTGGTCAATTGGTGCATAAAATACATGTCAATCGTCTGCCCCGTCTACATTACTTCTTACTCTACGTCATGTGATATTGATTGGTCGACTGCACTTGACATAATTGTGTATGTTAGTGCCGAGGTCGCCATGTTTTAGGACATAATTGTCATTAAACGAGCTATTATTAATATTTATTGAATCATTTACATGTGTAAATGTATGTTGACAAGTTAGATAAAAAAAGTAGTACAAAATAGTAGTATAGAGTTATAATACATCGTGAAGAAACCGACATGTCCTAGAACCAAAAAATTCGTAGACGTGTGACATCTACCAATCCGCACTGGGTCCGCGTGGTGGATTATAGCCCATTCCCTCTCATTGAGAGGAGGACGTGTCCCAGCAGTGGGAACATGAATAGGCTGATGATGATGATAGTAGTTATAAAATATAGCTCAGTATTTTTTAGACCTGATATTTGTGTCAGTAATGCCATGTAAGTGCATAGAATGGGCATTCTATGCACTTTTGTGCTTCCATTGTTTTGTGCTCCGCATAATGGTTTGGTGAAACTAGTTCGTATAAAATATCAGTGCCCGGTCCACAATTTAACTGCGTGTTCTACTCACAAACATAATGAAAGTGTTTTTAAAACATTTCTTATTAAGTGCATGCTTGCATTGCAGAGTATTACACAATACCTGTTATCCGGCTTAAAAATAACTAGACCGGCCCATTAAAAATATTATTAAACAGCTTTAACACACATTGTAACAGTCGAAATAAGCACAGACGGTCGTCCCTGACACGTCGCTCAATTAATACCCGCTATACGTCAATTAAAACCAAAATCTGTCAATCATTTAACTGACAGGCCATGGAATAACAAAAGTTCAGTAGGACCATTTGGGACAACATACGTTGTGGAAATAAACAATCGTTTAAAGTCCTAGCAATTGTCTCTTTTATTGTTTTTTTTCAATTAATTATGTAAGTACAAATTATAGTCGCTTATCTTAATGCGTGTACAAAATAAAAATGATTCAACTGAAAAGTTTCACTGCCATCCGTTGTTGGTAAAGCTGAACTCGACATCTATACATACTCAATCATTATCACTACATATTATAAAACAAAGTCCTTCGCCGCGTCTGTCTATCTGTCTGTCTGTTCGCGATAAACTCAAAAACTACTGCACCGATTTTCATTGTGCTTTCAGTACACATGTAAATTTTATATTTAGTTGCAGAATTTTCTTAGTTTTAATATTTGTTTCGGTAGTCGCCGACACTTAAATAGTTATTTTGAAACTGTGGTCTTCACAGATTGCAGAGCCTTCATGACACCTCATTGCTACGTGATACATGCGACGGATGAGAGTGTTACGACTCATTTATAAAAGTGAGCCTTCTGTAACCTGTCTACTCTGTGGCCAGACAGACAGACGTCAGGACTTATCATATTAATCAATCAACCACACGATTCGTTATTAATTAAGTATTTTTGTTCGTCGTTTTTATGTTACCTTGTTTTAATTCGTGGGACTGGGAATGACTGGCTTACCTGGGGAATAAAAAAAGCATTATTATTAAGTGAAACGACAATATGTATAATTTAATTTAAAGTATGGCTAAGTTTTGATGAAGATATTGTATTGAGATTTCAAGAGATTGATCGACCTGCAAGCGTAAATATCTATAGTCCCCGCTACGAAAAGTTATAAATTTTGTAAGTAAACACACATTTGAGTTCGCAATCTTTGGATTAAATAAAAAAAATGACAGCGTCGGTGTGAACTTACTTCAAAATAGCGCCCCAAATTTTTACGTTTCTATCCAAGATGTCAGATGAGTTCCTGTACCACAAATCATTAGACGACAGCGCTTTATATCGCCAAAATATAACCCGACCAAGTGAAATTGCTCGTTAGTGTCGTATTAAACGTAAGATAATTTGAGTTGATTGAATTTAGGGGTTTATTGTAGATTGAATTGTCGCTACATATCGTGGTAGAAATTCTTTGAGATGATGATGATTGGGCACCACACCCAGCCAGGAGCAAGTCTGATCCGGACAAGCCGGATACACCAGGGGGCACGATTTTGTAAGGAAAGACATGCTCTGGGATGGGAGAGGAAGCCCGACCAACCGCAGCCAGTCGGGCACAATCAGCCGACTATGCAGCCTAGAGCCAATATAGGAATAGTGGTAAAGACGGGTACAATCCATAGGAATGAGCATTGGTGTTTTGATCTTCGTTTGATTGTTCTCTTCTAGCATTGGAGAGGCATTCTTTAAATTATAGCTTCTCGTGCCGTGGATTTTAAATGAACGCACATCTAAATAGTAAAAAACTACTGTCGCTGGTTGGTCTGGTGGTCGCAAACGCGACTTTTGAGCATGAGGTTCCCACGGTTGGGTTAGGTTCCCAGGTCGGGCAGTGTTATTGGGTTTTTCCATCAGGAATTTCTCAGTAGCAGCTACGGGGTCTAGATCTGTGCCCGGTTGGTGGCAATAGGCTCGCTCCCTATTAAAAGGGACTTAAACGACCCGAATGACCCGAATGGCGTAGCGGTAGTGGGGCTGCCTTACGTTCTTAGGGTCCTGGGTTCGAATCCCGGTAGGAGCAAATGTTTGTGAGATGAGCATGGACATTTGTTTCCGAGTCATGGATGTTTATATGTATAATAAGTATGTATTTACAAACAAAAAAGTATTTAAGTAGTATATCAACTATCTGGTGTCCACGACACAAGCTTTGCTTAGTGTGGCACGAGATGGCGCTGTGTGTTAATGTCCAGCGATATTTATTTATTTATTTAAACATAACCGAGGAAATGTTTGGTGTTTAGGATTGGGTGTATGATAACCTAACCTAACTTTTTGCGGCTTACAGGTGTAATGTTGTTGTTATACTTATTAAAAAGGCAGCACCTTTTGGCGTCATACAGGACTAACAATTTAGTTTAATTTTTTGTTGTAGTTTTTCTTGTTGGGCTCGTTATATTTCCTTTGTTTTCTTTTCGTATTTTTTTTTTACTGTGGTTCTGTGTGAGTCCAATAAACACTTTTTCTTTCTTTCTTTAAAAAGTCCTTCACGGGGTTTACTCAACTTGTAGGTTCTTTCAAGAAAATTTCAGGGCGACTATATTGTTTTATTGATTAGGTAAGTACCAAAAATTGTCATGAAACCTTTGGCCTAATTTAGTGGTTATAACAACATACTCTTCATTATATAGTAGAAAATGTAGAGAATCACCTAAGTAGTTATGTTGTTACTCAGGTAATGAAAGCCTCCAAATAATTACGCAACAGAACGGCTGAGCTAAACCGTCGTATTGACAACAATGCCGGTAGCGCCACTGACAGCCTGTCGATCCAGTAGACTGTTTTCATCGTCCGTCTTATTGTAACCATGACGTAAATATTGACAAGCGTTCGTATTGTTACGATAAAAGTCCTTATTTCATCAGGTTTTTATACCAAAGCTACCTGACGACTCGAACAAGTGACGGGCACATTTCATTCATATCAATTCTTTTTTCATTTGCAGGTACGGGTTCAAAACGATCCACTAAAATACATAATAAACTACTAGTAATACAATAAATAAAATATTACGCACAAAAAAATCAATGTTGTAAAAGAAAATTTTACCAACTACCCGGTCGGCCGATAAAAAATAATGCCATTTACACCGTCCGACACCGCGGCGGATTCGACTTATAGTCACTTGGCCCGCTTCGTTATTGCCGTAACAAAATGGCCTATCTTCCCTCTCGCTCGCACTCACGAAAAACCCATATAGAACAATGCGGGCGTAGTAAAATTTTATTGGAAGCACACGTGGGGTACATCCCGGGCCGGCCTGCATAATGCAGAAGCACGTTAGCTAAAAAGAAAGATAACTGCATATTTATACAATCGGTACGCGATATTTCGTTGCGACCGTCACTGTAAAGTGTGGAAACGTATCGGTAGCAACCAGGCTAGACTAGTCTGCAGCAAAAATTTATACGTTTCAGATGTTTGATGGGGAAAATTTGACTGGAAATTTAGAAACTTTTTGGCAGTTTCAGTTTCTAAGTTGTCCGTCCTTATAATACTTTTAGTGACCTTGAATAATATTGATGTGCAATTTACCAAAATAACAGTTGCAGTTTGAATAATCTCACTCTTAATAATTATCGTCCAAAGCCATTGGTAGATAAATCAAAATGCTAACATAAACAAAATACAAGCACTAAACAGACCAGCAATTAAACATGTAACCGATAGGCCATTCTCGTACCCTTTAAACTTCACCACTACAAGTTTCCACTTCTATATCTGGGCAGCACTGGCGTCACTTAAAATCTAGTACAACCTACAAAGGAAACCAGCTTGCAAATAAACAAGGCTATTTTAAACCGCTTTTTTCCGTCTATTAAATAAAGTAGCACCCGCTCCGGGCGCCGCCTCGTATGTTTTCACCATAGTGTTCGATTACAATTTAATGCATTGCATTCGCACTCAAATTCAAAATCTTAAACGTTCACACGGAAAAATCGACCTTAGACCTTCGTGTTTAGAATTTGAATTTAATCGTGTTGTCCCCTTGGTGCCTCGTGTCCGTGTTGTGGTACAATCAACTTTATTTCTTTGAACGTAAAGTTTGTTTTGGATTGTTTTTATATGTCGTATCGTAGTCGTTTCGCTGCATTACAGTGTAGTAGTGACATCGGTCGCTACCATTATTTCTTTTACAACAAAACTAGTAGTTTATTGGTTTCGTGTCTCATTAGAATCGTTGTGGGCGGTTTATTTTAGAGCTTTTAATATTTTTACACCTCTAGCCAGAAATATACAGTGTAAACTCGATTATTTTTATTGCTCTCCTCAACTTCATTCAGATTACATCATTCGTTTTATGACCGAATAGTCCGCACTTTGATGGATATGATCATGGGAGTATATTTACGTTGTTTGAAGAGCTTTGGTCTGGTGCATATTCTCATCAAAATCAATTAAAACATCGAGTTTCTGAATCCATCATTATCAGTCTATTTATGTTCCCACTGCTGGGATACTTTACAGGCCTCCTTCCTATGAGAGGGAGTATCCGGAATCCAAGAAACTGATATTAATGACTCTCAGGAGCCAATAGTCAGACAACTATCACTAATGTGCGGTTATCAGTAGATAGTAGAAGACTAGAAATTGTTTGATAGGATTGTTTTTTTTTTCATGTTGCAACCCTATTGACGCCTTGTGACGCAGGCTATTGCCCAAATATTTGAGTAACACGTAATCATTCAACAGTAACATACATTTAACGTGTTCTGACCTCACCAACAGCAAATAATTTCGTTACAAAAATGCTATTTAGTATCTCAATAAAACTGTCTGGATTGCTAATTTGATTTATTTATCGTATTATTAGTTGTAAAGAACGCGTCTTGAAGACAAATCTTGATTTATGCCCCGCCATCTGCGTTAAGGATGTCAATCGACTAAGAGTTGGCGCGCATGTTGCGATTGTCGGCAACTTTTAGTGGATGGGTGATTTGTGGGGCTGTTGATAAAAGACATCATTGTATATTGCATTGAACTTATAATAATTAACTAGCACTTTGCTCGCGACTTCGCCCGCAGAAATTGTGATAGCTCGGCTAATTTTCATGATATTAATATAATTTATAACCTACATTACTTCTTAATAATGAAGCTTTATATTGGTGAAAAAATGGTTAAAATCGGTGGAGTAGTTTCGGAGCTTATTTGGTACAAACAAAAAAATCTTTTCCTCCTTAATAATATTAGTACAAATCGTGCTTGCAAGTGGTTATATTTTTAGGAACATGGATAAAGTTTACAAGCTTCGTTTTCAGCAAATATACGTTTTGTTGGCGTGACTCAATAGAATAGCTTGACTGTGTGAGAGTTGATAATTATGGTTTCATGTGGGGATGACAACTAAATGTAAGCTTCCACAGATCCGCATCGGACGCATCGCATTAAACGGATCGTAGTTTTTTCACAGATCGCTGGAATCTGCACATCGGCAATGAAATAGCAGATTCGAACGATCCGTTTGATGCGATGCGTCCGACGCTTACGATGCGGACATATTATGGACGCTTACCTTAAAAGAGAAGTATGGAAATATACATACTGCACCGAAATAAACTAAATGAGATGATGGTAGAAGATTACTGAATGTATGCTGAAAGTCGTGTGCACATTAACACTGATCCTTGAGTAAGCGAGAGAGTCCAGGCAACTTTTCCGTATGACAAAAGTCGCTTAGTGTTCAACTTCACTATTAAAATAAAGTAAACCCAATTTTTCCTCAATTTCATAAAATGACATCACCCCAAGAGTGATGTCTGACCATCGTATGAATCAGCATCACTGGTGTTTTTCCATATGTCACCTCTCCTGACACCTGTCTACTCATATTTATGGCAAAAATATGATAATTCAACGCAAAGTTTATATTTCTTTAGATTAATAATATAAACGAATCGCTTATGTCACTCATATTCTGATTAATTAGGCATATAATTAGTATGCTGTGTTTATTTCTAAAAACACAAAGAGTTATAGTGTTTTTGATTTGTTTAAGTCAACTGTGAATAATGATGTACAAGTAAGTTGTAAAACTTTTGAATAACATCGTACTGCTAATTTGTAGTTGCTGCAAAAATAATGGAAACGATCTGGCTTTTGGAAGAGCCAAAATCCAGCAGCATTTCCAAGCGGTAGGTTGACATCAAGGGTCGTCTAACGAAGGACAAAAATAAAAGAATTACCTGATACTTTAAGCTGATTAAGCCGGTAAACAAAATCAAGCTTTGTCACAATAGTGCCTGCACCGAATTTATGCATTTTAATTGGAATTAAAAATGACACATCAACCTCAAAATGTTTAACCTTTGATTCACATTTTTATTGATACCTAGCTCTATAAATTGACCAAACAGGTTGACAGCCCACCTTATTTATGGGTGACGATGACCCGATTTCCTGACCTGACACAAAAATCTAAGTTTTTTTTACGGTGTTTGTTTTTATGTGCTGATTGTTTACTAATAATCGACCGAAGGGCTCGTGGCTCAGAAATTGAAACCAGAAATCGTGTGAAACAGTTACAGGGTCTTGAAGTTATACACTCGCTCAATACAAATACTGGTATTCAGTTGCAGCTGCATCCAGTTAGACTGGAGATCGATCCCTACATAGGTAGTTGGATTTTTTTTTTTTATAAATCAAAAAAAACTCGACTGCGTAAAAACTAATCACGTATTTTTAAAATTAGTTTTTACGCAGTCGGATTTTTTGTTTTTCTTTAAATTATTTTTTTTTTATTTTATACTTTTTAGTTACGAATAAAAACTTAAATCAATAAGTAGTAAGTAAGAAAATTAGCGAGATTTTATTTTTCGTTAAACAACTTTAAATCGTTATATATCCTAAACTATTATTTAAAATGAAAAATGATAATAGGAACCTAAATACCTATTCAACGACACCCCACTTGACATAGCTCATCGACTTTTTTTTTTTTCATTTTGTTAATATGGCGTCTGGTTGTTGATGTTGTGGCGTTGATTACTGTCATGTATTGACAGTAATCAAAATTCTCCACAGCGACACTCGCAAGTTTAAGACGAATCGATTGACGTAAAGATATTTTATTTATTTATTTTATAAGAATTATCAAAATCGGCCTACGCACTTGGTCTCTAGAACGCCACATAGAAACAAACATACATCCTCTGCGTCGCGCAGTCGGGTAAAAAGCAAGGCATATCAAATTATAATGACTTACTTTACTTCGGACAAATCAATTATTTATTGTGTAAATCAAACATATTCTTAAGGTAGTGTGTATATATTTCGATTGGATTGCAGAATATCTATGTTCCCAAATATATATTTTGAAAGGACAATGTATACTTAAAGAATTTAAAATTTAAAAGAATTGAAAACTTATCTTTCTTATAACCCTTGTTTAAATCAGTTTCCATTCTCAGTCTCGTAGCTAGCGGTAACAAACTGAACTTGAAATATCCTATCCGCGTCACCTACATGTCTCTCGGAGGACTGTGATTCATAGATAAAACAAAGAAAGCTTTTCTCAGACGTTTTTTGATTTGTTAGCATAATAACAGATTCGCTTTACGCCAGATTTGCGTTATGACCCTGGTCCGTAAGCTAAATGTCATACAGTTAGAGAAAGCAACCTTCCGTTCTCTGTTAGTAAGTTATTGAAAATAGCCGTAAAATATCCAAAACAAAATTCCCTTATATATCAGCATGCTCGTAGTATAACAGCACCGAGACCGATCGTGGACAAATGGTCCAGGTGTAAGTGAATAATAATGACACGGTGAGGAGCTGACGCGAATATTTCGGTCACGTCTGACGCCGTATTAATGGTGACTCATTTATATCGGTCGAGTTGGAGTCAGCTGGTGTCTAGTTGATTGTGACGTCATGTTTTAAGTATTTTGATGGGACAGTACAATGGTCTTTTAATTAAATTGTACTTTGTTGTATTATTGGCGATTTTTTCTGGAATTTTGTTTGGAACTTCAGATTTAGGTGATGATTATGGTTATCACACTGTTATGCATGGTTTTTTACAGCTTAAGGCTTGACAAAGTGACATTATAACAGTAATTACGATAGTTGAAAAAAAAGAAAAATGTATTGAATACTGTTTAAACCCTCTTGAAGAAATTAAAAACGCTTTGAAAGCAATTTCTTCTTGTCTAGGAACCTCATAATAAAAGTGTAAAAGTTTCCTTGAAGACTGTCTGCAGATATTCCCATTTTATAATTACTTGTAACGTCACGATCTATACCACAACAAGAAAGTCGGAAGGTGTAAACCGGCTTTTATCATAAGTGCTACTAAAATTATCTAAGAAATATTTCCGAACGACAAAACCTAAAAATATCTCAAAAGCGTGTAAACCTCATTACAATTTCAGAGTACTATAATATAAATAATGTTACCAAAACATCTTGTGCCCTGAGTCACGACAGTTGCGCGGGGAAACGCGGCGTTTCGCAACGCTCATGTGAAACGCTATAAAACTGAATTATATCTATACAAAACTGTGTGTTTATGTCTGTTTGTGAATCGTAAATTTGTCTGCTAGTGTGAATTAACTCGAAAGCTATTAGGTTAGTTTTATAGCTTTTTTATATTCACGCTTTTTATACTTTGTAGGGTAAGTATAGCTGAAGACCCCGGCGCACTTGTACGCACGGAGAAAAAAATCTAGTTTCCTTAAACAGAATATTGTAAATTTGACTTGATTTTATTGTATTATATGTGACAACTATCACTTGTTTACACATTAATAGAATATTCTACTTCTTTACAACATCATTTCTCGTTCCTATTACCCACTTACCTAGTAACGTAGAAAACAAATTTTGTTTAGTAGGCAAAACCTACTTGTAGCCATCATTAGAGGACATTTTATCAGATATTTCAGTAGTGTCGAAACGCCCAATAATCTCTGTTTACTATGTGTAGTATTAAGAACATCAGATTTTTTATTAGTCTTAATTATCATTATAGCGGACTGAAATAATCAACTATTTCTGTTTACTATATGCAGTATTATAGGAACAAATAATTATTGTGGCATGCTATAAAGAGTATGTTATGTTTACTATTCATATTGTAGAGTTTATCGGCTTATATATTTGTGTTATATTTTAGTGTAATTAATCATTGTTGCGGACTGAAACATAATATATTGTCGAGTGAAGGGAATTACCTACACCACCGAAACTAGCGCCACGTCATTTTATTCATTTACTCCTAAATCAGTTCAAATTGTAAAAATCTAATTCACTACTTCGGTAGGAAAATACTACCAAGTGTTTTCTTACCGAAGTAATACCGAAATAAAATGACGGGTGGCGCTAGTTTCGGTGGTGTAATCCCCATAAACAGAATTAGGTTCAACATGATTGGTAGGTGAGTCTTCGCCAGAATAAAAACAAACTTTTTTTTTTAAATTCGTTTTATTTTAAAATATACTTAACATAAATTATTCTTTTATAAGTTCTGCGTCGAGGAATCTCAATGTTCCCAAAGTTACTTTATTTTCTGAAAAAGAAAAATGTTTAATGTAACATAATAACAGTATAGGTACCTATTTCAGCACATAACAGATTGAGCACATACTTACGAGGACATTCGAGGGTCACTCAAATGGTGGCCAATGGCCATAGAAAAATACACAACATACTTATTACTGGCATCGTAACTCATTTTTATTTTGAGCATTCGGAAAACTAACAGCTTGATTATCAATAAAACAGCAGTTAGGTACTTGAATTATAAATGTAACGAATATTAACTCCGACAAGTGCGGATGCGCGCAGGGCCGCACTTTATGTTGTTCTGTTCACCGTGCACCGCACACTGGCGCTGCGCCTGCCGGCTGCAGCGCAGGCGGCGGCGGAGGAGTGCGGGGGGGGCGCAGTACTTGTGGACAGTACAGTTTTTCGTTACACGTAAAAAATATTCCTAGTAATCAATAAATTTCGAGGAAGTAATTGGTATTAAAAATCCGCTAAAAGGTACGAGGAAATCTAGTACCTATAAATGAATTACGTAAGGTGGACCTTACAGAACGATTTTGTAAACACAATTTTATTATTGGTGTGTTAAACTAGATGATGGTGAACAGAATAAATAAATATTGTAAACATCGCAATGATTGAAGAGTGTTGTAAACTAAATGCATATTTTACTCTGTAACAATTAGATGGTTACCAAAACGACATCAGAGTTTCCGTGTACTAGAATATTTTAACTAGAATATTCTAGTGTTAATAAAAATATGACTTGCTGTTATAAAAAAAAAATCTGTTAACCGTAGCTGAAACCTTTTTTCCTACACCAGAATCATAACTACTATACAATCTGGTAATATTTTTTTCTCCGTGCGTGTTCGTGAAATCTTTGGATATCACCTATAACATCACTCATCTATATATATACCTATATATATAGATGAGTGATGAGTTTTATGGTATTCTGAAAATTTTGCCAAATTAAGAAGATCGGTAAAAGTAAACCGTGAAAACAAAAACAGCAACTGTGACTTCATAAATTAAATTTTAAATATTTTTTCATTTTACAAACAAATAGTGTGATAACGTGGAATTTTCTATGACATAATAAATTTAAAATAATCATCAATAAACAGCGGAACAATCGGCTCATAATCGAAGACAAAACAGGTCATTCTAGAAGTAACAGTTGCGCGATGAAAACGCCGACAGCTTACCGCGACCAGTCGTAAACCTGTCGCATGGATGACGAATCATTAACGCGTTGCGACTTTTACACGTTCTGGGAGTACATAGCAAGATATGACAGAAAGCCAATTCCACTGAAACCATCAGGCAAAGAAAATCACACTGATATAATAAAGGCGAAAGTTTGTATTGTGTGTGTGTACGTGTGTATGTTTGAGTAACAAACGCACTTTCACGCAAAAACTACAGAACGGATTTGGATGAAATGTAGCACACAGATAGTTTATGACCTAGATTAACACCATGGAAAAAGTTATTCAGTTTGATGGTCCTTAGCCCTTGAATTTGATCAGGATGCAAAGCAACACCCCGGTCAGGGAAACACGATGGAAATTGTAACAGTATTGTTGGATTGACGATTCGAAAAATGAATAGCAAGATGGAGTAAACGAACTTAAGAAAACAGAGAAGAAGAAGGTAATGGAAGTAAGAAGGGAGAGCCTATACAGGGTGTAAACAGAATCTTCACAAAGCCATCAACCAAGCATTCAGTACATCAAACTAAGTAACTCTATGGCATTTAAAAAAAAACAATTTGTGAAAAAGTGGGAACTGGGAACTTTGACCCTCTCTATCTCCGTAACTGGAAGGTTCCCAAGCAGAAGATTGCCAGAGCAGAAAAATGATCGCAATGCCAGGGAGACCAAATGCCTTTCGGTTTCGTCGTTAAGAGTCTGTTTTCACCTTATATACCGGAAGTAGATTGCAATAGCTGAAGGATCCTTATTCCTTGTTCAATCGACTACCCTCACAAGCCAATGCTACATTGAAACTTCTGCCCATTGTCCTGTGGTTTGTCTCCGTCATTTTTATAGCGTTCCGTACATTTTATGTTTTTCTTTTATAAGAATTTATCGTTCACTATTGTGTTGACTAGATTTTTACAATAATGTTTGTGCCAAGAATGTGATTATTAAAAATATAATGAGATTTGAGATGTGGCAGTTTGTTATAACCGTGAAACATGGGTAATGAGGTGGTGTAAGAAATATGAAAGAGAATTTATAAGTGTCAATAGTGGAGAATAATACTGTGTTATACATCTTTTACCTAAATCTTTGCTGTTGCCGGAGAAATCAAAAACATATCTTATTTTGTAGTTTTCAAGACATACGAGATAAGGTAAAGAGTAGTTTATTTGTGATAATAAACCTGTATGACACAAGTATGTTAAATATTCAAAACTTGCTAATAAACCACCTTAAACCTCTGTTCAATAATAATGCGTAGAAGTATAATTGAAGAATAAATAAATAAATTAGAAAAAGGAAATAGATAATTGAAAACTTTGCGTTGTCGAAACTCTCGATCTGTTTATCCCTGTAATTCTGTTCGTTGTCTTTTAATAATTAGGAATAAAACAATCTATTCAATATTAACTGTGACTCAAATATCTTTGAGATTTCATATATTTTAAGTGTGTCAAATGCATACTACACATGCGTTATGAAAAAGCGGTAAATATCAACATGTAGCTAGGGACAAACTTGACTAAAACGATGCAGTTTTCCCAGACATGCAACGCTAGCACAGATTCTACGATCAAGCTGACGAATCTTCGTAATTATTCCAATAATGACACAATTGTAAACATAAATAATCAATGTAAACCAACAAAACCACTAAATAAGTGTCTCCATGTCCACCATTTGTTCTCGCCCACCTCGCCATCAAGCGAAGCGTTATTTTTCATGTTTTACGACACCAAACCATTTGATTTTATGATCGTAAATAACTATTATGATGGCATTTTTGAGAAACGCCCACTGGTGTTGGTCGCGGTTTCTTGCAATGACAATAACATATGTGTGCTTGTTAGAGAGATTTTGATGATTGATGTTGACATGATGTGTAATGACCCCAATACCTGGTGGATCGTGTTTTGTTTCATCTGACACAATTTTGTCCACAATCTTCAAATAGGACACAATAATGCTGCCTAGCCTTTTCCCAATTACGTTGGGGTCGGCTTCCAGTCTTACCGTATGCAGCTATAAACCTGCAGTATTTTACATGTAGCGACTGCCTGCCTGTCCTCCATAACTCAGTTGGTACTGGGTAATAAAGACACTCTTTGGTAAGATTACAGAAGACCTGTATTCAGCAAGGTTACTTGCGAAAACGTAATGATAAAGCGCATCTATATGCATCATCAACGGATCAGGCATACAACAGAAACGACGAACTTATTTTATATTAATTTGTATCGACTGTCTCATTGGTAGCAAGCGCGACTGCCAAGCATGAGGTCTTGGGATCGATTCCCGGGTAGGACTAAGTGCTATTGAATTTTTCTTTCAGGAACATCTCAGTAGCAGCCACAGAGTTTGGATTTTAGCACTGTTAATGGCAAAAGGATCCGCCCCCTGTGATTGTGGGTGTGCAGTGTACTATTACGACGACCCGAATGGCGTAGTGGTAGTGACGCTGCCTTACGTTCTTAGGGTCCTGGGTTCGAATCCCGGTAGGAGCAAATGTTTGTGTGATGAGCATGGACATTTGTTTCCGAGTCATGGATGTTTATATGTATAATAAGTATGTATTTACAAACAAAAAGTATATATGTAGTATATCAACTATCTAGTGTCCACGACACAAGCTTTGCTTAGTGTGGCACTAGGTGGCGCTGTGTGTTAATGTCCAGCGATATTTATTATTTATTATTATTTATTATTAGGTACACTTCTGCCTAACCGTTCAGGATTAACAGGCGTGATGTTATGTATGTTTATGTTTAACATGTTCACATCTATGTTAATATTATAAAGTGGAAAAATTTGTATTTTTGTATGTAACGAATAAACTTAAAAACTACTGGGCCGATTTGAAAAATTCTTTCAGTAATGGATAGCTACATTATCAGCGAGTAACATAGGCTATATTTTATCCCCGTACTCCCACGGGTACGGGAACTATACGGGTGAAACCGCGTGGCGTCCGCTAGTCTATTATCAAAACAGTTGACAAGATGTCAAGGTTAGATTAAGATCTCCTTTGGCCAATAAGATATTCAATCACGTCGTTCAAGCCTGATGAATTGTCGACATCAGTGTTTCTGATGAATTATTTTCCGAGGTCTGTGACATTTTCGTAATTTGACAATTCCAAAATTAATGTTCTTGATTTCTTCTGTTTTAATAAGCAAAATAAACTAATAATTAATTTTATTTACCGATTTCATAGAAAAACTGGCTGTCATAATTCATTTAATTAATTATGATAAAAAGTTAAAATGTCACCAGTGAGAATGATCTATACATCACGTCAGTATGACTTGATCATAAATTATAATATTCTATCTTCTTTGTGTGTCTTCTATTATTATACTAGTTTTATCATACAACTTCGCTTGTTTTGCTCATAGATGTAATAGGTGTCTTATAAACACAATCGATGCCTTGTTCCTTGTGTCTGGTGATCGCAAGTGCTACTACAGCGCACGAGGTCCGGCTCAGACGCGTATTGGGTTATACCCTAACAGAAATCGGCTACATCCCATATTCCGGAGTCTGCATTCGTCCCAAGTAGGCAACAGGCTCGTCCTTTATAAGTTAAATAAACCGGTAAAATAAATTTGATTCATGGATCGTAATGCTAGGATGTGAAGAAGATGGATGAAGAAGATTGCATGCAGCGGAGATGAGAATATTGAGGTGGATGTGTGGTGTGACAAGAATGGATAAAGTAAGGAATGAGTATATTAGAGGAAGTTTCAAAGTTTCGCCAGTGACAGAAAATTTAAATGGAATCGACTGTCTTGGTATGGTGATAACGAGGGGCGAATTGTATGTGACTAAAAGAGTGATAAATATGGGTGGATAGAAGAGGAACACCAGGGAAACGATGGATGTATTATGTGAGGAATAATATGAAAGAAAAAGATGTAAATGATAGCATGACGGTTGGCAGGGGAGAATGGAAGAATAAAACGTGTTGCGCCGACCCCAAGCATCATGGGATGAGGGTAGGAAGATGATGATGATGAAGTGATCCTATGCCCAACCCTTCAAGTACTCCAGGCGTGATATTAAGCCAGCCGGGGCTGCGGGACTGTTCGAAAGAGCGAGGGCGAGGAAGGAACATGGATGGGTTTTAGTTAGTAAAATTCTGACTCTCTCTCCCGCTCCGCCCAGAGCAGAAGTCATTTTGTGATTTCCCAACAGAAAAAAAAGAAGGGCCTGACATTATGTCATCATCATCATCAGCCTATTAACCTGTTGTTCCCACTGCTGGGACACAGGCCACCTCACTATGATGGAGAATGTTATAATCCACCACGCGGGCCCAGTGCGAATTGGTAGATGTCACATGTCTTCGATTTTTTTGATTCTAGGACATGCCGGTTTCCTCACGATGTTTTCCTTCACCTTCATATTATGTAATCATGATAAATAAGAACGCCAGTATTCTAGAATCGCGAATAGCTGTAGAATTCTACAATCCTACTAGGAAGACATATTTCAGTAGGTGACATTAACGGGCTTTCAGAACTTAATGCTGATGGAAATCTTTAAAACACAAAAGTCACTGATATAAAGTTTAAGATTTATTTTGAAATGAAATGTCTGAAATACTGTAAAAGATTCACTCACATACTCGTAAAAAGTACCGATCTGCAGGGTCGACATTAAATTATCTAGCGGTAATGCACGTGGTAGCTATACCGGTATCTAAAAAGTATTTAAACACAAACTTTTTGTTTAAATACTGCGTATTTATTAGCTCTAGCTTTCTTGCCCCATTCTACTAAATACGAAAGTACCTGTGCTGTGTATCTAAACAACTACAAAAAAACAATAAATATATATATAAAAAAAAAAACAAATGAAAAAGTGGCATAATTAATAAATAACTGTATTCATAATCAATTCTATGTCCTTATAAAGTTTGACGTTCAAAAGTGTTTATTTCTTACTGAAATAAATCTTTATTTTTCTTTTAGATATCAACAAATTTGCGAAGTGACTCTAGCTAATTTCGTTTGACCTTACCTAAAGTTCACTTAACACGTTCACTGCGTTAGTCAAATTTGATGACTTTCAGTTGGTGCGGCATCGGGTCGATTATATCCGAAGCCCGACTTGTCCCTGGTGCGGTGCTGGGTCGAAAATACCTGTTCGACATCGGTCTGTTTAGAAGGACTTATCTTAATAGGGATAATGATAAAAGCATATTCCTTTATACCAATATGTTGACAAATAAATACTCAATAAAAGGCTGAAGTCGTAGGTAGATGCACTGAATGGTTTGCTTGTAAATAAAGGTATTGTCTGTCGGATCTTTCCGACCCCATATCCGCACTAGTTAGTTAAAGTGTCGACACATTTTTAGTGTTGTGGATAACTAAAAAAAACATTGATATCGATAAAATGTACTTGTAATATTTTTGAGAACTATTTAAAGGTTCACTAATGTTTTACCAAAACTCCATTGACAAATTTTCATTTTACAACTAACGTTTCGTATATATAATCATCGCTGGATATAGGAGAATGACCATCAATTATTGGGGTATCGAAATTTTGATAACCTGGTTGAATAATTTTATGTTCCAATATTTACATTGTATTCGTTCACTAGGTATGAGCTGTATTAGTTGATGGCGTGGGTGAATCTGGTGGCTTGGGATTGATGGCTGCAGTTTTTAAGACTCGTAATGTGTGACCAGTTGACGGGCTAGTATATACATTATCAGATACGTTCCGCTTACCCAATATTATTTGCCTTGGGGGACCTTCGCTCACTTTATTTTTCGTAGGTTTTTCACAATTATCACCCTCACTCGACTTGAATAACATTTTCCTAGATCGTATCATGTTTCATATACTTTCTCTTCTCATTTGGATAAAAAGTCATCTAACCAGAAGGACCTCACTAGCTCTACTAACATGTAATCTAGTGCGGCTATAGGGTCATCGGGTATCGGGTCGTTAAGATCCGATAAACGCACTGGACGTAAAAAATGTTGCTCCAGTCGGCATCGGGTCGAAAGGACCCGATGCAATTTTTTGGTATCTTTACTATTTATTTAAAGAGGCAATTCTAAAACACTAACTGTCTCATTCATATTCATAGGGAGACCAAATATATCTGTCCCGCACCAGCGGTTGGCACAGTAATTTTAACCCCGCACCAGTGGAAAGATGAGCATCGGATATAATCGACCTGATACCGCACCGAACGTGTTAACAAAAATCATAACATTTTCTAACAAAACAATAAACTTACACACCAACACAATTCGCATTACATAAGCTAATATATTACCATAATTTATGTCCACAGCATTAACATTCAAATTATTATGAATATCAAATAATACATAAAACGTTTTTATGTTTGATGATAGATATTATTGTAGCTATTTGTGTTATATACCAAAGAGCAGTGACCCATTTAGAAGAGAACTTTACGATGTGGCGTATGAGTCTGATTGATGCACGGTTTTGTCTAAACTGGTAAAAATAAAGGGTGTAAAACGCCTCTTAACGAAGCCGAAAGGCACTTGTTCTCCCTTTCATTCCAATAACCTATTTGTTTGTTCTACACCATACCTGAGAACCTTCTAGTTACGGAGATATTGGGTCAAAACAACAACTTTTTGACCAGTGTTTTTTTAATACAAGTTTTTGTTGTAAAATTTATACTTTAAATACTTCCACGAACCCCGTACTATTCAATCCACCCATCAGCACAATGTTTTGAGTGCGTTACATTTGAGTTATACAACAAAACGTGATTTTTCACCCCAAAAAAAAAAGTTATTTACCAGCAATAATCTTTGCGTAAAGTTACTTAGTTATGTACAGAATGCTTGGTTGACGGCTTCGTGATGAGGTTGTTTACACCCTGTATAATCACGCCTGCAATGCCTGAAGGGGTGCCTGTAATTCTCGCTCATTTAGTCCAATGTTCCTAACACCAGCTCGGGTCGATCTCTAGTTTAATACGTGCTTGTCTAGAATGGTCTGTGGATGGGTGACCACCCTTTACAGACCGCGATGTCCATTGTAGATCTTTGACAGTCGTTTCAGATAATACAGTAGACGGTGGCTTGAAAGTCCAAGTGCTAAGGGTTATCGTATAACCTAGTATTAGCTGGGTTGTGGAGGTCAGATAGGCATCGCTCCATGTAAAATACTGGTATTAAGCTGCAACCGGCTAGTCTGTAATTATGTAGTTGGGAAAAGGATAGGCTATGATGTCTCATGCTATAAAAGTATGATCTGAAGTAGGGTACAGGTCTACCTCATTTCAGATGTAAAAGAACATCGAAGAAAGTAACAAGAGAACAAAGAATGAAAAAGTAAACAGCATCATTTTGTTTGCAGTCAAGTAAAGACGATCGCCAACACAACCGCCACAGGTTGGGCCAGACATGTTTCTTAAATTGAACTGACACATAACTGGCAAATGTGGATGTATGACAAACACCTCTGCCTAACCCTCGAGGGAAGGAAGCATGATGTTATGATTGTGTTTTCCTTGAAAAGTCTTTGTCGTTGGCAACATTTGTATTTATGACATCACTCTAAGGTTCTCTTGTTCTTTCAAGGGAGCTTTGTCAGACATCATAATAATACATTCAAAGAACCATTATCAACGCCACAACTGATACCAAACACCCATCAGCATCAACCATCAATTACTTATGCGATAAATTAAAATCAAAACATGACGCTAATTTATTGGGCCCACTCGGTTTAACACAACACTTTGCATGCCAACCGTATCTCTGGGCTGGGATTGACGCGAACATTGCGATCACTCATCAAGTGCAGCTTGCATTCTGTCTTTTTGATGCAGGGAGGTATCAGGACGGTGGGAAAAGCCATGGATTTATAATGGTACTAAGATGGGAAGATTTGTCTGCCGGACTAGTTATTTGCAACAGACATTGGATGACAAAAAACAACGTGGCAACCAACGGATAATTTATTTTAGCGGTAATTTCAGTTTGGCGTACAGATAGTCCATAGTGAGCCTAATTTTGCTAGGTGCAAGATTATTTTCAACCGACTTCTAAAAAGAGGAGGTTCTCAATTCGTCTGTATTTTTTTTTTTTTTTTGTGTTTGTTACCTCAGAACTTTCGACTGGGTGAACCGATTTTGATGATTCTTTTTTTATTTGAAAGCTGGTGCTTCCCGTTGGGTCCCATTTTAATTTGTTGAAGATCTGATTCAGATCTTCGGAGATATACATTGGAACTCTTCAAAAATAGACGGCAAATCTGCAGTGATTGCTGCATCCGCTTGTAGGTTCATTGCTTATACTACATCATGACGTAACATCACGCCTGTATGCTCTGAGGGGCAGCAAACGCAGATGTGTACAATATACCCAGATTTCGACAATGTTTGTTACCTCAGAACTTTCGACTGGGTGAACCGATTTTGATGATTCTTCTTTTATTTGAAAGCTGGTGCTTTCCGTGTGGTTCCATGTCAATTTGGTTAAGATCTTACGCTGATCTTCGGAGATATAAATGGAACTCTTCAAAAATACACGGCAAAGCTGCAGTAATTGCTGCAATCGCTTGGTTGTTTATTGTTTATACAACATCATGACGTAACATCAGACCTGTATGCTCTGAGGGAGTACGCAGAAGTATACAATACACCCAGATTTCGACAGTTAGACGTGTAAAGTTCCATTCAATGGGATCCCGGAGAAATAGAGGTAACTCCTTAACTTTATAGGCACACCAGAAGCGGTTTGGGTAGTTTTAGGCAGAGTACAATCTCGGAGTGATCCCATTTCGATTTGATAAAGATCTGGTGACTTCTTAAGATAGGCAACTGAACTCCTTAATAAAATATGATAGCAAATGTACTGGGATCGCTGAAGACTCACGTCTGTCTATTGTTTACACCAGTTTATAACAAAAAATCACACCGATACGCTGTGAAAGGGTAAGCACCTGTGAACCACTAAAAAGTGAAAAATAAAAACTTTTTTGAAAAAAATATAACCGACTTCACACAAAAAAGTGAAAAATAAAAACTTTTTTGCAAAAAATAAAACCGACTTCAAAAAAAAAACAAAAAAGTGAAAAATAACTTTAGCTTCTGAAGTCGGTGACCTTTGTTTGATTGATTTAGTTTTTTTGTCACCGACTTCAGAAGCTAAAGTTATTTTTCACTTTTTTGTTTTTTTTTTTGAAGTCGGTTTCATTTTTTGCAAAAAAGTTTTTATTTTTCACTTTTTAGTGGTTCTCATGTGCTTGATATACATGGAAAGTGTATACCGTTACAATTACATCAAGCCCAAACACGACTAGGGTACATTGTCTCATTATGGAGTTCCGTGACTCTTGGCTTCATCATCAGATCTGATGGTAGAATGGTTCTTATCAAACGCAAATGCTTCACTTGTTGTAGAAAATACCAAAATCGCAACACGTTTTCATATAAAATTTGAAGAGTTCCCTCGATTTCGCCAAGATTCCATCATCAGATCCCGACTTGGTGGCTATGGGACCATTTGGAAAGAATACCCTTTCCAACAAAAAAAGAATTTTCCAAATCGGTTGGCAAGCGACGGAGTTATGCCCGAACAAACATAAAAAAAAAAAAATTAAACATCCGAATTGAGAACCTCCTCCTTTTTTAGAAGTCGGTTAAAAAACTAAATCAATCAAACAAAGGACACCGACTTCTGAAGCTAAAGTTATTTTTCACTTTTTTGTGTGAAGTCGGTTATATCTTTTTCAAAAAAGTTTTTATAACATTTTGAAAATGAGTAAGTAGGTAGTTATGAAAAATAAACCTCATTATTTTTGGATCACAAAGTGCAGCTACTCGTATCAATTTCAAGATCAATGAAGTTAAAACATGATTGAAGCAAACAGGGATGTATTCATGTCGGGTGGGACAGAAATTATGAGGGTTAGAGTGCATTAAAAAAGGTACTTTTCAACAAAGTTTGATGTTATCAAAATAAATGTTGGACGTGACAGCTTACTTAAAATAACTCGTCCATTATGTTCAAACGATGCATACATCACCAGCAATGACATGAATGACTAGTCAAGGTGACCTATGCGTCACAAAGCTTCAATTGATGACGAAAATGTCAATGAAAAGGATACGTCTTCAATAAACTTAGCTGATAAGTAACATATAGATGTCATTCTTAATAATGTAGTCATTTCTTGGACTTCAGTCTCGCCGAAAGATGAGTCAAAAATGTAAATAGTGAAATAGAATGTCCCAGTTAATTTGGGCAAATGTCTCGTTGATATATAAGCGGTATTGTTTGAAGATAGTTTAAATGGTAATATTGCTTTGTCTACTCTATTAGATTTGCATACAACGGACATTATTTCAAATTTAAATGTTAATCAAATTACTGGCATGTTCAGTAAAATATATAATTTATACTCTTATCAACGTTCGGAATAAAGAAGTCTTTATTTTGAATTGTTTTGCGATACTTATTGTTTCACTGATTTTCTGACCAGATGTTACCATTTAATCAGGTACTTATGGTTAATCAACTAAGAACAAGGACCCAATTCTGCTATTGCAATAGTGGCACAATGGTCTATCCTTGATCTCATAATTGTTCATTTTGACAAGTTTGGTGATCTAGATACTATTATAAAGGCGTCATTATGACTTTCCAATGGTCAACCACTGACATTCAATTGAAAGAAATGGCTTAAAATAGTAATCTCGTACATAATCACAAATGAATGACTGACTTACGTGGTAATCTGCCAACATTTTGACAGTTCCTTTGAGAAAAAGTGCCGAAATTTGCTCAATTAGCACCATTTTGTATTGAAATAAATATTGGCTTCTTTTATAAAGATAATTTAAAACACTTGTAAGAAAATAAATCAAAACACAGCCGCTAGAAAAAAAAACAAACAAAACGTCAAACGTCAGTAAATAGTAATGTCACATTTGACTTTGACACATAAACAGATAAAATATTATTGAGTTGTATAGTTTCAAATTTATCCGCGTTACACATAACTTGATGTTTTTTGCTATTTGCGAACTTCTTACTACTTCAGATTGATTTTATCACAAATAAATAATATAAAAAAAAAATATATATATAAATGAAATCTGGCATGAATAACTGTTTAAATTTAATAATTTATTTTCGAAAATCATTTCTATTATCAGGTTTGATAATAATGGCAATACAATAATGTAATTCTAACACAATTACGAGACCATTGATCGAACCATTAAGATGAATTTAGCAGATTACGATTTTTTTGCAAACTGACAATTATTATTTTTTATATTAATTATGAAATCAATGATAGACCATTGTGACACTATTGTAATAGCAGAATTGAGGCCCTGGTTATTTACAGTATTGTTATCGACCTGTCTTTCACAAACTAACCAAAATAAAAGTAACTTTTAGGCTATCTTCGTCAGTAGTCCATTTTAGTTCAGTACTTTACAACTATACAGTAGGTGTACACGTTGTAAGCAAGTATTCTATACACCAAACTAAATAACACAACGTAAAAATTATTGATGGGAAACGGCTTTTTTTTAAGGGTAAAAAACACGGTTTACTGTAGGTCTATGTAATGTACGGTCGAACAAGCTAATTGGTTTACAGTTTAACCCACAAATTGCATTGTAAAGTGTAAACCGAATAGCTTGTTCGACCGTACTCAAAACTTTGTGCCAAAGGATGCATTGAATGTACGGGGGTCGTGCAAGGAGGTATCTAAAATAAAGATAGAACATTAAAACTTTTATTTTAAAAATAACTTGTGAAAACGTTGGAACTTTTACCCCCAATATCACCATAACTAAAAGATATACTCCATGCAATGCAGGCTATGACGGGGAATACAAGTGCCTTTCGGCTTCACAACCATCATAGTTTGTAAATGGGTGTATATGTCTTTATTTAATTCAAATTCAGAAATGGCACACCCCAAATACAGTCCTGCACACAACGTGAATGAAACTAAACAGGTGCACTGAATTATGCGTTCGCTGATGTATGCACCGGCGCAAGCGCAGGCACCCCAGGTGAAAATGCACAGTGTTGCTAACGTAAATACGCGAAATGGCCGCTCAATCAGCCGAGCGATGCGTAAAGCTGTAAATATCTGGTAAGTGTATGGAAGCATTGTTTTGGATAACAGCGGAAAGAAAAATAATCTTTTGAGATTTAGTGGGGTAGGGGCAGTGAACTTGGCGCTTAAAGTAGGGATGTTTTAGTTGAAGTCGAACTTGAGTCACTGTGATTTATAGCAAACTGCGAATTCTTGGTGAGATTGCACACCGGATGTTTTCTGTAAACAATACTATCCTAACTAGTATAGCTGCATACTTACAACGAGGAATTACAACTACTAACCAATCTCCTACTGCAGAAATTACTGTGTAGTATCAGCAGCCTGCAATGTTCCCTTAGAACAAAAAATAAAACTTAGATGAAAACAAGGCAGATAGACGGAAATGACGACAACCGCTGTGACATGAATGGCCGCGACAGTAACGGACGTTAGAACTGTCGTAGAAAATTGTAGAAGTTTAATAATTTTTTGGGCGACAAGCAGTCGTTGAACTCAACTTTTAATGATTTTTAACCGACTTCTAAAAAAGGAGGAGGTTCTCAATTCGGATGTTTCTATTTTTTTTTTTTTTTTATTTTTTTTTATGTTTGTTCGGGCATAACTCCGTCGTTTGCCAACCGATTTGGAAAATTCTTTTTTTGTTGGAAAGGATATTCTTTCCAAATGGTCCCATAGCCACCAAGTCGGGATCTGATGATGGAATCTTGGCGAAATCGAGGGAACTCTTCAAATTTTATATGAAAATGTGTTGCGATTTTGGTATTTTCTACAACAAGTGAAGCATTTGCGTTTGATTAGAACCATTCTACCATCAGATCTGATGACGAAGCCAAGAGTCACGGAACTCCATAATGAGACAATGTACCCTAGTCGTGTTTGGGCTTGATGTAATTGTAACGGTATGCACTTTCCATCTATATCAAACACCACTAAAAAGTGAAAAATAAAAACTTTTTTGCAAAAAATAAAACCGACTTCAAAAAAAAACAAAAAAGTGAGAAATAACTTTAGCTTCTGAAGTCGGAGACAAAAGAACTAAATCAATCAAACAAAGGTCACCGACTTCAGAAGCTAAAGTTATTTCTCACTTTTTTGTTTTTTTTGAAGTCGGTTTTATTTTTATTGGGTTGATAGTGTATTATATTGATTTAAGTGAAGAAAAACAAACATGCATATTCCCTATTATTTTGTTTCACACTTAAACAGACATACCTTCAAGATGCTGTACCATTTAAAAGTCATTCACCAACAATATTCCTATATACCTATATACCGTACCGATCCTATTCAGCGATACCCCTAATATCTTGAAGCTCCTGGCTGGTTGCCAATCACCTCTGACATAGCGTCGCTGATCACCCACTGACGGATGTAAGTGCCGGCTGTCTCCGACATATGGAGAAGGTATGTCATTGAGATTTGGGATCTCTTTTTGATAAACAAAACATTTGATACTACTTAGCTACAAAATTGCCATCGACAGGCAATTTTTATTGCCCGCGACTTCATCCACGAAAATTGTGTAGCTCGACTACTTCGGATGATATCAATAAAATAATTTATAGCCTATGTTATTCAGTAAAGATGTAGCTTTCTAATGGTGAAAGAATTATTGAAATCGGTTGAGTAGTTCTTAATTTAAATGGTCACAAACGAAAAAAGAAACAATCTTTCCACTTTAGAATATTGGTGTAGATGTTTGGCCCAAAATACAGCTATGCGGATATAAGTAGATATTACTTTGACCCAAACATAGCCCTAACCACACTTATTGTGAGAACAGCCAGTCTGTGGAATTCATTGCCGACTTCTTTGTTTCCCGATTATTGTAATCTGGATATCATAAAAGTTGGAGGGAATAAAAAAGAAACTTTCTGCTAGGCAAGCGGGCTATGCAAGCCGCAACGCCGCATCATCGCTTCACATCGCGAGTTGCGGCCCAACACAAGCCAACGTGGTAAAAAAAATGTTTTTCTGATTGTGCCTTAAAGCTCGAAACTACATTATTTCTTTAATTTACCAATTCAAATATGAAAAAATGCTTCAAAAACGAAAGCTTCCCTTTTTTCCCGACAAGTGTAAATCGCTTTCAAAGCAAATCGTATTTCTACAACAGCTTTCAGCACTATTGATATTTTTGGTAAACACGTGTTCAAAAAGACTTTTTGAACCAATGCAAATAAAATACGCTACAAGCCATAAACAGAAAAAAACTCACGTGACCTAGACTCGAAAATTTTGTTTTTGTAAAATTGAACCCTATTAACACCAACTTCTTGCAGTTCAGGCAACCAACGATCGTATCCACAATTTTTCCTTATACTAGCAAACATCCGGTCATTCCTATCTAGTTCATATCGATTCACCTCCACCTGTCTATCTATCTGTTCACTGTTCAGCATTCTACAATGTACTACAATTGGTTTGATATTTTACTGTGCTACATCCGAGTCATCGCACAGAGAGATCAAAAGTTGTTAACGTTGTATATAGAAATATGTGATGAGATGAGCGTCTGAATGGCTGTGAGATATACTTTGTGTCAGGTTAGTGTTGGTTTTTTGAAGTGTTTAGTTTTGCTGTCGATTTCAGGATTTGATGAGCTGTTACATCTGAAGACTATGATGATATGTTGCAGTGCAATGATTTAAAACAGTTGAAGTACCAATTTAGGTACCCATATTTTCTATTTCTCTATTTCTATAAAATAGTACAATTTTAAGACCCTCAAAGCAGCAATTTGAGGGTCTTAAAATTGTACTATTTTTAACCAATTTCCAAAAATAGAGGGCTTTAATTAGACAGAATATTCTTTTGTAGGCTTCCGTTCAAAGGGTTACTATTACTAAGCCTCCGCTAATTTACGTATACAGCCTTGTTTGTCAACGTATTTAAATGCGGATTTTTAAACAATTTATTTTAACGCGTCTTAAGTTCTACTGCCACTACTATTTTCAGCAACACTTCTGAAAGACCATGCTAACCAGCAACGCGTCCAATTTCCATTCCCAAATCAAAAGAAACCATCAAACACATTAATCCCCCACACTTACTCACACGTCTAAAACTTTAAACTCTAATCCTTCACCGACTATTTCTTCAAAACCCAAATACATTCGGTCACTCACTCATTCGTTCAGTCTCATTCAAACGAATGATGAAATCAAAACTACATGGCCAGAGACACAGCCATTTATCAAATTAAATTTAAAAAAACTGCTGCGCAAGAGTTCATCCCGTCCGTTGGGATTTGGGGCACTTTAGCATCTATTTTTGGTGACAGACAGACAGACACATTCAGGGATAGCTATCGGGTTTCAAATTCCTGTATTAAAAGGATGGAGGGATCGTAAGTGGTCTTTGTAATTAAAGGGATTTGTGAGTATTGGGCTTGGTTTCCTTTTCCTATATTTTACAGATGAGAAGTGATTCTGAAACTTTCGTTGTTTACTTTATGTTGATAACATTTGTTCGACACGACGAAAGAAACCATTCAATGGTTTCGTTCGTCGTTGAGTTGCTAGTCGAGCTAGACGACAACTCAAATGTTTGCACTGACTGGACAGGTCCACGCAAATCTACGAGTATGTGGTTCTTTCTTCAAAATACCATCTGACACTAATTTGCATAGTCCTCAATTCCACTTGGAGTTGACCAAGATTACGTCTGGACCTCAAACCTGAACTGTAATATTTGACCCTTATCCACCGTTTGAAAAGTGAATTTGGTACACGTTCATCACTACATTAATTCATTACATCCCTCTTTTTCATAATACCCTTTTCTCATGAAACCCATACAAGCTAGAATAATTAAAAAAAACAAGCAACTGCGAACACACAGGTAGCCTTCATTAAAATTCGTATTGACTACATGAAAAGTCAATTAGTACGTGCCGAGTCGGCGGCCATCTTGTAATTGCGGGAGACAGCTGCGCGAGCGCACCTCGTGGGTGTTCGGCGTAACAAAGGGTTGATTTAATTAGGATTTGATTGGGTGGGAGGGAGAGGGAAGATGGTGGTGTTAGGTTGGTGACGGATTAGGATTAATCCTGCTTAACCTTTTTAAAAGGTAAGATTTTTTTTATTAGCCTGTACTGCACCACTGCTGGGCAAAGGCCTCCCCCAATTCCTTCCTTCCTGAAGCGAAAACTCATCGACATGTGTATCCTGCACGTCCTAACCTACGGTGCTCAGACCTTGGAGTTTGCCAAAAGGCAATGGAAAGCAGAATTGTAGGTGTCACACGACAAGACAGGGTTTGACACCATGCTACGTTCCAAAACGGGCATAGTGGACGTTGGCAAGAAGGCTGCTAGGCTAAAATGGGATTGGGCATGATCACGAGATTAAAGGGATATGAAGATCAGCGTGTAAAGTTCTTCACCTCTCATAGAGAAGGGAGATCCTCCAACCAGACAGGTGCGTCGTGTCTGATGGGCTTTTGCCCGACAGTTGTAGTCGGGTTTGTCTATGTAGCGCGATTCAGAATTTTGATGTTAGTTCTTCATTTGTGTCACAGATGGCGTAGTAGTATTTTGTAGTGCTACAGGAATATATGTTTTAGCCTCTTAGCTTATGAACAGGATCATAATATTTTTTAGGAGAGAATCTACTAATATTTTTTAATACAAATCATCTTTATTACTAATAACCGATAAGTAAGCCCTCCCTAACTTACAGGAGGCCACAGATCATTAAGGTATCGTTACATTCAAGCTATACTTGCTAGCCTGCTACCTACACTAAATATGTAGGTCCTAACCAAAAGTATTATGACTCAAAAACAATTAATAATAAAAATTATAACAATAGATATTAATTTCAGAGAACATCTGTAAGTATATTATAATGTCATCAGTATATCTGTTTGTCTTGTCAAACTCATTAATTTCGTGTCGAATATTTACTCATTAATGTGAAACATGTGTATAATTATATGTTTATACGTTTGTACGACCTTATGTGTCACAAATAATTGATACGTACGTACCTATTCTAAGAATAAATGAATGCAGAATACCTTTTAACCTATACTTACCCTATGTACCTAACCAGATCAATTTTACTTTGATTATAACAATATGTAATTGCAAGACTTCAATCACATCCATGAAAAAATATCTTGGTGAATTTGTGCAATTGAATATGCAAATCTAGATAAAGGATCAAGAGTGTTTTTTAAAGGAATGCCATCACAATCATTGTTTGATCTCCATGAAAAGAAAAACAAGTTAAAAACCTAAATAAACAGGGCAAACCATTCTCATCGAGCATCTAATAAAACATCATTAATTTTTCAATCTAAAGTGGTGATTTTGGATTGAAAAATACACCATCAGTTCAACACACATTACAAAATATGCAACCTTTTTCCACCATTAGGGTGCGCACGCGTTCTGAACAATCCGAGACTGTCCCGAATACCCCCAATCACCCTGGCCGAGGGGCCAAGGGGGACAAGGGGGACTAAAGAAGACGTATCTCACCACCACGAACCATTGTCCATTGTTTTTGCCTGCTGTTATTTATGACGGACGACGTTGTTTCTATCCCTTTCTAACGACCCCAGAATTGTATCACTGTCTCCTTCTACCAAGGCTTCCGTCCCGTAATGCCGTAGCTAATAAATTACGATTCAAAAGATTATTTATTAGATTATTCATGGTAGAGCCCTGTACCGTATTGGTCTTCGGGACATAACACTGCGGTCGTTTTTCGTCGTTTTTTCTTGTGATTGATTTGTGTCCTATCGTGTGGTGTGTCGTCAAACAATGGGATTGGGACGTCGATTGGCTGGTTTATGGATTTTATTGGATTCACAGACGTTGGGTTTTGCATGTTACGATGCCTGATAAGCTTTGATGTGTGTGTGACGTAAAAAAACTTTGGGTGATGTCACAGGATTGCATTTGATATTGTTTCTAAAAGAAAGCTTGTTAGAGAATCTGATTAACAGGTCGTGTTGTAAGAAAATCTACACAAAAGTAACGTAAGAAATAATGGCTACTATAAAAAATCATGCTGCCTACTCAAACACCTAGTATGGCAGCAGATCAAATTAGAATATTGAAGGAGATAAGTATCCTTCAATATTCTAATTTGATCTAACTAACAGCTTATTAACGAGACAACTTCAAGTTCAGCTTAAGTTCAGACCACCTATGACGACAATGATACTATCAAGACACACATAACACTGACTCATATAATCATAACCAAGAATCTTACACAACATATTTGTCATACAATTAAAATGTAACACACTAATAATTTATAGCAATTAAACAACGGAACAAACTACAGGAACAATTTATTTATAAAATATGACAGTGGTAATTTAGGAGCAATAAAATTCATTGTAGAACGCACTCAATTAAAACAGATACAACAAAAAATGTCGCCCCACCGGAAGCAGGGCCGATAATCGTTTGAAAAGAGACGTGCATTATTATTCACAGCCATTAATTAACCCACACTAAAGTTTTAATTAAAAAACAAGCAAAGAACTTTCCATAAGAATGGTACGTCACAAACGCCGACGAATTCAAAACGCTAGCGTCTCGACCGTCATAAATAATTGGGACAAAACCTTCGCCCCCCGCGACACCGCCCTCATCCCCCGGATAAGTGTCTAAAATTTTCACAATCCGGCAATAAAAAGATAATTTATTAGTATAGCTCTTATTGTTTTCGTTATTTATGTGTATGGAGTAATGTAATCTAGCTGGTGGGGGCCCTAAATAAATAATTTTCACTTTAATGTCCCTTCTTGCCTAATCTCCCGAGCGGTCGACTCTCAGTCCACGTTTTGTACGATATAATGGGCACCCGAGGTATTTTTAGGTCTAAATAAACATGATTTGTTGTACCGTCTCTGACAGAATTTAATTTCGTTACGGCAACGATGTGGCTCCCTCTGTCGCGAATATCTTGAATTATTTTTAATGACTCCTAGTCATTTGCATTATCGTCGATTTTTAGTAGCTTCTTAGGATTATTTATTATTTAAAAATATAGCTTCCTTTAATTTAATGAGGTTATATTTTATTGCCGTATTCGTACTTACAAAATTACCCAGTTCTACAGTAGCAAAAAAAGGTAAACCTGAAAAACCTCAAAGTGTTTTGTTTATTGTGATATTTATTACCTCTGTAATACGAGACAGTAGTATGATTTAAAGTACTTTCTGCAATGATAAAGTACAGTCCTACGCCTAGGTACTTTTATATTGAAACCAATTTGTTTCATCAATTCCAACAAATCATTTATTTCCAAAATCCAATAAAATTCAAGACAAACACAAAAATGAAAATACAAGACCCCCATACGTACATCACATGCAGATTTCAAAAGCGTCTGAACTTCAGTGGCCATTTCTGAAAATTAGTGGACGTGAGGCAGTCGAGGGGGGTGAAGCTAAGGGGGGTGTAGGGGCAGCAATGCCGTGGTGGATGATTTACACCACTCCGGTATTATGTTTTGACTTTAATAAACAGAACGTTTGTCATGGCAGACTATACGTCGCCAGTCTTGGTGGACTTTTGTGTTAGTGTACGGTCTAAGAGTACTGGTGTATGCAAGTGGGGTTAGATTTACGTTCGGGAGCTGATGAGAATGTTAGTGGCTTGTTTGATTGGTGTCGGCTGTGCTTTTGAATGTGAATTTTGGGTAAACTTGCACAATCTTTCTATTTCTGTGCGTTCAGAAGTTAATATCAGTAGAATATTGGCTTTCTAGACTACAGCTCATATATTTTAAATCTCACTTCTTTTTTTCTAAAGGAGTAGGTTGAAATTACAAACATCCGTCTACTACCATATGTAAATATGGTAGTAGATGGATGTTCACTTCTGACTTCGTTTATTTTACTTTGTCATACGTACTTTCATATGACAATGTGAAATAAACGGGTAAAGTAGTAAGTAAAATATAGACATCGTATCTGAGTCTTCCTTTTAGTTTTCTTTGACACCATTATTTGTATTCAAAAATTTTAAAAACGTTACCGGTTTCGGTAACGCTTTTTTTAGTAATTGGTTAGTTAGGTATTAAAGTACCTATCGAGATACATTCGAAGTTTCACAAGCAACTCCACATTAAAACCAAAATATCTTTTCAAAACACACCCTCGCAAAATTGCATCCAAATAATATTCATACAGACTTCCAAATCCATTTCCATTGTCCGGGGGAACGTGTCCTAAGTTGACCTTAGTCTGTCTAGTTTTAATTACAACAGACGGACGGAAGGACATCCGAGCTCGCTGTTTTGAAGACTCGACGTGACATACAGCTTGTGCGGGACTAATTCTGATGTCGCATGTTGAGTTTATAAGAGAATTTGTTATAAGAGAGCGTGAAGTGTTTATTTTGATAGTGACAAAATTGTATTTAGTACTTCGAAAAAAACTGTTAAAACAAGTTCAGCATTGAAAAAGAAAATTAAATGGAAACTCAATCTTTAAAACAATGTTTCTGCCTCAGTCATCATTAATATAAGTAAATCTTAACAATGACAGATTCTACATAAATATCTGCTCATACAATCCTAAATAAAATCTAAGAGACTCATTAATTCTGACGTTTTTTAGTAACCCTCCTTTTGCTTAGCTACACTCGGGTAAAAACACAAGCTCCATTCCACGCGCTAGAAGTCGTAACCGATCCACAAGACAATATTCCGCACAATATACTCTCAATATCAAATACATCACTCCATAAAGACAAAGCACGAAGATGCCATCAACATGACATTCACCCATAAAGCTCATACCTGGCCATCATCGCCGTAGACCACAGCAAACGGGCCATAGTTCCCCCCCTATAGTTTCACCCCTCGTTCCAGCTTTTAATTATAATACTTTATAGCCCTATAAATCACGGCGTGCGTCCCGGGCGGCTTCCACCCCCCACCCTCTTTGAAGGATACCAGTTCAATTCTCGTCGGGTGTAATAATTTATAAAGAAATTATTCCCTTTTTCTGGGGGGTTAAAGATGGTCGTGACGTGATCTGTGATCGTCTGGCGGTGACAATCATTTGGTTTTGTTGTAAGTTGTGTCTGTTTCGAATTTTGGGTGAGATTGGGGGGTGCGTGGTATTGTTTGTAGATAATGTTGGCGTTTATTCGAGGTAATGGGACTATTTTAAATGGAAAGTAGTTTAGAGTAACTTCTTTACCGCACTTTTAAATAAAAAAGAGACGGCATCGTTTGATACATTTGTTAACTCGTAACGTAGCATGCCTTAATACTACATTGACTTAGATGTCTCATAGTGTTTGTCTAAATGGGAATTAGCCATTAAAAACTTTCAAAAACAGTTGTTCATCTGCCGGATGCGAGATGCACATCATCATCAGTCTATTAATGTTCCCAATACTGGGACACAGGCCTCCTCTCTATGAGAGGGAGTCGCACGGGACCGGTCTATGTGGCGACAGTTGGGGAAGCCTATGTGGACGTCTTTCGGTTGAAATGATGATGTTATGACAAACAGTTGTAACTTTCGTAATAATGTCTCATAAAGGAAAAAATGGTGCAGAATTACGAACCATAAATTGAATGAATGAATGGTACAAACGATCGATGTATTACAAAAAATAATCACACGTCAGAATGTCTGTCGTCGTGAATTAAATGAAGAATGTATGTCTATTGAAGAACAGTTAACGATTGTTCTGGGTAATAGTAGATTTCTCAAGTCCTCAATGAATGTGATTTGTGTCGATATTACTGTGAGACTCGCACGGTGAAAAAGTAATGAAGTTTAGTGATGTGACATGTACAATCACATCACTAAACTAAACAGTCGCCAGCACACCAAATTACCACAAACTGTCAAATTCCTCCAATTTAAATGATTTTTAACCAAAAAACGTTGAAGGTTAGGTTCAAAATCGATTGTCATTTTTTTTTGTTAGATAATATGTATTATGACTCATATAGTTTCGGGCCACATTTTGATATTAACTACTTGGCACTTGTACTTGGTTACATGGCGTCATTTGAAGGCTGTAAAGGTAGATACTTTGCGCGAAAACTGATTATCTAGATCCTAGAATGATTTTTTCAGGCGACTTTTGAATTTACTTTTTTACAAAGCTTATTACCACTACTCCTTTAAGTAACTGACATTTTTTTTTAATTTAATCTTTTGATTTTTGTTGATCAGCGGTGGCCCAGTGGTGGTGGCCCCGACTCACGAGCAGTAAGTCGTGGCTTCGAACCCAGACAGCCGCATTACTTTGTGTAATTGATTTCATCATCACTGCTCTCAAAACGGTGAAGGAATTTATCGCAAGGAAACCAGCTGTCCTAGAAGTCCAAGACATGTGACATGTACCAACATACTACAAGCCCGCGTGGTTGATTATGGGCCATTCCTTTTCATAGAAAAGAGGCCGGTATTCCAGCAGTGGGAACATAACAGGCTGATAATGCCATGTTATGCTATGCCATGAAGCCTTTATAAGTTACTGTAGTTTCAAATATCGAGAATATAATATTATGTTCTGTTAATTTTAATATGATAATATTTTAAGACACGGCTTCATGATAACTTAAATCATTCATTGCAGGACTTAAGTTTCTTGCACACGCATCGAGTTCTTTTTCAGCCATAATCAGTCACATGTCAGCAGAAGTTCAGTTAAGTTGAATTGATAAGTAAGTGTTAAGTAGAACTGCTGTAACTTTAAGTTACAAGACCAACAACTTAACTAACCGGTCTAACTTGTGGCGTGCCTTCGAGGTGCCATAGATTAAGAAACGAAAACGGAGAGCGCAAAAAGACTTGTGTCTATTCTTCAAGCGTGAAATATGAGAAATAAAGAGATACTGATGTGAAATAAAGGGTGTAAAAATACCTCTTAACGAAGCCGAAAGGCCCTTGTTTTCCTCGTCATTCCGATCATTTTTTTGTTCTACATCGTACGTTCTTACCAATTTTTTTTTTTTTCAAATATAAGTTGCTTAAGTCATCATCTGCCTAGTCTGTTCTCGGCTATGTTGGGGTCGGACCCATTTAGTACAGGATAATACGATACACTTTGGTAAGACTGGTTGTCACACTTTCAGGCCTCTGACTGCCCGTAACGACTACTAGTTCACGGGTATATTTTGTGCGTGTTTTTTTCTTTAAATAAAAGATGTTTCATCATTCCTACTTGACGTCTTCGCTCATGTACAGATAACGTATTAAATTATGGGAGTTAAACTTTCCACAAACATCAGTGAGCCTTGTTGACGTGATCTAGTACTATTAAAGAACAAAGATCAGAACTAGTACTATCAAAATCTTACCAACTTCAGTTGTTCGCGTTGTTCTACTGTTTACAACCCGACTTACCTGAAAAATAAAGAAAAATAGGGTTAAAGTTCTTGCTTTGCTTACGTCTCTATCGATCTGAAAATAATTCAGTAGTACTTTTTACTTCATATTATAGAGAATATCCTAATTCCAGTAATGTTTATTCATAAAACTTCATGAAGCTTACTAATTAAGTACTAACCAAGTTGTGGAGGTCAGATAGGCAGTCACTCCATGTAAAATACTGGTACTCAGCTGAATCCAGTCAGACTGGAAGCTGACTCCATCATACTTGGGAAAAAACTAGGCAGATGATAACCCTAAGATTACAAACCATGATCTCAGATCAACGGCAAGGATAGAATACTTTTAATTTGATATTTTGAAGTAGTACCCAAAATTGAGAATGATATACTCCTAAGCAAACATGCTGCGTGATTCTGTAAAACCTCATTCTAAACTTCGAATCGGAATCCACTGTGTGTTTCTTGATTGGCATTTTATAAACTCGGTTGATAATTCGAATTTACACTAGCGCCACCCTTGCGAGCGTGTCAGCGAGTTGAACTAAGTTGACAGGGAGATTTTGACAGATAAAGTATGAGATGACGTAAGCAGTGGCATTCAGTGTAGTGTAAGGTAGTTCCTCCGTCACTTCCCGTGACTAGTTGATGCTAGGATGCAAAGTCAAGGTCATTTTGAACCTTATGCGAAGTGAGAGTGAATAGCGATGTGAGATGCGAGTTGTTGTTTGAATTTTACAGAATCGACCCGCTGCTTATTTAAATGCGTGAATTCAAGCAGATTTAGAAGATGATAAATAATAAAAAATACAGACTTCCACTCCATACTCCCGACTTCACAAGAGTTTATCATCGTGACATTGTTTCCTAAACGTCGGACGATCACGTTACGTAAGATGACAGACAGCCTGCCAGTCTGTCTGTCAACTTTGACCGACAGCTACTTAATAATTTCATGCCGATATTCTCTGAAGGGGTTGACACAGATGTAGGTATCATATGATCCAAGAATTCATTTGCCAGTAATTTTTAAATGCCATGTAAAAGGAGCGAACTTACATAACCGAAATTAAATCATCATCAGGAGAATGATGATGTACTAAAAGCCAAGATGGACAAATTCTGCTAAATAAGTATTGGTACAACAACTTTGACGGCTGCATCTACAACAGTTACTGTGACACTGGCATTTGTCATAGTAGATACATTCAATGAGATCATCCCTTACCCCGTTTACACTTTAAACCCCAAACAGCAGCAGTTTTGAATCCGAAGATATAGCAGCACTATTACTTTTGTATATCTCCGGATTATCTTCTCCCAATCCTTCACTACGGCATGTACGGCTGCCATTAGGCCCCATCAAGTCATTTACCGCGAGCTTAAAACTTGGCACGCGTTACCGAAAGGGTGGGTGCGTGCAAATATGACAAATTTATGTAAAACGGGCTCTCTCTTTGTACGCCAAGCAGCCGTCGAGAAATTAGTGCTCATTTTGTCTCATGTTTACGAGTGGGAGCAGTGTGCGCCTCAAAAATATGGTAATGGTTGCACAGTGGTCGGGTTCGTCTAGTGTATCGATTTTGATATTCGTTCGAGTTGCAGAGGTTGTGTGATGGTAGGGGTGCTTCTTCTGTGAGTAAAATGGATTTTTAGTGCCACATTGGTGAATAAAGTTGAATAAGATATGGTTCCAGTCGCATAGAAAAATCGTCATCTAGCCTTTTCTCAACTATGTTGGGGTCGTCTTCCAGTCAAACCGGATGCAGCTGAATACCATTATTTTACTTGGAGCAACTACCTATCTGACCTCCATAACCCAGTGAATACTGGGTAATACGATACCCCTTGGTAAGACTGGTTGTCAGACTTTTTGGGCCACCTGTTACGACTGTCAAAGATCTGCAAATGACAGCCGAGACCAACTGATTAACGTGCTTTAAAAGGCACGGAGGAAACTCGGAATGTATTGGGTAGTCACCCATCCACAGACCCTCCTAGGCAAGCACGGCTAAAACTTAAGACCCGAGCGGGTGTTAATATTTAGTAATTCTTTTCTCGCTTAATGTTTTCAAATAATGGACTGATAATGGCCTTAACATCGATTTCTTAACTGTTAGTTCACAATAATTAAAACCCCCATTTTAAAAATAATATAATAAGTTTTATCTATCATGAAGTGTTTACGCCATTCTATTACAACGCCTCCAAAAGCTAGCAATAAAGACCTGTTTACCCTATAAATTCAGAAGCGTGAAGAAATGTCGTCGGGTTGTATCTATTTCGAGTGCGTCTAAGAGCGTGATCCAGAGGAATTGTCGCGAGTCCCGATCCATCGGCCGTTAATCGTGTATTTTCATCTAAACTCGTTACGTTTTATGCGAAAGAGGTTGAGGGGTAGACCTGCGATTATTTTGTCGCATGTTTGATGGAAACTTGAAGCGACAAATGTTTCTTTTTTTTCTGAGTTCGAACAACCTGCCATTTGAAGTTTAAATGTGAATATAATTAATTGCCAAGTTTTCTTCCAGATATTATTGCTTTTTTAATACAAACTGTGACTTTCCGTTTTAACGACTCTATCATTAAAATGTAAAGCTACACATCTTGAGTTGCAAACAAATGTAAAAGTATAGTAGGTACTAAACAATGTCTAAATTTTATTAAACCCACTTCCCTTTATTCATGTTTCCATGGTGTTCACTGAAAGAACTACCAAAATGTAGTACCTACACACCACAAAACAGTCGACAAATATTTCGGTCGCAAGTCGCAGGTGTGCGCCGCCGCGCGCCGCTCAGCTGACAGATACAACTCAGATTTATGTGTTTACTGTATAAATCACGATACGTCAACGTTGCTTCTCATTTCTTTTTTCGTTTCGTGCTATACATCATAGTTTTGTCTTCCGTGGTCAAATTTTTTATTCCAGTCTAGAATGTGAAAGTGTGAGTTTCGAGTTATGTTTGCTTATGGTTTTTCATGCTGGGGACATGCAAAGGGTACATTTTCCTTCGTTCCCTCAGCGATAATGGGAAAAGATTTTGAACCTTATTCTAAAAATACGTTACAGTTTAGAAGAATATATTGATACTGTGTCATCCCACTGCTGGGCAAAAAGGTCTGTCTCCATTACAGTTGTTTCGATCCGGGGGTAATGTGGGCCACTGGTCGTTGGTTGATTAGATTATAGGTTTTAGAAAAGTATGTCAATTCTAATTGAATTACTAAATACTTTGTTTGAAATAGTTTGTTTTCTAAAATTGACGGGTGAATCAATTAAAGTTCTTGTTTAACATCCCGATTATCAGTCTGGCGAAAATCATGTATATCACGAACCCCACTCTTCCAACAAAAGTAATATTATTATAGGTAAACAGACATCATAAAATATCAGTCTCTTGTCCTTCAAACCATCATCACACAACCAAGAAAAACACGAAAAACTCTGCAATAAAATCAATTTTAGACTCAATAAATCCCCTAATCCAGTGCGCGATATAATTGTCACGCGACACGTTGCTACTCGCAGATCAATCATCGTCTCCTTAACGATTGCTACAGCTGCTGTGTCCGCGATTGATGGAGCTATAAACTATATTTATAGCTTGAATAGTTCTGATGTGTGTCGCTCAAGAAACTGGATTATCTACGATGGATGGCGGGTAGGATGCGGCAGTTACACTGAATTATTGTCAAACTAAAATTCGAAGAACAAATAAAACTGTAAAAGTGGAAACTCTGAGTGATGACTTGGGCGTCGTGTGTTTAAAGTGTGTCGAAAATGTTGAAGATAAATTGCATTAGCTACACGTTTAGAGAGTGGAATAAAACAGTCAACGGAATAATAAAGCTGGTGAGTTATCGTGCGGCAGTCTAGATTCTGGGAACCTTTCAAAAATCAATTGTTGGATTAGATCATGCTGCAGAAAAACAATAGCTCAATCCAAAGTTATATTGAAATTACCTTGAAGAACTGCATATTTCTAGAGCTTGGGGAGAAGCAGGCACAGACTTAATATTCTAGTGTCAACTTGACCAGCCAAAAAACCGTGGACCTTACTGACGAAGATGCGAAACTACTATATTTGTAACAATTGCCATCGAGACAGTAAAATGACGAATACAAGAGAAGAAACTATCAACAAAAAACATGATTACATCTGTCCTATCAAGTATTCAAAGTTCCCCAGTGCTGACGAGCGATAATGTCGTAAACAGAAGTCATCTCACGACACGGCGCGGCGCGGTGCCTGCGATGCAATAAAACATGCGTTATTGTCATCAACCATGTCATTTACGCCTCGAACAACACTAGGTTTTATTCCGTTTTTATTCACTTCTATAATCCTTGCTATTTTTTATTTCTTTTCAGATTTTTTACTGAAATAGTTTCATCAGTTTCAGGTATTTGAGAATTGTTATCCATTAAGCTTTATTGGTTTCAAGTGTTAGTTCTGTAACTATATAACTTGCTCTCATTCATAATAACCCTCCTTTTGGGCTTTCCCGCTGTCGGTTAAAAAGACAAAAGTCGGCTGGTGCATTTTGTTCAAGTTTTGTAAGCATTTTAAGTCGTGCTATAAATCGCCTCTAGATTGAAACAAAATGTGAATCCTTCCAATCAACCTAAAGCCTTAACATTGCTTCAAAAGCATTAAAATCTGCTAAACATATTAAAGCATTTCCACCTGAAAATACCAGCATACGAGCACTAATTCCCTCTTCACCCCTACATTCCTAAACTCGTGCTTATACCTGAATTCCCGGAGTACAGTTTAAAAACTTCTTCGCGTATCCCGTTGCCCGGTGCACTCCTTGACAATCGATTGACGGGTGTCCCCCTTGGCCCCCTTTTGCCCCCCTTTCTTGCAACCCACCCCCTAGCGCATTCGCCTGACCCACATAGACGCCATATTTATAATAATTGTACCCCGATTCGAGTGAGTAAATCAGATAGTTTCGGAATGGTAATAGTTTGGTTTTAAAGTGGGTAGTTTTTTTAAGTAGGTTTTCGTTTTTAACTTCATTGTATTTTAGTCAAAAGAATTGACCATTTTTAAATATGTCTGTATTTGGGGACTTTTTGCGTCACAACAGAATGACAAATACAAGCACAGGACGAACAACCTAACTAAAGTATTTCTACATTGCAGGAGCAACCCTAAATTTTCGCAGGGTAAACAGATCACCAAAATTCCATTTTCCAGACGTCTCCAACTCAATCAAGCCGAACTATTGATTACAGATACCTCCCTATCCCCACATGGGCCATCAGAACAAAACAATACGTACATATGCGTCGCGAAAGTAAATAGTACCCCGTCACCCCCTTTCACCCCCCTCGTTATCACGCCCCGGACATAATTTAAGACGAGTCCGACGGTCCAGAGTGTCCGTACTCTCGGATGTATCCGTCAATTCTGTTTGTCGGATTGATTTTTCGAACCAAGTCGACGTTGAAAGGGTTTGGTTTCAGTAAAAAAGCTGATACATAATACCCACTGAAACTAAATATTCTAGATCTAACGGCAAAAATCACACTTTAGCTTGGTTTTGGTGATGTCAAATCAACTCAAACCTATCAGAAAAACATATGCGTTGCAAAAGTTTACCCCCTATCACCCCGGTCACCCCTGAACCCCCCTCGTTATCACGTCTCGGACATAATTTAAGACGAGCCGGATCCGGTCCGACCCTGTCTGTTCACGGATATATGCGTCAATACAGTTGGATTGATTTTTCGAAGAAAGCAGACGTTTGACAAACAAGAAGAGAAACTGGGGATGTGCGAGACTGACACAGTTTCTTGAATCTATAAAGGTTGTGTTTACATGTTTAACAATGTTGAAGTATGAGTTTAGACATCTTAAATCATATTATACAAAGGTAAGGGCTCTGGAAGTACGGATCCAATTGCAAAAAGTAATTCATAGATAGAAAAGCTACACTTTTGCCGAATGCTATAGGATATTAATGTTCTTTACACCCGGGCGACGTCACGGGCAGAAACCAGATTATAAAGTAGTTTCGCAATTTTATAGGATGATATAAAAATTGATCGTAAGCTGTCGTCTAATAACACAATCAGTACTCAAAGTTTTGTACAACATCTACAAATTATAAGAACACGTGGCTAACGTGCTCGATTTGTACAGTTCATATAAATACTTTGTAAGAAAGAGAAGAATATAAATTGCTTCGTCCATCGCCCAGGAGAACTGCAATAACCTTTGACTTTTAGAACTTTCTGAGTTCAGAGGCAACTGAGTCAATGTACATTTTCTTATTTAATGTCAAACAAAAGAAACTGTGTCGATATTATTATTTCAGAAACGGAAAGTTAGAAAAAAAAATGAAAATAAGAAATCTCTTTACTCCATCATGTCAGTTCACCTCTCAAAAACGAACTAAATAAAAACATAAATTCAACTTTTTTTTAACAAAGCTTAACGCAAAACGTTTCCGTTTCCCGCGTCGGGACAAGATGTCAAGTGACGTCATCGAGATAGCGTCCAAAGGGTTGAGTTCCGTCGCTTAAAAAAGTATGAAAAAAATAAATTTCTTATCTGTGGACCGAACGAGCGATTGTCCCCGTCCATATTGTGTGCAAGAAATTTAGGTAAATGAATCAAGGTATCTTTTTTATCTGTGGCTAGTTAAAAAATGGAGGGTAGTTAAGAAATTGGCGTTTTATCGGAGTACCCCTTTGTGTATCTTGCAGCTGCCTGATAACCAATTGATGTGTCTGTTTTGTAAATGGTGCATATTTAATAAATAGATAAGTTAGTTCGTAATTTTTTCTCGATTTATTGGACTTTCTATTTTCGGCAGTAAGCTGAAGGTTCAAAATACCACAGCGCTCTTCTATTTAGTCATTAATTTAGTTAGACGCTTAGTACTTGTGGAAACAGGCGCTAGTATCGGCAACTCGATCTAATCGAGACTTTATATAGCTATTGACTTTCTTTGAATAAAAAATGCACTCTAGAGTGGCAGGACATCTGCCTACAACGGAATATTTTTAACACAAAGCTAGCTAAACGTTACTTTTAGGAAGAAAGGTTTTTCGTCAGCATACCCTAAAAGTGTTTGAAAAAAAATAATCCCTCCAGTTTATACAGAAAAAACACGTTGTCGGTGGTAACTGCTGGCCTAACGATAGTACGGAAATTTCTTAGTATTCGAGGCCAGCTTATACTAGTTGCTCTACCACTGACGAGCGGCCTACTGTACCACTTACTTAAAGCAGGAGTGCGTTTTCCTGCAGAGAGTTGAATTCAAAGATCTAGCTGAAAAGTACGGGAAAAATAAATGTAAAAGAATGCATACATACAAATCTTTAGCATTCAATCAAAATCATCTAAATCGAGGCATTTATTTCAAGAAGGCCAGTTATTGGCACTTTTGAATTGTCGAAACAAAGATTAACATTACATGTAGCTACAGTCTCAGTCAGGAGACATAAAAACTGTGAAAGTACTGTTGTTGCCCATTCCCTAGCGTAGATCTCTATGGAGAAGAACAGGCAAGAACTCCATAGACGCTCTTTTAAATCAAAACTTTGTTACAAAATCATACTGACCCTTACCCTTTAAGTATCTAGGTACGTAGGCACCTATTCCCTCCCCTGGCAACAGAACCCCACCTCATCTTTACCAACCCGTCAACAATCAAAACTTAGTCCATACAATCCACCACGAGGGACTAAACATAGCACATTTAAAACTAAACGCTAAAAGTTAACACTAACCAAAACTACTTAACGTTTGTAAGATGCCCCAAAACTTGTGAAGTAGTTTAATCCTTTATATTTATTTGTCGCAGAGGGAAATCAAGGTCTGTCAGATCTATTGAGAGTTAAAAGCGAAACAATTTGGTGGTAACATTGAAGGGTTTAGTTACGTTTAGTTTAAAATGTTTCAATACTATTTTTAGGAATTTCAGGCGAAAGATTTCGGAGGTTTAAAATTCTGTTTATGATTTTGTAGAAAATGTGAAAATGTACACGAATAAATGGCAAATCCGTTATTATTTGTGCTACAAACAAACTCATAGCACGAAAAGTTTGTCACTCAACAGTCAGTGACATCAATACATATTCATTAAAAACAGATTGCATTTAACATAAGAATTAGCAAATACCTTAAAGAAAACCCACTATCGACGCACTGAAGAAGCTCTATTCATATCCAAAACTCTCTCACACACAATTACAACCCTAACATCTTACATTCAATAACTCAACCGACAATTACAAGCTTCAAGCAAGAAACTGGAAAAGAAACAAAACAGAAGGTGCGCGCACACTGGCGCATACGTCCCGTTCGCAAACATGCTCCGTCTCAAGCGATGCCGTCTCGTGTCCCTCCCGTCTCGCGATTAAAACTGCAGGTGGGGACTGTCCAGCATTGATCTGGCGGTGACGCCGGACGATGGAGACGTCACCCACCGTCACCCTCCTCAGAGTGGGTGGGGGACCCCGCCTCGTAAGTAGACATGTGGACATGCTTAGCGATGTGCTGATAACGTCGCAGTTTTCTTATTTATTTTGTTTTGTTGGCGTTTGTGGATTAATACGGTTGAGTGGCACGTAGCAGTGAAATGAGGGATCTAGGATTAGAATTTTCTGTTTGGTTAGCTGGTGAATTGGTGTACGACTTTGTATGATTTGAATACGAACATACCACAGCTATGTGATGTTGATGTATTCGTTGGCAGTGCACCGTTCTTGAATAAGGATAATATAATTATAATAGAGTACATTGCGCATAAAAATTGTTACACAGGTCTTTTACAATATTTATATAATATGTATGGGTGCAATGACGGTCTTATTGCTGTGGATGGATTGAACTACATTCGATATTGATTAACAATAATCCAAATATGTAGTATATTTTAAAGTAATGATTTGTTAACACAGTTACGAGTAACAACACCTATTCAAATACCAATCTTAAAACTGCAAAAATCTGTAATTAAACATACAATTACCGAACTCATTAAGAAACGTTGACGATAGACAATGGGCAGTAACGAGTGTCAGAAAACGACTCAACTGAGAATCGGTCGAGCGAGAGAACTATTCGCAAATTAGTCGGGACAGAGCTCTCCACACTCAACGTCGCCACATCTGTGTAGGGTCGCCAGCTTGCTACGTGGACACGGTGTGTGGACTTTGGAGATTATCTACTTATGCTTCTTTAGATTTAGACTAGCATTATTGTGTGGTATTTTGGCTGTTAAAAAAGCGGCTCAGCTATCAATAACTTACGAAAGAGAAAATTGCAATCATGTTTTTTACACATTTTAATCACATAAAAGCTTATTCTGAGCTAAGACTAGGCATTTGGATCTGAAATATTAATGTGTCCTTTTAATGTTTAATAACTCATTAGTCAAATCAATTTTTAATCTATGTAATGTTTTTACCGATATAATTTATAAATGCTTTACATTTCAGTAACATTCGTAGAACGTTCACGATCTTCCTCTACATCAAACTATCTCGAACCAAAACGTACTTCAAAACAACACTCCACACAGTAAAGCTCGGACGTGGTAACCCTACGGCGCCGGACCTCGCCCGTCTTGCAACGTTTGACTGAGCGAAATCACTCAAAAGTTTTAATGTCGCTTCCGTGGGGACGGCGGCGTTCCGGTCCGGCGGGCGTGTGGTGCGGTGTGCGCGCGACTTTATGTCTGCGTTGTTATTTAGATTATACGCTTTTGTGTCCTAGGGTTAAGAGTTTAGATAGAAGAGGAATTTTGTTGTGTACTGGAATTCTCGGAAGTCTTGGAGTTTTTGGAAGTATGTAGACGAATTTGATTGTAGGAATATCTTGATAGAAAAGTAAAATAAAAACATGATATTAACGAGAATCAACAATAACAATACCCCTTTCGTATCACCATATTGTGTCAATCAATTCAGAGAAAATCTCTGTTCAAATAATCAAAATTCAACTGAAAAACAATCCCCAATAATACGTCAAAATTTTCCCGAAAACCAGGCAATTAAATGTATCGAAAAACGTCATGCGACAATCACTTTTATTAACGTGAAATAAACACCAAATTCGCTTGCATATCATAATGACAGACAGTTTAATTATCCTCGCGGCCGATATTGCAACAAGCGGGATTAAAAGGAAAAATTAATTGAATCCATTCAATTTTCTAACCGCGAGTGGTGCCGGGTGACGGATACTGTCTGTTAATACCCAATTATCGGCACCCCCTTCCTCCCCTGCCGTCGTAACGACTATAATATCGGGGGGTGAAAAATTTCGAATATGATTCCGGTAAGTACGTGGAATGAGGAATGTAGGAGTGTGCACGTGGAGGGTTATAATGATATTGAAAAGTTAGGCCTTAATTCTTGTCGCGCTAACGGTCAGTCGCGTACGAGTAGGTATACGGTGGGTGACTGGTAATTAGTGTCCTGAAATCGTGAAAAAAAATCAGCTGTTCAGTACATTTATGTTCTCCTTATGTACTGAACAGCTGATATTTTTTCGCGATTTCAGCTTTGGTACCATAGTAAAAGTTGTTTGTTATCATGACCACAATCACGTGTTTAAGTATCCCTATATAGTACCGACTATATAGGGTGACTGGTAATAAATTAATGTTAACCGTCGCAGTACGGTTACTGCGACGCTGACGTCAGCGGCGACCGACAGCCGTATTTTGTTCTTGCTGACGTCACGACCGTCCGCGCGACTAGAATTCAGGCCTTGTAGTATTTCCTGGATGACTATTGTTATTTCAACTAGAGGAACATACATTATACTGTGTCTTTTATTTTGAGGACTCAAACTTTGAAGGTCGTCTCGACTTACTCTCTCAACTTCTACGGACATTGTCTGCTGTCCGCCATTTATCCATACCAGTGAGAATCCTCCTTGCAACAAAAAAACATACCTAGTCATGGAAGACGGAAATGTATCTTTTTAATCTTCAGTAATCATCAAGGCACTGTTTGTAATTATTTGCCTTTTGAAATTAATAAAAATTATTCCATAGACTAGCCGAGCATTAATTTACAGCCTTTTAATCCACATAATCCATTCTATCACAACGCATTTATTCCGCCCGCGTTATCACAAGGGCTGTCAATCACGTCATGTCGACTGAGCGGCGGCGACAGGAGTGACGTCATGACGTGTCACCCTAGCGTCACCCTCCCGTCACTCCCCCTCCTCACCAGTGATGACGTCACTAGGTAAGATGCTCAACTGAAATGCACTTCAGGAAGTTGCAGTTTTGATTTAGTTTCATTTTTATAAAATGTAGATGGAAATTATAAAGTTGTAGTTTTCTTTTTCCCAGTCTGAGTTGAAGTGATAAATAACGATATTGCACATCGTTACGTCACTACGCAATGCCCTTGGTTGAAATGGTGTCAAGTTTATGTCTTATCGATAACTTAACAAAGCGGAAATGACAAGCTAGCAAAACCGGTACTTCGTGGGTGTAAAAGAACTGGGAAAGTCCATCTATAATCAGGATGAGTTCTTTCGACAAGTACAAAAATAGTAAATATTTCTACTTCTTAGATGAACATTAATGTCAGTAAGCTTTTGAAATGTCAAAATAATAAAATATACCAATAACCAAATATAAAATAGTAGCCTTATTTTGCCACTATTTTAAACTCGTCTGTCTGGGATTATGCTTACTTAACGAGTGGTGATCAATCATCCGCCATTTTTAATTGCGTCACCACAAACAGATCACTGACTCCAATAATAAATGTTTCAATTTCAATAAGTCTAGAGGAATATCCGCGAAATGCACTTATTACTGGGACGAGCCGGGATCACGCCGGGATCCCGGGGTGATTGGCAATCCCGGGCCGCGAGATAATGCGACAATTTTAATAGGATCTTCACTATTGTAGGTGTGTTGGGGCTATAGGATATTTGGTGAAATGCGTTGCAGTTTTACACCATAAATTACCTATTTATTTGTTTCCTCTGTTGATAGCTTTGGTGATCGTATATATTTTATGTATCACTACCTACGAGTATAAGCTATTCTTGTAACACCTGATCATCATCATCATCAACCACAACAAACTGTAGATTTTTATATCAACTATAAATTCAGGAAAGATTTTCATATAGACAGGTAGATCATGAAAACTGTATATAATATGAATTGTAAGAATGGTTTAGCTTACTGTGCAGAATATTATGTGGTAAGTAAGATTATATGAATTGCTTTTTCTGAAATAAACTGTTAAGTAATCTCTTCGTATTACATATTTACTTACATTTAACTACAATGGCACCTGTATTGGTCGCTCTCGCTCTATTTTTACTTCACATTTCAGAAGAACTTACCTGAAACAAAAAAAAAACAAAATTACAGACGACAAAAAAAAAAAATAAGTCTGTCAGAATATCAACAAATATTTGACCCGTATTTTTTCTTTTGTTACATAAACCAAAATTGACGAAGATACGACGCTTTTAAAATTCCCAATACATCACGCCTTGGCATAATTTGTAGCGAGTTCTGACGTCACGAGCACCTACTCCCTGAGTTTTGATGCGTTTTATCTTTGTCAATATTCATTGATTTACAAAAACAAAAAATACGTATTCATTATTTTCCAATACTCTAACTGACGGACTAAATAGATTTGCAATATTTTGATAGTGTCGTCATGCTTATTGACTCCAGAACATTTTATTAAAAAGATAAATCTTCTCGATACATAGATTTCTGTTTACTCCACAATTCGCCAGTCAACCCTCTGTTTCGATGAAGAGAGCCAGTGGGGACTGAGTCCATTGGAATTCCTTATACAATGAAGTGGATTTAATATCGGGAAGAATGCCGCTCTGAAAGATAGCGGCTTCAGTACACGGCCGATTTGTTTGTATGTATTGCGATTATTTGATTTATTAACTGACGTTGGGAAACGCTTGACGCATGTTGTATGATAAAAGTTGAGCGGTTCCTGCTCTAAGAGTGTAATTGTTTTTTTTTTTTTGTTTAGCTACTTTTTAATGAGTCTTTGTATGACATTGTGTTGTAATAAGTATATTATAAATAACTACCTGACCCACGCAACTTCATCTGCGTCACATAAGAGAGAAAAAGCTTACAAAGGGAATAAAATTTCCCCCGTTTTTGCAATATTTTTCATTTATGCTCCGCTCCTATTGGTCATAGCGTGATGTTATATAGCCTATAGCCTTCCTCGATAAATGGACTATCCAACGCAAAAAGATTTTATCAATTCGAGCCGGTAGTTCTTGAGATTAGCGCGTTCAACCAAAAAACAAACAAACAAACTCTTCTGCTTTATAATATTAAGTATAGATAGTATAGATGAAGGTCAACATGTTTTTGTGTTAATCGCAAGATAAGTTACATTCTTTGTCACCAAAAAGCAATTAATGACTTTAAAATTATTCTTAACTAATCACATCTTGTACTATCAGTAATCAGCAATGGCATTAACTTCTTAAACCAATTTGTCCTAAAAAAGAAAGACTTTCACACAAAGAATTTCCCGGAAAATTCATCTACAGGAGCGCGTCTACACAGCCCCGTCACCTTAACTCTGCAACGACGACCTGAAATTTTATAACACGTTCCGTCGCCTCCGGACCTCTTCTGATCGAATTTTATTTTACGTACTCACAACTTTTTATTGGGCCCAGTTACTTGCGCGACCATCGTTTTGTATTTATGTATTATTAACGTCCAATCCTGTGGATTTGCATGTATTTGATACCCCTCCGATAGACGACACTGGATTTGGGATAACCCTTTTCGGGGCACGTAATAATACTCAAATATCGTTTAAATTTTTATTACAGGATATAAAAATGATTTCTACGAATTAGGTATGGACAAGGAACTGTTTTTATTAACCTTTTTATTCGTCGATGCGGAAGTGTAGGTTGGTAATAGAAATTATTTATGGTATAACTTGAATTTATTATGTTTTTAAGCGAATAAATTACCAGAACCAAGAGTGCAAGGATCAAAACGTACTTACACAGGTAGAATCTTTTGATTTCCGTTTATAAAACAAACACATGTGCCTATTTATTGGACCCCTTTCTGCACTTACAACGTATGCTATTACACCATTTTATTCAAAACAGTACCACAAAATACTATTGAAAAAAAAAACAAATCGGCGCGATCCACATCAGCCGCTGTACCGAAGTCAAGACAGACGCTGTAAACACAAGCAATATTGTAACCCGGCCGCAATCTCGTATCAACCGACCAAATAGCTTGGATACTTATGTAAATCGGACCACTATCCCGCTTATTGTATTTCTAATTTGATTTCTTTTGCAATACAGTGATGGGATTCAACGAATATTGGTCCTACCTGCCCATCTAATATCGTCCCGGGCCCCGGGAATGTGTGCCGTGGCATTTTCGGGGTTAAAAGATCACTGATACGGACACACAGGGTTTGGGTTTTTTAAAATATTTATGAGGGAACAGCGGTGAGAGTTCGCGTTTCGGCTGTAATCCAATTTCGGTTTATGTCTTTGGTAACTTACTTATTTTTGTTGGTTGCTAGAACTTTTGGAAGGGTCAAACTGTGTTTTTATAAGTGTTAATTAAGCGATGTTATATTCATGACGGTGGTGTGAGTTTTTGCTGCTAGTTACGACAAATTAGGGGCATATTAGATACTTCTTTAATATTAATAAGATTATGTTTTTGCGGAAGTGTAGTTGGTTAGTTTTAGCGATATCATGTTAGTTAAGTATAAGGAAGTTTGTGTAATGAAATTGGTTTTGGAAATAGGATGATATTGGTGACGAAAGTTTTACGTCGAGTATTATTCTCTCTGAATCACAACAAAACTGATTACTTAGTTTATCTTAATAAATTAATCATTATGCTGATCAAAAACAAGTTCATTGGTTATTTCAACGCTTTAAACGAAAATACCGAAATTTATCCACAAATTAAAAAATCACAGCCTCAATAAATGAAAAACCGTTCAACATTCATTTAACGAAAATGCACTGGTAATCATTCTTAGAACTCACGATAAAAGTGTCCAAACCCAAATTAACCACGGCACACTATTGAGCGAAAAAAGTGATACTCCTAACTGATTCACTAAGTAGTTCGCATCGGATCTGTCACCCGCATCGGAAGGGTTAAAAAAGTCGCGTCGTTAGTTCTTGCGACGCAAAAAAAAAACTCGTCGGTCTGTCCAAACTGTCGTTTTAAGTGGCAGGCAAGTCTGTTCGGCTATTATCTGGACACTGAAACAGTATTGGTGTATCTTTTAATTTTAGGACTGACTTCCATTACGACTTTTGAATGAGCATTTAAAAAGTTGCTCACACGTTTTTTCTGTCGAAATTAATGGGGTTGAGAGAGGGTTGAAAATTGATACGAGTACGTTTTTGGTGTCATTTTCATTTGTTTCGTTTCAATAGATATTTTATGTAACATTCATTTTAATTGGAATTGAAGGTTACTGGAATGCCTCTAGTTAGGGTAAGTTTAAAATATTGAATAATGTGCATCACTCACTAGTTTTCATTAGTCGTCAGTTTAGATAAAATTATCTTATGTTGTGTGCCAAAATATGGTTCAAATTCCTTTTTTGTTTTTTCGGGTGAAATGTTAATTCTTATATTTGTATAAAAGGTGCAAAAGTACAATATTTTAGGCTGATTTAATATTTGTTAGGTAAACCCATTCTTAGATGGACCCTGCTTTGGGTGCACCAAAGAAATGAATTTAATAGGAATTTAATAGAAATTTAACCAATTGGCTGTGTAACAGATGTTTTTATTCAATAGATGATTATTTGAATTTTAAGCAGACTTGATGTATAAATTAGTGATGACCTATTTAAATTAAAATTGTAGACATTTTAATGTTTCTAATTAATATTAACGAAGCAAGATTGTAAATTATATTATGACTATGATGTGTATGACCAATTATTGCATGTACCTGCTAGAAATATTTGCACGACTGATAAGTCGAATATAGTGAGACTAAAATTATTTTACCATGTATTGTAAGCACCTATATTCTGGCAAATAAATAAATTTCATTTCATTTCATTTCATGAAAAAAACATTAATTTACAACCTATTTTTAGTTCTCTACTGAGGTACAGAAAACATAACTTAAAACACTATCAAAACTTCCACCGACAAACGTAATCAGAAACCGTCTCATTCGACACAAATCACTGTAAACATGTTCAAATACTTGTTTTTTTTTGTTTGCAACTTGTTCTAACTCATTCGCTTTTGACTCGTAGCCAATGTTAATTTAGTTCAATGCTAGTAAGCACGCTACAGCTCTGACGGGAAGTTCGCAAACTTATATTATGCAGTTCGGTGACGACAGTAATTAAGAATTTTAGTTGTAAAATGTTATTTTCGTTTTTTATGCTTCGTGGTGGAAGTTGGTTATGTATTATACTGTTTGAGGCGATTAAGGAGTTTATTAAAGATGATTCCTATCATAATCACAGAATATCATTAAGTGATTATTAGGTATTGCCTGGGTCTGACTTCTTGGGAAAGTTATAGGCTGACAATTAGGCAGGCATTAGGCTGACAATCCTGCCTAATTATCAGCCTATAATTTTCCAACTGTTGAGACACAGGCCACCTCTCTCAGAAGGAATATATATGCCATTATACACCACACGTGTTGTTGAATTTCACAAGTCTTCGATTTGCAGATAAGTATTCTTGAACACGCCACTCTTTATCTTCACGATTTTTTACTTTATCGTTAACAAAACCTATAAGTGTTACTGAAGGGTAACCGGCTTGTGATGATAATCTTGATGGAGTAATCTAGAATCTAGATAAACCGAGACGACTTTTTGACAGAAGAAAACATCTCCTTCTACAAGTTCTGTTTCAAAGCATTTCCCGAAAGCGCCCGATGGTTTACGATCTCGCCCGAGCGACGCCGCCTCAAGCGCATTCATTCACCAACAAATCAACAGCTTTGTAACTGTGACGTCTAGTTAATTAAAACAGCGAAAAGTTGGTGATTTAAAACGCGGACTCTAACAGGATTTGAGGCATAAGCGATAGCGGTTACAGTAACGATCATCTCAAGGCTAGAAGAGACGATATATTTCCTGTGCCTAGCCTTTTCCCAAATGCGTTGTACTACATACGGCTTCTAAACCAACCAGATGCAGCTGAATACTAGTCAAATGGAATAATACTTATCTGACTGGCGTAAGACCATCATCATTTAAAAGACATAATTGCACAATATTATAGAAATTGAAAACAAGCTTATCACAAAATTAATTATTCCTTAACGTCATTCTTCTATTTATTATACCCAAAACATGTTTTATAATCATGATTTCAGATTTTTGAGTGAAAAAGTAATATATTATCTGAGTAGTGTTCTAAATCAGTCTGAGGCGCCATATTGCCAAGCATTAAAACTATTCTCAGATCAGATTAAATATAAACTGGTATTAAAAGTTTTATTAATATGATATTTTAAAATAATATAGCGTAAATTACTAGAGTTATGAGTACCAATAAATGTGATGGGCCGTTAAACTTCTGCTGATGTCTTCCTGGGATTTTCTACGATGAAGATATATTTTGCTTTTCATAATTTCACGTGGGAATAAAACTTAAATTGATATTTAAGGATGTCAATCACTTTTTATTTCATAAAACTGTTAAAAAATTAGTGGTTTTTAAATGTGTGTTTCAGATTAAAGTACCTATCAAAAAAACCTTCAACACATAATTTTGTTCAATTACTTACATGCCATTTTCCACCTATAATAGGCCCAAAAGTTTTGTTACAACTTCAAATATTAATAACAAAACCCATTAATTACTAATTTACATAAACTAAAACTAGTAGCAATAACATAGAAAATTAATTAATTATTTGCTTAAATATATAAATAACGTCAGTTTTATAATTACGTTGATATGTTTATAACAAATTATTGGTATTTTTGATCCAAATCGAGGTTAATGTTGATTTTATGAAAATGAATTGGAGATTCAAATCCATTTGTTATGTACACAGTTAGGAATATTTATAGGCATTTCTCTTTACATATTTCGTGACGTTCTGTTAATTAATTAGTTTTCAATGCTAATTAGGCTATTGGAGAAATTGTGATGCGGACTCTTGTCATCCCACGCTATTGAAAACGTAAAGTAAATGAGTCAATGCATATTTGTGGGCGAGATTTCCGCATGTTTACCTAAAAACCGTTAAACTTAACGAATAACCAATGGTATTGCATTTGAAACTGTCGCCATTTACATTAAAAACACATTTTTTTAAACTACAGTTTTTCTTATCAACACCTTTTTCTTTGTTCAGGAATTTAAAAAAAATGTCCATGTAATTGCAATTGCCAAAATGAAAAAGAGTAAATCAGGTAGCACTACTTTTAAAAGTAACATAATAAATTTTTAACAAGAAAAGTAAAAGACCATTTACTTGACACTGAGTAACCCGCTCCAAGTTGTGACTTGTACCAGCCGCCCGCCCTGCCTGCCGCCCAACTGTCGAACCTAAAGAAACAGTCGCGACACGAACTACCAGCTTATTAATACTTCATACACTGTTCATGCACTTTTTAATGGAACTAATCATGTTCCTGAAACTTATAATTTCATGTTTGGAACTGAAAAGTTACTTATTTCTAAGCTAATTGTAAAGTTACTTGCTAAGTTGATACTAGAAAAAATAGTAAAAACCCCTTTACGACAAAGCAAATTGATTATGTCACGACCTTACGTTCGGTCATTATCTAGTAACTGCGTATTTAAGTAAAAATGTCCATAGAAAACAGAAGTTTTACATAGACAAAATCACAGGCAAAGCTAGTCTGAATCAAGCACCTTCCCTTCACAACAATGTCAGTACAAAATAGGACAGATTAACTTTAAACCGATAAACTTTATTTATATGCAACGGGCATCTAAGTTTGGGACGTAAAAACAAGTGCTAGGACTGGCTTCTCTGTAAGCGTAGAGCTAAAGGGAATAAGAGGTTATGTAGTTTGCCCATCAACATAACTTACTTATTAGGATTTTTAATATTTGTTAATTAAAATAAACTAAAATAAATTAAACTAAAATCTTAAAAAATGGCGTTAAAAATCTCCTCGTCAACGCTGTCAACTAGTAATGTTCCTTGAAAGTAGTAATTAAAATAATAGTTCATGTAGTTTGTTAGTATATAAGGTCTATCTGATTATCCACGAAATCTCTTAAGGGGTCATTGTGCTTATCATTATGAACAACTTTTACTATGGGACCAAACCAAACCTTTAATCGCGTGAAAAAAATCAGCTGTTCCATACATTTTGACGAGTTATGCGAACATATTTACACCCGACAGCAGGTCACAAGTGAACCAGTCTTGGCCGTCACATGAAATTAGCAACGCACTGAACTTTTGGAATTAAACTTAGTTTCATAGAAAGTATACCTAAGTCAAACGCCCCAGTCTAAACTCCAGGTCCTCATGCTCAGCAGTCAGTTCTCTTTCTACTGTTTAGTATCGTATTACCCAGTACTAACTGGGTTGTGGAGACATTATAAAACATATGACATCCGGGTATTTATCGCGAATTTACCTTTAATTTTATCCCGACGTTTCGACCGGATTGCACCAGCCGTGGTCGCGGGGAGACTGAAGTAAGTGACTAAGTGTACTCGTCAAGTGAAATCGCCTCAATATACGGACACTGTTAGTGTAGTGTGCTGTCCTAGTGTGAACCGGCCCTAATTAACATTTATGAAGATGAGTGAGGGTAGTTGAAAAAACACCTTCACTTTGCTGTCGCGGTACCTCCAATACTTCAGTCTCCCCGCGACCACGGCTGGTGCAATCCGGTCGAAACGTCGGGATAAAATTAAAGGTAAATTCGCGATAAATACCCGGATGTCATATGTTTTATAATGTGTTCTGATCGTGAAAGTTTAAAAAAGACAATTGGGTTGTGGAGGTCACATAGGCAGTCGCTTCATGTAAAATACTGGTATCCTGGATAACAGTATCACCACCATCAGTACCAGGTCGGCTTGCAGCAGGGCTGCATCCGGTTAGACTGGAAGCCGACCCCAACTTAGTTGGCTAGGCAGATAGAGTCGTAGAATATCAGTATATCAAAAATGGTGAACTAAGATTGGTGACTGTCCTATATTAAGGTACAACCTTACAAGTTCATAGAGGTCGAGGAACGAATTTTTCAAGGTCAAAGTCGCTCCTCGACCTTTGTGGACTTGAAGGATTATATTGATGATTTTGATGATGATAATTCTGTAACTACACACGTCTTACAGCCGCGAATGATATTTTAATCAACATACAACCTAGCACTGCCCTGCAAATCGTAAAAAACTTAAGAAAATTTGAATTCCACGGGCTACCCTGAAGCATCAGCCATAAGAGGAAAAGCACTTATTAATAGATTTGTTGTTCGTTGATTCTGTAAATACGTGTCAGATCAGCAATTCTTAGAACTAGCTGATTCTTGTAAAAAATACAATGACGTTCTTCTATATCACGATTTACCTTATGAAGCTGTTTTCCTTTTTATTTTGGTACTTTTTAAACGACAAGAGAGAGAAATCAAGAAATAAGATTAATAAATTATTCATTTAAACTTCATGAACTACTGATACCACTAACGGTCAAAAAATGAAGACAATACAGTGCGTCGAAAACTCGTGTGACGTCACATTTGAGTACATCTTTTACTAGAAAGTGACGTCACAAACTCCCACTCATGGTTTTAGACGCGTTTTATCTTCGTCAATTTTTATTAATTTAATAATACAAAAAACACATTATGTCCAATATTTTACGATAATCTAACTGACGGACTAAGCAGACTCAAAAATTTTTAAACAGGAATCATCCCTATTCCCAAATTAAACTTTGATTACAGCAACAATAGGTAGTATTCAAAAAGCTCCGTATGTACCAGTCGCACATAAGTTAACATGAAGCACCTGCATGCTATACCGGCGCCAATGAGCACTAATCAATACGGCAGCAGAAGGTGGCGAAAAATAACGAATGTTGTATTACTGACGATCGTGTGTTTCCGTACGCCCAGTCTGTACCGCTAGCAGAACAATCTAAATGTTTGTCTGTATCGTGTACAAGGCTTTTATTTTTGTAATTATTGTGAGTGGAGTTTTTTTTTGTAAGGAGGTAGATAGGAGGTACATAATTATAATGGTTTAAAATCCAGAAAACATTTCATGACGTTTCAGTTAGCACAAAAATAAAATACTTTTTGGAAAAAATCTTAATTACAACAATTGTCATCTTGTTTCAAATAGTGCTCTGCATTAATATCTTTTAATTAACCCACTCATTGATTTTTCCCCCATCTCATACAAGCACTAACAAATTTTCATCAGCACAAACATCACAGCGACCCATCTAAAATTTAACTCAAAAATCCCCATTACATTTGCTAACCCTCCGGCGGCGTATGCAGCTACGTCCCCGTAATCGACGGCCGGTCGGGGACGTATTGGGTCGTCGCTGAGACGCCGCTGGCTCTCTGTGTTTTTAAAGCTTTCTTCTCCCCTTTCCACCCCCTCCCCACGAACGCCCCTCAACAATCGATGGACGGCGTCACGTTAGTGCAGCGCCCGATCAAGTGCATACGTGAGGACTTTCTTTGATGCGTCTTTGTGCGGACTCGGTAGGATGGGGTTAATTGTTTAGTTCTCTTTCTAATGTTGCATGTTGGCAGTTTCATGTGTGATGGTCGATGTTGCTGTTGGATTTTTGTATCGACGTTTAATGTTCCTGTAGTTATTTAGTTTTGCTTTTAATCGAGTTTTGTTATAGAACGAATCCACATGATTCCTTTCTTCTTTGGCAAAGATATTTACAAGCTAGATTAGTAGATAGATAGTGCTGATCATAAAAATGGCTACCCTTCTACCTCTTCTTATATTCATTAATTATCACTTTGCTACCAAGCATAAAACAATAACGGATCCCATCAAGTTTTAAATAAAAAACAAAACATATTTTTGAAGTCTGGAAGTGTTACTTAAAAAGCACATATAACCAATTTACGAAATACAAATAACATTATAAATTCTCATTCTGTAACACCTCCAAGTCAATAATTTAACAAAACTAAAGCCAAAAACTAATCAGAACCCGAATTAAAACTCAGGTCGTTTGGACCACCCCGCAGTACAGGGTTGGGTCTTTGTGAAAATTGTTTACAGTAGCGAGTTGAATTTCTTGCGAGTGCCGTCTGCGGCGGTGATGTGACAACTTGTCACTTACAGACTGCAGTGCCGTCAGTGCCGTCATGTGAAATGCAGCTTATAAATACAATGCGACTGCTGGATATAGTTTTTGTTTTGAAAAATTAACGGGGTGGTTGGTAATTTGTGGAAAAGTTTGTGTGTGCCTTTTTTAGGGTTATCTCATCAGCTTTTCAGAGATAAGATTGTGACCACGATATGAGCTATCCTCTAGATTCATGCCCGTTTGATGGCAATAGACTGGCCCACCATTTCACCGGTTTTAAATATAACTGGCAAAACCACCATTCATCTTTTTTTTGTGTGTTTTGTTTTGGTCGGACTAATTAATGCTTTTTCTTTCATTCTTAAAATGTTAAGGTGCAACTCTGCCTTACGCTTTGGGGAAAACCCGGCGTGATAATGTTGTGTGTGCTAGTCTTAAAAAAGTTGAAAAAAAACGGCAACTACTGAAAAAGTACCTAATAATTATAGTCAAGCATATAACTTCAAGGAAAGAACTAGTCGTAAGTACTAAATAAATATTAAACCTGTATTCAAAGGTTATTTAAACTGGATCGACCGGATATCAAACATGTATCACACTATATTCGATTAAGCTTTCCTTAACATTAAGATTGACACAGATCTCATCTATGACTCATCAACTAAGCCAATATTGCACAATATTAAACAATCAATATCCAAACAAGTCGTTTTTGTTGTTTAAATCAATATTTTCAATAAATAATTCAACGGAGAGACAGACGTAATGTCAATAACCCGAATGAATATAGTCCTCATCAAACTGACGGAATCCTCGTAAATATTCAATTTTTCCGCTCTATAAAGAGGAAACTTTGTGTCTGATGCTCGCATTTTATCATAAATATTATGAAAACGAATGATTGGTTGAAACGGCTACTCATTTGATGTGACGTTTCGTAATCAAGTAGCTTTTCGGTGCAATGGTTTGTTTTGAATGGTATTTAATAATCGTCTTTTGTTTTAACAATGAAAAGTCATAGAAGTAGCCGAAAAGAATACCCTGGGAACTTTGGATCTTATCCATCATAAACAATATTGATAACGGTTCTTCTGCTGAAAAGCAGGCCTCCTCTCTATGTGAGGGATATGCTGTATCTATAGTCCACGACTCGGGCCCGGTGCGGGTTGGTAAATGCCAGATAATTGATTTATTAAAACTGTATGCACAAGCAAAAACTGTACAAAGGCAGACTTAATGCCTTGGGCATTTTCTACCAGTCTAACTTAGGAAACATATCATGAAATGATGCATGGAAGATTACTTTTACCTAATATTTTAAGTATTTTAGTCATTCTTTATTGGTAATATATTTCTTTAATTATTTTTTTTGTTTGTTTCTCAAATAAATATTTTTCTTCCAAGTTTTGTTTTGGATTATACTCATAATTAAATGTAAGACATAAATCATTTCTGACCTGCAGCATTCTTAGTGGAGTTTTTATTCTGCATTCACATTTTCACAACAAAAGCTCAATCTCTGTGAGCCCATCAACTGCGATCACATCCACCGATCAATAGCACCACAACAAACCGAGGAAGAACCAACAAGACGAAGCTCGTCAGTAAGACAGCTCTGAACAATTCAGTCGCGGCTGTCAGATAGACAGTTCTGAGCACTGACGTGACGGTCCAGTGTGGGCCGAGTAAGAAGAGGTATGACTGATTTTAATTAAAGTAATAATGTTTGATGTCACAGTGATGGCAGATGTAGTAGAGCCCTCACTTAATGACTGCCGAGAGATAGAAGAAGTCTTAGCAGAACCATGGCTAGGTTGAATGATGTTCTGAAGATAGCGTGTAAGACCTGGTTGAGACTCATGACTCATGCAGATATGGCTAAAAAAGGAGGCTTCTACTCAGCTGTGGGTGAACCAAAGCTGCAAATGATGATGATGATATTGAATTGAAAGTATTAACACTGTTAAATTTCGAGAATGAAACGAATGAAGATGTTGTTCTGAAACAGTGTTAAAGCACGCCATGTCATTTAAACGTGACCATTTGAAGCAAAGCTTGTCCAGTGATTACTGAACATACATTAAAGCCCTTGCATGAAATAGAAAACATTCCAACACTCATAAAACAACTAAGAACTGGGTGAAATAAAAGAAGTCAATATTTCGTGCGATGTAAAGAGTTGATGGTCGAATTTTCCGCAATAGCTCCAGATAGTGGAATGACTTGGCCAAAAAAAACATCCACAATCGAGTGAACTGTCCTTAGAACTATCTAGAAACAGTCTCGCAGTCGTCACCAGTGCGCAGCGTGACAGTAGCACTGAGTCCCTGTGGCGTGTTGTAAGAGACGAGGTAGTCACAACTTGTAAAGGAGTAATGCTTCAAACTAAAGGCACAGATACTGTAAAGAAGTGTCTCGGACCAGTTGAGTCGGTGTCCTTGTCGAGCGTGACAGTCTTGTTCTGACGTGACATCACTGACTAGATGTTGTGTGGTGCAAGTGCCACATGAAATATAATTTTCGGACCAATACGGTAAGAAATATCATCATCATCATCATTTCAGCCGAAAGACGTCCACTGCTGGACATAGGCCTCCCCTAAGTGTTGCCACATTGAGCGGTCCCGTGCGACTCGCATCCAACGGATACCCGCAACCTTCACCAGGTCATCAGTCCGCCTAGTGCGAGGTCTTCTAACGCATCGTCTTCCGGTGCGTGGTCGCCACTCCAGAACTTTTAAGAAAGATAGCATCAAAGAAATGATTTGCTAGTGACAGGAAAGGCAGCCAAAAAAAACATTGTTAGTGATTGATGACTTTCAAATTTAGAGTAAGTAAATAAAACAAGTTTAAAGAGAAAGAAAACACTGGATCCATGTGACGAATCCATAACTAAGGATTTAGAAAAGATTGCAATAAGCATAGGAGAAAATGTTGCGTGGTAATTTGGGCAACCTTGCCTCGAAAATCTCTTACACCCGTTACTTGGGCCACGAAAGCAAGTCTGGAGTGAAATTTCCAGCGGAGGCGAGTAAACTTGGGGACGTGGCTGCGACAGGGATGCTCGCGTCATCTCGATGCAAGTTGATAATGCAAGCGTGTGCCCGACGGTTGTTTTAACTTCAGGCGCTGAAACTATCAACTGTCGAGCAGTGATTTCTTGGAGCAAGCTTTGATGGCGCCTGTCTGTTTTCTTGAGAAGATGTTGGAGCTGACAGGTGAAGAGTTTGTATGCGATTCTTGATGATGTTTTGACTGGTGATACTGGTGTAGATGTGGACTTGGGATTGGTTTTGATTGACCATTGCAAACGTGTGACTGACTGATCACTGTCGAAGCATGTAGTATTGTTAAACGTCACACAAACTTAACGTCGACGCTTCAACGTTGTGGCGCGAAGTTGCTTACACGAAGTTGTTGTCACATTCTAGACTGCCGATCCGGAAATTTTGGAAAATATTTCTCTGTTAAGATGTTTAAATTATATCCTTCCAGAAACTTTGATTGAAGTTTCTACACACAGAAAACTCCATAAATCCTGACCTACATCGTCATTAAAACTGCACCATAAGAACATAACACGGCGCAATATCCCGAGGATGGCATTGTAAACCCGTCCATCCACCGTTCTTCAGAGGACGGGCTAGAGTACACCCGTGACAGTCATTTAAGACAGTGACGTGACACCCCCACCACCTCGTTCTGCGCCCCCCCCCCCCCCCTCCCCACCCGTTTCTCCCGCCAGATGGATTGATATTGCTGCACCGAGCAGACGTAAGAAGCGATAGCATACGGGAAATAAAAAATATAAAGTACTGTTATAGTTTTGAATTAAATGGGGAATTATGTTTGTGCGCTTCGGAATGGGGCTGTATTTCTTTTTGTTTTCGACTCTTATTGTTTGTTTACCTTTGTTGTGCTTCTGAATAATGCATTTTTTTATTAAATAATTATTAATAATCAATATACAATGGTAGTTTCGCGTACCAATCCTTTGATTATTCCGGGAATATTGTGGAGTTCCTGAATGCAGGCCATGCACAAAAGACAATGCAGACAAAGGATAATGAAATAGATATCTCATATAAATATATCTCAGATAACCTATTTATATATATGTTTTTCAGCTTATTTAAATCATAAGTCGATGTAGTTCTTACAGCAGACCACCTTTACGTTCGATTTTTTTAAAGCTTTTTAAAGTAAATATACCCCTGTTTTTACATGCCCCAAACCAATTACATAGTTCAACTAAGTAGAAAAACTACGTCACTCCTTTTTTAATTACAGCTCTGAACAAAATAATAAAACCGCATCAGAAGCTGCCAAGCACGCGCCATTAGACAGCTAAAAACATTTCTATTTCACTACACTTCAAGTTGAAAAGTACGGCGATGGACGCAAACGAGACGCCGGCCCGGCGTGATGGCGATCCTGAGACAGTGACGTGACACGGAGAGCCACCCCTTCACCCCCCGCCCACGTCACCCGCCACCCCGGGGGTGCATATTGACCCACCCCGGATAATAAGGGGGTTATGCACTGAGGAGCGCACAAGTCGAGGCATCTTTTGTACGAATGTATGTTTTTAGAAATATAACTACTATTAATTTTCTATTGGAGAGTTTTGCGACTTCTGAATTGAAGTATTGAAGGAAGGTTTTCTTTTCGATTCATTACTGGGAACCTTTTTCGTGATTACGTACTTTAGAGTTTGAGTTTTCTGCTTGATTGAAGTCAAGTGGAAAATTTTGAGGGAAAGATTTTTGATTATAGAGTTTGATTAAAAGATATTATGCTAGAAGTGTCTCAAGTTATTACATATTTTATCTTTTTCTTTTTCAATCTCATCTACTTCAGTAAGTGTTTCCAATCAACTTTTATAAATGTTTTCTAGTTCTGAAAGTATATTCATATTTTGACAAGAAATCTTCATCTGAGCACAAATGACTTGTAATTCGATTGCCTGAAGCTGAAAGATAGACATTGATACCCAAAATTAAAACAAATCCTTTTCATCACACCATTCAGTAAAACTAAAACCAAATAAAAGTGAGTGGACGGCATGACACGACGACGTGGACAAGCCGTCATTTGCACAAAATTAAATACCCCTCAAAGATGGACGGGGCATTCGTCCACCCCACGTCGGGGGCACAGATGGATTGATATCACCCCACGATGCAGGTGGGCACATCTCTCGACACAACGATTTATAAAGTGGTGTCTTATGCTGACTGTACTTTGTGTTGTGTTTTAAATTGTACGTAGTGGACATGGTTAAAATGGGTGTTTTCATTGTAGAATTAGAAAATTGCTGAAATGTTTTGACAGTTAAATCTGAACTAAACTACTTTCTCATTTATGGATAAGGTTAGTAATATTACTTTAATGGGTTCTATTCAAATACTGTTTCCCTAAAAGCTTTTTGTGATAGCTGGACATTCTATACGTATAGCGATACCGTTACTAGAAAAGTAAAAAATATATTGAAATGGTCTATTAAAACTTCAATATGTACAAATTATTGCAAGCGTGAACCTTGAATCAAATTCCATTCATCAAATCGTTTAAAGAAAGATTCCATCTATCTCAGACATAAAAAAACACACAGATTATCCCTTCAGCTAAAATAACACCAGTCTGATTGAATATTGAAAGACCTATCGTCCCTCTCCTTTTATTACCCCTGATCAAGCATAATGAAATGAGTGCCAATGAAAATTTCATTCCAACAGGAACAATAAGCCCGACCCTCGAATCGTACAAACAAAAAGTACCAAAATTAATAGTCAAAAGTCGGAAAAAACAACATCCCTCTCTCACACGCCATAAAAACGCGACAAAGACACATGTCCTCCCTTATTATCTTCAATTAAGAAACTCCGATAATGTAGTGTGACGTACGGACGAAATGCCCAGACTACGTAGACCTGTGAACGCATATCGCAACTTCACAATTAGGGCTCAAGTTAGATAAATCTTTTGCATCTAAAAAATTGATGGAACATTTTATTTACGGCATTTTCAACCCTGTTCCGTCGTGATAAAAGTTGTTGGAATGGAACAGGGAAGTTGCCGGTGAGTTGCCCGTGAGTGATGGCCGGTGGACGGTGACTGATGTGTTCCTGTAACACGTGATTAGTGGATACTGCTCGCTCCCGTAATCTGGGATAATGAGTCGTGATGGTAATCATTCTGTGGTCATGGACTGAATGACAGATGTCATTATTTGTCTTTTTTCGCGGACATAACATGGAGTGATGTTATTACGTCGACTGTTTTTCACGGGGACATTTCGTAACGAATATGGAATAGCATAAACTAATGTCTTAGTATGTCATGGGCGTTCATTGATTGATTGCTTTTTACTCTGTCCGGCCTCCAGTATACAAAATGAGGGATGGATATTGAGAAGTATGTGCGAGACAGGCTTTGTGTAAGGAAACAAAATAATCAAGCAAACTTCGATGTTGAAGAAAGGGGTGTTTCATGAGAAAAAAATATTACAGGTCTGATGGGTTTCATTACTAAAAGAGCCCACAAAATTGATGATAATTATACGTGGTGGTGGTACTTTCATACAACCCTAAAAGCCCGGCTTGCCCTGTTTTTCGGATGGGAAATCATCAAATAACCCCTCCCGCATGTTCCTTCTTAGCCAGGACTACGGTATCTCTTTCGAACAGTCCCGCAGCCCCGGCAGTCATCGGCCCTTTGCGCACCCCTTCCTTTCTGCTGACATCTCTTTGAGGCGCGCGTGGAACACTCGTGCGCCGTCGACACGGCCTGACATCATAAGACAGACGGACGGCGAGCTAAAGCTTGGCTTGCCCCTATAATTACTGCTCTTCAAGATTTTATAGTTTCTGAATAGTCAGCTTGCCTTATGGGCTTGACAGGGCTTGCTGTATGTTTGGCCAGAAGGCAGGCCACTGATGACGTCATAAGTTCGTTATAGATGGGACGCTTTTGGACATAACAGTCAGCTTTTTACCTTGCAAACAGACCAATCTTTTACTCATAAACATCTCGCATTTGAACACTTATGAAGGGTGTTACGAAGCCGAAAGGCTTGTTCACCACGTCATTGCGATTATTTTTTTGTTCTAGACCATACCTACTCGTTACATATAATGGAAGTTTTCACAACTTTTTTTTTTCAGATACTAAGTGGTTGGTCAACATTTTACTTTAAATTAACTTTTATATCCCGTTTTTACTAAATGCGTCCATAAGCACTATGTTTTTGAGTGCGTTACATTGAGTTTTACCGCAAAACGTGATTTTTCACTCCACAAAAAAAGTCGTTTCCCAGCAATATTTTTTTGCGTAAAGCTATTTATTTTTATGCATAGAATGCTTGGTTGACGGCTTCGTTAGAGTCTGTTTACACCATGTATAACATCCTATGTTGCAAGCTCTAAAAATACATCCAAACCGTCATTAAAGCAAAATGCAAATTCAAAACTATATAAACACACGTCCCTCCCATATAGCTAAAACTTCACTCGAACGAGTCAATAAATAGGATTTGATCACAAAGCTGTCAGTTGCAAATATTATAGACACTCCACCGGAAGCGAGTCTCAGCTGTCAGTGTCATGCGATTGTGTCACTTCCTGTCGCGAGAGGCGATTTGACGAGGACGTATGTGTCGTGGGGTTTTTAAATCAGGAATATGTTGTGTGTGTAGGGGTGGTTTTAAATGGCACAGGGTATACTATTGTGCTTAGGTTTTAACTGAGGATAACCCCCAAAATTCAAATTTTCTTAAGTTTTTTGTAATTTGCCGGTCCTGTGTCAGGCTATATATGACAAAATATAATACTCGGCCGTAATACATGCAGCATTTAAAGAAATATAATAATAAAAATATTAAAAGAACCCTCATAGTTCCTTTAATGCAATTGAAAGACTTGTTTCACAATAGCAAAAAACATCAGTAGCGGCATAGTATAAAAAGACAATGGTAGCTGACTACCCCCACTTCTCCTTGAGAATATCGTATTGGTAAATTACTTCATACAGGTGTTACCTGTCCGTTTGATAACTGTTGAAAAGCTTGTAAATATGAAAAATTATACCGTTAAAGCCTTCAGCGAATCAAAAACATGCCATACACTCATCATTATTAACCATTAGTCTCTGCCAGCAGTTTCGCCGCGTGAAGCTTGATCATTGTCCCATGGGATCTTATTACCGGGATAAAAAGTATCCTATGTGCTAATTCAGTTCATAAACTAACTGTATTCAATTGTTTCTGCGTGAAAGAGTTACAAACATCAATACTCACAAACTTTCGAATTTACGAGTATAATATTAGTAGGATTATACCGTTAAAGCTTTCAGTGAATCAAAAACATGCCATATATACTCATCGTTATTAATCATATTCTTTAAAAAATCCTTAAATGAATAATAAACCCGATACAACCGATAGGATCTGCCGTACCCGTAACGCCGTGAGCTACATTACTAGCACATTGCGTCCGGGGCGGGCCGGGAGGCCGGGAGGCTAGGACGAATCGTACACGGTTCACCTGTCCTAATATATTTCAGTGTGTTGTTACCTTCAGATAAATCTTTACGGGTTCACCGCTATGCTTACAGTAGGCAGAATGCAGATGTTCGATGCAGAATTTGGGTCTCTTCGTAGACTGCGGTAAAAAGAAAATGATACATACATAACTTTTTCGCATATGGATGGTAAGACCACTGCTGAGAAAATTCTGACTGTTCCAGTACTTTAGAAAACTGTTTGAGTGAATTGAAAATTGACTAAAGTATACAAGGTGTCGCATCTATGTTAATGAATCTCGACTCCAATCGGGTTGGTTTATTTCTATTTTTACGGAAATCGGTAAGTGTAAATCACCCATATTAAAGTTATTCTGAAATACTGTCAAATTTTTACAATTTAAAGCCGCTTGATTAATTTATTTGGCCGGGTTTCGTAATTAAATTTATTATTAATGTCTTTTCTGACAAGCTCCTGAATTTTAACTAGGATACAAAACTATAGCTCGTATTTTGCTTTGTGAAGCGCAAGTGACATTTATCTCAAAGAGGTAGAGTATTTCTGAGGTCAATTAAATTTGCCAAAGAGGGATTTTGATAATCTAAAATTAGAGTAAGGTCCTCATAACGGCCTCAACTGTCCCCAATGCTTGTTCATGACATACCTTCTTACCTAGGTTTAATATCGACATACTTATCTATCTTTAACCCGACTCCTTCAAATCAAGCTGCCCCTCTTGTTGTCCCAAGGTGGCCACCATTAATTCTTTTTGTCTCCCAGTGCAATCTTTTTTTTTTCTTTTAAACAAAAACCAACCTTCATTTGCTGGCACGCGAGCTTTGCATATCAACGTGTTGTCCTGAGTTTTCTTTTTTGTCGACAATGTTTGTGGAGTTTCTACGGGTTAAGATTACTTGGGAGGTAATGAATGGATGTAGGTTTTGGATAGTGGTTCTGTATTGAGATAAATAGAGTTATTAGTGGCTGCTGGTTTTAATTAGGAGGGGATACTGGGAGTTGAGTATTAGTGTGGCGAGTTTGGGGTTGTGAGTTTGAAACCATTTTTGATTGTCATTTTTGACATGAAACTGTTACCATAAGTTGTAGAGCATTGAAGCCTATTTAAATGTGAAAACTAATATTTCCTTAGCAACCCGTGAGGTTAAAGGACTACAATTTAATCCTGAGTAGAATTAAGCGAAACTCACGGACTGGATATAACCCAACACAACAGCGAACAGCGAACACGATGACCGGCATTCAATCTCTTATCTTGTCAATCGCCAGACGAAATGCCAACAATTATAATATGCCCTAAAAATGTGTAATTTTTTAAACAGTATGATAAATAGATATTTAGCATTCCCAATTTTGTTAGATCGGGATATAGATCGTTCCAAGCCAATATAATAATAAACTCCACAAATAATCCACCCAACACATGAGCATATGAGACGAGATAAATACTAGCTAAGTACTACACAATAATTAACCCGAACACACTCATTAGCTTTCTTTGTTCGTGCTATAAAGGCGAGTGCACAAGAGCGGACGGATAATATTTTTTGGGCTGACTGCATACAGGATCACATCGCGCCTTTACAATCGCCAGGCTGACGTCCGCAGACTTGCTCCGCCGCAACGCGGCCTGAGAGTATAGTGATGAGCGACAGCGATTTGCCTGAGTTGTTGAGGTTATATGGGAAGCCGATCTATCAAAGGCAGGGTATAGGTTGGATGAAGGGATGGATGCGATAGTGATAGGAGGAAAAGTTGATAATAGAAGATTATTGGAATACATTATTGTGGCAGGTCAGAGTAAATTAAAAAGTCTGTAGGTACCAAGATTGATAAATTGTTTTTAGTAGAAAGTATTTTGCGGTACGGAGACGGTTGGCACATTTTATCCTTGGACATAATTTACCATCGGAACGGGTCACATATGAAAGCAATAATTTAAACGGGATAATAAGTGTGTGAGATTGATTAAGAATCTAGAAAATTTGTCTCAAAATGCATTCAAAATAGCACCCCTAGATTTTTAATGAAAAACATTTGAAACCCGCTCTCGCTACATCTCGCCACCACCCCACCATCCTTAATTCGGCAACACATAAGCAATTTCCCGCTAGCGAAATAAGCGAATTAAAATCGCCTCAAAGCAACTGCTAGCAAAGAAAAGCCTGCATACGTCGAGGGGTTTATTTTTAGCTATTTACCCCTCCAGGGGGTGACTGACGAACGGTCAGCATCCTTTGAACGCGTTTGTTTAGAGTTGAAATTTTTAATTTTGTCTTTGGGTGACCCAACCTAGTTGGATTGTGGGGGTGAGTATTTTAGATGTTACTGTTTCTTTTGCTTTTGACTTGGAGTTGTGACTTCACTGAAATCACAGTTGGAATATGATTATTTTTACATTGCTGTGATGTTTAAACTGTTTTTTTATTGTGTTAGTAACTGAAATGGCAGTTACCCCATAGACGTTGGACTATTGAAACTGCAGTTACTTTACGTCGACTAAGAATGCATCCTATGGGTACTTATATTTACTAGTGACACACGGCGCCTCCTACCGATTCCAAAACTATACTGAGACACTGAGTCACTCGACACGGGATATCTTCCGTGATTATCCATTATTCTGAGCTTCTTATCTGTACTAATATCATAAAGCTGAAGAGCTTCTTCGTTTGGTTGAACGCGCTAATCTCAGGAACTACTGTTTGGAATTGAAAAATTGTTGTGTTGGATAGTCTATTTATTAAGGAAGGTAGTAGTATGTATCATCTCGCTCGCTACGACCAAACGGGGAAAATTTAGTCCTTTTATGAGCTTTCCTCTCTCTTATGGGACGCAGATGAAGATGCGTGGGTCAGCTAGTAATGGATAATCACAGAAGATATCCCGTAAGTGACAATATAGTGTAATTATTAACTGTGAAAGCTTAAAACACTAATACAAGCACTATCACGCTGGAACCAATCGTATAAATTCACTTCATTGAAATCGTTTGTGTTGTTTGGGAGATCAGCGTGTACGACCATAGTGACGTCATTGCCGGTTGTCGTGGTATGTGCATGTGATGCGGAGGAATGAGGAAAATGTCCTGAGGAAACTTTTGAGTATATATGTGGATCTATGTAGAGGAAGACCAAAGAAACGATAGATGGACTGTGTGAAGGAATATGGCAAGAAAAGAGGTGTCTGAGAGAAGTTTGAAAGAATTGGGATAAGAGCAAGAGAATCATGACGAAGATAATGACGTTATTTTATTAACCCTTGACGTAAAAACCACGGGGTGTTATAAGTTTGACGTGTCTGTGTGTGTGTGTGTCTGTGGCATCGTAGCTCCCGAACGGATGAACCGATTTCAATTTTGTTTTTTTTTTTTAAATGCCAACACGAAAAACCGGGAATACCTTGAAATTATGACCCTACGGGACGGGGGTTTCTTAAATTTTAAATTTGATAAAACTTGTATTTTAAGAAGAAAAAGATTACCTACATCCATCCGTCACGTAGAGAAAATTTACACCTGTAGAAAAGTATTCTGTGCCTGTCATTTCACCGGACATTATGTCAAGCCATTTTACTTTAATATATATCAACCGTAACATTCCTCCATCATTAATGTTAATTAAAGCATCCGTTATTCCGATTGAAGACATCTCATTGGACGAGATGTTTCACATTCTTTCATAGATCATTCGTTAATTACCCACTTTTAAAATGTGTAGATAAGATGCTGTAATCACAGGAAGGCAGTTGTATATTACGTTTTTCTTTTGCAATAATGTAATGAAAAACTACCATAATTACGTCTCATTGCTCTACCGACTCGTTCATTGATCTTGTGGTCGGAAGAGTAATTTATTAGAGCATGAGGTTTCGAATTTGATTCCCAGGCCAGACAAAGTAAATATCGCTGGACATTGCACACAGCGCCATCTAGTGCCTCACACACGTCGGTGAGAGAGTGGCGCGCACAGTGCGCTTAAGATAATTATAAATGTACCACGACGGCACAGATAATAAATACTTCCACGACGGGCGTGGTCCGATGTGACGCAGGATCAGAAACAAATGTCCATGGGCATCACACAAACCGGGATTCGAACCAGGGACCGTAAGATCGTAAGACAACCTCACTACCGCTGTGCCATTCGGGTCGACGAAAGTGTTGTTGGTTTTTTTTTAATGACGGGTAAAAGTGTTTTTTATGAACGTAAGTACTTGCTGAATAAACATCATTTATCATAAAAAACATCAGTAACAGTCTGCATTCTGAATTAAGTCGGTTTGTTGATAATAGGCTCACCAAGGGGTCAGTCAGAGGTGTACCTTACAAGCACACTCACATTTCGCCTGTTATGTTTAAGTTCCATGTAATAAGAGGGCGAGCCTATTGCCATCAAGCGGGCACAAATCCTGAGAAACTGAGAAATTCCTGATAAAAAAACTTAACAACACTTTGCCCGGCCCGGGAATCGAACCCAGGACCTCATGCTCAGCAGTAAAAAATAAAAATATTTTTATTGACACAAAATAAAATTATACATTTCCATTTGAAAGCCTGACTCCTGTGCTAGGTAAGACCTGTGTTACAGGGGTCAGCAGTCGTAAGTAAGTAAAAGTAACTTGTAATAAGTTGGTGTAAAGTTCAATTTCCTACACTTCCGTCTATCATAATAGAATACAGGCACATTGTAATACAGTAATTCCAAGTTTGATTGCACCATTTCAAAACTGAAGACGGTCGTTGATTTTCATTTGTTTTAATGAAACACCTCGTGATAGGTTATCGTTGCTTGGAGTGATTGCTCCTTGCGTGAGCTTTGTATAACTCCTACATAGAACTTATGTGGTTAGATGCTTAATGATGGTTATAGTTTTTCATGAGGTTTCGATAGCATAAAAATGTCTTCTCTTCAGGGCTTTAGAATTGCCATCCTATATTCAAGGTTTATTGGAAGACCAGCGTCAGACGGCATCACCTGTCTGGCATGAATGCTGAAATGGACCTTTTTGGCGCAGCCGTGAGGCATACACCACATGTCATGTTTTAATAACTGACGTCAAATAACCATTATTTCTTTCTTTGTTATACTATCTCCATAGTACTTAGACGGCTGGATTCTTCTAGATTAGTATAGCTTTTATTTATTGTTTTGGTACACCAACAGCGGTCTACACAGAGAATCATTGTGAAACAATGAAAATGTTATACAAGCAGCAATCACCATAGGACAACTACATATAATTTGGTTTTGCTTTTATGAGGTTTTAGATGCACATAATAATAGCCGAGAAAAAGGGCTTAAAAATTACATGAATTCACAATAATTTCGCCATCCACTTAGCTCCTTCATTCCAACTCCTTTGGATTCGGACCGGACCATTTAACAATCCCTAATCAAATTCTTACAGTCCACAACAAAAGTACATTGACAAAAAGAAGAGTAGCTCATTAAGTACAATCGTTAATTGCGCAGTCAAATCGAACGCTACCTAACTTCATTACATTCTTCCGTTAATACGACATCGGACGGCGCCGTGCGGGGCTGTACGGGGCTGTACGGGGCCGTCCGGGGCCGTCCGGCGAGTTATGCAATGAGCACCCTCCCAGTCCGATCACTTGCGAAACGGACCGGGCGCTGCTAATTAAAAATCGAAGGATTTTTGTTACTAACTGTACTTGCTACGTATCGCATCGTGTCGATACTTCGATAGACTAGAGGTTTTTTGTCGATCGCGAAATCTTGCGATAAATTGCGTATAGATATGGCGCGGCCCTAAAACGGACGCGTGTCCGGGGTTTGTGAACGGTAGCATATCTATAGATAACCGTAGCCTTGGGTGGAATAGGTTCTTGTTATTTTTGGAGATTTCTGTCGACAGATATGAATTTTTCGAGTTTGATTACGTTTGCTGATATTGGGTGAAGATGTTCAAGATACACTTTTCTTTTTCAGCAAATTTCTTCGTAATCATGGTTGTACCACTATTAGATCTCAAAACTCAGCTTTCTTGCAGTAGCTTAGTGATATTGTAGTAATAACACAGCTGGTATCATACATAAGTACTGTGATTGACAATACGTAACTCCGATGCAATCAGAGACGCTTAAGCTCATGATTTACACCCAAGACGGTATTCTAAGTGCCTGTTCGTTTTCAATCGACCTGTAAACCTGAACCTACAATTATTTTATTAATAAACTAAATAACTTTATGTTGATTCGCTTTACCCTGTCATAGTATAAAGGTCATTTAACTCACTCGACTTTTCCACTTCACATGTCAACACGAAAATTCTGTCCAATTTAAAACAAAAAAAAAACGACAACATCCCTGAAAGCACCTACGCGAAAAAAATATAAATAAAATATATACTCAAGTCAACGTCCTACATACAACAACTTGTACGTATTTCTTTACTATTACAGCTACCCCCCCCCCCCCGCTCTCCCCGCACCCCCCCCCCCCCACCTTACACTCCGGATCTCATGCTTACAAACTGTCGCATTACCGGTCCATCCTTGCCGACAATACCCTGTCATTCCTGCTCAAAACTCAACTCTATCACCTCGCAATAAGGACTACGTGTCGCGAAAATGTGACTGCGGAACGCAAACGAGAAAACTTGTCAGTGCAAATTGAACTATATATTCAGAAGCCAAGGTTGAAGTTTGCCTGTAGTGCACTCGGTATGGTAATGATAATTCTAAGCAAATGCCATAAGGAAATAAGCTGAGTGGTTCCTTTTGGAATTGTTTACTTGAGAAGATTTCGTTTGGGTAAACAAAAGGTGGACAATGACCATAGGGTGGTGACACACCATCGGAGGCTTTAGTGCTCACATTACCCTATAATTGATGGAAGACAGATTGCTAATTTATAAATAGCTCACCGTTTCATTATGCCACCACTAAATACAAGAACAGAAATAAAAAAAAAAGAAACAAGGCATAGTTGATCTATTAAGCATGCCTCCTTCAATTCTCCGTTTGATTGACTGTGTTTACTAGAATCATGCAAGGCCACTGTTGATTATTAGCCTTTTTGCAGACCGTTCAACGAACTCCTAATCAAATAACGCAAACACCATGTTGGGCAGATTGATAACTACAATCCAAAATATGCTGACACCCACCCCCTCAACCGTAATCTAGAGACAGCTTTTACAGCTCTAACCTTCAAACTAGAATACACAGCAGTAACTGATAATAAAGTCTTCTATACAACACTCGATATCAAACGACAACACCTTCAATAGAATGCGAATACAGTAATATTCAGTTACGATAATCTAACCTCACCGCTACCGTCTAACTGCGAACAACACCAGCTACTGTGAAAACCAGTTAAGATTCCAAAACTGTCAATATTTACAAGGTCATCAACACAAACTATCGAATAAAGAAACCGATGGCAATCATCGTAATCGGCCGGTTACAAGACAATGCACTACCACAACAGAGGGCCATTCTGAAAGCGCTCAGTACTAGCGACCAATCGCGTTGAGTGAAAACTGCCATAAACGCCGCTGAATAGCCCTGCCAGATCAGTTTGAGATGCGGAAGTAGGTAGAAAGGTTTTGCATCAGTGAGGCTTTAGAATGGCTACTGAATTGTAAAGACGGTAGTCGGTTCTGGGATGATAAGGATGTGTTAGGAACTGGAATTTATTTTAGTATTTATTTTACCAGTGAAACTTTAGATAGCATTATATGATACAAAATGTATAAAAAGTCACTTTGGAACAGTCACCTTGTGCTAGATTCCAATTTGGAATTAATATATTTAACAATACAATACCTTTTCAAAATCAATTTATTTTAAAACTCCGTTAAAGTAATTCAAACAGCAATCTCCAAACGAACTCGATAAACTACCCAGCCATAACCAGAGAAACAGGACAAACATCAAAATTTAAAATCGCTTTCACAGAAATTGAGGATAAGAGAAACAGTACAATGTGGCTATTAGCAGTAACTTATTATAGACAATTTCCTACGTTGGTACGCGACCAATCTGCCTGAGTGAGAACCGCTATAAACGGAAACAGTTACGGAACGGAATTATGGAATAAGGGACTCTTTGGACCGTGGCGACCGCGACCCTGGATTGGGACGGTGACATCTTCGGCTGAATAATCTAGGAGTGTTCAATTAAAATAGGTAGCTCATTAATATCGACAGTAGAACATGATTATTTTTCTGACTGAATGATTATTATTTGTTTTACAAATTCATACAAAAACTCCAAAAATTTTGAAACTATTGGTATTTTTCCAAAAGAGGTTTATACGATACCCAAATTGTATTTTTCGTCATCTTTAATTTCATCAATATAAATAACTATAGTCACATCATCCGATTAGACTGGAAGCTGCAAAAGATAACTGCCTCCTCTTCAGAATGATCAACTCTAATAAGATCAAAAATTACTTAATTCAAATTCTGACCAATTCTTGCCAAGTCCTTACTCCTAAAACAATACAATCCCAACATTTTCCTGATCTGCATTACTATTATTACAATACATTTCTAAAACCCGTCTTCACCTTTACTATCCTTTAATTGGTACTAGTCCAACTAACGTTGTTAGGTAAAATAGTGCCGTCGCATCTGTGTTAGTGCGTGGTTTATTCTATGACTACTTTAGGAATTTACGTTCTATTGTATTCCGACGATGTTTTAGGTATCGAGGAGGTCATTGACTTGACTTTGATGCACTAGTTAACTATGTATTGTGTGTTACGGTTTCAGTTAGTTAGGGAGATCGAGTTTAGGTTAATTGATTAGTCTGAAAGTTTCCGAGTTGATTGTAAGAGGATTGTATTCCCATTTTTAGTTATTTGGGGCTAATTTACTATGGGACTTGCCACATTTCGATGTTTTTTATTTGGATTTTTGCGTTATATGGATTGTATCGTATTCGGTTTGTATATTTTCGATTTGCCTTAACGGTTAACGACTACAGTACCATTCTAGAAATATTTTACAATGAGTAACTGGTAAAGCTGTTTTTCCTTAAGTTACCACGGGTGAAACTTTCTCTATTATTAGCTAAGTATATCAAGTATAATTTTGTATATAGGCAGAATGAAAGAAACGCCGTGAAATGTTAGGTACTTGTCCAATCTATGTAAGGTATGGAAGTCTTTTACATGAATACTCAGTAACTTGTAACTTGATATTCTTCGCACATAACATTTTCCCTGGTTTTCTAGTCTTTGACATGTTTCCAAGAAATTAGTCCAATAAGCAAGCTTTTTACGAGTATGCTTTTGAAATGACCGGACACTAACTTTTACCTGTGGTTTTTTACCCGCGTGGGTTTGTAAATTATTCTACGGGCACGTTGCAAAGGGTTAAAAGTGTCTATAATTAATTATGATTTAACACATGGACACTTAATCAACCTTTTTTTATTTTTCGGATGAAAAATCATCAAATTAATTACCTCTTCTTATTCTCTGGGCGGAGCGGGAGGGAGTGTCAGACTTTTACTGACTAAAACCGATCCATGTTCCTTCCTCGCCCTTTACGTTCCGGGGCCACAGTATCTCTTTCGAACAGTCCCGCAACCCTGGAGTCCCGGATCCCCGGACACTTAATCAACCTGCTGTATGCATAATGTTAACGAAGAAGGCAACGTAGTTACAGACATACGGGGTTTCTTTCTCATGTTCAAACACTGTTTTAAGCTATAACGGTGCATAACAAAATGTCGCTTATGGGTTATCTTTGGTGATTATTGTGCGATCATGGCGCTTGCAAAAACGTCAAATTATTGGAAGTTCAAAACAAACAATAATCACGAAAGATATTCCGTAAGTTAATTTTAAGTTTATGTCTCACATTAATTTTCATCAGCCTTTTCCCAACTGTGTTGGGGTCGGCTTCCAGTCTAACTGGATGTAGCTGAATACCAGTATTTTACATGGACCGACTGCCTATCTGACCTCCACAACCCAGTTAGAACTTGGTAATACGATACCCCTTGGTAAGGCTGGTTGTCTTTCGAGTCACTGACTACCGGTAAAGACTGTCAAAGATCTACAAAATATCTGATATAAGTGTTAAGAAATTGCATCTTTTTGTATAGAGTTCTTTCGTAAACTGACATTATGTTAGGTTCTAATTTATGTGCATAATTAAACATCTCGAACTTTCCACGATAATTAAAACGATACCTACCAACTTCAAAATTATCGTGTATTTCTTATTCGGAAACGATTAAGACAAAACTCGAATCGATTTCATGGTGGACAAATTATGTAAATAGAGAAGAGGGGGTATCTTCAATCTACATGACGTTAATGGACAGGCAGACATGGAGCCTGTTGGCTATAAAGATATCAATCAAGCCTGAAGTTAGGGACATTTTGTTGTTATTTCAAATGGTCTTGTACCATTAAATTAGCATCGGAATGGTACCGGCGCATTCTCATAAGATCACAGTATCAGAGTACCGTGTGTGGGACAAGGTAGGAGAGAAAATCTAATTGGATTTTGTTTGAGATTGAAACTTAACTGTTAATTATTTGAGACACCGTCTCAAATAATTACATATCTACAACAGATATTCGAAGACTTGAGTATCGATTTTATAAGCTGTACAAAGCAGCAAAAAAATGCTAGAAAAAAAAAAGAATACAAGTACTTAGTAAAAAAAAAGTGTGAAGAAGTGAAAGTGTTTTAGTGTAAAATTCAGTAAAAGAGAAGTGTGTGCTAGAATCTAATCAACACATTTGCATTTTTTGTTTTCTTAACATAAGTTAGTCAGTATTCAATTAAGATAAGAATTTGAACTAAATCACACTAATATTAAATAGGCGAAAGTTTGTATGTGTGTGTGTTGTATGTTTGTTACTATTTCACGAAAAAAATAATCAACAGATTTGGACGAAATTTTGCACTCAGATAGTTTATAACCTGGATTAACACATATAATACTTTTTATCCATGTAGTTGGATCTCGTGGGAACAATTATCGAGGACTATAGTGATGTCTACAGAAACATCAGTTCTAATTCTCCTATACTCAAATCGCTACCTCTTATAACTTGCACCACGCCTCTCAATGACCTCTCTATAAATGCATTGGTAACTGAGGACAGATTACTTCTAACGTACAACCCGTTAAGGAAAGCTACCGCGCACTAGAAGCTCGTAGGAACCAATCGATTGACAACAGATCGCACTGTCGTATTCATTGTAATTAGCATCTTGAAGTGGAACAGCAATAGTTCTCACGCCTATTTTCCCACCGCTGCGCTGTGGGCAGAAACTCATCATCTGTCTAGCGTTTCCCCAACATAGTTGGGGTCGACTTCCAGTGTAACCAGATGCAGCTGAATACCAGTATTTTACAAGGAGCGACTGCCTATCTCACCTCCACAACCCAGTTAGTACTGGGTAATTGCGTCTCAGATATGGAATCCACGTTATCTGAAATACATTGACCGCATTGAAAACATCCAAAAGCGCTTCGTTAAATATCTTGTTTTCACCAAAAGATTCCATATAAATCAGCTGATTATCTTGAACTCTGTAGGAAGTATTATTTGCTACCACTGGTAGATCGGCGTAGAATAGGCGACTGTTTGTTTTTATTAAAGATCCTTAATAACAATATTGATAACCCTGAGTTATTGTCAAAATTTTATTTCAATGTCCCAAGTAAGACACTTCGTTTTAATCCACCCATACGTGTACCTCATTCATCTTCGAATTATAGGCAGAACAGTTATATTGTGCGGGTAAGCAGAGACTTCAACGACATATGCAAGGAATATGACTTTGATCCATTTACACTTAGTGTGAATTCGACCAGAAGGTGCTTAAGCCTCAATTTTTTCAAGTAGCCGTAGGTTTTATTGTTTGTTTTGGTTTTTATAACTTTTTTTTTTTCTCACTTATATTAATGCTATGTGTTTTGTGCTTACACCATAAATAACTATAATACGTCTATACGTGAGGACTTGTAATTGGCTTTCTAGTGACTATGATTTCCTTTTTATTTCCTGTATTTATTAGCTGTAAGTCTTCCATCTACACTAATAATATTATAAAGAGGAAAACTTTGTTTGTTTGTTTGTTTGGTTGTAATGAATAGGCTTAAAAACTACTGGACCGTTTTTAAAAATTCTTTCACCATTCGAAAGCTACATTATCCACGAGTAACATAGGATATATTTTATCCCCGTACTCCCACGGGAACGGGAACTATGCGGGTGAAACCGCGGGACGTCCGCTAGTGTATTATATAAATAAATAAGTAATACAATACTTTTTGATAAGACTAATTGTCAGACTTTTGGGCCACTGACTACCTGTAACGACTGTCAACGATCTACAAATGACAGCCGGGACCAACTGCTTAACGTGCTTTCCGAGGCACGGAGGAAAATCGGTATGTAAGGGTGGTCACCCATCCACAGACCAACCTAGGCAAGCAGAGCTTAACCTAAAGATTGACCCGAGTGGCTGTTATTATTTACCCACGAGCTGTTCTTAAACAATTGTTTGTCAATCACACTAATTTAAAACTCTGCATAAATCGTGCACACTATGAACCATTATTATTACCTACATACTTTCTACAACTCTCTTTCGAAAGTAAATTACATCGCAACTTCACAGTTTCAATCAAAAGCAATACCAAAGACATGATTCACAGAAACACGAAGTCCATAACTTGTGCACTAAACGACTTCGGCTTCCATCAATATAAGTAAGTAGCTACTCTAGACGAACTACAAAACTAATTACAAGTAAAATTAAAATGATTCACGAATATAACGACTTGTACATGGCTTATTGCAGTGGCTCTCAACCTTTGGGTAAACGTAAGTAATTTTAACGGAAGGACTGACTGCAACTTACTGTTCTTTAACATTTTCACGTTGCCATTTAGGGTCTCATATGCAGGCATATTTTGTGTGTTATTAACAGAATAACACACAAAATAATTGACACACAAAATAATTAACGCTCAAAATCATGCTCCAAAATGAAGATTACTTTCGTAATTTGACGAAGCCAAATAAACTCCTCACATTAGATGAGAAGGGGCTGTAGTTTAGTCTAGGACATGCCTATGGTGGACTGCGCAAAGCTGAGTTGATTGGTTGAAAGAGACACACGAAAATTGGGCGTCACGTTTGATACGTCTTGACAAGATTATGGTGGGCTATGACAGTATTTTTTTTTGTATCACATTCATAAACTCACGTCATTTTCCATAAGTGAAGGCAGAATCTACAATTGTATAAATAAAATAAATATATAACTCCACACCACCTACTACAATGCTCACTTACTCCTTTAGCTCCCGTATCACCAGTAAGATAAAGTAACTGCAAATGATTCGGCCACGGTTTGGTCCGTTTAACAAAGAATACAAAAAACGTTGACTACCACTGGTATACAGGGTGGGGTCGTCAGTCCCCATAAATCGTACAGACATACAGAAATGATATTTTGTTATTTAAAGGCGCTAGTTAATTTCACATTGGACTATAAATCACTCTTTTAATGGGTGTCTGTTGAAAAAATAACTCCGACGTTCTTACTATTTTGTTAATGAGATTTTTTTTCGTTTCTTTATATGGAGATATCATCTTGGTTTTTAAGTTGAGGGATAGCAAAAAATACCTGAAGGACACCAAGGTATATTTACAAGGAATAGTAGGTTACAAGATATTAATAATTATATTTTTCCGTGCAGCCATTTTGAGAAGCAAACCAAGCCTATTCATTTTCTGGTTTTGTATTCTTTCTTTGCTGTCTCCATCGTCATTTGTTTAAAAAACATCACGCCTGTATCACTCTAAGGGTAAGGCATAGAAATACCTACAACCACACTTTTCCAATTATGTTTAAGTCATAAACTACTACTGTGTAATTTTAATTTTTTATAAACAATAGGGAGCAAATCTGTTGATGAAACGGAATCAAACAGAATTCCAGTGAGAAGCCCCTGTGGAGGTTATGCCCCACCTACTGACCTGCTGTCGAGCTGTACAGGTGGCTACATACTGGTCTATCACAAATTGGGTATCATCAATGAAAAATAAAAACCGGGTCTGAACAGTCTGTAACGGAGAAAATCCTAATCGAAAAGCTCCAGAACAGTTGGCAGAACTCCATGTAACGCACTCAAAAAATTGTGCTGGTAGATGGTTTGAATTGTATGGAGGTCGTGGAGGTGTTTAAAGTAAAAGTCTTATATTAAAAACATACCGCTATTTAAAAAAAAAACTTGTCAAAAAGTTGTAACTTTGACCCCCAATTTCTCCGTAACTGGAAGGTTCTCGCAGGTATGGTGTGGAACAAAAAAAATATCGCAATGACGGGGAGAACAAGTGCCTTTCGGCTGCGTTAAGAGGTTTTTTACAACCATTATGTTACCATGACCTAAACTGTACCATTTTCCTCATTAAACCCATAAACTTGGCTATCAACTACGGTGCAACAGTATAAATCTTTGATGTGCAGGTTACGTACCTACTATAAATTACTTTGTATGAAACGTGTCATGGTTCTCAGTTTTATGAGTTAACTGAGGTTAATGTGGTTAGGTACTGCAGTTTTGTAGGTTTATGGGATTTTGGAAATGATACTCAGTTGATTGGAATGTCTGGTATAGGTAGTCTAACATAGAGAAATTCTCTCGGTTTTCCCCCTAATTATGAAGCTGACAAAGTAATTGCTTTAGAATCGTGGAAAGTAAGATTTATTAGTATATTTAAGTAAGATTTATTCTAAAGAATCTGTTTTCATAGAAACTTAATCCTATTCCAAATATTTAATCACAACATGTTTTTCTCAATAAAAATTAAATGAACAAAGACTACAATCGGTTTGATTGTTGTGAATATACGATGATGTCTTTTTTAGTAGCCCTGAATGTCTCAACGCTGGGCAGAGGACTCCCCCATGTCGTTCCAGGTACTATTCTCCTGCGCCACCTCGGACAAGAATAATATCAGTGTGACAGCCTCCAACCAGCACAAGGCCACTCATCATCATCATCATCATCATCAGCCTATAAATTTCCCCGCTACTGGGATACAGGCCTCCTCACTATGAGAGGGAATCAACTGTAATACACCACGTGGAGTCACATGCCTTCGAATTTTTGTATTTAGGACATGCCGGTTTCCTCACGATGTTTTCCTTCACCGTCACAGGGCCACTCATAAGAGAGGAAAAAATTATTGGCTGATTAAGTGTCTCATGATTTTGAACAAGTTTGATACAAAAGCTTTCTTACACTCCTTTCAGAACCAAACATTCCCATAAACAAATCAAAAATTTGACTTAAAACAACAAAACATATTTCAAAACAAAACCCTAAATCTTGCGCTGTTCCCATAAATTCCTCGGCACAAACCCCGAGGCTGTCAGTCCGTCTGTGCGCAGCGTAACTCAGGAACTGGCCAGTCTTTGTTTTATCTAGATCTGCCATCGCCTGACGCGCAATAGCGCAATGAAAGATTGAAGATACAAAGATCCAATTTCAATATAAATCTTCTAGTATCAGTTGTATGTCAGTTTTGCTTGATATATCGTGATGAAGGCTTTGAGTTTTGTTTTCGTGTGGAGTTTCATCAGGCTTGGGGGAAAACATGGACTTGGAATGTCTTGCTGGTTAACCAATATCTGCTTGTCAGGAATTCGATGACTATTTACTGGAATAATAATCACTACGTCTCTTGCATCGTAGGATGCGTTATCAAACATTTAAACTCACGTTCACAAAAAGCCAAACCCGGAACAACTAACTGTAGATAAATCGTCAACTGATTACGTTATACTTTGATATAATTATGTATGAAATACTTGGTGTTATCAGAACAATAAAATCTTCATCAGCTTTATAAATTGAAGGTCGAATAGTCACAAATCACAGGGTTTTTCGACTAGCGCCCTGATAGGAGTAGCGGAGGCCCAGTGGCGGCGGCCTCGACTTTCGAACGGTAAGTTGTGGGTTTGACCCCAGGCAGGCGCATTACTTTGTGTAGTTTATTTCATCACCACTGGTCTCAAAACGGTGAATGAAAACATCGCATCGTGAGGAAACCGGTATGTCTTAGAACCAAAAATTCGATGACATGTGTCTATCAACCCGCACTGAGCCCGCGTGAGAGGGAATGTGCTATATAATCCACATTATAGCACATTCCCTCTCATAAAGAGTTGGCCCTGTTTCCCAGCTGTGGGAAAATCGAGGCTGATTTTGCTACGCCCTGATAAGATAGTTTAAAAGAAAGACTACATGGACTTATAAGATTTGTATCATTTGGCGCCTATTTTTGAGAGCCTTAACTATCTTCTTTCAGATCTCATGTTAATCATTGTGATTGGTTGCCCGCAATAATAAATAAATAAAATATAATAAAAATTTGTTGGAATTAAACTTATTAAATTCATACTGCTGTCAACATGTTTCAAGTATTATATTTAATAAGGATGTTAAGATTCGAAAAAAGTGTCGATAGGTCAACTAGATTTTCTTTCTAACAAGATCGGAAGTTATACAAGTATAGTGTGCATGTAAACCAATAAACATTACGCAAGTCGTTTGAGCAAAAAACAAAAAATACCGTTGTTGAAAGCTTAACTATCAATCCAGATGCCTAAATTCATTCACAGCCTTTAATTAAAAATTAATTAAGCACAAAAACAAAAGGAATCTTATTAAAAATCCCCATATATTCCTCACTAACTGGTCCTACATCCTTTTAAAAAACAACGCCCGTACGTTGAGCGTCCCTGCGTAGATCAAGATGTGTGCGTTACTCGCTCTGCGCCGGCGCAGTGACAGATTTATGTGAGAGGATTCCCGCCGGCCCATCCCCACCACGATTAGATAATTAACTAGTTTTAACGCTACATCATTTTAAGGTTAGATACGGTATGGTAGGTTGAATCGATTGATTTTGATTACACAGAATTTCAGTTGAATTTGGATTTTTGACATCCACCAACCCGGAGTATTACGACGAGAATGGTGGATTAAGACATTATATTTTTCCATGTTTCGTCGGTCTGTGTACCAGCACTATTGGAACTTAATTATGCTAGACAGAAAATACTGGTATTCAGCTGCAGTCGGTTAGTCTGGCAGCCTATGCTGAAGACCGACTTCAGCATAGTTGGAAAAAGGTCAGGCAGATGAGATGATAAGCTATGATATGGTGTAGTGATCGGCAAAGACCAAGTTCTGGAGTGAGTGAAGTGGGGCTGGAGATGTTGAAGAATTGTCTCTTAGATGCTTAGATTAATGACAGCCGTTTTAAAAGCGTTTCGTACTTCTAAAACTACCGGGTTAACAAGTTTTTGGGATACTATGTAACCAACACATTATTGACTTTTATATCATCGTTATCGCTGTCAATATCTACTTTGTACCATCATCATGATCAACCTATTCATGTTCCCACTGCTGGGACTCAGGCCTTCTCTCTATGAGAGGGAATGATGATGATAGTTTGTCTAGGTCCTCAGTTTTCTGATAGAACCTAATAAAATATTAATAAAAGCGTCAACATTTCGCGTTCGGCTAATTTCGTGATCTCCACATAACAAGCACCTAGACTGATCAGGACCTATAGATACAGACAAATCCAATCGTACCCCAAGTAATTCAAACAAATGATAAAATAAAAAATCCCTCCGGCAAGCCGCAGGAGGAGGTAGATTTCGAAGAAGTTGCTGGAGCGTCCGACTATTGAAAATTTGGATAGAGTTGTACTTATGTGTACAATCTACAAAAAAAAATATGATTTCAAAATCGTTGTCCTGTAATGGAAAGTTTACCCTTTTTAAATTCTCTCATAAGAGTATAGCATGGAAACGCCCTCAAATGTTTAGTTATAATTTTTTATTTCGAAAACTATAAGTTTTATCGCTAAACTTTGAAGGTAACAATTGTAAAGTAAACAATTTGCTTTAAAAAAAAAATATTTGCGACGGTCAAAATGTTTACTGTTTCGGAGATATGATTTTTTTTCGCAAAAAATTTGGAATTTTCAACCCCCTCCCCAATTTAGGGGTTGCATCAAAAAAGTTTTAATTTAAAGATGTCCGTATTCGTACTCAGAATGATAAAAATGAGAAGCGGTTCAAAAATTTTCCATAGGAAAAAAGTTATGGCCAAAAAACTGATTTTATAAAAACCGCCCCCCCGCCGCCCCCCAGGGACGAATTCCGCCCATTCACGAACTTAGCCTAAGTTTTGACCGTTTCGATTTTTTGGCCAAGTTTGAAAGCAATCGGTTCATAATTGCGACCTGTAGAGTGTGGCTAAATTTTGCTTGTCACCCATATACATACGTATTCATATATATTCCCCGTAGGTGAGAGACCAATAGGTAGATTTTTTTTTTTTCAAAAAAAGGAAATCTACCTAAAACACGCGCCGGTATAATCGGCAAACAAATCGACACTTAACTCAAACATTAGTCAGTAATACGCGAAGACATCTTGTAACAGGTCTACAATCACTCTCAGATTAGTACCAGGTATTTATAATGTTGTTTTAGTAGCTTTCATATAGAAAGCAATGCGCTAACTCAGCTAGGTTGGCTTTAAATTACGCTAAATGGGACCATACATCCACCCGGCCTTATCTTACGCGCCATATTTGAATACAGGGTGTGAAATCTCGCTAAAGAGCTGCATTAAGTTGCAAATTACTGAAGATAGTTTATTTAGATTTGCTTTTGATTTTCTTGGGTAAGTTGGGTCGTGATTTGTTGCTAGGGGTGAGATTCTTAGGTTTTTTTATTAGATAAAATATTGGTAGAAAATATGGATGACGTCACATCTATAAATGGGGTACCTACAAGGGACTCCAACGCGAAACGCTGAATAAAACAGCATAATAATATGCCATGGGTATGGTATTTTCCTGCTGCTCAAATTCAATGTTGTACAGTCTTATATCTTATAAGAAATGTTGAATTCATAATTGAAAGTAGTTTTGCGCAAACAAGCCAATATTTCTCATGTTATTAATTTACAATGTCACCTCCTAATTTTATAATGCATACGAAAAACTGAGGAATCTCAAAATAACGCACACAATTTACATACTTACACGACACATCAGATCGTAAACATGTGCACATTATTAGATAGCTTGTTGCATGTGAAATATTCATCGGCCTACAATGTTGCCATACGCGGCGTCATCACGGCACAACATGGCAACACTATTCTACATATCTATGGAATTATGTAATAAAATACGACGGTCATCCGTCATGGTGTTGCAACCCGGATCGAGTCCTAGCCGACACGCTATCGTAAATCTGGCTCAGCACTGACGCGTCAGTCATACAAATCATTCAAACTCTCTTGAAACCCGATCGTAAATACGTCTGAGTGTAGCATTAATCATTTTGAATACAGAATAAGAAGTGCCTCGGGCGTACGCGATTGGTCGTCACTAAACGAACAATTATTCAAATGGCGCGCTCCGATTGGTCGACGGCCGTTCGGTTTTTTACGTTGACAGAGTGATGGATTCGACCCTTCGACTCGTGCGCAGTTTAGTACCCATTTCATTGTTGTGTGCGTACGTTTATGTAGCGTGCGAGCTATCAATCTCCGTCTACAAGTAAATGCTTCGACTTTTTGTGCTCTTATTCGCGATTGCAACGTTTAACATCTTTTTGTGCAATTAACGAGGTGATTAATGATTTTTTACTTTTTTATTGATAGCAATAAAATAAAACCTTTGTAGAGACCGCAACACGTAAAAAGGCTCTAGACATTTATTTTATGCATTCGTACACGTTTTATGCGTTAATGTGTCTTCTAAAACATGTAGGGACAAGTAATTGCTGACCGTTTTATATTACGCGCACATGCACAAGCATTAACTGCAATAAAAAAGGGATCTGAAGTTAAACTAAATTCCTTTTCTATCATTATGCCCTCATGCACTATAGTCTCTATCACAAAAGATAACACACTGTATATCAACAGTCACTGTCACATTCGAAATAGTCAACTACCCGCATCGAAGTCGATAAGTGTCGACTATTCGATATCGTATCTGGACGATTTATCCGAGTAGAGTATCGATACCCGGAAGCACCTCTGGACGGCGGGAAAATGGCGGCGGCCGGCCCTCCGCGATTGGCCGGAGCTGCGCGCGCGCACCTTACATCTGTCACTAACTATTACCTTTTTATGTAGGAACTTTACGAGTAAGTTTATAACCACGGACGCCCATCGCGAAGCGGTGAAAATATTTAAACCCCATAAATTTTTATGGTTTAAAATAAACGGTACCTAATGGGGAGTTATGTATAAAATACTTGTAATGTATGTGACTTTATCAGTGGTCTTGATTGGTTTAGAGCCGTTCGGGCCCTTTGAAGTTTTAACGCGATTTTAATTGATGGTAGTTAGAGTTTAAGTATGAGCTACTTATAGTAAAACTCTGAAGCTTCTTGGTACTATTTTATTGGCGTTCTTGAGATCAAATATTAGACACGACGTGGAATATATTACGATGAATTTTAAGGTAATAAAATTTATGATGATGCTTGGATTTCTCCCTGTATCAATTTTATTTTCAATATATTGAAGAGATAAAGCTGCTAACTTACTGAAGTAAAAAAATAAAATATAATGTTTATATACGTATTGTCGCATTGTCTTGAAATAAAATTATTAGTTGATTAAAACTAATGAATTTTAAAAACTACATTTTATAATAACTTCGTTTTAAATCTCATAGGTATGGTAGATATTTGCTTTTGAGAGCAGTCGTTAAAGTCAATTTATACCTATTTAATAAAACTTACAGTTACGCTGCAGGACGCAGGTGTGTAGTTATTTTTCAAAACTGCACTCTTACTTACCTGAAAATAAAGAAAAGAACAACTATTAATTAATTTCCTAGTAAACTATTATTTACAAGTGTTTAAATACAAAGCTTATCTCTTAAAATAGACGAGGTATACTAACAATTAAATACAATTAATTAATAACGAAAACATGTTATAAATTCAAAACCTCTTTACCAAAAGAAAGTTGCCATTCTTTACCTAGTGTTATCTATCTAGTTTTCTGTGACATTGTTTTGATAATAAGCAGCAAATTGTTTTCTAAAGATAACTTTAAAGAGAAATAAAAGTCACGTCATCTTTTTCAAAACTATCATCATCATTGTTTTGCCCCGATCCCAATATATTTTGGATTGGCGCAGCATGCAGCAGCTGTATTTCTCTCTTCTTTCTTGTAATATCATCCTTTACACACTCCACTCATCCACATTCATACTCAGAACTTTCCTCACGATATTTTCCTCATTCCTCCGCATCACTTGCCTTACAAAACCATACAAACAAAACCAAACCAAAACAAAACCGTATAATATAATCTAACAAACACGGTGAAAAGCACGACGCTAAATAAAACACCATCACCACTTAACTGTCCTACATTTTTATCCTAGCCTTTTTACAACTATGTTGGGGTTGACTTCCAGTCTGACCGGATGCAGCTGAATACCAGTATTTTCAAGAAGCGACTACCTATCTGACCTCCACAATCCAGTTAGTACTGAGTAATATGATACCCCCCTTGGTAAGACTGGCTGTCAGACTTAACAGACCTGTTACGACTGTCAAAGATCTACATAAGACAGCCGGGACCAACAGCTTAACGTGCTTTCCGAGGCACGGAGGAAACTCAGTATGTAAGAGTGGTCACCTATCCACAGATCAACCTAGGCAGCACGGCTTAGCTTAAAAATCGACCCAAGCGGCTGTTATTATCTATCCACGAGCTACTCCTGTCCGACATTCTCATTTGGAGAATTTACTAAAACAAAAATAAAAGCTCTTTCAGATTTTCCAGGAAATAACTCGCAATACTTCAAAAGTAGTGACGCAAGTCTTACACAAGCTTAAGTGTCAGTCTTTCAGTCGTGACACTGAAGGCTTTAGCAGGACACGTTTCCGCTTCCGGTTCGCAATTAAATCTTTGTTTACCGAAGAAAACTTAATTAAATAGTCAAAGGGAAGCTTCTTTGATTGATGCCGTTATTGTGTGAAGTGGGATGTTTTAATTTAAGAGCTATGATGTAAGAAACGTCAGTAATTAGAAAAGATGCAGTTATCTTTATTTTTGGATTTACCAAATTCAGCAAATGCAAACATGCATGATGACTGCCTGGTCTAGTGGTGACAAGGGCGACTGACGAACATAAGATCCTGAGTTCGATTCCCGGGTCAGGCAAAGCTTTATTCTGTGTTTTCATCAGTAATTTCTCAGTAGCAGCCACGAAGTCTGGATCTGTGCCCGGTTGATGGCAATAGGGTTGCTCCTATTATACGGAACTTAAACATAACTGGCGAAATGTGAGTGGTATTAGGTACACTCTACCTAACACTTCAGAGTTTACAAGCGTGATGTTATGTGTAAATGCAGACATGGCAGTAACATCATGATCTACCTAACTGTTTTCCAACATCAAAATCTGCTTCCGCTAGCAACCGCCAGTTTCTGGGTGACGCGATACTCCTTAAAAATAACAGAAATGAGATTTTTGGACTTATAACTGTAGAAGGAACGTGTAGATTTATTTTTATATCATTGATTGATTGATTTAGTTTTTAAAATAGGTAATTGCAATACGACTGACTATAGCCATGACAACAGTATCAAAAAATTACAAATCTATTTAGTCCGTCAGTTAGATTATTGAAAAATAATGGACACATATTTTTTGTTTTTGTTAATCATTGAATATTGACAAAGATAAAACGTATCAAAACTCGGGAGCTCGTGACGTCAGAACTAGCTAAAAATTATACCTAGGCGTGACGTATTGAAAATTTTAAAAGCCTCGTTTCTTCGTCAATTTTGATTTAGATTACAAACGAAAAAATACGACTCGAATTTTTTTTTATAATCTACCTGACGGACTATTTAGTTTTGTTTTGTCGTCTACCCTATTGTAGGTGATCAAATGTCAAGATATTTTGACTTTTCAGGTTGAGGTATACTTACTCATCAAACTAGCTTAGTAATCTCGCATGTTACTTGGGGTCGGTGCAACACGTCTTTCCCCTATTCTTCTCTGTCACCCGTCACGCCATCATTTACTCCTTTCTCTTTCATATCAGTGTTCACATACTCCATCCATTGTTTCCTTGTTCTTCCTCTCTCTCTCCATCCATCAATATTAATGTCCATCACTCTTTTAGTCACATGCGATTCTTCCCTCCTCATGACATCTCCCTACCATTTCAGTCGATGCCCTTCAACTTTTCTGTAACTGGCGGAAACCAAACACAACATTGCAATCAAAATAAAATGAACATACCACACAATCCACAATACAATCCCCATTTAAATACCACTACAGACAAAACCGACGATCGATTTGCAATCAAACAAAACCGTAGAGAAATTTACTACAAAATGTAAAAGCGCCGCCACATGAAAGCTTTAGATTGTCGCCTAATGACAGCTGCACCGGTGACCACTTAGTGGATCGTCTGGCCAACCCCTAATTGCTAAATAAACTGCCAACTGATTGACAAACACAATCACAGAGAAGTAAACTCAATTTCGATACTAAAATAACGTACGAAACAGACACAGAAATAACGTAGCTTCACGCCTGTAATCTACGAACCTGGGTCATGCAGAGGTGTTTCGAGTCTCTTGCCAATAACCGGGCACATCTATACTAATATTACAAAGCTGAAGTCTGTTTGTTTGCCATCTCAGGAACTACTGGTTCGAATTGAAAAATTATTGTGTTGGATAGTTTTTAGAGGAAGGTTATAGGCTAAATAACTTCACGTTACGACCAAAAGGAGCAGAGCATAAATGAAAAATGTTGCAAAAACGGGGAAAATTTGTTCCTTTAATGAGCTTTTTCTCTCTTACGTGACATAAACGAAGTTGCGTGGATCAGCTAGTACATTATATAGGGTGTAAAAGACCTCTTAACGAAGCCGAAAAACACCTGTTCTCCCCGACATTGCGATATTTTTTTTGTTCTACCTACACCATACCTGGGAACCTGTTTACTGGGAACCCAGGTAATCATGCTCAGCACTAGCGCTAAAGAACACTAAACCAACAAGAAACCACTGAAATAACGGACAAAGCAAATAAAGCTTCTAATTCCAAATTCAACGACCACTTCAATTGACCAATCACAACGCAGAAGCTGCCCGGACAACATATTAATCCCCCACAAAAGCTACCACATAACACCATTGTTTCCAAATGTATAAATTAATAACGGTATTAAAAAAGCTATAACGATAAAAACCGACCCACTCAGTTATCAAGTTACAAGATCAAAAAGTTTAGATTTCTATAACGCATTTAACGCAAGCCGCCAACAGTACAATAAAAGTGGAAATCGGACATTTTTAATATGTTTTTACGAGCCGTTTAAATCGCGTTTATTTAACTGTATTATAAAAGTTACGACAAAAGGTATTTTATCGTTGTTTGTGTGCATAGCTCGAGAGTTCCTGATATTAATTAGATTTCGATCGATATGTCAAAGATCACGGTGGTTATTGTCAAATAGCGGTACCAAAATTGGTTGGCACACTACCCGGTGCCTTTGTTGTTGTATATTTATTTATTAAAGAATTAATTTTGCATTCATAATGAGATATTCTGTTAAGATATTCAGTTTAAGACCGATGTATTGATCAGATTAAGTGTTTGGTCGACATTTTCAAAGTTTATCTACCGGCCAACATCGACTCTATTTGGAAGTTGAGACAATACAAGCTATAAAAGAAATTATGGACTTTTGGACAGTTTGAAATTTGTTAATTGATTAGAATCATAAAATGTATTGTAATGCAGTGTGCTTATTTAAATATTAAATAAAGACTGATCAACTTATAAGATAGACATTAATGACAGTATTATTTACAAACCGTAGATACTTCGCGATACAAGAATGCTGAAATGTAAGGCGACATCATCTAAACGAGAGATGAAAAACTGCCTTCCATGATAATGGCGAATGGCAATTCATTACTAAGTTATTTATGATGAAACAGATATCCTTAAATATCATCTCAGTAAGTACTACATTCACTATGCGAACGTAAGACTTGATATTGTTAGCACTTTCCCAATGAATACCAATAGATTGGTTTTAGCTTGTCCTACGAAACTACCAAAACAAAGCACTAAACTATTCGAGAAGAAATTGATACTAATTGCTGCAGTCGTCTGATCAAGTCCGCCAAGTGTCCTTTTCGGTACCAGTCGCCAAATCAAGCCAATATGTAGTTATTTCAGTAAAGTTGCATCTCCAGTTCAGTAACATACTAGACACACGACACCTCTACTAAAGGCTCCCGATTATATCTCGAAACTCGAACACTAATATAAAATCGATTCACACGATGTTATCGGTAAAATATACAAGAAAAATATTACTGGTTAACGTAACGATACCCGTAACCAATCAACTGATTTAGATAATTATTTTATTGCTGGGAAAAATTGAGTTAAATCGGTGAAAAAATCTTATGGTGTATTGTTAATGGGTGTTGAAAACGATTTGTTGGATATAAATCAAATAAGCTAATTGTTCGTGTCGTTAATTTAAGTTATTTTATTGATGAAATCAAAAATTGGGCCTGTTTTTTGTACAAGGTAAATCTAACAGTAATTTAAATGTAGTAAAAACTTTAATAGGTTACAGAATATTGAATCATCATCATCGTATCGAGCTATAAACTTGTGTTTGTTATTGAATGATAATAAAAACCACAGAAAAACTAGAAATCCGCGTATTATAAAACGTTTTCAATAGTTAAACACTATTCAAGTATAACAACAAGGTGCAGGTGTATTGGAAAAAATAATATCAAATTCATTCTCTTAAACTATCACCCCCCAACTCGAAAGCGACTCACCTTCGACTGCCGAATCACACAAACAAATGGTAGTGGCAATGTAACCAGCATAACAAAAGCTTGGACTAAGATCAACACACATTAGCTCTCAGACTTTGACCTGCCCCATTATTTATTGACGGGGAAGACAAAAATATATCGTCACAGATAGATAAAATCAGACGAAGCTTATAGGCATTGTCTGTATGGCTAGTGCAGTTAGAGCGGCATTTATTATTAGTAAAAGGGTGAATTTCTAGTACTTCCATTGTAGTACTTTCTTTGGTAAATAGATGCAGTGGATGGGTTTATTCGAAATTGCATTTGACTTAAATAAATAATTACATCGTAAAGTAAGTGCGTTTTAGATACTTGATAGAGTCTGATTCGTATCTCCTGTTGCAGAAAAATGCATGTGTCTTCGCTAAACTTAATAGTTCGTTGTGACTATTCGTTCCAAAAGTATAGTATTTGGATACGTATATCTGAATGTACGTTTCCAAATACTATTGGCAGTTAGCTTTCCAAGGGATCATAACCTTAACATCAATAGGAGTCAAGTCGCAGTCCATACGTACAGTTAGAAGGAGCAATCGGTACGTACAGTCGACGACACAATAAGCCCATGTGTCAGCGACAGTTATCTCGCAAGACACCACAATCTCTCCGACTGTCGGTCACACACAGACGGACCCGGGTATAGTCTGATGTATATTAGGGAATAGGTTTGAGGGCTATCGTAGTAGCGTATGAATACTTGCTTCATCAAATGTTAGATGAAGCTGCTGCAGGAAACACTCCAGGGAATTTCCCATTGGACGAAATTTTGTCCAAAAGCGTTTAATGAGTTTTTCTTATTTGCATTTTACCTTTTCAGTTAGTGTTCAATAAATAGATGACTTGACTAATGAAAACATTATGATGTGTATCGTTGATAGAGATGTTAAAAGTCATTACAGGAATGGTATCTTCAGCAAAGTCAGTTCTTTGATCTGTCTTTTTTTTTGTTCGCATGTGCCCCACTTCTGGGAAGAGGCGGGGAAGCCTTCCTCCTTCCAAACCTCTCCATCTTCATCACACCACCTTCCCCGCGGTCTACCTCGACGGCGATTTCCTCCGTCAGGCGTCCAGTGAGTGACGATCTTTGCCCACCTCTCAAGGTGTATTCGCGCTACGTGGCCAGCCCACTTCCACTTTAGCTTGGCTATTTGTTTCGTGTGTCTTTCATTTAGTAAATATTTTTCATAACCTTGATTCCTTTAAGACCCAAGATTGTACAGGTAAATAGCCATCATATCTTCTCTCAGTGGAGACTACAATATGTCATGTGCACATAAACTTGCACCATTGAATGAACCCCGTTGGACGTCGGACATTTTACGTCACTTTTAGTTTGTCCTGCACTCGAGATTTTAAATGGACAAGCGTATATTGTTGGGTGATAAGTGTATTACAGTATATGTATGTAATAATCCAACAGAAGGCTGTATTTTATTAGGGTTTAATTTATATGGACACATTAGATGTTTTTGTCATGTTGGGATCTCGGGATCACCACAATGTCAATTCATGGTCGTAGGTCATTCAATACGATGGGCACTCTCTAAGTTTTACTTTCATAGGAGACTCCTAAGTATTTCGCATTGGAACTAATATGAAGGATACAGGAGTTGAAATTAAGAATGAAAAAACAAACAGGACGATAATATACCTACTCCAAGTATTTTCGCACTGTTGCTATTTTTAAACTACGACGCAAGCCTGGCCATACATAATCCTACAAACACCCTTTCCAATACTGAATTAAACTTAACGCTTACAAACAGAACCACCATTCAGCGATCATAACACGTTCTCTTTGACGTTGTCATACATTGTCGAGCCTTTAACATACGCGTCATTATTTCTTTGTCTCCACTGCTGGCGGTTAGCAAGGGACACTGTGGTGGTGATATAAGTAGTGTGCAGCAGTGTACATCGCAAAATAACATGTGTACAATAATATCGAATAGACAAGGCATGACGTTTGCATCGCTGTGTCGCTGTGTTGGGCTGCTTGCCGTGGGCGGAATGTGGACAGAGGTGTGGAGATGCTGTTCGTTTTATATTTTTTTCAAAGAATACAAACGTACAATTAGTCAGTTTGGTGTGAGGATGACACTTGGAACCGGAGCTGTGGGACCATTCGAAAGAGATACCGTGGCCCCGGAACACAAATAGTGATGATGGAACATGGATGGGTTTTAGTTAGTAAAAGTCTGACATTTCCTTCCGCTCCACCCAGAGCGGGAGGAGTCATTTGATGATTTTGAGAGGAATTTAGTTTTTTATGAATATAAATATCTCAACTCTATTTCCTGATTGTGTGTTTCAGCTTTTAGTTAAAAAACATTGTGCCGTAATAAGATTTTCTGTCCATAAACTTTATTTTAAACCACAGACTAATTATTTACAATATATATACACACTAACTCTATGTACTAGAAATAAAAATATGTACAAGTATCAAAAAGGGTTACAGGGCATCGAAAAATTCGTCCACATCGCTGCCAACAGAAAAAGTCAAGTCAAGTCTTCTGTCCATTAAGTTTGAAATTGAATATGACTTTCTAATTCTGTAGGTTTTTGGAGTCTTTTTTTACCTTGATGATGTTATTATTACTGTATGGTGGCAGATATGTTCTAAATGCTGACTGGACTTTTTCATAGTGTGTCCATGACAATCTAAATAGATTCGACCCAGATTTGGCTACGAGTTTAGCGCTTTAGCCTTCCTTAGTAATGACTCCACTCTCTATTAGTTACTGTACTGTTACCTAATTATATTGGCTACTTATAAAAAAAAACCTGACAGCGTATGTATAAAAATAACTAATAACTTTAAATAAAAACTGAAAAGAAAGAAACATGTTCAGTAAACAGGACATATTATAAACTGCAACAGTCGGGACCCATATTCGATGTTATGATTTTAGTCTAGATTATTTAATGGGTCCCGACTGTGCGTACGTACTCTCGAAAAACCCTTCTTTTGGCGCATTCGTGTAAAATGGAATCTTCACTACCATGTTTCATCAGTATCGGTTTAACCTCTCAAGCGCTCCGAACGCTAGACTGGGCGGGGAAAGAACGCTGCTAACGCTACAAGGTCAAGGGTTATTTCGTGTAATTTGACCCTTGTATATAAAAACACTTGACGATCGCAAACTACAAGACTTAGACCAAAATAAAATTTACTGTGAATAGCTGAATAGTTAAGGAATCTATTTAACCAAAAACCAAGAAATATAATATTAATTTAATACTCTAAAATAAATGTTGAGTTTGAAAAACAGTCACGTAACGGCTACTTCGCGATTAAAAATATTTTTTTTACGAAAAACTATTAATTCCTTATCAATAAAAAAAATCTAATTAGAAACTAGATTATATTCCCTTTCCAATAAGACCAAAATCTTATTAGATTCTAATTGGAGTGTAGATCCTATTAGAATCCAAAGTTACTGGGGAACCTATATCACCAGTAGCAGTTGGGCCGCTGGTACTTTTTAACACACATGTTTACGTAACTTTTTAACTCTACGAGTCCTCTTTTTGTTGTTTCTAAAATTCTAAAATGTACTCACCATACTCAATTATTGATATTTCTCGGATAATATACACGTTTTAATCACATAAAATTATATATTCAATGTTTACATACAGCACGTTAGGTATACATACCTATCACTTTTTCACAGGAAAATTACTGCAACTTTGAGATTCCGAAACTAAATTGCTTAACCACTATATTGTAGCACGGTTCTTCACCTTCATTTTGATGTATAATACTATACTAAAATACGACTATTTCGATAAGAAAACAATTTAAATACGAAACGGCGCCGGCGCAACACGGAAAAAAATGGCCGGATTTGTTTACACTAAAGTTTTTTATTTTATTTTGACGTTTGTCGATGCATTTGGGCACAGATAATTATTATAGAGTTGGGAAATATTGTTGAGAATGTAGTGGAGACCATAAATGCATGGCCATAGTAAGTACAGTCGAGTTTTAATGCATTTTTTGAAGGCGGGTATTTGAAAATGCGACTGGTTAAAGGCTTTAACCAGCAGCGTGCAACTGGAAAATGAAGGTGGTTAAAGCCTTTAACCAGCAGCGTAAACTTTTTAATAACAAAGTCGACTCCACAGTGCTGCTCTTCACTGTAATTCGTGGTGACGTCATCGGTCGGTGGTCGCGACTCAGTTTTTGCATTTTATCATCTGTGCGTCCGTTTGTGTTGCTCCTGTCTTGCTTGCTTGTTCGTTATACTCGACTTTCGTATTGTATGCACTACATTACCTGCATGTTTTATTGAATTATACTTCGGTTTGTTTGATTGTTATCTATAAGTTAGGTTTTTTTATTTTGTTTGTGTCTAAGTTATCGGTACCTAAAAAATGTGTAGGTATCTTTGGTAAGACATACGTTAACTCACGCTTTTTTCAAATGGGGGTAGACAGAAACTACAGCATGCAAGCAAGCAATGACACGATTCTTACACACTTTTTTCCTTCGTCTACGTTGGCATTCATCATCATCGCAGTCATCTTTGCGTCTTTGGAAAAATCATGCAATATTTGCACTATTGTAGTAACATTAGAAAAAAGCAGTTGTTTTAAATGAGATGCGGATTCTATTTAACTGAAGACGAGAGAAATAGTGGAATGGTAGTGGTAATGCCATTCCGACATTTTCTCTTATTTTAATTTAGTTCTTATTTGTAATACCTTCGGATCAGAAAAGTACCTAGACGTTGTGTAATTGAACATGTCAGGCTTCTAAACCTGTTCACACCTAGATACTGCTAGTTATAGCAATGACTAGTACAACTGGTGTAAATATAGAAAAAACACGTCATGTAAGAAAACCTACACAGTAAAAGCCTAGCATCTAAATCCCTGAATCAATCACATATCTAGAACCACAACTCACTATTAGTAACCATCCTCATCCCATCTAATCTCAACAGTGGGTCAGCACAACTTATGATACAAATGACGATCACGTCCAACGATAAGTACAGTCACGGAGAAAAGTTAAAGGTCGCCAAGGATCGATTGCCGCAGATGTCGGCATTAATCGAAGTGTTTAATCCGTCCGCCGGCGAATAAATCAACGCTAATTGTACCTATTTATATTTATCAAGGAACCACTTGGACGGGAAGAGTTTGCGTTGCGACTGTACATTTGCTATTTTGTTTTATGGGGTTGAAGTTTTTGTTGTAGCATCATAATTGATACTTACTCTGTTTTCTTCCCCTTTGGTGATAAAAGATGAAAGTTGCATCAAAAAAGATTACATCTCATTGTATATGAAAAGATCGGCCGATCTGAATCTTACTGGGATAGTAAAAAGCTACATAAAAGAATGTCTAATTTAAAAAAATAAAATTAAATGCTCAGTACGTTATGAAACATACATACGGGTATTTATAGCGAATTTAGGCCCCCCCGCGACCACGGCTGGTGCAATCCGGTTGAAACGTCGGGATTAAATTAAAGGTAAATTCGCGATAAATACCCGTATGTCATATGTTTTATAATGAGTTCTAAACGTGAAAGTTTAAAAAAGACAAAAGCTCAGTAGCTAAGAGTTAGTCAATCGGATCGAAAATATTTTTATTTTCATTAAAAAGACACGTTGCGTAAACATTCCTGCTTAGCTTATTGTTTTTATTAATTCAAAGTGTAAAAATAAACGTGTTTTTCAATATCTATAATAAACGAAACGTTAATTATAGCGATAATTAAATAACCAGGTTAAATACTTAACGGTACGAAATAACAATAAAAAAAAGTTTTAAAATTTAATCAACGTAGTTTTTATGAAACAATATTATTATAAAAGTCGTGTTTTTTATGTTTTTTAAAGTGAGAATTTTGTCAAATTACCCTGGAACAGTCAGTGAGTAGATATTTAAATGTGTGGTTTCGAAAAATTTGGTTATATAAGTAAAATGAAATCGATTTTAATGACGCCTTTCAAAAGACTTTTCACTCCCAGCTGTAATGCAATCGAATTCAGCCTGGTTTCGAAGTTTCACTGAAATACAATCGGTAAATCGTGTTGACAAAACAGTATCTATGTATCTTCATACTAAAAAGTTACCTTCACGTAAAAATAAATAGAACAGTCCACATTCAAACATCAAACCGTTTCAAAAATACTAAAACTCATTTCCATCCATCACTTACATAACATAACGCAACTATATAAAAACATAACACTGGCACATAACACTAAATCATAAACATAACATAAAAAGGAAAAAACGGGCGCCCACAAAAGAATGACCGCGGTACAGTCGGAAGAAATGACTCGAAATCTATAAATCTAGTGTGTGTAGCCAGCCGGCCGATCTCTGAAACCATCACAAATATGTCAAAAAAGGCTATAAACCGTCGGCGGCTATATAGCCCCGAGATGCTTTATAAGTTATTATATCAAACACAATGAGAAAACGGAGATATGTTATTATTAGCCGATTGATGAGACGATAGCTAGATACCATAAGTCCCCGTGACTGATGCTACGAAACTTTTAATGTTCAGTAATTTATAGTTATTGTTGAAGCCAAATGTTATATTATTGTCAGTTTGTTAGTCGGGACTTTTTGTTTGGTATAAATATTTTTTTGTGTGCGGCAATTCATTTTGATGGGAATGGGAGAAAATATAAAATATGTCGTGCTTTCTAGGAGAGGAATGCAGGATCCGAAATAAAGTTTCTTTTGATGATCATGAGTAGGCGATGGGTCGTCTGTCATTACTCACATCGGTGTTAGGTATGACCTCTATTATTATGCTTGCTCTTAATTGAACTAACAAATTGTACACTTCTTAATTACATTATTATCTAAGTCTTGACATGTGACATCTACCAAAACGCACTAGGCCCGCGTTGTGGATCATAGCCCATTCCCTCCCATAGAGAGGAGGCCGTCCCAGCAGAGGATTATCTGATTATGCTATGGTTATGCAATCTAAGTCTTTACTATTGAACTGAATTATGCATCAAGATAGACTGATGTTGTCATGTCACATGTAGAAAAGTGAGATGATGTGATGCGGAAGAATGAGAAAAAGGTTGTGAAAAAAGTTTTGAGTATGAATGTGGATGGGTATACGAGTAGAGGAAGAGCAAAGAAACGATGGATGGACTGTGTTAAGAATGATATGGCAAGAAAAGAAGTGTCTGATGAGATGACGGAAAATAGAGGAGTATGGATAAGAAGACATGCTGCACCGACACGAAATAGATTGGGATAAGAGCAAGAGAATGATGATGATGTAGAAAAGTGAGACTAATCTCACCTCGTCAAGCTTTTGAGAAATAGAGTCACACATTGTGGATTAAGATGCTATGAGCTATCATGACTATGGCGACAGTTAGGAAAGGTGAGATACAGACATAAACATTATTGTAAGTGACATTAATTTTTCTAGTTAAGCCGTCTTATCCAAAACGAAAAATTATCCATGTAATCGTTGCGTACAGTCGCAGAACAAAACAGGTAGGACCGAGAACATTTACATAAAAAATGTTGACTTGTGGCAAATTGTGGGCGTCCGCTTCGTTGGCTTTAATTCAGTCCGGGACCTGTATTAATAATATTTGTGTAATACACGTTACAGTAAAATATCTTGAGAGTTATGCCCCGTGGAATCTCATTTAAGAGGTAAAATTTAGTGACGGGCTCGCTCCTTTCGAGGCTAATAATAAGCTACATTTTTGGTTAGATGTTTTTGTGCTTCAGTGTACTTGGTGACACATTTTCTCTCATTGTTTTATAATTATGCGACAGAGGTATCAATGTTTTTATGGAAATGCGAAGAGAAGTTATAGGAAACATTTTCAGCCAGCAATGAAAAACTATAGACCTAATAAAAAATACCGCGTGACACGGCAATCGCATAAGTCTACGGCACAGCAATAATTATGATAATCTCACGAACTTCTCCGAAGTTCACCGAACTGGCGCCGAATAAAGACACATACATAAAATTTTACGACAAACGTCCATCCTATCAGATGTCACTGGAACACAATTAACACTAATAGAAATCGAATTTCCAAGTAAAATGTCGTATACTCAGGTATTTGACCGTGTTCGGTGCCAGTCACGGCTGACCCGCAAGTCTTTGAGTCATGTATGAGACATATTATGGAAATGTGACAGTTACATGGACCAAACCAAGGCTTATGAGGTTGGCACAGGAACGTGGTGACTGGCCAGCAAATAGAGGGCTATGCCCAGCAGTGGGTTAAGTCCTGACTTCGACTGTGCATGATGGATGAACTCATGACAGTTATATTTGGGTGGGAAGCTTTTTTTGGTAATGTTACTTTCAAAGTTCGGTGCTTACGCATTTAAATAAGTTCATGAGTTAGTTGCAGAAAACAAAATGGACACTGCTGCGACCTACGTTCTGCTGCCGCCTACGTTTCAAAGTTGATTGAAACAAGTTAATGGAGAGTCTTACAAGCTAGTATGCCAAATAAGTGTCTTTGATTGAGAGCTTTCATCTACGTTTCACATTCCTACTCAGAAAACATAATACACTATAGACACTTAACAACAACAACAATCATCAACAATTATTCGTCTCATTTGAACTGAACCCTGCAATATATCAGAAGCCACTAGAATATTCAAGTCATCACATAAGGCAAAATATATAACCGTATAAATATACTGGCAATATTTTAAAGAAAATTATCGTCACATGAGACATGTATATCTGTGAAATATCTCAGAATTATGAAGCTGTGTCGTACGTCTCATTTCATCAAAACGCGATATTTATCTCTTGAGTACGTTGCCAACTAGACGCTGAGGTGTTTGGTTAATAGCTTTTATTGTAATGATGTTGACGACATTTGAGAAACAATGGTATTGGTTCTTCTGTTTAGAATGTTGAATTTTCATAGACATGTTGGCCTGAGGGAGTGTGGATGGGTATTTGAGTAGAGAAAGACCAAAGAAACGATGGATGGACTGCGTTAAGAATGATTTGGCAAGAAAAGAAGTATCTGATGAGATGACGAAAAAATAAATTTTCTTGTTTGACTTTTCTACACACTGTGTCTACATTTCTTATCAGACTTTCCTCTCGCAGGTCTGCTGGAAGAAATTTCTTTTGAAATAAGCAGTACCTTTGTGCTCTTCTATGTTAATATATTGTCCTTTTAAGTATTTTGTGTGTACATGAATAAATAAATAAATAATAAATAAGAATGCTGCATGCTGCGCCAACCGCAAATGAATTGGGATAAAGGGCAAGATATGATGGTGATGTTGGCCTGAGGGTGCGTTTTCTAAGAATTTACTTATGTTTTCAGCAGGTAGCTTATTCAGTCAGTTCTGTAATATTTTCGACAGTTCCTTCATGACTTTATCTATGTGCCCGAGAATCCTTTTCTGTTATAGTTCTTTTAAATTGGTTCTTCGTTTGCTTTCAAAGCATATGGTCACAAGGAAGGATTACTCATATCTCTGCAGAAGTCAATGCAATGTTTGATATCATGAAAGTGTGATATTATGTTGGAAATAACAGTAATATTATAAAGGCGAAAGTTTGTACGTATGTGTTTGTTTGTTACACTTTCACGCAAAAACTACTGAACAGATTTGGATAAAATTATGCACACAGATAATTTATAACCTGGATTAACACATAGGATACTTTTTATCCCAGTAGTATGACCGTGGGACAATTATAGAACTACATACGGCCACAGCCGCAGGCATAAGCTAGTTACTTCATATAAACCTAATATTTAGCAGTATTTAAATTAGATCAGCAAAAAGAGCCCTTTAAAACAGTGATAAATTACGCGCGATGGAATCAGTTTACTAGCCAATTTATTATCATATCCATCTTCTTGTCTGGATTAAAATACTATTAAAAACTATGAAAAAATAGAGCAACAAATTCTTAATCAGAAAACTGTACGTAAACAAATGAGTAAGATTAATAGAAGCATCACTTTGATATCAATACTTGTCTATCAACAAAAGGTTAGCTCAGACGGGAGCGACGCGCGTCTTGATAGCTCGCGACGCGGCGCGACAGCTGTGCGACTAAAAATACCCGCCGGACGCACGATTCCGCGTTTTTCACTGTCAGTGCGCGCATCAATTTCTGTCAGCATTTGTTAGCCAATGACAGATGTTTTACGCCTCCAACAATCGCGCAATTTTTGATATGCATTCACATTAACCCTTCACTCAATTAGCTAAGGATTATTTTTGTCTGGCATGCGTTTTGTCGTAACGTTGTCGTCGGATAGGACAGGACGCCTTGTAGTTGTCAGTCGGGTAATGACAAGTGTATAAGGACGTATTTATGTAAACCCTTTGAGATACTGTTTTAGAATTTAGAAGTGGTTGGTATGCATGCCTAGCTTATTAGTGGGAGTTGTTTAAATATCGTCGTAATGAGTTAGATAAATGAGTGACAGCTCTTGGGCAGTGATTGGCTGGGGGTTCCACGAAGTGCGCGCTTGTTGTTGGTTCCATTCCATTAAATAATTGAGAAACTGTGTTTCAGAATCAGCTTTTCAGATAATTATTAACGTCTACTTTTACCGATCCATTGTCAGCTCTTCCCCGTAATTTTGCTGTGATTGTATTTATTTATAATTTATATTATTACACTTAGCTCAACTTTAAAATGGTCCTCCATAACCTTATGAGGTCATCAGCATCATCTACCTAGCCTATTCCCAACTATGTTGGGGTCCATTTAACCAGATGCAGCTGAATACCAGTATTTTACATGGAGCGATTGCCTATCTGACCTCCACCCAGTTAGCACTCGATAATACGACACCTCTTGGTAAGACTGGCTGTCACACTTACAAACATAACCTCATGAGGTGCTGAAAGTAAATTTTATAATCTTAACCTGGGACACCTAGCCGGTTTCCAACAAATTGGCTCGCCCGATTAATACCCTCCCCCCTCTCCCCAGTCCTGCATATCAACTCACATTCAAACTAATACTATTGCACATAGCTCAATAAATCAGTCGTATCATAGCGCACATAGCTTGGAGCACTGGATCACTCACGGAGTGCCAGTGTCGTGGTCGACAACTGATATATCACGCGATTAGCGACGTTTTCATGCGTGTGCGCATAGAGCAAGATGGCGGATGAGGGATATGGGAAAATGGGGAAATGGGGATTCAAATAATTTTAGTATTGAATAGCGTTACTTTCGTTAACTAGAACTTTAAAAAAAAATTTAACCCTTCGGATCTAACCTTGCCTTTCGTTGGAGTTTAAAAGAACTTCCTCATACCTAAAAATATTGTATCAATGTGTAAGTAGTGGTGTTAACATGAATATAGGGATCGTAAGAGACCCAAATAGCCCAAATTCGCATGTGTCTAACAAACTTATGCAGTTATTTCACAAAAGGCGGTCCAGAATGTGCGGAAACCAGCGTGCCAGAGAGATATTATGTCTGTCGATAGCAAGTAGGTAAAGCCAAGTCAGAGGTCCACGGGCAGCATATGTCCCCGGAACATAAAGGGCGAGAAAGGAACATGGAAGGGTCTTACTCAGTAAAAATCTGACACTCCGCCCAGAGCGGGAGGTGTGATTTGATGATTTCCCTGCATCCGAAAAAAAAAAGGTTTGGCACTAGCCACACGATAAAGAAGAGTAGAAATGCGTTTCTTCAGATTTAACCGGACCCAAAAAACAAGTAATGCTACAACTGTGACGTGGTGAATCATCGTCGAGCTATTTTAGTTACAAGACACGGTTCGTGTTGACGGCTCAATCACATGCAACCATTGTTTATGATAGCTTCAAACCAAGAGAATAATTTAAGTAGAAGCACGTAAAATCTTCCGACAATTCGGCCCAAAATGACTCAAAAATGCTCAAATAACTGGTTTATCACCAAATTGTTAGTAAAAACCTGGCTTAATTATCAAATTCAATCATCTTAATTATGCAATCATGATAAATAAAAGTGTGACATACGTCCAATCATCAGATAATGACACAAACACCATCTACACAGTCTTGGCACAGAGACTGCGACGTGACAAGTGACCTATTGAGCGAGATATGACAACTGTCATGAACTGTCACACAAACTAGAAAGATACAGATTACCAGCACATCAACAACGAGCAAACACGGGCGCACGCACCCCTAGACACGTACGTGAAGCAAGTGAAGCCATGCGTTCGTGTGTGCATGTCTGCATCGTAAACATCGGACGCATCGCATCAAACGCCTGAATGTTTCACAATGCGACCACTGTTTCGGTAGCAATCGGATTTGCCGATGCAACAACTAGCAATTTGATTGCTTATGATTTACCAGCAACGGCGTCGGCATTGCCGATGAGCAGATTCGAGCGATCTGTACGGTGCGGACCAGTGGTCGCACTTGTGAAACTTTCTATGCTTACCTCAAACAAGCGACAGTCGCTTGCACTCCCTGTAGGTACGTGAAGCGTGACATGTGTGCGTGCCTTCTCGATGTTTGTACGAAGTTGATCTACTGTGGCTTAATTATTTTGTGACAGTGACTACATTCGCGAGTGATTCAGCCTATTACGTATAAATAGATAAGTGGATGTCAGAGATTCTCTTTTGATTCTGTGAATAATGGAGCTACATGGTTTTTGAAGAAAGTGCGTCCGTCTACTTTAAATTAAGTACAACAAAATGTCGTGTGTATGACTAGATATTTTTAAAATAGATAAATAGCTTTTAAGACACCGACAAAGATTCCCTGATGTGATGACAGTATTGTACAATTACCATTAAAAGTTTAAGATAGTAAACAATACATATGATAAAAAGGTGACATAATTTCTAAGAAATACTGGGGCGCGGGCGTTGACTTAAAGTTAATCCAGAATTTCGCAGAAAATGCATTACTTCTAAACAGCATTTGATTTGCTGACTTCGACACAAGGGGATTAGACTCATTAATTTATTTTGGGTCAATTCTCTGGGTTTTAGTAATCATGACCCAAACAATAAAACTAAAAAGGAGGGACCAGAATCGATTGATTTATAAACATCATTTATTTCAAATCGATTTAAAGGAGGTTCTTATCGGACTCATTCATTTCGTTTTTTATCGATTTTAAAAGGGGTGTTCCTCAACCGTACCTGAGATTTTTTATTTTTTTTACCCTTTAGAAACGGAGGAAGTCGTCGATTCTACTTTAAAAGTTTATTAGTAGGAAACAATCAGATAAACAACTGTTTATGTAATGTCGGCAGGAGCACCTGTGAGAAACGTGTTATACAGGGTGGAATTGAAGTCATCCTCGGCAATATTTAAAACTGAGGCACCACTGATGATACTAAATCCATAAGGGGTACTACCTATTACGCAAATCAAAAACACACTACATATTACGTATTACACATATTATTGCGTCTGTCTGTCTGTTCGCAATAAACTCAAAAACTACTGCACCCATTTTCGTGCTGTTTCCACCGATGGATAGAAGTGGTCCTGTAGGGAATTTGAACGCGGGGGAAGCCTAGTAGATATTACAATTTTGTTTAGGCATTCCTTAAGGAGTCACCTAATGAAAAGTTAAAAAGATTAGTCATCTTCTTTGGCTAACTTTGCACGCCTATCACCATGAACATATTATGGGTCCAAAATCCACCTGTCAAAATGATTTACGTGACCGACAATCTAAAAATGACTTATCATACTAATGTATCCCGTGATCATCATACAAATAAGGCACCAGCGGGGTAACCATGACGTCTTAGAGCAGGATTGCTTTAACGTCATTCCAGTGTGGGAAAGAGACGGAGCTATGGAGAACGTCTAGCGCCATCTCTTTCTCACTCTGGAATAAGATTAAAACAATCATGCTTTTTGACGTCATGGTACGCCACCTGGTAATCCTCTATTAAAAAAACAAAACAAATCCAACTGTAGTCCAATCACGAAAATTAATAGATAATAGGTTTTTTTTTTGTTTGAAAGTCACTGGGATTTCCTTGGGCCTGAGAAATGTTTAATAAACACAAAATACTTCAAAGACATATCAATGAGTTTCGGAAAGGACGGCTAAGTACATATTGAAGACACTAGCAGAAGAACATCAGTTATTATCACATAACATCAAGCCTGTTAACCCTGAAGGGTTAGTTAGACAGAGGTACCGTCATCATCTACCTAGCCTTTTCCCAACTATGTTGGGGTCGGCTTCCAGTCTAACCGGATACAGCTGAATACCAAGTATTTTACATAGAGCGACTGCCTATCTGACCTCCACAACCCAGTTAACACTGGGGAATACGATAGCACTTGGTAAGACTGGTTGTCAGACTTTTTGGGCCACTGACTACCTGTAACGACTGCCAAAGATGGACTAATGACAGCCGGGACCAACAGCTACAGCTACAGCTTTTCGAGGCACGGAGGAAACTCGGTATGTAAGGGTTGTCACCCATCCACAGACCAACCTAGGCAAGCACGGCTTAACCACGAGCGAGAACGAGGCAGAGGTACCGTATACCTACCTAAAAGACATTTCACAGGTTATGTTTTAAGACCCATGGTAATAGGGACCGACCCTATTGCCATCGACCGGGGACAAATCTAGACTCCGTGAGTGGTACTGAGAAATTCCTGATGGAAAAATCCAATAACACTTTGTCCAACCCGGGAAACCACTGAGAAACCCAGGACCTTGTGTTCGACAGTCGCGTTTGCGACCTCCAGGCCAACGAGGCAGTCAAATGTCAAAGTCATTTGCAATTTGACTACCCGAATGGCGTGGCGGTAGTGAGACTGCCTTACGTTCTTAGGGTCCTGGGTTCGAATCCCGGTAGGAGCAAATGTTTGTGTGATGAGCATGGACATTTGTTTCCGAGTCATGGATGTTTATATGTTTAATAAGTATGTATTTACAAACAAAATAGTATATAAGTAGTATATCAAGTATCTGGTGTCCATGACACAAGCCTTGTTTAGTGTGGCACTAGATAGCGCTGTGTGTTAATTTTCAGTGATATTTTAATGTCAACTCTTAATCAGTTTCTATTTCACCCACAGTTACCTGTCAATACTACTATTCCTAGTATAGAGGAGCTCGTGGTTAGATAATAACAGCTGCTGAGATCAATCTTCAGGTTAAGCCGCGCTTCCCTAGGATGGTCTGTGGATGGGTGACCAACCATTACATACCGAGTAACCTTTGTACCTCGGAAAGCACGTTAAGTCGTTAGTCCCGGCTGTCATTTGTAGATCTTTGACAGTCGTTACAGGTGGTCAGTGAGTCAGGGGTATCGTTTACCTAGTACTAACTGCGTGTTGTGGAAGTGAGAGAGGCAGTTTCTCCATGTAAAATATTAGTATTCAGCTGCATCCGGTTAGACCGGACGCCGACCCCAACATAGTTGGGAAAAGCTGATATCTCAAAGTTTCGCTATTTATATACCATTTCTAATCAAGTTTGAAAAAATCTTTAAACGTTTCATAAATTCGGCTTAGGCTTTCGGATACATAATTTCATAATTTTTTATGAATCTATAATGACGGAAAGTAAATTTTAAAGCATCTGATTCTTAGTTGACAGATTGTTTTAAAATCAAAAAGAGTGAGCTTTATTTCGACACCCAAGCTATTAGCAGATCACCCACACTGTCGATCGATCACGCCAGTTATGTTTAAGTCACATGTGATTGAGGGCGAGCCAATTGCCATCAACCGGGCGCACATCACACGCCGTGGCTGGTACTGAGAAATTCCTGATGGAACAAACCAGTAACACTTTGCCCGACCTGGGAATCGAACGCTGGTCCTCATGTTCACAGTAGTCGCGCTTACATGCGTTTCCGACCACAAGACCAATATTCCCTTGCTAGAGAGATTCTCTAGGTACAGTTGTGGCGTTTTAGGTCCATGTTCCCCCAAAAAGATAACGGTCTGATTATCTTAAAACAGCTGTAACTGTGACATGTACCCATACAAAAATGTGTTTTAAACAGCTATTTTTAGTTAATCAGACCGTCATCTTTTTGGTGAACATGGATCTTTGTTTGACAATACCGGTCATTGCCCTTTCCCTAATATCGCTTCGTGCGAACCTTGTATCATTTTTCATTGGAAAAATGTTGAAGATCACGATAGATGACGATTCAATACTAGAACAGACTTATTTTTGGTTTTTAAAGTTAAGAACTTTAATTAATGTGGGTGGGTTAGTGACCGCAATTGACAATTATTACCTGGCAGTAACTATAGACTCTTTATTACTTAGTGACAATGATGAAAGTAGTATGAGATTCCTTTTATAATATTCAATGTTTTCGTCAAATTATATCGATGATACCAAAACCGTTACTGAAACTTATAGTACTTCGGTACCCTAAAACATTTTCAAACGTACCATCAACAATGTGGCGTTAGCAATTAAAGCAATTACGATTCCCTACGCAATAATATCAATCAAAATCATTAGGTTAATTACAATTTTAAAAGCAATTTAAGATGCCATGGTTCTCATCGAATCGGTTTATAAATTAATCGTCGGGGATCATTCAATTGATTGGTTACACTAAATAAAATACGAAGTTTAAACAATGTCTACAATAATAATGATTGTAACTGTAATTATTACGAAAGTATCTGTTACTTCACGCTGGTAATCCTTTATGGTATCAACAGACATCTAAAGAAGCGTTGGTAGGTATTTTGGTTTCCAATATTCGACCTCCAACGACGACGACGACGCAATAGTTTAGATGACAGAAAGTTAGAGCTCACGAATCCTTATCTGTGAACGTAATAAAAATAAGATATCTGTAGCGTACTGGACTTTACTTTAATCATTTCGAAAGTCCAGGAAGTCCATATTGAGCAGTTCTACTTGTATAATATTACGCAGTCAAATATCTGTTCAGACTATGTTTACCAAAAGGCACGTATGGAAACCTATAAGAAATCCTAAAAGACCCCCCCCCTTCATTAAAAAGACATTTGTATCTATTTCTACAGCATGTATCACAAAGGTGTTTAATCATATCTAAGGTCTAGATGTTGCCACGAAATTATCATAAAATACTAGCTGTTGGCTGTTGCCCGCGTGGAAAGTTTGATGTGTATGTATGAGACTACGATAATAGCCTACGACCTATTCTCAGACACAAACAAACACGGAACAACTTTTTCCACCTTGTTCTTCTGCAACGTAAGTATAAGAAAAGAGTTCCATTTCAAAATCAAACTGAATTCTAAAAAAGCTTACCTTATCACACTAACTATAAATAAAACGTGTCATCACAAATAACAGATTAAAAATAAGCCCAATCACGAATCATTCATATTTATGTGTCATACAAAAATATTAAATTCTTTTAGAATAATATTCTAAGGTGTTTTTCACACTGAGCCAATAACGTGGTGAAGCGTCCCGTGTCTAATAATAATGTAGCTTTGACTTTATTATTTTAAAGTAATATGTATATGTGTGATGATCAGGAGGAGCTCGTGGCTAATTAATAACAGCCGCTCGGGCCGATCTTAAGGTTAAGCCGTGCATGCCTAGGTTGGTCTGTGGATGGGTGACCACCCATACCTACATACTGAGTTTCCTTCATGCCTCGGAAAGCACGTTAAGCTTTTGGTCCCGGCTGTCATTTGTCCATCATTGGCAGTCGTTACAGGTAGTCAGTGGCCCAAAAAGTAAGTGATTTCGTATTACTGAGTATTAACTGGGTTGTGGAGGTCAGATAGGCAGTCGCTCCATGTAAAATACTGGTATTCAGCTGTATCCGGTCAGACTGGAAGCCGATTCCAACATAGTTGGGAAAAGGCTGAGCAGATGATGATTGATGCGTGATGATAATGATAATGGTACAAATCTAACCGACATGCGACACAGCGCATGCATTCGATGGTTGTCTGGGGTGGTTGTCAAGAGCTTTGGTGTATCTTTCATCTACTCTCAAGAGTAATATTGAACTTTGGCCGGTAAACATGTCAGAACTCCATTGATGACGTAGTACGTGTTTTATAAAACATTTGAAAACGGGTAATTACCGCGAATTTACCTCTAATTTAAGCCCGACGTTTCGACCGGATTGCACCAGCCGTGGTCGCGGGGAGACTGAAGTAATGGAGGTACCGCGACAGCAAAGCGATGGCGTTTATTCAACTACCCTGGCCTCACTTGATCTTAATAAATGTTAATTAGGGCCGGTTCACACTAGGACAGCACACTACACTAACAGTGTCCGTATATTGAGGCGATTTCACTTGACGAGTTAGTGATCACTGGATTCCAAGCGGAAGAGAGTTTGAAGCCGTCTCCGCGATTGAAATTAGGGTACTTTTTGATCTCAATCGCTTCCCGACCCATTCTCTTATAGTAGTGCTTCTCATTAGCAAGGATTTTTGGGTTGTGTAACTCCGTTATTGAATAAATGAAATGAATATAATAAGCCACAACACACTCACAAACCGCATCACATCGCTTGTCTCCAGTGCGACATCGCCCTAACTCGCTCCAGTCCGCATTTAGACGCGCGGTTATAAATTTTAAATATTACGATAGGGCATTAAGATTTGAATAAACATGTCGCGTTGTCGCCGCCCGCGCCCGTGACGTCGCGCGGCACACATTATTGTCGCTTCACACTTGTTTCTTCGACCAAGTTGTCACAAGTTACGCGATAGATGAAAACCAAGTCATATTTTGTTACTCTCTTGGAGTGAATAGTTTAAGGTATGAATGGATGAGTGTAATTGTCGGATAAATATGGAGTGTGATGACAAAAACGTAATGGGTAAAGGAAATGGTCGTGTAAACGCATGCCATGTGCAATGGCTCGTGTACTTGCCGCAGAATTCAACTTATTCAACAGACTGTTGCTAGAAATAGCAAGCGGTATAGTAAGAATAACGAAACGTCATAGCGAGAGACTTTCGTTCGAAACGTTTGCTAAATTGCAATGCCCACTTAATAAGAATACGTCTGCCCTAAAGGGTTTCAGATCCAGTACTGAATGACCGGCCATTGCTATTTTTTTTCCTAAGGGCTTGGAAGATTTTTGTATGAAGCCTATAATGTTCCCAAGGCTGGGCTGTAATCTACAACCCTGGTCCAGAGCGGGTTCGAGAATACTGTTGTAGCACAAAAAAGTTCTCCGAATCTGCAACATGCCCTCATTGAAGGCAACTGAACAACACCGACGCAATCATACTGCAATCACCAATCCCCTAACTGACCAAAAGAACCGCCGTCCACCGCTGGACATCTAAGCCCATTGTCTGCATAAAAATAAAGGCATATACATACAAAAAAATCTGGCTGTAGGTGCATCACGAAATATTTTAATACTGGGGACGGCGACGCGTATATCTTAGCATCGCGGGAAGACAAAAGCGGGGATCTCGTGCTATACCACGTCGGAGATTTATTCCGACGATATCATTGAATGTGGACGCGCGTGTGTGCGAATGCGTCCGTGTGAACTGCGCTCGTGGCGCGCCGGCGGCGCAGGGCTGCCAGGAGCGGGTGTCATTAGTGACAAACATTATTTATAAAAGAGTTTGTGGGACTTACAGATGAGAGTAAAGCTATGACCAAGTCGCATCCAAGGTCTTTTTTTCATAGAACAAACCCGCCACACTGTTCCCAAGCCACTGTTACTCCTGAAAGCTATAATCAACAGTGGCTACCACCAGAAAAGCGCCGAGTCAATGAAGCTCGATAAAGTCCCATATAATGAATTTGACTGCCCGCAACGAAATTAATCAGAAAAGTATAGCGGAGGAGTAGGATAAAACCCTAATTTCCACTTCCAAGGTTTGGAAAGACGAAGTTGTTGCCATCGCCGGTGAAACCTGGTTATTAAGCCTGGCTATAGGAACGTGGTGATTCACACGAGCAAAGAGAGACACAACAGTGAGTGAATAGTCAGTCTGTGGATGGTAAAGATGCTGAAGAGATTCTCATATAGGTATGAAGCGCTGCAATTGAATTCACATTTAAGTAAATCACCAGGTTATTCGAAAGTTTTGTCATCGTGCGACCAAAATAGTATTTTTAAAGGCTATTTCACTAAATAATGCGAGTAAGCATGGTGTATGGCAATAACAATGAGATTATTTACAAAATAGGTCCATGTTTGTGCCATATTTGACAAAGCTATGTTGCTTTAACTATAATATTTAAGTCTACATGCCTAGTAAACACGCACATTTAAGTGAAACACGTAGGTTTACTTGAAGGACTCAAGGCCACAATCCTAATGTCCCTAACGACCAACAAAGTAATTCATAACCCTCGGCTGAGTCCCAGAAATGGCTCTAGATTACAAGAATTTGATAATAAGCTGGATGTACTTCTACTGTTATTGACAACCTGATACCTAACGATAATGTGTTGACAGAATATAGAAAACAAAGACATTAAAGAAGAAGAAAAAAAGGAATATTTCCTACTAGCTTCTGCCCGCGACTTCGTACGCGGATCCTGTTGCTTTTGCCAGCACACCGGGTTCGTCAAAATCGAAGATCTGAAACGTCTAATTCTAAGAGCCCGGGGACGGGAAAATAATGGATCTTTCCCACCTGAGCAACACATACCGTTTGTTTCTTTTTGCCATTTAACAGCTTCACAAAAAGTACAATTTTGAACCATACCTCCGATGGCGGAATATGTGGCGTATTCAATCATAGGAGTATATGTAAATGCACTCCGTTCCTTATCAACCCAAGGAAGGTCGCCATGCCCTACGGCTATATCTTGAGACATCCGATTCTTCAGATGATATCGACATTCTGTTCAGAGAATGTCAAAGTCTTCGCGCTCTTCTTCTGTCTCTTCATTTAGTTATATATTAGTTACTAAAAAAGGGCCTCAGCAGAACACCTTAAAATTGTTCCACCAAAATATCCAAGGAATGTCTTGTAAATTATTAGAAATTGAATTGTTTTTAGAAAAAAGTAAGTTTGACATCATTTGTTTTACTGAACATTGGCTAAAGGATTACCAAATGCTTATTAATTATGAGAACTATATGGTGGGTAGCTGCTTTAACCGTAAAACTATGCTTCGTGGAGGTTCCCTAATATTAATAAAAAATAGTTTTAAATATAAGCAACGTAATGACATAGTAGGTCTCTCGGTTGAACATTGCGTCGAACTGTCCTGTGTTGAGCTAGATAAGCATGTAGTTGTGTGTGTGTACAGACCCCCAAACTATCAAAACTTTTCCATATTCGAATCAATAATGGAAGATGTCCTGGCAAAACTTGCAGCCAGTAATAAATCTACAATAATTTGTGGTGATTTCAATATCAATATTTTAGAAGAACATTCAAATAGTGGTCGGTTATTAAATCTTTTTAAGTCATTTGACCTGACTAACGTTTTTATTGAACCTACTAGAATCACAACATCTTCTGCTACTTGTATAGATAATGTTTTCTGCGATTGTGATTACTTAGATAAAGCCATAGTAAATTGTTTGCCGTCTGACCATAGCGGACAAACTGTAACTTATAGGTGTAATACACCATTGCAAAAAGTACAGATTAAATTTAGACCTATAACTTCTAGCAAATTAAATAGGTTTAATATTTCCCTACAGAACAAGTTAAGTGTTATGAGCCATGACGATATTAATATAAATCAATTTTATAATCGTTTCTTTTCAATAGTTCACACGGAATTCAACAAAACTTTTGAAAAGAAGACAAAAAGTATTTGCCCTAAATTCATATTTAGCGATTGGGCAACTAGAGGCATCAGAAAAAGTAGGGAAAGACTATTTGAGCTTTATGGCCTTAAGCCTTTTATTAACACTGAAACTTTTAACAAGTATGTTGCTAAGTATTCAAAAATTTTTAGAAATACATGCAAGGTTGCTAAAGCCCTGCACATTAGCAACAAGATCAAAACAGCAGAAAATAAAATAAAGACAGTTTGGAAAGTCATAAATAACGAGACTAACAGGAAGAAAATACGTAACACTAGCTACACATTAGATACAGCAAGTGGTCCTAAAAGCTCTAATCAGGAAGTAGCTCAAGAATTTGTAAATTTCTTTACAGAAATACCATTAAAAACTACGGAGGCTCTAAATTCCTCTCCTGAAGTCTCAATGGGTTTATTAAAGGCGAATGTGTCTGGCTGCCTGGCTGAATTTAAATTTAAACACATTAACCCTATGGTAGTTATTAAAGCTTTCCGGCAAATAAAAATCAAACTGACCGAAGATCTATGGGGAATGTCTATCAAAGTTTGTACATCCATACTTGAGACAATAGCCCCATACTTAGCTTTAATTTTTAATCTATGTGTAGACCAAGGAGTTTTCCCTGATTTAATGAAATACAGTAAAGTCATACCACTTTTCAAATCCGGGGACAGTAAAGATACTAACAATTATAGACCTGTATCCGTGTTGCCAGTTTTTAGCAAGGTTTTTGAAAAGGTAATGCTTGATCAAATGCTCTATCATTTTAACACCAACAGAATCTTACATGATCAACAGTATGGTTTCACCAAGGGACGTTGTACAACTGACGCCGGTGTAACCTTATTAAAGCACATATTTACTGCGTGGGAAGAGTCCCAAGATGCCATAGGAATTTTTTGTGACCTCTCCAAAGCGTTTGATTGCGTAAATCACGACACATTACTTTTGAAACTTGAGCATTACGGACTGGGTAAACTTGCACTTAGTTTGGTAAAATCATATTTGAATGATAGACAACAACATGTTCAGATAAATGGTGTCAATTCACAGGGTTTAAAAATAAAAATGGGGGTTCCACAAGGCTCTATATTGGGTCCTTTCCTCTTTCTAGTATATATAAATGATCTACCCTATTTATTGAAAAACCAACCTCAAAATATGGTGTTATTTGCTGATGACACTTCCTTAATTTTTAAGATAAACAGACGGGCACAAAATTTAGATGACGTGAATAATGCCCTACTTCAGGTCCAAAATTGGTTCACAGCAAACAATTTGGTATTAAATGAAAAAAAAACCAAATGCATAAGATTTGCTTTACCGAATGTTAAGGGTAGTGATTGTGATATATTATTGAATAATGAGAAACTTGAATTCGTAGATAAAACGGTTTTCCTGGGGCTTACGCTTGATTCAAGGCTACAATGGGGTTCTCATTTAACATCTCTTGCGGGGCGGCTAAGTTCAGCAGCATATGCCATTAGAAAAATCCGTCAATTTACTGATGTAGATACCGCTAGACTGGTCTATTTTAGTTACTTCCATAGTATAATGTCTTACGGTATTTTGCTATGGGGACGGGCTGCAGATATTGAGTCTATATTTATTCTGCAGAAAAGAGCCATCAGAGCTATATATAATCTTCGTAGGCGCGATTCTCTAAGGGAACTGTTTAAGGATATTGGCATTATGACGGTACATTGTCAATACATTTACGAAAACATAATGTACGTTAGAAAAAATTTGCATCTTTTTGGTAAAAGAGGTGACAGACATAATTACAGTACTAGAAATAGGGACCAATTAGTTCAGCCAGGCTTTAGACTCGCTAAAGTAGACTCATCTTTCATGGGGTACTGTTTGAGATGCTATAATAAAATTCCACAAAGTATTCTTGAACTGAATGAGACGAAATTTAAAACATGCATTAAACGCACACTATGTAAACAAGCATATTACAAGTTGAGCGATTATATCGCTGATAAAAATGCTTGGCTTAATGCTGGTCCTGCTCCACATGGACAGGGGCGCAAAAATTGATAGCATTAAATGGTATAGTTGGAGCTGCTGAAGATTGTACTTAACTATCTTTGCATTGTATAGATTCAATGTTAGTATTATATAATCGCATAGCCCATATTATGTGAGTACTATGTGCTAGTAAGCTATTATTCACTGGAAACCTACGGCAGTTCTTGACTTGAATGTGCCCTGGAGGTTGAGAGTATGTCATGCTCACTCAAATGTCTCGCTGATGGTGGCGCGTGTGTCGGACCATTTAGTTCCCTTCAAAATGGTTGAGCTGAATGGTGCTGATCCATGCGTCATGTGCGTGAATGGGCGCTGTCAGTTGTGACTGGTCATCTCTTAGTCGCCATGGTTTATTTGAATTAATTATTTTGTTTTTGAGTTATATTTTGTTTTGGTTTTGCTATGGACACTTTTAACGTGCACATCTTGCTACATTGTTCTCACATAATATACCATCTCAACATGAATGATGTAACCAAGATTTTGTAACAATATTTTGATTTAAAAGAGTGTCCATGGAGTTTCTTGCCCGTTCTTCTCCATAGAGATCTACGCTAGGGAATGGGCAACTACAGTACTTTCACAGTTTTTATGTCTTGTGACTGGGACTGTAGCTACATTAAATGTTCATTTTTGTTTCGACAATTCAAAAGCGCCTGTAACTGGCCTACTTGAAATAAATGCTTTGATTTTGATTTTGATTTTGATTTTGATTTCATGCCGTACTCCAGTAATTCTTTCTCTCTCACTTTCTAACTGATTATGAATATTTTGTTGCGTGCGTGTGTGGGGCAATGTATGATAATCTCGAGCAGCAGTTAGTCGCGCATCACGTTCATCACTCGTTTCAAAAGACCTGTTAGTAGATGTGCGATTACGCTGAGAACTCAAGCGTGATTCTGTAGGGTAAACGTTTCCGATTCGCAAGATAATGCATGTCGCTCACGATCAGCGGTCAGTCGCGCATCACGTTCCCCACTTATCCCTAGAGACCTAGAAGCAGATGCGTAGATACGATGAGAAATCAAGCGTAATTCTCTATCCGTGAACATCTCCGACGCGCGAGACAATGCGTGACGTACCCGATCAGCGGTCAGTCGCGCATCACGTTCCCCACTTGTCTCTAGAGATCTAGAAGTCGATCTACTCCCAGTTTTTGTTATTTTATAATTATACAGTGACATTTGTGATAGCTTTGCAATAATTTTCACATCAGATGTTTCTGATCTTCGATTTTATATAAGTCAACAGAAAATGCCCATCAGACCGAACAACTTTTGCTAAGACGTCATCATCCTTAAATGTGTTATGGTGTAGCTGGGCTCTTGGAGTTCCACAACAGGTGTTCCAGATCTTCGATTTTTATAAATCAACAGAGAGTGCTCATCATATTGAACAACTTTTGCTACGACGTCATACCTATATGTGTTATGGTGTAGCTGGGCTATTGAGGTTCCACGACAGGTGTCCCAGATCTACGATTTTTATAAGTCAACAGAAAGTGCTAATCAAATTGAACAACTTTTGCTAAGACGTCATTCCTGTATGTGTTATGGTATAACTGGGCTCTTGGAGTTCCACATCAGGTGTTCCAGATCTTCAAATTTATTCTCTCAGCAGAAAATGCTCATCACGTGAAACAATTTTTGCTATGGTGTCATTTTTGTATCTCTTATATTTTAGCTGGTCTGTTGCGGTTCTACATCAGGTGTTCAGGTTTCCAAGATAAATTATAGCCTATATGTTGCCCAGACATAATACCTATACAACAAAAAAAAAATCATTCAAATCCGTCCAGTACTTCCGAAGATTAGCGTGTACAAACAAACAGACAAACAGACAAACAGACAAACAGATAAACAGACAAACAGACAGACTTTTTTTTTTGGATTCGTGCTCTATTACTGTTTCTAAACCCCCTTCAATTATTATTTTTTAAATATATTCAATGTACAGACACAGCTTTTTTACTATTTTATTATATGTATAGATAGATAGATAAATGTCATGTCCGTAAAAAGCTACGCGTTAAGATACAACAGTGCAATAAATGTAGGCTTTTAAAGAAATAAACTGCTTGCACATAAGTCACGGTATCAGAAGCGCGCCCGCCAACCCTATAATCATGACGAAAGTAAGCGATAGTGCACACAAGCGAGACTCGCGGCCGCGACCACAAATCGCGAGCGACAGCCAACAGGTAGCAGGTCGCACGCATTGTTTCCTGGAACCAAAACTACGAGACGCTATCGAAACGATTGATATACGATCAGAGTCCGGAATGTTTTAGTAAAATGCACCAGCTTTCCGTTTTAACCTCTGAATATCTAATAGGGACCCGATTTAGAATAATTTATGGACAACGACTGAGACAAAAACAGAACACTATGGGGCCGGCACGGGTCAGATTGGCCGTCCGAGTGTCTGCCGATTTCGTAAGAATCCTTCGCGAGACCATTTATCTGTCAGCCGCGGCTGCGCAACTATGACGTATCTGCGTTTTGTAAGTGAACGCAAGTTTATCGGCAACCTGTCCAGAGAATCGACGAGAAATGGGCTCAGTTGAGCGCATTAACAACGGCTTACCCATACAAAATCATAATAGCCGGTAAGGAAACTACGATTGAGAGCGATCATTAATTACGGGTGCCTAACAAGCGGCGAACGGGGAAAGGCGACGTCGACAATTTATCCGCGAGATCGACTCGTTACTTAGATCGGTTGGGGCGCGCGACGATAGATGGCGTGCTGCGGCGCGGGCGCATATCAGATGCACGACCGTCGACCGGCGCGAGCGACGCGGTATCGACCGATTTACGGACAGTGTGATCATATTAGAGACTCTCGGGCTATCTAACGAGCGTTTAGAATATGAGTGTGCGTGATAAACACCCACAGTCGTGTAGATAGCCTTCTGCGGTAATGGGAAGACGATTTATGATTTTGTTCGATTAAATTCGATTTGCGATTCTGCTCCCTAAATTGGCAGTTTAGTTTGATGTATACATCAAACTAAACTGCCAACCTAGTAATCTTTATTGTCAATCAGTTCGTAACGGGGCTGTGGATAGACGCTATAAATAACAAAGGTACGTCAATGTATTTTATGGTACAGAAAGCGGTTTAGCTTGCGCAAATTCCTGTTGGCAACACTGCATAGATAACTAGTATTTGCTTATAAAAAGTCGCACACCATAAACAACCCTAACACTAGAAAACAAAATAAAACCCGCCTCACACGCACCACGTCGCGAGTCGACGCGACACGCGCGATCGCGTTGTCGCGCGTTGTCCCCTTAATTAGCCGACTACCCGAGATGGAATTCATTAGACTCGCTAATTAAATAAAAGGACATGATTTTCCGGTTAAGGTACGAAAGTGAACGTAGGTGCACTTCGAACATGATTAATTAAGAAAAGCGAATAGGCTTAAATAGTAAGTAATGTTTGTTCTAATTAAGCGTAAATCGCATGCGGTTCCTTGTCGAGGCTCTATCTGGACTGGTATTGTAACAGATACCTTTTTTTGTGGTTGGTTACCTATTGTTTGGTATCACTTCGTTTTATAAAACAAAGTGCTAAACTTTTTCATGCGTGTAGTGAAGCTAAGGAATTTTGAACGATAATTAATGTTGCGATAATCAGTTACTTATAAAAAGTTGAACAGGTTTTTTAAAGCGTACACTCACATAATTTGGTATTAGGTACCTCATATCAAATACATTTGCCTCAAAAGCAATTGGATACTTAAATAATGTATTTACTTATTTATTAAGCTTGACTAATATAAACTAAGTCGCTAATCCACATCTTAAGTATCATTACTTCTATTCAATGATTTTATAGCCGCTTCTTAACCAATAAAATAAATAAATACAACTAAATACTAACCTACTTATTAAAATTGGACGATCTATAAAACGTCACAAATTATAACGATTTTCCTCTATAACTAGCAGTAAACTTTAACTAAGTATGATATTATTTCTATCAGAGTTCTCAAGTAAGCTACTCGTATAGGTAAATTGTATGATAAGTGTAGTTTCCTCAAAATGACGACTGAGCTACTGAGCGTAGTACCTGTCGCCTTGCTATGAACTACCACTGCAGTGAAACATCGAGTGCCAAATGTTTGCCGGAATATCTACAATATTACGTGGTGCAGTCTTAGTTTTATAATGTGGCTTAGATGGGAGTTACACTTTGATCTTTTATGAGTGCCAATTCTGAATGCTGTAGCGTATGTGTACCTAGTTCTACCTAAGTATACACACTTCACACAAACAAGAATGAAGAAGTTCTATAGAATTAAAAACATCATTCATTTAAATATCCCTACATTGTAAAGATGACGCTTCCCTCATCAATTCCAGATAAAATGAAAACAAATATCATTTAATACCTATAGTCTCCGGTCGCTACAGCACTCATAGAATATCATTTTCTAGAATTCCAGGTAAAACTACATAACAATTTTTCCTTTAATTCATATCAAGAGATATCTCTGGTACATCTATCACCGACAAAGACGTCCACTCGAGTTCGCTCCGAAGCGATGATTGATGGCAAACCTGATAGATAGCTTGCATGATGCACGGCGTCTCGAGAAAATTGCACCCATTCGACACTTACCTGCAAAGGATACACAATATTTATTGCAATATTCCGTATATGGTGATAATGCGGCAAAGGAATTATGATGCGGAAAAATTGGTTATGTAATTCCGTTTTGCAATGAGCTTTTAGTTTCTTTGCTATTGTTTAAAACGATTATTAATGAAAAATGATAGCATTTTGCAGGCCATAATTTGTACTGCAGAAAGTAGCATAATAGCAGTATTTTTCATCAAAGTATTATTACTTTCGTCTTCGCCTGTAAAAAGATCGGAAAATATCTCACAGAAAAATACTAACTGAATAAAAAGTTTCATAATTATGTCCTATATAACCCAGGTGATGATGTTCCTGCGTGCCAAATACAATTTTAATCCGTCCAGCTGTTAAGGGATGAAACGGTAATAAGGAGACAGACCAAGCTACTTTCACATTAGTATGTACAAGTATAAGGGCTAAAAATTGTACCTTTAAAAATATTTATGTGATGACTGATTTAAATACAAAATATTGTGAAATCATGAACCGTCAAGCCACCCATGACCCAATCAATCACTCATAAAAAAATAAATCAAACCCGACACACGAACCTTACCAGCCACATTCAAAAACCCGCACGAATAACGCATAAATCCGTATAATAAATTTCAAAATGCTATGATAATTACATGCCTGTTCGCTTTCCCTTATGAATAAGTAAGCCATGTCACGGCGCGTGACACATGTCGCGCGTCACGCGTCACGATCGACGCGTCACGCCGGGTGACGTCGCGTCGCGTCACGCGGCTGACGTGACGCGCGATCGTGTGTGACGGGGCTTAGAAAATATCGCGTATTAACATAATTCTATTGATATTTACGCTGGATTATGTTTCTAGGAATTATCAAGTATGATTTTTTGTGGAAACCTTGGCAGGTGTACGCTGTCAATAAACTGAACCTAACCTAACCCTACCCAAATAGAGAGTGTAAGTGAACAGACCTTTCACGAACTCGTCAACCAAGCATTCAGAACGTCAAACTAATTGGTAACTATATGCAAAAAAATTGCTGGGAAACTTTTTTTTTTTGGTGAAAAACCACGTTTTACATTGATGTAATGCACTCAAAACATTGTGGACGCATTTAATAGTAAACAGGTTATGGAAGTATTTGAAGGAAAGATAATTATGGCCTTAAATACAATTTGAAAAAAAAACTTGTGAAAAAGTTGTAACTTTGACCTCCAATATCTACGTAACTATAAGGTTCCCAGGTATGACGGAGAGAACAAGTAAGTGCCTTGCGGCTTCTTTAAGAGTCTATTTACACCCTCCCTCCTAAATCATTACCTGCTGTCCTATAGGGACTTCCCTATAGGACAGCAGGGAAAGATTTACGAAAAAAAATATTTAAAAAAAAAATATTATTAATTAATTATTTTACTATTAATTAAATTTAGGAAAAATGGGAGGAAAACTTATTTTAGTGAGACACAATCGTAAATAAAACCTAAACCACTACACATAAAGAATAGAGTCCTAAAATGATTTGAAAATTTGAGGTAAACTAATGCTTGAAATGCTGGTTGGCTTTATATCTGGGACAATAATTGACAAAAGACTTGAACATCATGACGTCTTTAGTCATAGTCCGAACATTGGTGCAGTTCTCTGCTTATGCTACGTAAGATCTATCGTGAATATTGCTGTATTGATTCTGATCTAGGCATCCGAGAAATGTTCTACATGTCAGCTACTAATCATGCAGAATATTTCCTTAGAGGAGAGTAGGGTAAGTAGGACACCACAGAGAAACGAGAATATTAACCTTCTTATCATTACAACTTAACAACAATTAACAATATTTTCTAAAATGCAACTATGTGTAAATGACTAACAAATAAACAAGTGCCTAATTAAGATGCCTACTTTAATTGTCCACTCTTAAATAGTTGAGAAAGTCTAGGCAAATATTGATGATGATGATAATAGTGACTAACTTTCCGTTATTTCCATCACTGTAAGAAGAACCTATACGCATCTGATTTTGTAGGAGTCCACCGATATCTCATACAACTTGCAACAGACGAGAAAGTTCTTTATAATTTTATCAAAACAGAACAATAACAGTATCTCAGATCGGTAAAAAGGGACAATATAATATTTTTCAATTAATGCAAACTGCATTTGAGGAACTCCCTCCCCCTCACCTCGGCCATGGAAGTATGGAAGCTTCCCTAACTCGCGCCAACTCTCATAAAGACGTAGCTTAAAATTTTATTCCGCTTAGGGCTGCCTCTTTTCCGCATCAGCAATTGCGGAAAGTATACTTGTCAGGAGAGGATATCATGGACATTTGTAAGTTTATTCATTTCAATTTTAAATAAAGTATCTAGTTCATATCAAATTGTGACCTATATTGGTAATTAAGTTAAATCTTGAAGGGAAATTTTCATACAATTTCCTGTTGAAAGTACGTTTTAGTTTTTGCGACATTGCATGCTTTCACATAAGTTACTATTTCAGTCTTGAATGCGAATGCTTTATTAATGCCACCGCTTGAAAAAAAGTGTAACTTAAGACGCCTGCGGAGCATGCGTATTTCATACAAACGTAATACCAAAATAATTTGTGAATTAAACATATTCCAAAGGTAGTGTGTATTTATTTCGATTGAATTACAGAATATCCAGGTTCCCAAATATGTATTTTGATTGGACACTGATTTTAACAAGAGTTATAAGAAAAATAAGTTTTCTATGGAAATTTTAAATTCCTCATATCTCGTCTTTGTACCATTGTCCTCTCAAAAAATATATTTGGGAACATAGATATTCTGTAATCCAATCGAAATAAATACGCACTACCTTAAGAATATGTTTGATTTACAAATTATTTTGGTATTACGTTTGTATGAAATACGCATGCTCCGCCGGCCCCTTAAGATTGCCCTCATCATAAATCAGAGTAAGCAAATACACAATAAAAAAAAACAAAAGATATTAAGAGCCCCCTATGTTTCGTAGCACACAAGATGTTTCAAAAGATGTCAGCCCTAGGTTCGTGCCCTATGTGGGAACAGTTTATGCTCTTGTGCAAGTGTGTATGTCTGAAGTTTCATTTGGTTATCGTATTTGTGCTATCTGATTAATTCAGTATTGTAAACTTTTTGCTGCATAGTGTTTTTATGTAAATAAATGCAACTTTGTAATGACATTGTGATGGATGAATGGAATTAAAACTTTGAAGTGATAGGAAAAAGCATGAATGTATAATAATTCCATTTAGCATTTTCTGTATTTGATATCTTTAATGTTGAAACTGTATTAAATAAAAAACTGATCTTAACATAAAATATCAGTTCGTTTTTAGGTTGGTTACTAAAACTCCGCTGCCCGTCTGTCCGTTTGTCTGTCAGTGGGCTGTATCTCATAACATCCTCAAATCATCCTCTTTAATTTTAATTTATTACAATGGTACTGAACCCTTCAGGCACCAGTCCGACTCGCACTTGGCTGTTTTTTTTACTCCTGCAGTAATAAGGTGTTCAAAGAGTCATCAATAAATTAATAAATAACGGTTTCCACCAAAGCTGTTAAAAGGAAAAAGCATGGTGCTTATTGTTCGTAGAAGTTCATGCAATATTCATAACAATTCTAGATAGGCTTTTCATTAACCACTCGAGTTTTTAGTAGAATAAAATCATATTTCGTTTGTTGGATTCATTTCAGTCTTTATTTTTTACAATGTAACACAACGGTCTACATCTTCTGGTCCGCACAAAAGCAATTTATATTATACTGTTTCTGCGTGAAGTTTCATAATTGTCTCATGGGGATCTTACTACCGGAATCAAAGTACCCTATGTTGTAATCCAGGTTATAAACTATCCGTGTGCAAAATTTTATCCAAATCCGTTCAGTAGTTATTGCGTGAAAGAGTAACACACATCCATACTCACAAACTTTCGCATTTATGATATTAGAAGGATTCCAATAGCCTGACGCTCTAAATGATGGCCAGAAAACATCAAGATAAATACTAAATACCGACCGTCCTCTTCGTATAACCAAAAGTCACCTTGAACGACACCCAGAACAAGTCAAGAGTTCACCATCTTTGAGCCAAACCACACGTCCGATCAATTAGTTCACCCAAACGTCACAAACACAACAAACCAAGTACACTTAACATCCCTAATTCAACTAGATAACAAAGTCACCAACCCTTTAACTGAACCACAAAAGAAAACAAACTTATATACAAAACGTACCCCGGTCCAAGTTGCCCGCACACACCCCAGGTTTATCTTTATTATTAGTCTGCCGAGCGAAATTATGACGACTGCAAAACGTCGTTGTTCTCTCTCTTTCTTTCTCGCTCTTTATTCGTATGTTGCTTCTCTTTCTTGCACGAGCATGCAAGTCTTGCAGTGATTCCTTGTGACGACCGCCCTGGGACGGACGGACTGATGTTTATAAGACCTTAGAGAAGCGAGTTTGGTATTTAGTTCGGTCTTATCTTTGGTTTTATATGTCCTGAAGGGGTTGCCGGAATTCAGATTAAAAAAGAATCGGGTTTTCGTTTGAGTTTGAACATTTTTTTCGTGTTTTACTGACGGGTTTCGAGGTTTTATTTCATTGATAAATGGATTTGTGTTACTAATTATCTACCTACGTGAGTTGTGAGCGGAAGTTGGTAATATTTTCGTGGGCGCTATGACACCTGTCATGGCTGTCATTTGATATTTATTCCAATCTAAACGTGTAATATTGCCGTATTTAATAACACCCAAAAATGGTAATTAGTTAATAACATGCTTGATTTATAGAACCTTGCCTTAACGTGTCCAATTTTCAAACTCATAATTATGTATGCGTAAGTCAATGCACCAATATGAGGTAAATTATTAAATATTCACTTTCCACGGGATCTTTCAATTAACATAAACCATAAAAGGTAAAGCTATCTCAAGAAAGGCATTTCTTTCTGAGCTACTTACTTTTTTTCTACACTAACCTCTAACTTATTAATTTAGACTAAAATGTAAATCACAGCGAAATTCATCTAAATAGAACAAGTCCATACAATAACACCAATAACTCCACAAATGAAACATATTTATAACATCAAGTCTTACAAACAAACTAACAATCTAAGGCTCTCCCCACACCTGACAAATCGCAGGCAGTTTGCCCACACACTCGCGATTATTCGCTACGATCGCTCGTTTTATCAGACGCAGATTAAAATCCGTCCGACTGTCGTATGTGAGTAATAAGCCAATTTGCCGATAATAAGATATGAATAACTGACAAGTCGACTTCATATTAAATGCATTTCAGATTTTTCTTTAATAAAGTTCCGAGGCTTTTAATTTTCTATTGATCAAAGTTTTATGGTGTGATTTGTCAATGCAAATTGAGTGTCTGTCTCGATATATTTTTTTATTACTTCTTCTCTATACAGAGAATGTGTAACTAGGTGTTTGCGTGTGGTTTCATCTGCGATCTCAGATACAAAATATAGCCTTTTTCATTCTCTTTCTAACTCATCAAGGGTGTAGTAGCACTTTTCTATCCGAACTGATTTTAACAGTTGTATATTGACTAAACCCTGCAGCACGGCTCACTACTTTTAAATGAGGTTGCATCTTATTTTGTAGGTCCCTACGCCTAGTAGCTTCTCGCTTACTTCTTTCCTCTGGTGTTTCGAAATTTTGCAGCTTTTTCATGAGATCAGTAAACAAAAATATAAGTATACATTAATAGTATAGATTTTGACGGAGACATTGGTAAAATATTAGCAAGTCATCAAGGCTTTAGTGGGATTGACCGCATGTACTTAGTTCCTAGAATTTCGGACATCATCAGGCGTGTCGTATTGCCATGTAATGTAGCGTAGTATCCTACTGTATGTAGTACAGAGAATTAATTAATTTGTTGACAGTGTAATTATACCTATGGCTAAGATTAATTCATGTTTCATAGTGACTATGACTTGTTAAACGTGCAATCGAAATGAGATCCTCAGGGTTGGAATGGCTACCATATACTGCTTATGTAGCGTGCTGGTGGCTTTGCAACCTTAAAAATGTGGCTAAGTTAGACTGTATAATGTTGTGCCTCAGGTTGGGAGAGGCTTAAGACCAGTGCACTTTGATAGGTTGAGTTAATTGACGCAACCTGTCAAAGATTGTCAAACTAATTAATTGTGCTAAGTCCAAATTAACTACTTAGAAAGTTTAGGAGCGCGAACACGTTGACATTAAGACCAAAACTATTATCTTTACTAGTAAGTTAAAAGTGTAAAATAATTATAGATAGGTAATGTTATCAGAATGTACTAAATTGACATCTGTCAATCGGTCACGTGTACCTTAAATGTCACTTTCTAACATTTCATTGACATTTATATTCTGACGAGCGGAAACCGGCAACTGTTTTAAAAGATAAGCACATTGAATACGGTATTATTCAGCCAGAACCTTCGTTTGTCGTCTATCTGCCTAGCCTTTTCCCAACTATGTTGGAGTTGGCATCACATGGAGTAACTGCCTATCTGACCTCGTTTCTAGTTTCGGGGTGACAATTAAAACCTTCATTGGTACACGGTTGACAGAATTTCGGGTACTCTTCTCAAAGATCTAAAAATGTCAGCCAGGATCAACACTTTGACGTACTTTCTGAGGCTAAGAGGGAATTCAACATGTATTTATAATCACCCATCCACGGTCTGACCTCGGCAAGCGTTGCTTCTCCTTAAAGATGGACCCGTGTGGCTGTTATTATTTAGCCAGAAGCCCCATAATTATTACCCAAATAATATTAGTTATTAAGGCAGCATTACATTACGTATAATGGCGCATACACACAGCGTGTTTGACCGTCGACCGGCGCGGACACCAGTGATTTGTGGTTACTTGCAAAAGCGGCGACCTCTGGCGGTGACGTGCCAATTGTCTCCGTCTTGGATGGCGGCGTAAGGTAGGAGCGGTGAGCGTGAAAGAAAGAGATCAATCACAAAAATAAATGGTGTAAGACACCTCCTAACGACGCCGAAAGGCACTTGTTCTTCTCGTCATTGTGATCATTTTTTTGTTCTACACCATACCTGGGAACCTTTTAGGTACGGAGACATTGGGGGTCAAAGTTACAAGTTTTTGTAAAAATTTTAAATACAAGTTTTTACTGTGAGATTTTTTCTTTAACCACCTCTACGACCCCCGTACTATGCAATCCATTCATCAGCACAATATTTAAAGTGCGTTACATTGAGTTCTACCACAAAACATGATTTTTCACCCCAAAATAAAAATAGTCCTTTCCCAGCGATAATTTTCGCGTAAAGTTATTTAGTTTGATGTAGAGAATGCTTGGTTAACGGCTTCGTGATGAGGTTGTTTACAGCCTGTATTCCAAGTCGGGTATAATTTCCGGAATTTTGTTGTTTATGATGTTAGTAATCTACTCCTGTGAGGTTATTGGTGTTTTACAAATAACCCTGTATAAGATTAGAGCATGCTTACGAAAGATTTATTGTCATTTGAAATGCCCAGATCAGAGTTTGCATCTTCATCAGCTAGAAAAAAACATTAGCGCAGAGGTATGCCATCGAGCAAAATGTTATCGGGTTTTTCCATCATGAATTTCTCAGTAACAACCACGGTGACTGGATTTGTGCCCAGTTGATGGCAATAGGCTCGCCCCCTATTACATGGAACGTAAACACAACTGTCAAATGTGGGTATACTATAGGTACACCTCTGCCAAACCCTTTGGGAATTATGAGCGTGATGTTATGTCAAATACTGTTTGTTCTTAGCTTAATGACAGTCTGGCATGACGTGTTGACAGCGATACAGAAAAGAACGGATTCCCTAACCTTTTAACTGAAGAAATGTATGATGTGCATTGCTGAATCAAGTCTGGAACAGGCAAAATGTGAGTGACTATTTAGCTATACCTATGCCTTATTCTCGGGTAAAACAGGCGCGAAATTGTGTTTTCATTTTCTGTCTTTTATTTAGTCATAAATAACGTTTATGTAACAAAAAACTGTTGAAATAAAATTGAGATTACCTATTAACACAATGTGAGAAGCACCTGACGCTTAGGTGACATGGTTTTGTCGCTCATCTCTGATAACTTAGACCACACTCTTTTCTGTCAGCCGCAGCGGCTTGTGTAAACGCTCCTTGATACCATGAGGCCTTACTGCTCCGGGAACCAACAGACGTATAAATCAATTTATATCATCATTTATTACATACATTATTATGTATTATATTAAAGTGAGAATGTGCCTAATATATAGAATCATGGATGTTTTTATGACGTTCGAATTGACGGAATTGATTTCTGAATTGAAAGACCAAGTCTAAAATGTGGTAAAAGAGTCAAAAATATAGGAAAGTAACTGACATTTCCTGATTCCTATTAATATTAGGCGGGCACTACAAACAATTCATTGAACATTTAAGACTTTTTGTAGGTTCTAGCCGTAGGCCCAACAAACGATTGTGTGACGATTTGGACTCGTTCCTGACTGATTAGCCACAGAAGGCAAAATACTGAGAGAGTTAGAAAGGAATGGAGGAAGCCTTTGCCCAGTAGTGGGACAGAAGGGGAAAAAGTAGGGTTTGGCATGAAGGACCAAAAAAACTTTTTTGCAAAAAATATAACCGACTTCACACAAAAAAGTGAAAAATAAATTTAGCTTCAGAAGACGGTGACCTTTGTTTGATTGATTTAAGTAGTTTTTTTGTCACCGACTTCTGAAGCTAAAGTTATTTTTCACTTTTTTGTGTGAAGTCGGTTATATTTTTTGCAAAAAAGTTTTTATTTTTCACTTTTTAGTGGTTCACATGTGCTTACCCTTTCACAGCGTATCGGTGTGATTTTTTGTTATGAACAGGTGTAAACAATAGACAGACGTGAGTCTTCAGCGATCCCAGTACATTTGCTATCATTTATTAAGGAGTTCAGTTGCCTATCTTCCGAAGTCACCAGATCTTTATCAAATCGAAATGGGATCACTCCGAGAAAGTACTCTGCTTATGACTACCCAAACCGCTTCTGGTGTGCCTATAAAGTTAAGGAGTTACCTCTATTTCTCCGGGATCCCATTGAATGGTACTTTACACGTCTAACTATCGAAATCTGGGTGTATTGTATACTTCTGCGTACTCCCTCAGAGCATACGGGTGTGATGTTACGTCATGATGTTGAAACAACCAAGCGATTGCAGCAATTACTGCAGCTTTGCCGTGTATTTTTGAAGAGTTCCATTTATATCTCCGAAGATCAGCGTAAGATCTTAACCAAATTGACATGGAACCACAGGGAAAGCACCAGCTTTCAAATAAAAGAAGAATCATCAAAATCGGTTCACCCAGTCGAAAGTTCTGAGGTAACAAACATTGTCGAAATCTGGGTATATTGTACACATCTGCGTACCCCCTCAGAGCATACAGGCGTGATGTTACGTCATGATGTAGTATAAACAATGAACCTACAAGCGGATGCAGCAATCACTGCAGATTTGCCGTCTATTTTTGAAGAGTTCCATTGTATATCTCCGAAGATCAGCATTAGATCTTCAACAAATTAAAATCTGACCCAATATGAAATACCAACCACACAATACAAACTTATTAGAGTTGTTTGCCCGTATTCTAATGGACCTTCTTCCTAACGAACTACACAAAGGGTGTGAAAAGACCATGAACGGAGCCGAAAGGCACTTTTCTCCCCATCATTGCGATACTTTTTTTGTTTTAAATCGTACCTGAGAACTTTTTATTTACTGAGATATTAGGGGCCATAGTTCCAACTTTTTTACAAATAAATGTTCTATAAAATTTTTACTTTAAACACCTCCACGACCTCCATACAATTCAATCCATCCATCAGCACAATGTTTTGAGTGCGTTACATTGAGTTCTACTGTAAAACATAATTATCACCTCAAAAAAAAAGTTGTTTTCGCAGGTATATTCTTTGCGTAAAGTTACTTAGTTTGATGTTAATGTACAGAATGCTTGATTTACGGATTCGCGTAGGGTTCGTTTATACCCTGTATTATACAAATAATAACTACACTTCAGATTGATAAATTAAGGTTTTACCACCATAACTCAGGAGTCTGGTTCAACAACCTTATCGAAAGTGAGAATGTTTGATCCTGAAACTAAAGTTTAGTTCGGCTCTGAAACAATGAGCTCGTAAAACAAGTGAAAGCTGACTGCGTGGCTTATTTATTTATTTATTTATTTATTTATTCATGTACACACAAAATACATAAAAGGACAATATATTAACATAGAAGAGCACAAAGGTACTGCTTATTTCAAAAGAAATTTCTTCCAGCAGACCTGCGAGAGGAAAGTCTGATAAGAAATGTAGACACAGTGTGTGGAAAAGTCAAACAAGGAAATTTAAATTAAAACTTAAAACAAAACTATGACTATTTAATATAAACATACATACAAATACATACACATATTATTAAAAAACAAAATAAACTACTATTGTAAATATTTACCTATAACATACATACATATATATGTAGAACATACATACATACCTATACACAATACTCACATTGCCTACAAATTTGACCTACTTATGTTATGTTATTTAATGATTATTATTATCGCTATTTTGCTTTGTTTGAATTTTTAATTTTGTTTTTATTTTATTTTTAATTTTAATTTGTGAATGTAAATGATGACATTGTTCTTCTAATATTTATTATATTATGACAGCTAGTTATTTAAATTACAAATGTTGGACACCTGTTAGACATGTTAAAATTAGTATTTTGTTTAGTTGTTTTTTATAATGTTGTGACACTTTAAACTATTTATATTGCTGTGCCCTAGCAGGGTTCATGTATGAAACCTATACTTTGTAACAACTTGTAAACTACATGAATGCAATAAATGATGATTATGATTATGATTATGATTAGAATATTACTGTATAGAAGAGAGGTAATGCTCTTTGACTTGTTTTTTAAAGAGAAATAAAGTTTTAGAATCTCGAATGTTAAACCTTTGTTAGTTACACAGTTATCTATCTATTGATCGGCCAGAAAATTAGAAATAAGAAGCTGTAGAAGCTCAGCCTCAATTTCCATTTTTTAAACGAAATACATCGCAAGTGATATGAAGTTAAAATATTATAAATGATTGAAACACTATTTCTTATTCTGTTTAGTTGCTTTACCTCTTGAACGCCATTGTCACATATATGTGACAAGCAACCACGTGACCTGTACGCCCAACAACACAGATATTGAACAAAATGGTGGTGAAATTGTAAGCGCGTTGACGCGCGTGCATTTATGCTCTGAAGTCCCTTTAAAAGCGTTTGCCTATACTCACATTTCCATGTGTCCTCAACAATACCTATATGATTCTATATTATAGTCAATTGGCAACAACCCCGTTATTATGTTCCAAAATAAAGATTCTTCTATGTACACGTAAACTCATGATTTTTTCCCATGAGGATAATTAGAAACGCCACCTGTTGCGATACTTGCATACTACATGTTTTAAATTGCACATATTCACTCAAAAACTCAAAATTAATTAAAAATCGAATCACAATCATCATAACTTCCGATACATCCACTTAAAACAGTATAGATTACTCGTCGACGAGTTAATGCGCCTGTCAAAGGCTTCAGCGGGACAGCAATGTATATTGTCTAATTAGTGCAGGAGAATTTCTCGTTAGGGCTCAACGGTGAGTAGGATTATTACAAAGACACCTTATCCTTTGACGTCAGGTATTGACGTTTCGTGATTTAGTTGTCAATGGCGGAATGTGGGTGTAGGTACCTACTATTAGGCACACGTCTGTCTACCCGTCCAGGGATTGCAGGCGTGATGTTATGTTTGTTATGGATTCAATAAGACTCTTTGTGCTAAAAGCTACTAACGATGTCCTAAGAACAAAAGGCTTAAAGTCACCCAAAGGGCAATGGAGGGGGCTATGCTCGGAGTTTCCTTGTGTGATCGAATCAGAAATGAAGACATCCGCAAGAGAACCAAGGTCACCGACGTAGCCCGAAGAATTGCCAAGCTTAAATGGCATTCGGCAGGGGTACATTGCTCGCAGAACGGATGGCCGATGGGGCCGAAAATTTCTAGAGTGGCGACCGCGAACCGGAAGACAATGCGTTGGAAGGCCTCCCAACCCCAACAAAGTTGGGAAAAGGCCAGGCAGATGATGATGATTATGATGTATTTCATCAGTACAAAGTAATTTTGGAGAATCAAAATCATTTAAGTACTAACTAGAACAAATCACACTAAGCAAATATTTATACTAACCACAATAATATCTAGATATGCAGTAGGAAGTCACCAAGATTATAAAAGCGAATTTGAAATACAACCTCCTTAATTATAAAGCCTTACCTAATCATAAAATCGAATTACCAAGAACCTTGCGCAACAAGAATTTGAACTTACGACCTTATCGACAGCTAGCTATCGACTACTTGATAATTTATAATATTATTACTATTACTACTACTACTAGATACTCACGCCTTCTTCCTACAAGGATAGGTAGAACCTACAGAAACTGGTCTGATTCTTACGTATCCTTTTCCGTCCCATTCATACATCTGTTCGCCCATGCACGTTACGAGTAGTACACACATTTTTAAGACCCTCACCAATTATGCCTCTACAAGGTGTACCATAATAAATCAAAGACCTCCCGTGAAACTGAACGACTTTTGGCTCTGAAATTCGCAAAAAAATAAAAATATTGCCTTCAATAATTGAACAAGAAACACTTATCTAAGCACTATGCAGCTAGCAACTAGGGAAAAGAGTGTTTTCGATGAACTCTGGCACCCAATGTAAGATTTAACTGGCAAATTGCAGTGGTAAAACAAAAGACTTTTTATAGAAAAACTAAAAACAGAGTTAAGAATTTCTAAAATTCATGGAACAAAAGTTGTACAGTTTCGAGGTATGAGATTTCACACGAAAAGTTTTGCGTTTATTTTGTTACACCTTGTAACTATAGGGAGTCCCCCCCTCCTGGCGCATTCACTCAAATCTGACATAAAAATAACTTTTTGAAGTCGCCATTCATACATACACACACACAACATGAGCATACCATCTAGGCATACACTTTTTAAATCACAACTGTGTCTTACCACATCATTCCTCATATGTCATAAATAATTGTAATTAATAATTTCCACAAATGCGGGTAGGGAGACATCAAACAATGATGTCACAATTTATCATTATTCGTGGCACAACTAAATATTATTGAGGTTATGCCAATTGACGGGCGATGCAGCCGGTAGATAGGCGATAGTGACGTAATACAGGAGATGTAGAAGGACTAGTACTGAAGGACCAAAGACTGAAGACTAATTTTTTGACGAACCTAATGGTTAAAAACAATCATTTATGTACAGCAAAGTAAAGGCTTACTCGATACACAAAATGTTACCGAGATTTTGATTGTGAATCGCTAAACATAAGTTTTAACTTCCGCAAATTCCTCTATCGTATATTAATAATTTGATTACAAAAGGGTATCGTATTACCTAGTATGAACTGGGTTGTGGAGGTCAGATATGCAGTCGCTCCATGTAAAAATTCTGGCAGATGATGACGATGATGTATTTAAATTCATTCAGGCTGAAGTTTCAGGCTTCCTGATCGCATTTCTGCCACTAAGCGGAAACCACCCATAGACGTGGGAGACATTGTGCGTCCGCAGACTCTGGTACACTCTGTCATCCCTCATTATCATCCGACAGAGATAGATCTGGCGCAGGAAAAACGGCTCGGGCAATACTAGAACAACAAGCATCAAATCCCCACCAACACCATTCACAAAGTCACTTCTACAATTTCAGCTATTCGTCCAAATTGGTCCTACGGATCGTATTCAACCGATGCACGCGTTATGACGTAATTCAGCTTGTCGCGCTTATCGGTGACGGGCAGTGTCGGTGATGATGTCGCTCGCAATGCATCGTGATATGATACCATACGTATGTGTGATGGTCTATTATAAGTTACAGGGGACGCAATTAACAATGGACGTAGGTGTTGATTTAAAAAGATTTTGTTAGTCGTAGATTTTGAGAGCTGTTCAAACTCACAATGGTCAAGGAGAAATATTCGTATTTGATGAGAAACCTTCAGCAATTGGAGGGGCACCAGAAGAAGTGGAATAATCTTTATAACTATTCTAATAAGATCTTTAAGGAAGTAAGAATCTAAACTGCAACTAACATGCTTCGAACTTCTTTATTAATATTTAAAGGAGTACAAAAGTTCGTCTGGTTTCCCTTTAAAGATAGATGAAAAGGCAGTCAGTGGTTCCAAGGAGATGGGAAGTCGGACCCAACGCGTAGGCAGGAAAAAACTCAACTATATGAACCTTCAACTTTTTAGTACAATTTAAAGCCATTTTCGTGCGTAGTATAATAAAAAATCTAGGGTAATAGAGCTATCAACGGTATTTAACCAAATTATAATCCTCTAAATAACCAAATTGAATTCCGCCATTTTAAATATCAGTGGCGCCTTCGAAACGCCCACTAACACTCTAAAACACACATCATTCGACCGTCTACACACCAATGACTTATGTGGCCAGTCACACACCTCTGACCTCAATTAAAAAATAAATATTTTTAAATCTTTTATTAAGCAATTTTGATTCCCCATGTCACCTCTGACTCGTCTTAACAAAACTATTTACTAAACGCAATAATGCTCATTATTACACAAAATATTGATTCGAGCACCAAACTTTAATATCAACAGGAATATAAAACGTCATATTTGGAACATAATTTGCCATAAAACCCATCTTTCCACCGCATAAATATATTACATGCGGTATTTTGTCAACAGTCACAAAAAAATAACTGATCATTAAAACATAAAGTTTACGATTATATCGATATAACTCATAATACTTTCATTACTGACTTGTCATAATAGGCGATGAATTCTCGACTATATTACATTATAAAATTTGAATCAGAACTTGTTTGGTCAAGAGAGAATCTTAACGACAATCGATGTAATGGACGCCCTATAAATATGTATATGGTCGGTAGAGTGGGGCCTTGCAGTCAGCGGCTTAACGTGTTACATAAAAATATAATAATGTCCGGCAGTTGATTATCGTATTACTGTTTGATTTTGCTTGTAGGTCTACTAGGATGTTTAATTTATCGTAATTTAAACTTTTATAGAGCAGCGGTGGTCCAGTGGTAGCGGCCAAGACTTACGAACAATAAGTCTTTGATTCGAACCCAGACAGGCGTATTACTTTGTGTAATTCATTTCATGACCACTGCTCTCAAAACGGCGAAGGAAAACATCAACCCATTCTCAGACATAATAATATGACGTCTACCAAATACTTGCCACACTGGGCTCGCGTGGTGGATTATTGCCCTGATCGCTCTCATTGAGAGGAGGCCGTGTCCCAGCAATGGGAACATTATACGCTGATGATGATGATGATGAACTCTTAGTGCTAAAGCTTATTAAAACATTCTATCCTTGAAAAAGTTTTAGATGTGATGGAATTATTCAATACAAACTGTAAGCCAACAATAATAACCAAACTATTAATGGGTATAAGAAATCAAACGCGTTTTAAGCTACCTAATTTCTTGGTAAAATCGCTCTTCTCCTAATCTCGCTTGCACTGTTACCCAACACAGAAGTGAAGAGGCGTTATACTCTATAGAGTGACTATAAAGATCTTGTAAAATAGCTTCCGAGGTGCGTAGGCGCAGGTCACGTTACAAATTAAGAAATACCAATATACACACAATTTCTGATATATTCCACGAGATAGAAATGTACCGAAGGACCACGCAGTAAGACCTATGAAAAGCTTTAGTTAAAATATATAAAAGCCTGCACTGCCCTAAACTGAATAAGACCTCCACTTAGCTTCGTATTCGTTAAGTATCGACCTAAACTACAAAATTCGTAGCAATAAGTTTCGTCATTCGTGTGCTACGATTTCTATAGAAATCGTAGCACACGAATGCACAATTCCATTGGTTTGCTACGTTTCTGTAGCAGATCTACTTTTATTTGGTTGCAATCACTGTGTCAGCGACACATCAAGATATACCTAACCAGTATAACCTAATCTCGTTTTGTATGAGGTTCCTGTACGATGACAGATAAGCATGATTTGGTTTTTACAGTAACGTATGGACGTATCAATACGTTTTTGTGAAATTAGACAATTGCTCAAATAAAACTACTGTGAAAGTGTTTTGTTTCAGGTATACTAACAAAGGTTGCTATCTACTTTCTCGCACATTGCTACGACTGGTTCTACTGTCCATTCTTACCGCATGCAACACGTTTTGTTACCTTTATCTGAATAATGGCACTTATATTATAATTTAGACATAAAATTCCAAACAATAAAACTTGAATTTCACTAAAAGAGTCACGAATTCTAACAATGTATCTAGAATCGTAAAAGCGATGGTTTTATATTGTTTTTACTCGTATTTGAACAACTTCGTGTCGATTTGAAATTTATTTTATTGCATTATGTCTGTTTGTTTAGTTTTATGGGTTTTTCGTCATTAGTTATAAAGAGTTTTTGGAAAAAATACGAGATTTCTAAAATCGGACGAATAAGCACCAACTTCATAGACACTAAAATATCCAAAATTGTCTAAAAAGTTTATAATAAGGGAACTATTCTAATTAGCGCATCAGAAATTGGATTAACAAACTGAATAGTATTAACTTTTTCAATAAGCATCCTTTGCTATCGATAAAAAAAAACTTACCAACTAGAAACCGCTTGTCAGCACAACACATCTCACAAACTTCATATTCAAACTTACCTGTAAACAAAAGAAAATCAAAACATAAGTAACACTGAACAGACTCAGGTAAAAAACTCACCCACTTAACAAAACCAAGCATCACAGACAGACTGAACCCTTCACCCTTTGTACTACACCCTTAATCTTTTCTCCCTAATGCGAGCAAAAAATCTCGATTCAATCGTATTCACCTTCAAAGGTAGAGACGTGTTAAAACCTTACCGGGCCTTTAATTAAAGCCTGCTGGGGTGGGAGGGGGGGCCGGAAACGACGGAGCGGCCATTTCACTCGGGCTGTCCACTTCCGGAGTAACGTATGGACGAAGGTACTTCATTTCGGACTGACGGTGGGGAAAAAGAAAATCGAAGGCGTCTCGGGACAGAGGAGTGGAGAGGTGTTGCGTTTAAATATTTTTTGTTTTATTTCTTTACTCCGTATACCTCTGTTGTTTTTGTCTGGAGTAGAATGGCATTCGAGTCTATATTTAGCATCTAAAATCAAGTATTATTTAACTAACAAGTTACAATAATATACTGTTGTAGCCTAATAAGTCCAACTACATATTTACCTCCCTTCCCGGGTTCGAATCCCGGTTGGGGCGAATGTTTGTATGATGAGCATGGACATTTATTTCTGAGTCATGGATGTTTACATGCATAAAAAGTATGTATTTACAAACAAAAAGTATCTATTTAGTATATCAACTATCTGGTGTCCACGACACAAGCCTAGTTGCTTAGTGTGGCACTAGATGGCGCTGTGTGTCCAGCGATATTTATTGATTATCCTATTAAACATTTCGACTCCACTCCATCTCTTCCTTCGGTAATCCGATCTCACAATCGTGGACGTTTAATTGACTAGCATAACTTACTAGTTAATTTGAAATACGCGAACAAAAATGTCGCATATCTGATTTATAACCAGTGAGTCTCCGTCCTTCTCTTTTAATTGTATTAATCTACTTCTCTAGTATTTGTGTGTGAATAAGGCGAGGTATGAATGAACGACTAAGATTTTCTCGGGTTTTTTGGTTTTTGTTAGGTGATTAGTGTCATTTGTTGATCTTTGACTCTCGGTAGCTAGGTAGCCTAAGTTGGTCTGTGTTTGGGTGACCACTCTGACATAACGAGTTGCCTCCAGGCCTCGGAAAGCACGTTAAGTCGTTAGTCCCGGCTGTCATTGTAGATCTTTGACAGTTACAGATAGTCCAGTGACCCAAACCTCCATACCCATTGGTAAGACTGGCTGTCAGACGAAAACCAGTCTTACCAAGGGGTATAGTATTATTACCCAGTACTAACTGGGTTGTAGAGGCCAAATAGGCAGGCGCTCCATGTAAAATATTGGTATTCAGCTGAATCCGGTAAAACTGGAAGCCTATTTTAACATAGTTGGGAAACCGCTAATCAGATGATGATGATGATTACTGATTTTTCCATTTCAGGTAATAAGTGCAGGCTTTGGATAGTTTATTAAGAACTAGGTACAATTGAATAAGTTGCAGAACCGGTGTAGGTCTCGTATGATTGCTTTTTACCGAATACCTGCGTTATTTAATTCTTTGGGACTAGAAAGCCCATAGTCTTGTACAATAGCAGTCTATATTTTTTAATATTTTACAATTGGTACGACTATTATGTTTTAGAACTTGAAAAAGTGAGTACTAGTGAATGCATATAAGCACTTGAATATTCCTGAACCGTTTGTTTATAAGCAAACACGAATAATTGAAAGAAAGAAACTAGTAGCCAACTTTTCCTGCCTAGGCAGATATAGGTAAGTTTACTCAGATATCTACATGACTATTATTATAAACCAATTATTTGCATACCTCCATAAGTGACGGCAAAATGTGGAGAACTTTATTTTAAAAGAACATCTACTTATTATCTATTACATATATGAACTGTTACCTATTACATGTTTGCAAAGAATAAATGATTTTATTTGATTTTAAGTAAACTTAGTTGTAGTTTTAGCACTCAAATCGCTCCTCCACCATCACGACTAATCGCAAAAACGTACGACAAATCGCACCCCTCCACCACAGTCCAGCAAGACGTGTAGGTGGTCTTCAACATTTTTATTTTCTTTTTATCTCTTGAATTGTTAATGTGCTGCAGAGAAGGACACTCGCGTTTTATTGGTGTCTCCTAATGAATTGATTTTAGCTCGGAATCAGGAATGACCAAGTATAAGGGGAGATTTAATTTATATCTGCTCGATTCAGTATAAAGTTACGGGTGAAAATCGATTTATATTTGGTGTCTGTAGTTTTAGTTTTAAATGTTGTAGATAGGTACTAGGTGAATGAAGTTTGGATGTATCACAATAATGTTCATAATGGAAACTATTTCATATGAGGTTGGTGGTAGTAAAAAACTATAAATAGGTATTCTTGCGCGTTCCAAAAGAAACTAGATAATTCCTAGTTTGACCAAATTAAACATTAAAGGAATAGAATTCGTAATCTATGGCTAACAGCTTCTGGAACATCACTTCGTTAGCTTATTAAAACTTTACTAAGGAATAGGTACCTGAGTACCTAGGTAATAAAAGCATCTATGTAGTATATCAACTCTCTGGTGTCCACGATATAAGCCTCGTTGCTGTGGCACTAGATGGCGGTGTGTGCAATGCCCAATGTGGGAGTAAAAAAGACCCTCTTTTCTAATTGACCAACTATTTACGTAATTATATTGCAAGATGCCGCATATCAAGCTAATAACATGCGCATAATCCACCTTGACTGAAAGCCGTCATTACTCAGTCAAGCACGCTCAATAAAACTAAGTTCCAGGCAAGTGCGTTAGTTAGTTAGCACTTCCTTTAAGAACAATAGACATTAAACATTATAGGCTGTATACACACTACATATAGCCTTGAATGAGACGTTACGGTGCGGTGACCCGTGGGAGAACCGGTGGTTTACACTTCATTTTATGTAATGTGAATAATAAAAATAAGGATTGAAATGTTTTAAGATCATTAAACAGAATGCTGATTTAAATGTTTGTTTCGGAAAGTTTCGGTCATTTAATATCGCCCCAAAACCTTCTTTTGTGAAGTACTTAGTTAAACCTTATTGAAGATACGCTCTCAAAATACAAATTCAATCATCTATACCTAGAGTTTTGACTGACTGGAAGCTGACGCCTACCATAGTTCGGCTATGTTAGGGTCAGCTTCCAGTCTGACCGGATAGACTAAATTCAATTTCACAGTTAATATGTAAGCCTACATGAACCCGGCATCCAACAACTTTCCACAAAATCTTATACTTACCAACTCTATCATGAGGTTTTTCCAGTAAGCATCATTAAACAAGCACTGTATATCTATCTGCCTTTATCATTCTTTACACAGTCCATCCATCCATCCATCCATCCATCCATCCATGTCATTCCATGGTGAAATGACGAGTAACGTAGAGAAGTATGATAGGAGAAGACATGCTGCGATCCGAAATGAATTGGTATAAGTAAGGGCAAGAGAATCTATGTATAAGAATCTATTTATGTGTGAGATATCTATGTTATCTGCAAGTTCCCATGATCATCAGTAACTCATTCACAAATTTTCATTAACCCCAGAATTTTCTCAGATAAACTACAATCATGACAACAACAAATCCAAATCCAAAGATTCTAAACTATTTTGCACTTGGCTTAAACCTCGCCTAACAAACCACAGGTTAACTTACCGAACAATAAGTAGGTACTAGTTAGTATTATTTGCTAACCGGTTCATCGACCTCTGAGCTAAACACGGCGGTTACTCCAAATGTTATCGTAAGCGCCCATTGTGTTCTGATAAGAACGGTTAGGTTATTCATAACTGGCACTAACTCGGTTTACAACCTGCGATATTTGACGGATTTGTAGTAGGTTATAACGACGGGTGTAATTGCATTTCTGCTAATTTTTAGTACCTGAAACTTTAGTTACTTTTTCAACATTTTCTTTGTCAATAATCGTCTGTGATTGATAATGATTTCATCATCTCTTTTTATATCAGTTGTAATGCCGCAAAATTCGGCTTAATTTATTCTTCAAACGCTTCACTCATGATGTACTAAATGATATCTGGAAAATCATTCCCATCATCTTCCCTCAGTATCACTAACTGTTGGGTAAGTATATGTATATTGAGAGTCTTTTTTTTGTGGCCTACATTGTATCCCACTGCTGGGCAAAGGCCTGCCCTTTCTCCCTCCAAACCTCTCTGTTCTGTGCAAATTCTGGCCACGTTTGCCCTATAAACAAGATCAGATCGTCACACCACCTTCGCCGTGGTCGATCTCGTAGGCGATGACCACCCTCTGGCGTCCAGTGAGTCAGTTTCGAGAGTCTATAGAGTTTAAATTTATGAGGTTCCTTAAGTGACGAAGGCAGGCATTATACGTGCAGGTGTATCCCACGTTCACTCATCCAGAAAATACAAAAATAATCCCTTCTTTAAAACCAAAAGAATTAGCTCACTTTAACAGCAAAATATAATAAAAAATCCATCTCAATATACTTCATTTCTGCATCGCGCGTCTATCGTATAATTTCTTAACGTCGGCACTGTGTTGAGGTAATTGGATTCGATACACCCACTCTACACTTAGTAACGGATACATCTATAGAAGAGGGAGGCGTTTTCCAACTGTATTAAGCAGACACCGTGTCACTTTAGATCCAGCAAGTCTAAGTAAATTGTGCTAGACATGTCTTTTTGGATTGGTTAGAGCTTTTAAGTTGTGCTTTCGTCATCAGTGAAGGATCTCGTTTTGATTTCTGGAGATTGGGGGTTTGGTCATTGGTATATTCTTATTACTCACGATAAGTGCTTAAATTCATGGTCAGATAGTCTTTAAGAGAATCAGATCTTGCGACAATTCGAACAATTTGGTAACTGATGCTACTGACAAACGTAGAAATTCAATTATTCTATGATTCTTTTAAGATGGAAAACTATTGAAGAAGAAAACATGCTGCGCGCCTTATAAATTGAACTAAGGGCAGGAATGATTGTGAGTACGCTTTGTTGGCCAAGGAAAAAGGCATTAGGACCAAGGCGCCAAAAATGGCCGCTTAAGCACTATCATAATATGTTAGTAATGTGAATCAAGTTAAAATTCTTATAATGGTCACAGATCTGTCTGTTTAAGCATCCATTTTAGCCCCGGATATCAGTAGGATGTTAACGAAGCAAGTGCATCACCAGACCAACACCTCTTCTAATATTATGTACTACATTTGACATCATCTGAACCTGAAGATAAAAACACGTTTTAATCATGGCGACGAAAACTAAATCGACATCGGCGCATTATCTTGTACTTATAAACCAGTAGCACCATGATTTTTATCATTAAACGATGACCACTGACCACCCATCCACACAACTGCGATCTAACACATGCGCCTACGCACTTCGTGGGTGACAGCGTTAAAAGAGCTTAATTACTGGTCTTTAGCTGATCGGAGCGTGCGTAAAACTTGATGGTTTATGGGCAATATAAATTTTACATGAATGTTTGTTTTAATGGTGTTCTGGTAGTGTTCCATGGTGGTTGCGTAAGATTAAGTGGTTTGCAAGGTTTTTGGGGTATTTTTTTTAGGTTTGTGTTTTGAATTATTGTTGTAAGCTTTCAGTTTTATAGAATTTGTTTGACGGTGCTTTGAAGCTGCTGTTCTAGTTGAATAAACAAACTCATTTTAAGAAAATTAATATGTAATAGAAACAGATATTACGAACATTATTACTAATCTGCACATCATGGATTTAACTTAGTTTACACTAAGATACCTATTCAAATTCGTTACATGAACTTACCAACACATCAACAAGCAATTTACAGACCCATTGTCATTTAAATAAAGCTACCAAGACTACCAGCGCTAAGTCTATCAATTGCACCACCTAGCACCTGTTGAATAAAAACCGAGTGCGCGCACGCATGAATGTCAGTTCACTAAACATGTCTATTTGTGCCGTAAAGAATACACGCGTGAAGTTATGAGATATCATTAAAGTTATTGTGTTAATTTAATACACGTCATAGCGATAAATTGAAACAAGAAAAGCAGCAAGAATAACAATGTAATTTTTGACATCAGAGTGCGTTGTTTAATTAATTCTCTTTGTTTTTATTTATGCTTTTTAAAGACACATTATAATAACACCTTCTTTTTTCAATGGAGGAACTTTGATCTTGCATCTTCAAAGATAATATGTTTTGAAGACAATCATCATCTGCCTCGCCTTTTCTCAAATATGTTGGGGTTGGCTTCTAGTCTAACCGAATGCAGCTGAATACCAGTATTTTACATGGAGTGACTGCCTATCTGACCTCCACAACCCAGTTAGAAGTAGTTTAGCACTTGGTAAGACTGGTTGTCAGACTTTTTGGGCCACCTGTAACGACTGTCAAAGATCTACAAATGACAGCCGGGAGCAATAGTTTAACGTGCTTTCCGAGGCACGGAGGAAACTAGGTATACCCTTACATACCTAGTTTCCTCCGTGCCTCATCCATCCAAAGACCAACCTAGGCAAGCACGGCTTAAACTAAAGATCGACCCAAGCGGCTGTTAAAATATAGCCACGAGCTGCTCCTCAAACAATGTTTTGAAAAAAAATGTCATGTATTAAATGGTGTCGTATTTTCTTTGAAATGAGTTATAGATTGTGGGATAACCTCCCAATGTTCACGTCACCTCAAACTAGGATAGCAAGCTTTGAAGCTTATATTACTGATTGGCTGAATCAATTTCTCCAAGTCACTAGCTCTCTTCTAGCTCTAATATGACGCCAACGATAGATCACTCTTGTCTTTCGACTTTTACAAATTGCACAGCATCGTCAGCAACACGAGATCCTATCGCAAGGTGTTCCAGTTTATGTGGAGCTGAGCGGGATGACAGCATCAGTCTTGTCGTGTTGTACTACTGAATGGCCAGTTTATCTAGCTCGGTTACGAAGCAGGTAACTGGTTTATATAGGGTGTAAGTAGCCCCTTCACGAAGCCGTTAACCAAGTATTCTGTACATCAAACTAAGTAATCATAAGTAAAAATTATTGCTAGGAAATGACTTTTTTTGGGGGTGAAAAATCACGTTTTAGGGTAAAACTCAATGTAACGCACTCAGAACATTGTGTTGGTGGATGGATTGAATAGTACGGGGGTCGGGGAGGTGTTTAAAAGTAAAGTTCTATCATTAAAAATGAGTATCTAAAAAATAATGGAACTTTGACCCCTAATATCTACGTAACTAGAAGGTTCCCAGGTATGGTCTAGAACAAAAAAATGCTTCGTTAAGTCTTTATTCACCCATTAAGAAGGCTATTTCAGATACTCCTTTGCAACCACCGGTGACATATGAACTGCCAAACTTGGCATCATCTAAGTCGTATTATCCTCTCTCTACTATATTTCAATTTGAGTTGTGAAACCGCGATTTAATATCACAAAAAAAACATAACATTTCCTATTAACTTTGCCGAAAGTCGTGTAACAAACGAGTTCGCTTCACTTTATTTTTCAATCACTTAAAGGTGCGTTCTGAAGTTTTAGGCTGTAACTTGAGTGAGTCAAAGTTAAGTACCTACCAAAATTTTATTAGACACTTTTTTTTGTGTCCAATAAAATTTTGAAATGTTCCAAATTAAAACACACCAGTAATCGGAAAATGTAGCAAGCGTTCAAACCTTCAGACTCCATGCCCACATAAATATCTACCTAATGTATTTTATTCCCGTATATTGTCAGGACACTGCGATGGTCCTACACACTGTGACATCGACACATGACGCGCATAGTAGGAGGCTGGTCCTTTGTCACAGCCTCACATTTTATTAACGCCATCAAGTCGCTTGTGCCTCGCCTGAGTTATCTGACATGAGAGCTATAGGGCGAGGTGACACTGCTAGCGAGACGTATGTCATGTTAGAGACTGGTCCTTTGTCACAGCCTCACATTTTATTAACGCCATCAAGTCGCTTGTGCCTCGTCTGAGTTATCTGACATGAGAGCTATAGGGCGAGGTGACACTGCTAGCGAGACGTATGTCATGTTAGAGACTGGTCCTTTGTCACAGCCTCACATTTTATTAACGCCATCAAGTCGCTTGTGCCTCGCCTGAGTTATCTGACATGAGAGCTATAGGGCGAGGTGACACTGCTAGCGAGACGTATGTCATGTTAGAGACTGGTCCTTTGTCACAGCCTAACATTTTACTAACGCCATCAAGTCGCTTGTGCCTCGTCTGAGTTATCTGACATGAGAGCTATAGAGTGAGGTGACACTGCTAGCGAGAGTTATGTCATGTTAGAGGCTGGTCCTTTTTCACAGCATCACATTTTAGTAACGCCATCAAGTCGCTTGTGCCTCGATTGCGTTATCTGACATGAGAGCTGTAGGGCGAGGTGGCACTGCTAGCAAGACGTATGTCACGGTAGAGCCTGGACATTTGACACAGCCTCAAATTTTATTAACGCTATCAAGTCGCTTGTGCCTCGTCTGAGTTATCTGGCATGAGACATAGAGTGAGGTACCACTGCTAGCGAGACGTGTGATCAAAATACATAATATGTTAGTATCTAGACAGGTTAGTACAGCAGTTTGTAACAGCTTTAGCATGGACTAATTGGATGTGTTATGAGGGAAGAAGCTTGAAGAAGTGAAAATTTGCCAATGCAAGAATTTCAAGGCAAACCATGGTCCAAATTCGTATGAAGAGAGAGAACAATTCAATTGCATGGTAACCATCACTTTAAAGATACAGAATGTAACTACACATGAAATTCCACATGAGATACGACTTATTATGACTATTTCTGCGGAACACAGCCCCATTCACTCGCATTTAACTTTCCGCTTCCCGCTCACAGTCACACCTAATCTCTGTCATCTTGTACCTAAGCCGTGGGTGTAACGCATTCGTTTTCTTTACATGCTTTCAAAGGATTTTGATTTTATAATACTGGATGGGCCTAATATTGTAGTTAGGCCCATTCTGAGGCCTGACGTGGTTTATTGCTGAAAATACAAACGGATTGATATGGAAGGCTTCAATACAATGAACGTTGATTTTTGTTTTTAATAGTATTCGAGCAAGTTGGCTGCGTGGTACGTTTTATGGTCGCATTTCCTTAAACGATACTTTGATGGTATTTATTGCAGTTATTGGTCCATGAATAAAGACTCTTATTGGAATTTACATGGCTTCCGATCTATGGTGGAGGGTTTCAAGTAAGAATAGATCAGAATGATCTGAATGTTGAGCTTTCTAAAGTCGTTGTGGCATGATTTGCTGCCTTGTCTTGACTACTCAAATACTTTACAATAAAATTTAATATGTTATGTCTATGTCATCATCCTATCCTAAATCGATGGATTCGATTAATTAAGTATAATTAGAATGTTCAACGAGCAAGCCTATGTCCAGCAGTGGACCTCTTTCGGCTGATATGACGATGCTATAGATGCCATATTTGGGTAGTGCCTAAAGTTTTAAAAAGTATACGATCTACAACAAATATCCCACGGACGTAAAACTACTGTCCGCCATTCAACTAGATATAAGCCCCAGATCAACGTACTGTAAACTAAGTTAGAATTTAATCATTCAACAAAACAGCAATTAACCAGCCGTTAGGCACAACACCAACAAATTGAAATACATCACGACGTCTCCTTAACTTGAAGTTATTGCAGAAAAAGTGGCGCGAAAGCTGCGCGAGAGCGTGGGCTGGGCGACGCATAAACATGTCGCTGTCTCGCTCTAACGCACAATGTGGACGATGAGTGAGGATTTATTGTCTCTCGTCGCATTATGCGCTGGCGCAGCGCAGGTTGCGAGGACTGCTTGTGTTCGCAAGGTCTGGTAGTTGATGGGTTAAGTGGGGACGGCTAATGGTTCCTTTTTTGTATTAGAAGGGAAGTGAGTTTTTGTTAAGAAGTGTATATGTGTGGAAATGGGGTGGTGATGCTTCTGTAAGTTTCGTCTGTACTCCCAAGTATCTATGTTTATCTTAAATTAGTTTCCATTGATAAAAAGAGCTTTCTCAATGTAACCTAATTATTGCACTTATTTAGCGAAATGTGGGGATACTAAAGATACAGCTTTGCCTTTCACTGATAACAGGCTATATTTCATTATTTCATTTCTCTCAAATTTTCTATTTAAAATGTCTGTTTTCCAGTTTTTACTGAATTTAAAGCTCTAATTCTCGTCAGACTGTCCTAAATCCCGCAAAAGGCCACATTCTTCATTATTTGGTATTCACAATGCAAGCATATAGCACTCCACAAAAGCTAGTTCTAAAAAGCACGCACAAAATCATAGCTAGTTACAAAACATTCCTAACCACGGAAGCAAGTTACAACAATGAGACCAAAGTACGCATTATTGCGTAGAAACGAACACAACTCACAAACTCACTCATACATCTCAGCTGAATGGGAGTATTAATGCACCTTATTTGTTGAGGCAGCTGCACCTAACTAGGGGTTATCAAGATCTGGAAATTGTGAAGGAAACTGCGCCATACCTGTTGTTTAGTGGAAGGTAAAATATCGATGACGTGTGCTGTGAGTCAGTGGAACGATTGAGAGGACATTGACAGTGACGCGGAAGAGAATTGTGGTACTGTCATGCTGGGGCTGATTCACGGGCAATTAAACACATGCAGTGGTTTCTGGTTAAGGTATGCTGAGGTAGTCATGGATTTTCTTTATTAAATTCTACTTGTCACCATTTGGAATTATAATAAAAACACTAGGCCACGAGGCTTGCGTCGTGGACACCAGATAGTTGATATGCTACATAGAATTTATTTTTTTGTAAATGCATACTTACAAAAATAAAGTACAACATACAACGAATGTCCATGCTTATTACAGGAACATTTGCCCCTACCAGGATTCGAACCTGGTACCCTAAGAACGTAAGGCAGCCTCACTACCACTGCGCCATTTGGATCGTCAATTGGTCTCAGAGATGACAAAAAAAGAGAAAACTGGAAAAGTATAGAAGAACAGGTAAACGTAAAAAAGACTAGTAGGAGAGTAGGCATGCACGTTGGTACGCAGTTTTCCATTATTGGTTGACCAACTTGTTGAGAACGGTAACGACCCCGTCGACCGTCGAGTATATAACATAACGTCTAAAACACTAAAGTTCTACCTTATTGAGCTATGGTCTTATTACAATCTGACCCGTGAATTTTTAAATACATTTAAAATGTGAACCTAGATTCTAAGCCCTGATATTCGCCATTGTGAACTTTTTCTATGCCAAAATAGAAAACTCAGATCCTGTTCTCTACTCTAGAATGTCACATGATCAACGCCTATTTTTAACATAAATCTGTCTTCATATATAAAGACATTTAACATAATCTGACGAAAATACAATATTTTAGTGCTAATGGTATTAATTGCATTAAATTAAGATAAAATGGCGACTTATAGATGTGTTAATTGTCAAAGTATTCTAATTAGTGGAGGTTGACCTTTAATTAATGTTGTCAACTTGTTATTTCACCTTGTGGATCAATCATTACATTCGTATAAATATGATTTTATCTTATCTTAATTTTTACGTCGCCACTTTATTTTTACACACATTATTTTTCTTCTATGTGTGGTGACAAAATTTGTATCAATTTGAAAATAAGTATATCAGTATCGTCTGTAGTAGCTACTAGGCAAAAGACAGTTACGCATCATCAAAAAGCTCACTATTTAAAAATTATTTAAATAATGCAACTCCTGCAAGTGAACTTATTCAATTAATAATAAAAAGTGATTATCACTTCTTACCTAAGAATGAAAAAAGATTTCCCTCTTCCTTAGAACTCAAGTCGATATTTCCACAAACATACATTTAGAATTTCAAATAAAAACCAATCAGCGAACCATCTCTACGTAACGAAGCGTCGATCGAAGACAATAGCGTCCTTTATGCTAAGATTCGGCTCTGAATGGACGCTCGGACGGACGGACGCACGATCAGCTTTAGATTACTTTGTAACCGCTGATTAAACTGGAATCAAGCGTTTTGATGGAGTCGGACCTTTTTTAAATTAAATGCTGAGTAAAGTTTGAGGGTAGACGTATTTAGAATATGAAGGTTTATTGTGGGTTTGTACTTATTCTACAAATTTTTAAATTGCGTAAATGTAGCAAAGAACCATTCATAAAAATGAGATAGGTTGGTAATTTGTTCCTTACCTAGAGCATATATCCAAAAAATAATAGCTTTTAAATCGTATCCTCAAGCTTTTTGGTAACTTATGTCAGTCTCATACAGTTCATCAACGTCATCACAAGTTAGTATTGTCACTCATTCCTGGAACTCTGGTTTATTACCTAAGTTTTAATAACAAAGTGCACCTAGTTAGCCTAGAGCAGGCTAGGCAGATGATCGTTTGATGGTTAAGTATGTGAATGCTGCTATTCGTTGCCAACAAACAAAATATTTACAAAGACCATAGAACCGACTGCCGTTTGTCATCTCCTTCCCACATCTCAAATTAGAAACTACCTAGTAACTAAACAAAAAACAACCCGAAACGCACTTCGTCGGTAATTGAAATCGGTAAAGTATAGTGGTGTGCGCTGGTAAATCACGCGGGTAATCGGTAAACCGGTAAGTCGGGCAGTAATTAACGATAAGACGCACCTCTCCGTGTCCGTGTAATGGACAACGTTCCTTGTACCGGTAATAAGGGAGGCAGGGTGCTTCGCGGTAAGGCTGCGTTCAGACTAGCCCGCGATGCGTTCAAAGTAAAATGGATAATAAAAAAAGCTGACCTATTAGGCCATGTTCTATGGTTTCTGCCTATGTCAACTGGGATTATGCAAGGATTGCAATGATATCGATTTCATATCGAAGTCGGTTCTGGCATTTTTTCACCAGCACATTAAAACTCACACACATAGTTTCAATTTGAACGATTAAGGGTGACATAAACCCTGAAAACCTAGGTAGTTCCAGTAGCGTAAAACTAAGATCTTAGATAGGTTTAGGACACATAATTATTAGAATAATAATTTGAAATCTTTATGACTGGAATTGTCTTTTTCGTGTTTGTATCGTGTTATTTCTGTCACAGCGATGCTAAAATAAAATGTTTTGACTAAAAACGATTAAACAGTTCAAACATTTATTATCGAATTAGGAAACTACCGCTTTCCTAATTCAGTTATAACTCAAATAAATTACACAAAATTAAAAGGCAATTAAATGGTATTTGGTCAATAAACAGTGTAGGTGTGACCATTAACACGTCTCGTAAATGTTTTAAGAAACTGTTTGATTATATTTCATCGAAATGATTAAAAGAAATTCATGATAAAACACCAGCGACGATTGGCTTGTTGATAATTCAGTCGACGAACCACAGCAGTTGACAATTTATTAGCAACTTTTTCTTTTAATGTCGTTGTTAATTGATTCTGCACAACTGTGGTGTGTTTTAAATGAATATACTCTCTTTTTTCTTTCTACATACTTGTGTCAATGTTAAAAGTTGTTCTCCTCACCGAACGCACAACCTAACAAGAATGCCAGTGTGGACACCGCCCAACAATATAATAGCAACTTTTATCGACACGCATACGCATCGAGCTCCTTAGATCGTTTACCCGCTATAAATTATATCGCGAAATTGTCGATAATCATCTACCAGCGCCGAGCGATTTCATTATTCTGTCCTGTACTTATTAGCGATATCGTCGTACCGTGTGTTCAGGGCTTTATGTTTTAGATAGAGGAGTATTGCTGTTTATATGTGGAAAGTATAGGTATTATTTATTGGTCGTATCGATTAAGAAAACGGGTCACCCTGTTTAATAAATAAGAAATAAACTATTTTACAAGTTAAACATTTGTAGGAGACTGGATGCGAGTCGCACGGGACAGGTCAATGTGGCGACACTTCGGGGAGGCCTATGTACAGCGGTGGACGTCTTTGGGCTGAAATGATGATGATTAGAGACTGGTGCCCGAAACAGCCATAACATACCTGTGTTGCGGATCATTATGTCCCCCTAGACTTACAGGTACACAAACTATTTTTATGAAAGGCTTTTAGCGTGTGAGATTACCATTCTACGAGTCTTCTGGTTACCAAAGAAACGTCAGTAAGAAGCTATTGCGGTTGCGGTTTTCAAAGGTTGTGTGTGTTTGTTCGATCAAACCGCCTCGGAAACATTTTGGATGCACAGCTCCGCATCCTGACCAATACCTACGGTACTGAAGTCTGACTCTTGTAAATGTCTGTTGTCCGCAGTTGGGCTTAAATTTGTCTGTGCTAGTTTAACAAATATTTAGTCACTTTTTAGCTACGATAAGAATAAAACCGTCTAAGATATACTTCAATCACTAAACTGCCAATTTGTCAAGCTTTCGAAGTCCAAGCAACAATGATGGTTTTAATTTATTTTACTAAATGCAGAGACACGGCAGGATCAAATAAACCACATTCATACCTAATCATTCAATGCTGACATTCACGGAGACAGTACCCGTCATGGCTCACACTGAGTTTTATACGATTCGTGAAATGCCAAACACTACGAATGCAGCACTCGTTCATAATTTCTCATGATTTTAGAAGACAATTTTGAGAATCATACTTGGTGCGTGACACAATCTTCCAGTTATTTGCCTAAGAGAAAATGATTACTTAACACATTTTTTAGTTACGCGAAAGCCCCACGGTAGCCAGCGAAATTCGAATTTTCTTACGTATTTAACCATTTGTAGGCCAGTGCTAGGTTGCATGATTCTCAAATATATTTTGATAGAAACTTTAAATTGTAACCTTGAGCTAGATGCTCACCATATTTGTAAGCCTGCTTCTGGCATAACATAGCGCTCGGTTTTATCAATTATAAGATCTGTATTCTTGTACCTGTGTTAACAAATAAAAAGTGATTTGGAAACTATGATTCGCGGCTGTAAGACGTATGTAGTTACAGAATTATAATCATCAAAGTCATCAGTACAGCCCTCCAAGTTCATGTTACTCGATTGAAAGACTATTTCATGAAAAAGTCATTCAATCGAGTTACATCAGGGCTAAAAAATACCTCGACGTGTTTTTCAAATATTTTTATTTTATTTTTCTCCTGGTTTTGATTCTGAAGCGTGTGCATATTCTTTAGAATATCGGGGACACCTTTGCCCAACAGTGGGACTATACAGGTTAACAAGAATGTATAATATAAATTAGTTTGCTCATTCTTGGTAAATATTTTTAAAATTTTATAGCATTTAACCGAAAAATCGTCCACATGGAGCAGCAAAATCAGTCAGCCCTCCACTGCCACCGGCGCCGTGCAACAAGTTGCTCCACAGGTGCCTAAGACACCCGCGCCCCTGTCTTATTAACCCGCAGTAATCACACGAGACAAGCCTGCCGAGATAGATTGATTGGCCCGCTTTAGCGAGGGCACTTTGATGTCTTTAGGACGCAGCGGGAGAAGGGTTCGGGTTGACGAGTGTTTGTTCATCAGATTACGAAAAATAAGTAAAAATTTAGATGTTGGAATGCATTTTGTTTTCATTGATTTAGTTGTAACGTTGCTCTAGTCGTTACAAGCGCGGTTGCTGAACTTGAAAAACCGGGATTCGATTGCCAGGCCGGGTAATGTTAGTATTGGGCTTTCCCATCACAAACTTGTTAATAGCAGCCACAAGTTTGGTTTTGTGCCCGGTTGTTGGCAATAAGCTCGCCCTTAATTACATGAGACTTAAACATATCTGATGGCGAAATGTGGGTGCACTGTAAGTACACCTCTACCTATCCCCTCGAGGCTTGCAAGCGTGATGTTTTATTAAACTTATGATTATGTTTATCAACAAAATATTAAACGAGTCTTAAAACAAGTTTTGAAAAGTTTATGTTCAGGATCATAAGACTCTCAAAAACTTCGAATCAACCGAGCCCCAGCTGTATACAGGGCTTTTTTATTGATAGTAATTACTCATCAAATTGCGTGAGTAAACTTATATTTAATACTCGTAGTAAGTAATTATTATTTTATAAAATAACGACTTTCATTAAAATTATAAATAACATTCTGTATGAACTTTCGTATGACGCATTTTTTATTAAAAGAAAGAAGAGGAGAGGGCTCAATATAAAAGCTAGAATAAAATGACGTTTTGTCTCAGAAGTAATTCTAAGAAAATAATTAAACTGACTGACAAAGGGTGATGAAATTCTTACTTATAGTACTGAATTACGTACGTAATTACAGTACATCTTAATAATAAACCAATCAGCGACCACCTGTCAATAATAACGCAAGGATATTTCAATTCGCGCTAATTTCGTCCGCCATGCAATCATGCGCAGTTCGGCCGATTTACTGCGGCTAATAGGGTGGCGCGGGCGCAGGGCAAACCGCGCCTGTCATTAGTTTACCGACTATTACACGAAATCGAGAATTTTACTCAGCCAAATTGGTGGTATCACAATGTTAAATTGACACTTGATTAACAATTAATTTATGTTGAAGAAGATATTATTTTTATTTTGGAGTGTATTTCTTCAGTTATACGACAGCTAATTTAACATAAGTACCTATATGGTGAATTTATGAGTTTAATTTGGGTACCTTCTGAGCATCAGTGGCAATTTTACACTAAATACATTTTGTGTCGCTTTCACCTTGAAATTTAATTAAGATTTTTTTATAAAATTACAGACATTAAATACACTAAATTGTTATATCGGTGGACACACCACCATCTAGTGCCACTCTAAGCAACGAGGCTTGTGTCGTGGACACAAGATAATTGATACACTTCATAGATACTTTTTTGTAAGTATGTAAATACTTTTTATAAATACCTATAAACATCCAAGCAATGTAAGGAGAAGTCAAGTCTAAAACCGTATGCTCTTCTTTTCATTATCTTAACTCTACTTATTTGTGTAAATACTTCAACAAGGCTACGAAACAATTCACATTGAAATAACTAACGAATCAAATAAACACTCAAAAATTATGAGCCCTAACTCACTCAATTAACAAAACCTATCTTCAGCAACAGCCTGCGGGCACAACAAAACAAACTGTCAGTGCTGTCAACGAATTAAACCATCAATTTATCACAGTAACAGGTGAAGCCGGGGCGCGGGGCGTGTCGTGTTATAGATCAAAATGGCGAATATCGAAATGTCGTTGCGCGTACGCAGTTGTAGTGAGTTATTCGTTCGTGATAGTTCACGATGCCGATACGATATTTATCTGGTATCAGGATGAAGGCGATTTATCTGTCTTCCTATTGTTTATCGGAGATTAGTTTGGTTTAAATAGGCATTATGGACGCATACACTAAATATACCTTTCCTTGGCCTGGGTTGCAATGTTTTGAGTTTCATTGTCGTGGTTATAGCAGTACAGCTTTGTGTGAAAGCAACCTACATTTTGTTTCATGTGTTAAAAAAGTTACTTTTTTGTCGTAATTATGAAACAAATAACAAAAAACCCGACTGCAAATTGTGTTATCTCCTTTTAATTTCCTTCATTATGATACCCTTCTCGATGGATTTGGTGGAAAATAAATAAATAAAGACTTGCAATTTAGCGCCAAAACTCCGCCATTTTTAAACGCCTATTTAGGGACACTTGGACTTTTAAGACGAATATAACGATACCTTAAATTGTCGAAATATATTTAACCGTTTGGAAGATACAATAATACGATGAAAATACGCGCAACATCAAAACCTTTCCTTGGTAGTTGGGTAAAAAGAGCTATACAATAGACTACTGACTGATCATGAATCAAAAATTCAATGACTTTGTTGTTGATCCCTTAATAAGAGTCCTTAATATATCGCGAAACGATACATTATGACTTGTTTTACAGGTTAGTTGACAGAGGGTACTAGGAATACCTAGTAACCGCATCAAGACTCCTTCAGTCTCGCCCTAACAAAGCCTGTTCCAACTGAGATAATAATACTACAATAGTAATACATTCTCAGGCTATAGTGACACTGTCAGACACCTGCACAGGGTCGGCAGAACTAGTCACGACTTGCCGGTACCTACTGCAGGTAGGTACAGGTACCTAATGTACTTGAGTTAGTAGAACTTTGTCGAGAGGTGATTGATACTGACGTGAGGCTAAGTTAGGGGGCTAAATATTGTGACGATGATATAGGTTCAGGAAACTAGAGGGAAGGACTTTGTGATTATGATGCTGGAAAACAAATTTCTTGAAGGAATTGATATTTAGTCCGTAAGAAAACAAATCATTCCGTGACTTTTAAAATGGTCATAAGGTATTGGCGCTCTCATCTATTGACAAGCTATTTTGTCAAAGTCAATATTAAGAACCAAAACATGATGTATTATAATAGAGGTAAAGTAATGCTAGCAACATTTATAAGGGAAAATACAATTCAAATTAACAGTTCATAATTATGTTTTGCGTTTGGAAAATCCCTCCCTGAGTCCTCAGCCCTGTGGTAGGGCTGGTCACACTTGATTAAAAGCAAACTCTCGGTGTCCTTCAACTACCTTTGGAAGGGGCGCTAGAGCACTCGTTCACTTCTATGGCTCCCAAAATTCACTATACAAGCTAACTTAGATAGAAAACCTAGGGTCTCTAGATAAACTAACCAGAAGACTCTCACAACAGACTCCCTTTTTGAAAACAAAAGAGGGCCTTTGTTTAAACATTCCTAATATAAAACCACGTAATACATTACAGGGACAGACAGTGACATTAAATATCGTTAGTGGCGGAGGTCGTGGAGGCAGTCACGAGAACCTTGTAGTTGTACCTGATGTACTGACAACGACGTGTCGGCAAGATGGATGCCGACAGGAGATAGCTGGTAATTGAGATATTTTGACGGAGTTTTGGATTGTAAGAGGTTTGTGTTTCCGTCAGACAGTTGTTGGGCTATGGAAAGGTGTGTAACTAAAACATATCGGGAAAAACTATTAAAATTCTTGGAATAAGAACACCATACATGGAAATCTAAAGATGGTCCTAATGACAAAAAAATTCAAAATGAACGCAGAGAAAATCTGAAAGAAAGTGCATTTCATTTGCACTCAGGCGTATGTGACAAGCACCTTGTAGTTGTATCTGATGCACTGACAACGATGCGTCGACAAGATGAACGCTGACAGGAGATAGGAGCTTGTAATTGAGATATGTATTTTGACGGTTTATTGGTGTTGAATTATAGGTACAAGAGGTTTAAAGTAGAAAGGTTATATTGGTTAAGGGGTTTAAATGTGTAAAGCTTATTTTTAATAAAATATTTGATCTTTTGAATAAAAATCATGGCAAAGCAAAGGAACAGTTTAAAAGAAAATCGAAGAGAATCTGACAGAAAGTGCAGCAGAAGCTCAATTCTGTTCAAATTCTTCTCAAAGTAGTTGGACAGGAAACATTGACCTCATCTAGCTTTTAAAATAAACATCATTTATCATAATACCAAGGAAAATGGCTTGGAGCAACGCCACTAATTTCTATTAAATGGTAATTATAATAATATCATATTTGCAATAGTATAGAAGTCAAAGGGGATTGCAATAATATCGTAAATCTTTCCACTAATACCGTGACCAGAAAGTAATAAAACTAAAACAGTAAATCACACGCGAAATTTTTAGAGCGATGACTTTTTTATTATCAATTCAAAAATGTCACTCCTGGGTGTGTACCAGTTTTAAAAAGCTAAATACCGATGCAATGCGTCACTATTTGTAAAAGGAAATGTCGTTGAAAAACCCACACTATCATAAAGTGCGTAAGGTTTCAAGTAGGCAGCCCTAACTGTCACACTGGACGGAAACAAATAAGGTAATGCATAAACAAAGTACTTACTAAAGCTTTGAATAACAGTTCTTTGAAATATCTCTGGGTTTATGTTGAAGGCGAAGAAACGAAAAGAAAACTAAAGGATGCTATTGAAGAAGCAGACGACTCAGTGACGTCAATAATTCAACAGTTCAAATTAATTAAGCAATAGAATTAAATTCCGCAAAAACTGAACCATAATCAACTCAAACGGAAACTCGATAGCTTACTTAGCTTCGAATCCAATCATTAGATAACTTGTCTAGGAAAGCCAAAATTAACTTTAATTCATAAATACTCCTAAATCGCTCGCCGCATCGCTCGACCAATGCAGACTTAATTAAAAATACTCTTACTAACGTTTTATCTTTAAGGCCCACTTGCATCACAAATCACTAAACACCTTCTTCTTCAAAAAAAAAACAAAATCATCATTCCGTTTAGTTGACGGGAATAGGGCGATGTGTTAAAATTTGAGTAGCGTCATCTATTCATCTATTACATCAATATTTTGGGTACGTGCAGAATGTCATCTGCTTTCATAATGATCTATTATTCGTTATCTCATGAGTTAGCCATGTTTCACACTGTGTACCTATCGAAACTTTGGTTGTTTTGTTAAGCTAAAACGTCACTGTAGATTTAGGTCAATTTTCTCATCTTAGCACCTACGGGTACTTCTCCAATCGATGGGTTATGAGCCGTCAACCCCCATGACACGGGAGACCATGACAAAACCATAAGAGTCGCGTTAGACTACACGGGTCTAGTGGTAAACACTATTGAAGGGCCCCGACGCCTTGGCAAGATGTTATTGATAGAATTTATCAGCGATCGAGTTCGTTGGTAGGCGTGAGGCGTAAGCGACAGCGTGTTTGAGACGAGCGGGCGTAAGAGCTACTAGAAGCACTAACACAGAAGAACAAATGTTTCCAAAAAACATTGGGACAACATATGGGACAAGCCCGCCTCACTATTCCCAAACCACCGTAACTCCTGAAAGCCAGAAACCAAACTGGTGACCACCAGAAAAGCTCCTAGACAAAGAAGCTCGACGAAGTCCCAGAGAAAAAAAATGAACTGTCTTGGATCCCGCAACGAAATAATTCAGAAAATCATAGCGGAAGAGTAAAAACAGTTGTGTATCCTACACTGGTTCAGGCGACTTTGAGTCGAAATCCAAAGAATAAAACATTTTGTTCTAGAAGCATTACAAACGTTATAAGAAGAAAAATAACAACGACCAACTGATGTGTATCCATTTTTAATGTAAAAAAAAATGCTTTAGTTGTATGCGAGGTGGCCAGCTAAGTAAAAGGAAAATTTTCAACTGAAGTCCGTATGTTTTATAATGAAGCATGGGAAAAAACCTATCTGAAATATCATAAAACAATACTTATATCCGAAAACCTTAGCAAAAAATGGTGAAATATATCAAACACTGCACAAGCGGTTTCAAACGCTCGCTGTACGCTCTTCCCTTACGCTATTGATACAAAGTTGAGCTGAACATCGGGCGTCAAGGCGCGTTACAGTCACCGCTGTAAGCGAGTATACCTGGGACTTCAGGCGCCTTCCCCAGTCCCGCAGACTGTTCCCGCTCATTTGGTACAGTCGCGTCCTAAGTGTTAATCCTTGAAGTTTCTTCGGTAAGGAGTTAGTCTAGTAGCAAGAATCGGTGTTGTGATGTCGAGGTGGAAAGGTCTGTGCAATCTTTACGTTTTAATTGCTGGGAAACTGCAAGAAAAAGTTTTGGAAAAGACAGGGAGGGCCTTTGCCCAACAGTGGGAAAATAGTAGGCTAACAAGAGAAATATAAATGCTTTTGCAGTTATTGGACGGTGATTTAGTGGAACGAAGCAAGTGAAATAAAATATGCTGCATTTGTTCTAATATCTTGTGGGTACGCAAAATATTTTTCCAATTTTACCAACATTATGAAGACCAAGTTGGAGCAAAAGAAATCTCTACATTTGTAATTATTTACCAAATTAATTAATAACCTTATTTCCTGTCTCAAATTAAACACGTTCCACATGCAAGTCTATCAAAATTACGTATCAAGAAGATAGGAAATACTAATTTACAAATAAATCGTATGTATGTATGACACCATGAGAACGGGGCAATAAGAGCCAACTGTCGGGCGCCGCGTGAGTTACGGCGCGACACCTTCGACTGTTAGAACGCCTAGATTAAGTAAGTACTTTATCTACTAGTTAGTACCTATATCAAAGTGTTTATTATGAACCTTATAAACGTAATTTAAAAGTAGCACTACATACCCATTCAAAAACTTTTTCTTTAGGCACAGTTTCATTTTTCATCGGACTGCCAAGACATAGAATCTTGAATTCGAACCACCTCTGATTTTTCAGATTCATGTGCGTATTGTATTTTTATCACTAGCTTCGGTGAAGGAAAACATCGTGAGGAAACTAGCATGACTGGGAGACTTTTCTCGACGCGACGGCATGTAAAGTCAAGTCAGATGATGCCCATGGGCGGCATAAAAACTCTGACACCAGATTAGTCAATAACCAAGCGATCAAGAAAAGAAGTAGTTGTGTTATATAATATTGAGATTATATGCAAGCAATTCGTGAAAGTATTTTAATTGCACTGTTCAAGTGCAGTTTCTTTTTGATTGCTGAAATCAGCCCGGTCGATAACGTCGAGGGTATAAATGCATTTCAATCAAGAACTAACAGTTCTTCAAACAAAAGCTTCATTGGTAAAGTAAAGGTCGAGCCAATTCGAAGTTGTTAGAAAAAATAACCAAGTTTGATGAGGAAGTGAGATTTTGTTCACTTTTAGTCAACCAACTATTCCTTAAAAAACGCACAGCTCATTTAATTGTGAAAAATGACAAACTAACCTTGAGGTTAACTATCGAAGACACCTGCTACGATCCATACTTTTACCTTCGCCCACCCCCAGCCTCTCTGAAGAACATCTTCAACACGTTCAGAAAGAATCGTTTGACATACGCAGACTGTAACGTCCCCACTGCTGGGACACATGCCACTTCTCTTGGAGAGCTTGAGGAGGGAGTCAGCTCGTAAAATCCACCACGCGAGTACAGTGTGGATTGGTACTACTTCATTATCTGCCTAAGCTTTTCCCAACTATGTTGGGGTCGGCTTCCAGTCTAACTGGATGCAGCTGAATACCAGTATTTTACATGGAGCGACTGCCTATCTGACCTCTACAACCCATTCAGTTCTGAGAAGTACGACAACCTTGGCAAGACAAGGTTGTCAGACTTTTGGGCCACTCCTGTAACGACTGTCAAAAATCTACATATGACAGCCGGGACCAACAGCTTAGCGTGCTTTTCGAGGCACGGAGGAAACTCGGTATGTAAGAGTGGTCACCCATCCACAGATCAACCTAGGCAAGCACGGCTTACAAGACCGACCCGAGCGGATTGGTACTACTTACAGGTAAATAAACAGAAGCCAAGCCACGGGCACTAGACTATTTATTGCAATCAATCCCTCTCAATAACCCAAGTAAAATTATAGCCTAACCCACTCTTATCGACTCCTACGCTATACATAGTGACGTATTAAACACTAAAAATAAAGCGTTCAATAATTTAGTTCCACATCAGCGGGCGCCGATCAATCTGGCAGGAATGGCAGGCCACTGGCATCAATCTGGCAGAAATGGCAGGGGATTGGCTTCCATCACTTTGGTAACTAATCTATGAGTGTGATGACTGGAGCGGGCAGTGAGTGAGTGTTATGTGAAGGGTTCGAATGGGGTTGGGGGAATGGCTGGCTAGTTGCGAAACACATCTGCAATGACTTCGATAAGCATTCGAATCATTTTCATAGTGTTGGAGGACGGATCATTGAAAAATCCTTTTGGGATAGCCGTATACAAACAGGGTCATCATCATCATTATCATCAGCATATGAATTGTTCCCACTACTGGGACACAAGCCTCCTATTTATGAGAGGAAATGGGATGTAATCCACCACGCGGGCCCGGTGCGGATTGGTAAATGTCACACGTCTTCGAAAATTTTGGTTCTAGGACATGCGGCGTTTCCTCACGATGTTTTTCCTCACCGTTTTGAGCGGTGATGAATTCGACTACACAAAGTAATGCGCCTGTCTGGGTTCGAACTAGTGTTGCCCAAAATCGGTCTTGGTCTTGCAGTCTTGGTCTTGTTCTTGCTTTTTTGCAAGACCAAGACCAATACCAAGACCGACGTATTTTAGCAAGACCAAGACCAAGACTGAACCCTGCAAGATTTGAGCAAGACAAGACTAAGCTTGCAAGACTCTTGCGTCTCGCAGATAAATCGAACTGAGATTTGGGCGTTATTAAGTAGGGATTTGGTTTAAAACACGATTTTGATAGACGTTCCCCAGTATCAAAACCGTATCGTTATAACGATAAAAGGTATTGTATTGATTATTATATTTCGACTATTTATTTATTAGGGAGCGTGTTACTCACTTTATGTTCACATGTGATAAAAATATACTTACCTAACATAATTTTCATACCTTGTAGGTACATCTACCTATAGTATTATATTATGCTTGTCTAATGTGCAGATCTAACGTTAGTAGGTTGGTAAACATTATGTAGGTACTTATGTTTCAAAGTTTATGTTATACTTCTATTCAGCAAAATTTAAAACTAACAGCGAGTCGAGTAGGTCTAGTAACAGGTTTTAGGACAGCCAATGTTATGGAACAGATGCCAGCACATCAAGCTTCTACCATCTGCTAAATTTCTATAACAGATTTTCAACTTTATCGCTAAAGCATTAAGGTTCATGATTGATTGGGAAAATTTGACGTTCTGCGAATAAACCGTTGGTCGGTCGGTGTATTAAATGTTCCTAATTATTTGATCATTTACCGACAAAGACGCTGCGGTGTATCAAAGACTGCAACAAGTGTATCACACAGCATTTGACACTGTTTGAGGGCCGCATCCGTCGCCACAGAGTACGGACAGAGGCACACAAAATTGTTAGCTACTTTGGTAGGGTTGGCACAAGAGGATAATATTAAATGACCTTGAAGATGTATGTAAATAGCAATAGGCTAATAGGTATTTGCAAGTAGTCTAGTCTACATTATAAAACATATGTAAATGGGTATTTATCGCGAATTTTACCTTTAATGTAAGTCCGACGTTTCGTCCGTTTTCCGTTTAGTCTAGTCTAAGTAGTAGAGTCTCGCAAGACTTGCGAGACTCTTGCTGCAAGACCAAGACCAAGACCAAGACTGAGAGCGCAATACCAAGACCAAGACCAAGACCAGGTGTATTGACGCAAGACCAAGACCAAGACTGGCTAAGGTCTCGTCTTGGTCTTGCATTTGGGCAACACTAGTTCGAACCCACGACCTACTGCTCGTTACGCAAAAGAATTTAAAGATCTTGTCCTTGATCATATTCACCGTGGATGAGGCTCAAAACAGTTAAAATCGTCTCATGTCCACAGAAATTGTCAACCAAGAAATAATAGATGACTTTATTATTCTCGTTTCTGCTTTACTACCATTTCCGTACCTGTGCTACATAGAGTAATATTATTTTAGCACCAATTGTAACACCTAGTCGACATAACATTCGATCAGGGCGACATCTATTACAAATAAAAGGCGCATCACCCACTCAAGCTATCAACATCTCTCCGTCACAGATACCGTATAAAGATAAGCCTCATTCGATATTTATTCCACTGTCTGTCTGTACATCGCCATCTCCGAAACGGTAACTCAAGTCGCCAATAACAATTTATATCGATACCGAACGGTTATTGAATAGACCATCGATAAAGATTCTCGAAAATCGAGAATCGAGTTAAGTGAATATGCAGGCACAACGATCTATTTTCGTTTTACATAATCAGTTTCGCACCTTATCATTAGAGGTACAAGTTCGATTTTTATTTGGCTGTTTTACTTGTGATGGTAAGAACAAATTGGCGATTCTCTATTAATAGGTGTTTCTAGGTATAATTTGAATAATTTATTGGAATATTTGCGTCGTGCTAATAAACATGTCGAATCACCGAGTGTCGCAGTCTTTTATACAAGTATCTGTATATCGGATGATAATCGCCTAGTTGAAGAATTAATCAGACATATTTAGCTTGGCGCTTTCGTCGGACGATTTTTACATAATATCACAAACGAGTTTGCACGGCTTTTTAATCGATTATGATGAGGTTCAACGGTTGCGGAGTTATTTGATTTATTTCTTTGTTAGCAATGGAAACTTGGTATTTTGGTAAAACTCTTCTTGGCGGTGAAATCGACCTTGAACGGAATTTGGTATTTGGTATTATTTGGTGGACTTATTCACTAGAAAGCTGGTAAATATTTGACCGATAACGTGACGGTTTTACTAAATTTGTCAGATTAAAGGTGCTGTATATGCAACTATTATGAGTAAACCTTTACTTTTACATAAGCGAAGAGAGAAAACAATACTAGTAAAATGGAATTTAAGCCTTCTAAAATAATGTGGAAAGGCTCGCCTAAAACACATCATATTTCACAATAATCTGCATGGAAATAAGACGCTAAATAGATACGAAATGTTTTCTGCGAAAGTCTACCTAAGATCCTATTTCATCTTGATCAAAAAACTTTATAAAATACATAACCGTTGAATATTCATTAAAAAAGTCCTTATTCAATTAGCGAGGATCAAGAAGCATTTCTTCGTCTCTAAAGCCCACACCGTTTATAAAATATAGATATAAAAATCTTTATCCACTTTAAATATCGATAAATCAATCGATTTCGAAATCGGTTAGCATTTTAAAACACACAATATCGAATGAACGCTTTATGGTGGAAACGTTCGAATTCTCGTGGAGCGCCTATTCGAATCATCGATTTAAAAACTCGAATCGAGTTAATCGTCGATTTAGATCCCGTTTTTTATTGAATCATCGGCTGTTTGCATCCGATTTTTTTCTGTAATAGTATATTTTGTTAACGATTAACACGATATTAATATTATTTTTATTTTATGTTCCTGTTACGATTATTTCGCTCCTAAATGTGAGAGATCGTGTTAAAATGCCGTTGATGCCGTAACAGGCCGTTCGGAGCCGATTATCACCATATTTGGCTTTGAAACTAGATCGTAAATTAATAATATAATGTAATTATGACTTCCACGTGATTATATTAATTACTATTTACTGCTATTTTATGTTAAGCTGTGACGTCTATCAGAGAATCTAATATAGTAAATATTGTATGCAATGAAAACGCTATTCGTCATTGCCAAAAACCTCGTTTTGAAACGGATTGAAATCTCACTACACGTCTGTTTCAAATTTAAATACAGATAGACAGGGCTTGTCTTTTTTAAATCAGACGAATTAATTTAATTTATTTTATCTATGTAGCTTTAGCCACTTGACAGACTTTAACATAACCTGTAAATCAATAAAAACCTCGTAAAATCTAAAATTGGTGAATCGACTCAATTTAGACCTGGTGTATATATGATCTTGAAGAGATGATCTCGATTCCTTTATTAATATTAATTGGATGAAAAGTCTTACTTCTATATTAGTTTATACAAATTTGTCGATTTAACCGTTAACAGTTGGCCTTATCACACTTTGTTAGAATGTTTCAAGCAAGCCCATTGTTTTACACACTAACTCCGTGTTGGAAGCAAGTAGGTATGTACGGCATGTACTTTTTTATGCTTTTAAGCGTAAAAAAGTACATGCCGTAAATTCTGAGAGTGGGTAAACCCACTCTCAGAATTTACCTATCATGGGTGTGTTTACAAACATTTAATCTCACATATACACAAACAGCCAGACCTGGGACAACTATACAGGGTGGACACGGACCCTGCCGGGGCTGCGAGACTATTCGAAAGAGAAACCGTGGCCCCGGAACATAAAGGGCGAGGAAGGAACATGGATGGGTTTTAGTCAGTAAAAGTCTGACACTCCCTTCCGCTCCGCCCAGAGTGGGAGAAGTCATTTGATGACTTCCCATCCGAAAAAAAAAAGGGTGGACACGGACTCTTCATAAAACCGGCAACCAAGCATTGTGTAGGTACATCAAACTAAGTAACTTTACGCATAATTTAATGCTGGGAAACGCCTTTTTTTGGAGTGAAAAATCAAGCTTTACGTTAAAACTCAATGTAACGCACTCAAAACATTATGCTGATGGACGCATTTATTAATGAACGGGTTCTTCCCTTCATCTGTGAAGGTCGACCGAATCGGTCTGACGCCATTGTTTAACTATTGTGTCTACTTCGCTAACAGATGAAGGTATGGAAGTATTTAAAGTAAAGTTGTGACCTTAAAAACTAATGTTTGAAAAAACTTGGAACTTTGACCTCCAATAATTCCGTAACTAGGTTCCCAGGTATGGTCCAGAACTAAAAAATATCGCAATGACGGGGAGGACAAGTACCTTTCGGCTTTGTTAAGAGGTTTTTTACACCCTATAGAGGCCATACAAATATTAGTTACGTGCGGGAATCGAACCCGTGACACTCAACGTAGCAGCCAATCGCTCAGCCACTGCGGCAACTGTGCCGTCAACCCGTGGGTATAAGTTCCTCAAATTCCAATGTCGTCAGCGAGGACGTTCTCAATTCCACTCATATAAGTATGGGTCATTACTAAAGTGACGAATTCCTAACATAACATAATACATTTGGAACGATACCACACGACCGGATTCCGCCTATGCAAATATTAAGTGAATTATACAAGAGTCAACCATCACGCTACCGTTAGGCGGACTCCGCTGTCACTGCTAATAAATTTATGATGTACAAAAGTATAGAGGAATTCTATATGATGTAGTTAATTAGGTCGAGTTTTTCGTAGTTATTCATTTACTCAAGACCTTAAGACTCAACATCTTGCTTATTATATAGCTACGATCGTCGTAAGTTGCATGTTGCAACTTTAGCCAATGGGACTTTTGGGCACATTACATTTAACAGCGAACCTACTTCTGATCATTCTCGCTTCTAACACTTTTGGAAATCTTTCAAATTAAATCAAATGTACTTTTTGCCACAAATTATTAAACGGTTGTTCAAATTGATCCAACAAGATGATACAAAGGTGATTGACTAGATTAACCATTTTTTATTTTATGATACCAAAGTTGATCTCTAACGGATTCATCAAAACTAGAACCAAAGCACTAAAAACTTGCATTAACATTAAAAAAATCCAAATTCTACCGTGTTAGGGTCGGATGTCATTAAAGTCATTAAATCCATAATGGCCGCTTGACGTGTTATCGACGAGAATTTCCGATGCGAACATGTCAATACATACAATTTCCATAGATTAAAGAGTTTATAAAAGTGTCCCAAAAACAGATCTGACATGTTCTGACGACACATCTTGTCGACATTAATTAGTGGAAACATGTTCTTTTTTACGACAGTTATAAATCTAACATTTAATGTATCCTAAATTGATTTTACACAACAAACATTAATTTTTCCACGGTACATATTTATCTTGATACCTCAAGTTATTAGCGTGAAGCTTTCAACTCTATTTTATTTTTATGAGATTGATTGAAATAATGTTATAAAGTTGTTATTGGGTGTTTCCATTTTATATTTTACTATAAAGCTACTAGAGCTTAAAAGTATTAGTGACTCATATTTCCTCCGAGTCATTTGAACGAAAAGATATTACCTTGTTTAGTAATTTGCTTGAGAAATGAGTTAGACCTGTCTTTGCCAAAGATCTCCTTATATGCGTTATTTTATGACTTTTCAACCATTCACATGCAGCTGTCAATCTCGTTCCTACATTACCCGTTAAGAAAATCAAAATGGCGTCATCGAGTTCATCGTCCTTTTAAAGCATGGATGCATAAACTCACGCTATTTTCCTATGGGGTAGGCAGATACAAAGGATCGTAGAAGGTGGTGCTATGGTCCTTACATACTCCACATTTATATATCTGGTCATATCCGCATGGTTGTGAGTACTTACTACACACCTGACTTTTCTGAAAACCTTACTACTAAAGTTAGTATCGTCCTTCTAGGGCCACTCACATCTTTTGGGCACCCAGTCTAGCCGGATGTAGCTGAATACCTGTATTTTACATGGGGCGACTGCCTATCTGACCTCCACAACCCAGTTAGTACTGGGTAGTACGATACCCTTGGCAAGACTGATTTATCAGACTTTCGAGCCACTGACTACCCTGTAACGACAGTCGGTTTAACGTGCTTTTCGAAACACGGAGGAAACTCGGGCGGTCACCCATCCACAGACCAACCTAACCTCCTACTTTTCGTGTTTCTACAAAGATTTTCAACAGCCTTTGGCATAAACTTTTACGGAACCTTGTGTATAGATTAAAGTCAAAAATGTATGGGACAGACTAGCCATACATTTAAATCACTGATACAATGCCTATTTGGCTAGGCCAAAATTAACAAAAAAAAAAATCGTTTGAAAACGATCTGATGTTTGTAAGGAAGCGAGACAAGGTCCACATCTCGACGTAAAGGGAACCAATCCATTGAAATAGAATAATGGAAGTCAATATCATCAATATTTTCTCGAACACAATCATCAATATATATACTCGTATATATGATATAATAATACAGGGTGTAAACAACCTCATCACGAAGCCGTCAACCAAGCATTCTGTACATCAAACTAAGTGTAACTATAGGCGAAAATTGTTGCTGGGAAACAACTTTTTTTTTTTTAAGTGAAAAAGCATGTTTTGTGGTAAAACTCAATGTAACGCATTCAAAACATTTTTCTGATGGATGGATTGAATATCACGGGGGTTTTAGAGGTGTTTAAAGTCAAATCTTTCAATGAAAACTTATATTTTAAATAAAACTAGTCTTAAAGTTGGAACTTTGACCCCCAATATCTCCATAACTACAAGGTTCCTAGGTATAATGTGACGGAGAGAACAAGTACCTTTCGGCTTTGGTAAGAGATGTTTTACGCCCTTTATAGTCTACCACTACGCCGTCTGTCAACACCCCTGCACATAATTACAAACAGCAACATATATAACACGAAGGCAATGCATTATTGTGCCACTTTGACCCCGAAGGTCGCGTCCCATTGACCTAATGTGTCTAAATCTAGTGGATACAAGCGTTATCATCGCGTTGTACTTATGTTTATCCCATTACACACTTATTCTAATTTAGGAAAAACATATTGAATCACCTATATTCAAGTAAGTTGTTATGTTTATTCGTTTGTCAGTCAAAAAAATTTTCTTTTTCAGTTTTTCCACTGCCTGTCTAAGATATTGGTAGTCAGTTATGTTCAAATGCCTCAGTGATTACAAAAGTTTGTTCAAATTACGCTTATCTCAGAGGCTTTCAAACAAATAGTTGACTAAAATATTGCTGTACCACTCTAAGATTGTCACTATATTCACTTTAAAACCAAACTAAGGTCCAGTGGTTTACACATTAGAGAATTCACTGCGAGTGAATTCTCTAATGTGTAGTTCAATTTACTGCGAGCTTTTGCTTTAAGTTAATTAATTACCAGAAAAATAGAAAGACCACCGTTTAATGTTGCTAAAGGCAACCAATAACTTCACTTCCCCACAAGATATCCCCGTTCACATGAGCTCGCAGAAACTCCATACGCCATAGACTAACATTTCAAAATATCTCTTCCCATAGCTATCTAATTTCTAGAGAAGATTAGCTATTTATAGGCTATTTATTTGACAGTAGCTGTAATATACTCAGGCGCCGCCCAAAGATACCTGGCGACACTTGCATGTAGACATGGGGTGCTGTATTAATGTGTTGACGATAATTTTGCAAGTGTATCTGTTAATAAATTTTGATGATTAAAATTACAATGTATGTGGAGTTAATTTTGTGGGTATATATCTTCAGGTTTATATGTGTGGCACCAATGTGAGAACAGTAATTTAAAGCTGGTGTAGTTAGCGTGATCCAATAGATTGAAGTTTGTTTTAGGGTTCCGCACTCAAAGGGTAAAAACGGGATCCTATTACTAAGACTCCACTGTACGTCTGTCTGTCTGTGAGTATCAGGCTGTATCTCATGAACCGTGATAGCTAGACTTGACTTCACAGATGATGTATTTCTGTTGCCGCTATGGCAATAAACAGAATAAAATTCGTACGTCATTTTTTGATAATAGTGGTACGGAACCCTTGGTCGGTTTTTATGTATTTATTTTCAATCCAGTACCCAATCTACACAAACTGAATTTTTGAAGTTTTGCTTTGACCTGATCAGACCACACAAAGATTAGAATTAGTGATCTGCCAAACAATGGTTGTCAATGAGCAAGGAGTGGATGAGGTAATGGTTAGTAGATGTACCTATCAGCACCCAGCAGACAGTGACTGAGGTTTAGGAAACCATTTGGATACCCTATCCATTCATGACTAACCAATTCTATTCAACAGCTTGACATTGGCCTCTACAAAAGTGATCCTTCTCACCACTCGGTAGCATTATTCCTTATGAGCCCAACACACTAGATCTTTCTCCTAGTCAAAACATTCTGCAAGACTTCATAATTCTCTACCCTTATTCCAATTTATTTGGCATGTATTCTTCTTCCTTACTTCTCTATAACTCGTCAACTCCTTCTTTCTTGACATATCCAGACATTTCTTTCTAGACCATCGTTTGTTTGGTCTTCCTCTAGTCTTATCCCACATTCATACCGAAAGCTTTCCTCACGATATTTTCCTCATTCCTGCACATAAAATGCCAACCGATTACCATACATCTTTTCAGGCGCCAATTTTAAACTTCCTCTTATGTACTCATCATCCTGCAAGACTTATTAAGTTATTACACTACTGCCAAGTCCCGTATCTCTAAAGAGCATGATAATGCAGCATTGAAGTGTAAAAAAACTGATGGGCCGACGTCGGTCACCGTCGGGCTCAACGTAATCAGCCGTGAGCGTAATCCACTACTCGTGTTACAGGCGCAGGGTGCGTTCACATTCGAGTCGAGGAGGCAATGTATTGTGTTTTCCTGGGTTTGAAAATAAGACGATCTTCAGACACCAACTAGATTGGTGCTACAATATGCATTGCTTCGGTAGTTTCACGTTTAAACAGACGGGACAATCTAACTGAAACTCATCATCTGCCCCAACTATGTTAGGGTCGGTTTCCAGTCTAACCGAAAACAGCTGAATACCGGTATTTTAGGACTGAGTAATACTATACCCCATGGTAAGACATAGTTTGTCTGACTTTATGTAACGACAACATAGATCTGATTGAAACTGTATTCGGTTCTTTTTCAATGTGAGTGTAATCTGGGGAGGATTTCCAATGACCTAGAAAGAGACTTTTTGGTGATATTTTTTTTAGAAATTTCAGTGCGTACCCTAACTTGGCGTGTTTAAATTGACCGATCTATGAACGTGAATGAAATAAAAAGAGAATCGTAGCAAGTGGAAAGCTTTGACAGTTTTTTGCACTCTGATATGTATAAACTAAAACCATGAGTGTAGTATTTGCATAATGTGTAATTTCAGTTAATTTAATAAAATTACTGATTAACTGTTCCCCTTATCTTCGAGTTTTTACTCTAAATCACATTAGTTCACATGTAAATAAAATAAATAAAAGTAAAATGTAATCACCAATGTAACCGCGTCCTAAGCACATGCGCTCGCGCATTCTCCAGTTTCATTCATAAAGTGGCGTACAGCAGGATGTCGGAGATGGCGGCTCGCGTTACGAGGTCGCCGTCGCTACTTATGATTTGCTTATAGTGTGTTATTGCCTCAAATTATTTGGCTTTTGTAATTGTTCACGCCTTATTAGATTTTGGTTAGCGGGAATGAAATTAGCTTCAGAGTGTTCAAACCTCGGCTTCAGAGACATCAATGGCTTTAGTATTGCACGTGACTTTCCTATGGATACCTTGATTCCTTAGCCTTGGAGTCATGGGTCAATGGGATGACGCTGTCTGGCAGGCTAACAATATCAGTATTCCTAAGGATAATTGACTTTAATTTTGAAACTGTCGCTAGAATTGACAAAAACTTTGTGGTACCTAGTAGATAGAAATATCAGACATATTTTGTGCATTTTCTATCATTACAACATGGTGGACTTTCTGGCTTACATTAGTCACTTAATGACATTCTATGACATTCAGACCAGTTGGTCTAAGACAACCTCGGGGTTGTGGGGAATCGACATAGGGTACGATTTGCGAGGGTGTTTTTTCATTTAATTCATGGCATAACATTTAATAGAATACTATTTACAAATAATTCTTCACTCTAACCAGAGATCGTAAACATGTTGCTGTAAACACATAAATGGCTCGCTGGCTAGGTAAACAGCTACATTAGTAACACATCAACCGCTACTAAAATCCCTAATTACCAAAATATTTAACAATGTGCAACAAATTGCAGCACAATTCATAACCCCGCGCAGCATCGTGTGGGGCCACGCAGCCGGCGATTACACAGTTAACGATCTAACGCCAACCCGACAACTGTTTACGCGCGTTTATTGACAACTAAACTCACTTTACGGCCTCAGGGCAGGCCCTAAATCTATTCACTTAATGATTTATACGTAATCGTCACTTTTTATGGCCCTATCCAATAATTGGACGAAGTTTACTGAAACCTGTTCAAACAACGGATGTGTTTTGACACGATTATATTTTTATTACGAGTTTTAGTATTATACGGAAATCGTTCATCAGAAGTTTATTGCGAATGCTATAGGTTTTTTATAGTTCATAAATATTTGACTGTGGAAATAAGTTATTAAGGCGGTAAAAAAATTATGATTTTGTTAACATAATTGTCATAATCTTTGCGTCAATCGATATTTTTGTAGGCTTTAGTGGCTATGAGATGAGTCATGGCGCTATTCTGTCGGGTCCCACGCCCTCACTACTCGTGTCGTTGTCGAGACTATAATCCAGAAAGCGTCTGCACATCAGCGCCCTTAATGAATAGCGACCAAATCGCCTTGTAAAAGTTTACGACTGATAAAATCAGTTATAAAACTCTATGAAGCCGTAAATTCAGCGGGCATCGGGCCGATCGTTTAAAAGACGGGAGCTATTCCGAAGTCTATAAATCAGGCGATCGGCTGTATTCGGGCCTATTCGGAGCCGATCGTAAAGATTAACCGCGCTCACTGTTTGTAAACACTACTTTTATGCGGACTCGACAGATTTTTTTTTTTTCGATTTTATGATGGCGGTTTATGAATGTATATGCTTGTGGTGTGATTGATTCCGCTTTACATTGTTCATGTTTTTATTTGCGTAAATCAATGTTGGTTTTCGGAATATAGTTTTATGTGGAGCAGTCAATTCTCTAATGAAGTTACACCAAACCAAAATGGATGGAGAAGTAATGCCAGAAGTCCAAAACCGATTTGTAAGGCCACCGACTACAAAAGCTTTAATATACGTAACAAAAACCAGTTACTACTACTACCTTTACAATTGAAACCGCAAATCTTCACACAATTCGTCAATAGCCACACACACAAAGACAGACCCATCATCCAACTCTTCCGTCAAAACCAATAAAGGGTTCTCAATAAAAACTTAAAGACTGGAAGTCAAAGTTAAAGTCGTAAAAACAAGGAAAGTGCTGCGCCAAGGTTTATTGTGCCCCGACATTTTGTGGCCTTACAATTGTTTTCTCACATACATAAAAAGGGGTAATAAACCTTCTGTCGGTCAAATGATTACAGAAAGCGTAAAAAATACGTAAGGGCCGAAGTATCGAACAACTGTTCGACGGTTTTAGTTATTCATTAGCTTTACGGTAAATCAATAATTGGAAACCTACCTGAGGTTTTGTATACCTGGGAATGTTTTTTTTATAAAAAGTGGCCGATGAAAACTATGTAAGTCTTGACATTAATGGGACAGTATTTTACAAGGAGTTTTTATGTGAAAGGTACCTATTTAGTTTAAGAATATTATTTTCGTAACTTTATTCGTCTACGTTTGGAGTCACATGATACCAGAAAGTCACATGATACCAGAAAGGTCAGGTACTACCTAGTTCACTGACGGTCGATCACTTTTCAACCATATTGCTTAGAGTATTAAGGTGAAAATTGGCAAATGTCAGTGTATTCTGTGTCCGTGGTACCTAATCGCCACCGACAACGAGCCTGTATGACCAGATGTACCTCTATATGATGAAAACTATGTATATCATGCATATTAAGATAGTTGAAAGCCTCAAAATTAGAATTCACTACTGCACCATACCTATCAATAGCAGCTGCGTATAGTTTTGTCTTTCTAACTGCTATCATTTTAAGCTGATATAGTGTTTCACTATTATCGGTTTATTGTAATCTCCCTCAAATCCTGACCTACACCACTATCAGTTTTTCTTATGTACGAACACGACTAAAGGCCTATAACTTATAACTTACGTATAACTGTCAGTTAATATGCCAACGTCTTGTAGCTATCGGTGTTTGCATAAAAAGTTAGCTTGAAATATCCTATCCAAGTCACCTACCTGTCATAGAAAAATATAAAAAAGCGTTTCTGTGACGTTTCGTTTCTAACCGTCCGTCCGCTAAATGTCACACATAGCAACCTATCGATACTTGTTAGTAAGTTATGAAAAATGGCCATAAAACAACAAGATTCCCCACAGCCATCAGCACAACCATTATACTTCTGCTAGCTGATGCACAAATAGCCAACAATAGCCCAAAGAGAAAGCCTATAAATCAAGCCAAAAACGAGCCATAAACTGTACTAAACCATGGACAGTTTTTATTATTTTATTGTGTAGTTGTCTGTGATTGCGTTACGCTGATTTCGGGCAGCTGTTGTTAGTTATGTGGTCAGACTGGGCAGACGGTCATTTGTTGACTTCAATGGGCAGTAACAGGTAAGTTGTCAGGTAAAGTATGGTAATTAGGTGTTGCTTTAATTTGTTACTTATTATGTGGTTTGGTTTAACGTTACCCTTTAGATTTGATTGCTAATAGAAGGAGTTTTGAATGTAAGATTTTTACTTTAAACACTTCTACGACCAGTAACTATTCAATTCAATCCACAATGTTCTGAGTGCGTTAAATTGTGTTCTACTGTAAAACATGATTTTTCAGCCCAAAAACAGTCGTTTCCCAGTAAAAGTTTTGGCGTAAAGTTACTTAGTTTGATGTGCCTAATACTTGGTTGACGACTTCGTGGAGACTCTATTTACCTACACCCTGTATATTATATTACCCATAGTACAGTGCAACCCATTAATTTCATTGATCGAAAAGGCTTATGAAAGAATTGTCTTTTAACGTTGATCATCAATTTTTTCAACAACATTCAATGTTTCAGTTTTGGCGAATTCCAATAATGCTAAGTTTCCATCTCCATGTTAAATTTGAGAGTAAAAGCAAAGAAAGCTTCGTCAGATGGCGATGATGTTAGGTTTATTACAAAAAAAATGTGGAATAAGATCATGCCTTATTTTATCTTTACCAATAAAAGCTTTGTCAACTTCAACATCTATCAATTCAAATTACAGTCTTATAAATAATGAATTAATTTAAATATCAATGCCATTGCCAACCATTGTAAGTATCTAAGTTCTATCTGAAACTTGTAACAATAATTGATCAATCAGAGCGATCCTGATAAGTTTCTCTAATAAATCTAGTCCTTAATCTGTTAGTCAAGGTGATCTGACATTGTTATCTAGCGCACCTGTATTGACGTTACTACATATTATTATGTTATCCGTTAATATTGTTTCAAATATTTCATTACATAAATATTTCTTAAGTTTTACTGATCCACGGAGAATAAAAGTTCTGACTCTAGACATTTTTGCCAAACTCTAGATTAGAATCCTATGCTTGATGGCAATGGGGTCTTTTAACTATAAAACGTTGTCTTTCATTTAAACGATCTTCGCAAATAAACCATTAAACCATTTTTTTTTGTGTGTGTCCTGTCGGGCTAATAAATACTTTTTCTTTCTATCTTTCTTTCTTTCAAATCTTTAAAAAGGTGGTTTACTTACTTGTAATTGCGAGCCGCCTTTATCTTTATTAGGTACTAGCTTTTTACTGCTGCTCCGCTCACGTATAATATAAATTTAGAATTTGTCAATCAATTCGCACTACTTAAGTTTCAATATATAATAATTCAATCAGGATTCCAAAGACATGTGGCGCCATCTTTTATCATAGGAACGATATTTTCCTCGGGAACAGTCTACCGATACCCTATGTCCGTTTCAGTACACCTGACAACGTATATGCGAAATTCCAGGATGATCAGTTCAGCGGTTTACGCGTCAAAAGGTAACAAACAAACTTACTTTCGCATTCATAATAGTACTTAGTTAGGATTTAGTCGTTGGACTGACCAAGGAAATCTTCTGACTTAATACCTGGCGATAGATACAGTGGTATCCTTTGATCTTTGTCAATAAGAGGTCAACTTATACTGGAATAATTCTTCCGTATTATGAAACATGTTCAATCGAAAACTTGACTGCAATTTTCAGGAAATACAATAGGGTAAACGTCAAAAAAAATATTAGTCCGTCAGAACAGATTATCAACAAATATTTGACCCGTATTTTTTCTTTTGCTACATAAACCAAAATTTACGAAGATACGACGCTTTTAAAATTCTCAATACGTCACGCCTTGGTATAATTTTTAGCGAGTTCTGACGTCACGAGCCCCCACTCCCGAGTTTTGATGCGTTTTATCTTTGTCAATATTCATTGATTTACAAAAACAAAAAATACGTGTCCATTATTTTCCAATACTCTAACTGAGGTACTAAATAGATTTGTAATTATTTGATAGTGTCGTCATGCCTATTCCAATCCTATAAAGTTCGGACCAGCTGACACAGTTTTTTTCAATCTCAATTAGTGTACAAAAAACCTGAGTAAAGTTACACATAGTGTGTTTATAAATATTAATATATCGATTAATATACAGATTGCGGCGCCGGCGCATACGGTCGGAGGGAGCTTTGGTGCAAGGAGGGACGAATTGCATGGCGGGCTAGAAAAACAGCGGTTGGAAAAAGAGATGAGCTTTAAAACAACCATACTTGTTGTTTTTATATGGTTTATTTTGTATGTGGTTTTTATTTCTTCTTTTCTGCCTGTTTTAGAAAGAAATAGTAATATTGAACTTAATATTTTCAGATTAGTTTTTAGGTTATTATTCATCTGCTGTTTGACGCTTAGGTGTTTCAGAAAGGCGTTTTTGAAAACACACCAGAAGTTTTTCAAATGCACTTCTTAAAGCTTCACCCTATTGTAACCTATCTCTATCCCTACATCACTCAATATATTAAAAAAAAATTAAAATTTAAGACGTGACATCATCTTAGTGACGTCTTCACGAATCACAGTGACGTCACTATGTTAATCGATGAGGTAGTCGCGGTTGTAGCGGCCCCGCACCGCGCAACCCGCTCAGCGCTTTACACCCATTACAACTGACAAAAACCCGTATAATAGCGAAAATAAATATTATTTATCGCTTCACGGTGGCTTAGTTTCATACAAAAAGACCTATGAATTATTACTTAGTACATTTGCGTTTTGTATGCCACTTTTTTTTCTATGGTCATAACTTTATATTTATTGCGAGTTTTAGTTGGATATTCAGAATCGTCACGTCACGGTCCCGGTTTCAATTGTTCGCTGCGACAAATTATTCTGTTGAAAAATGCATGGTGAACGAATTTGGACTTTAAAACAATGGGTTAGAGTCACTCAGTGTAGAATTGAAGCGTAAATTTGACATAGTGTAAAAAGTTGCGTTGAGAACAGTAAGTCAACGTGTCTATTTGTGGCTGAATTTGATTGAATAGGCGTGGATTAACTGATTATGTCATAGTCTGTGGCGTGCACGGTGTGAGAAACAGTGCAGGCTTTAGTCATAATATCGTAATTGAGACCTCACAACGTTTGAATGACGTGTCCTTGATTTGCATCAAATTGATAGACGTAACTGATATGTAAGCTTTTATCTCAGTTATTATAATTTAAATTTATTGCATTCCTGTGTTATCTTGGGCAATGCGGATTATTTTGTGATGTAAATATTGGATTTTATAAAGTTCAATTATTTAAAGTACCTACTCTTTGTCTTCCTGTAACTTGAACTTAAAAGCAAAGCTGCTCTCATTTATAGGCGTTCACAGTTTTGCAGTAATAGTACACAAGCCAACACTTTAAGCTATATATATCTAGTATAACCTGACCTTGAAATGTATGAGCTTGCCGTACAATGATAGATATCAGCTTAGTATGGTAGGTATTGCATACCTTGAAAGGACATCGTGCGTACTTAGGCGTTATTTTTCAGTTAAATGTATGAGAGGTAGGAAAAGCGTAGGTTAATAAAACCTTCCCTTCCCAGGGAGATAAGGACCTTTTGACCTTGTATAGGACCAATTTCGTTTGTTTGTTTTTTATATAGTTCTGTCTTTCTATATAGTTTGATTAATGTTTTTCGCAGTCGCAGTATAGTTGTTGCACTTACCGTTTTCGTTCGTGTTGAGCCAGCGGTAGGACGGGCGCGGCTGCTGCTTGGAGCGCATCTCTACTGGTCGCTCCACTTTCCCTCCTGGTCACTCTCTGTCATCTGGAAACAAAGAAATCAAAATATTTTATTTCACATAAGCCTAGATGGGGCACTGGGCACTTATAAAACGTCGAAAAAGGTGCAAGAAACACGATATTTAAAACACGCAGCTCAAAGACAGCTTCTTGAAAAAAATATTTTGCACACAGTGAAAAATAAACAGGACAAACTGATAGAAAACACTATTTTTAATTTGGTCAAAATACTGTGATGTCGACTACCCCACTGTACTCTCATCGAAGATTTTTGGTCAAAAATGTTTGGTATCCGTATTTAATTACTTTTAAAAGATTATCTCAATCACCGGCGATCACTTCTTAAAACCGATGAGTAACATCAAAAAATCCAATGGCTCAAGTCACTAAACACATTCGAAAATATTCACGATAAATTAAAAAAAGAACCGTCATTAATATGAGGCAAGACACGACAAGATATCGAGAGCAAAATTGTGTTGGTGGTTGTCAAAAATTAAATTAAACCTTAATCCTTCATTATTAGGGTTGTATGTTGGCTTATCGGAACGCATAACATCGTCGACAGTTTTATACAGAAAAATCTCGGAACTCGAACGATATGTCACACAATTTATGAGAGCCGAGCGATGCCGGCTGACGTGTTCCGAGTGATTCGAATAAGCCCCTCGTAATAAATTCGATATCAAACAGACAATGTCGTAATGCGATACAGTGATGTGCGATGCAGTGATAGGGACCCTGGATTTATGACGGACACTGTCTCTCGATTACCATTGTTGGGCGTTTTTGATTAATTTTGTTTTGTTTAACAAGATACGTACACGGCCACAGATATAATAAGTTGTGATATGTCCCAAATATCGTGTAGGTGTGAGCACTGTGGGCCCACACAGTGATTTGTGATGGGCGACTTTCAACTTATTTTGTGTGTACATAATCAAACTTTCATGTCCAAAAATGTTACAAAAATATGGATTCGTGTGCTGTGAAGTAACATAAAACGGTTCGTGTTAATGTGATTCAAGTGACCGGAAATGTGAATGCATACTAATAAAATTCTTCCTCTAATGTGTATGTGCTTATTTATGTTTATACCGAGACATTCAATAAATTGCACACACACACACATACATACACACTCAAACACTCGGCAGGTCTTGTCGACTTTATTTATGATAATCATACCAATATTATAAAGAGGAAAGTTTTGTTTGTTCTTCAGGGATGTGTGGAAAACGAATATCTTATTGATATGACACATTGGTATTATTCCAATTCGTTTTCTAAGAATAACTGTGACAAAAAATCTGTCTACTTTAGTACACTTTCACACACAATTAACGACTACAAAATAATTTCAGAATCTCTTCACGACCTTGACTGACCAACGTTGATCTTTGATTTGACAGAAGAAAACTTTACTTGTATACTCTCTAAAATTACTTACTTAATTACCCCCTTATTTATCAAACAAAGCCCACTTAATTCCTTCATAACAAACATCAAACTACCCGCCGGGGACATTACTGAAGGACCATATCATCAACCAATTGTAGAACCATCAATATGTGGAGTATATATTTTTTTATCTTTCCAAGGTATTAACGCGTCTTGTCTTAACGATTATTGGGCCGGTGGCTGCGTGGCGGCGGCGGTGGACAACCCGACGGACATATTCTGCTAAAGCCCTGTAAATCAGTCAGGGTAATGACGGAAATATACGGGGCTTGATAAGAAGCGGCCAAGAGGCGGTTGCTTGATGTTTTGAGATTGAGAACCTTAAGTCATAAAAAGTTTATCAGAGTGGATATTTTTGGGGGGTTATGGGTTTTTTGTTTGATTAGAATTTTGCTCTTCACTGTAAACTTGATGGACGCATTCTGGCTAAATGTATTACGTTACATTATACTAAACTAGCTGATGCCTGCGACTTCACCCACGTACAAATTAAATACTAAAAAAACCTTCCTCGGAACCACTCTATCCATTGGTGAAAACAGCATGAAGATCTGTGCCGTAGTTTTTGAGTTTATCGTGAACAAACAGACGCGGCAGAAGACTTTGTTTTATAATAATGTAGTGATGAAACTTTTTCTTTAGCTTCTATAATACCGCAAGTAACTCCTTTAAAAGTTTTTCCAACTATCTACTTATCGATACGACTCCGACGTACATCATCACACTTCACTGTCATTCCGCGTACATTGTACCCCGAGACATGTTCGCGCGGTCGTGCACGCCCGTAAAACCGCCCCGTATGTTTCCCACATTTATAGTGTCAATAAAGAATCGTCGCCCGATAACACACTTCAAGGGCAGTGCCATAAACTCCATACTATAGTGTTATTGGTGACTCGATTTATACACTTTTTTTTCTCCATACAAGTCCCAGACAATTTATTAAGTGGTTCCACTGTGATCGCATTTTTTCTGTTTCTTTGATTAAACTTATTTGATTTGAGTAGGTATTCACTGGTCGTAAACACAAGTGGATATTTAAAAACTATTTCACTAACTAACTCCATACTCTTTAATTTTCCTTTGTTTTGAATATTAATTTATCTTGTTAATGTATCTTTTGTCCTTGCAAAGTCGAATACCAAGTTGTTTGTTTAAAAGAGATAAATTCGCGCATCAAGCTCTAGGCTATATTTTATTACAGTAATAAAACAGTTGGAGCCATTACTTGGCGTTTATTTTGCAACCTAGCGCCATCTAGTTTCCAAGGCGAAACTATATGAAGGACGTTCAACAAAAACTTTGAAGATTTTAATGAACATTAATTGTGATTTACTCACGTAAAATACACGCTGAGAAACTATCACTTAAGACTTAGATAAATAATAAAACGGTAATGGTATAAAATTAATTATGCGTCAACACGAGTTTTTATGTGGTATGAAAGAGCACCATGTCACATACTCACCTATAACTTTTATATGGATATTTAATGGTGTGCGCACGTACAGAATGACATTTCTGAAGGAAGCACATTGATAAAATTAAAGCTAAAAATAAAATATTTATAAAAAAGAACACATTCCATTTATTATTATTAGAACTAAATTTTAGATTAACTTACATGGTCTTAAAATAGAAACAACGTTCCTTCAATTTTACTGGTTAATTAACCAAAAAGCAAACAATTTTTTAGCCAAAAGTATTGGCGATCGGCCATCAGCGCACAGTGGGCAGGTGCCGTTTAGGAAAGCCATATCGGTTGTCAAAAACTTGTAAAATATCGCCGTTCCTCGTCGGAGCCGCGGGCGTCGTGCGTCCCTCACAAAGATATCTGTAAGATTTATTCAGCCGTCTACAATAGGGAACGTTTTAATTCTTTTCATATGCGACAGATTTATGTACGGACAGATGCGGTGGGACCACTGTGCCGACTCGAGATAACGTGTTGCCACCCTTTACGTTAAAAGTGAACGAATGTTTGTGCGATAGTTCTTTGGGTTCGGATCGCACTTTATTGGTGCTTTAGTTACGTTTTGTGAGAGGTTTTCGTGTGAATGTGGGGTGGAATTCAATGGAATTCTGAAAAACTGTTGTGAGCTGGTGCTACTCTAATGTTTTAGTTCAATAACTAATTATGACATCCGAGGTACAGACGTCAACCAACTTGAATTAGTTTTAATTTCTTGAACAAGTTCATAGCCTGACAGATGTAGATTTAATAATACCTAGTGCCACAAAAGGTTAATTGCATGTCATTTCTATTTTAAGATGCAAAACAAAAATGAACAATCCGAAAGCGTCTCGACGTCTCTTTCACGACTTTGCAATGTCAATATTTTAATACAAATAAAGCATTCTTGCATCACAATGAAAGTATTGAAAGCGCTACACGTTTTGTTCTATTTTTCTCTTCTACGTATTTCTAAATTATTGTTACACATTGTCCAAACTGACAATAGCTTAATATTTATAGCTGTCTTTGTCTAAAATTGTGCAAATTGTTCAAGTTGTGTAAACAAAAACTATTCAATTTTTCGTCCGGATTTCGCAAATTTTGCACCACTATGCTTTCTTGTGAATGAGTCGAATAGAGATGTAACGTCCTAGTTTTATTTAATTTTAATTTGTAGTTTTAAATTAATTTGTATTAATTTATTTCCACTAATAAAACTAAATTACGTTAATGTCTGTGTGATAAACGATCAAAAATTCAAATGTCAAGCGACCGATCAATTTCAAAATGGCGCTTGAGTGAAATTCTACCGATGCTAATAACTGATCATCGGTATTTTATCGCAGGCTCTATCGGGCTGTCATTAAATATATGGGTAATAAAGTAAGAACCGTGGGCGACGTCTGTGGTCAAAACATATCTCACGTACCTAGTTAAAAATACATAAATACCAAGTGTACCCAGGAGCGGGGTATAGTCGTAAACGAGTTGTTAGTTCTATAGATGCCTACTTGTGATTGGATGAGAACACTTGCCGTTGTGCCGATCGAAGGTAATTAAATAATTGTGTACAGCGTCTATGTACTTAGTTGAAGTCATTATCAAAAATTTCAGTAAGTACACGTAAAACATATGTTCTTGATTTATGGCTACTATGCTCTGAAATAAAAGTTGAAGAGCAGCGGTGGCCCGTGGTGGCGGCCCCGACTTACGTTCAGTAAGTCGTGGGCGTAAACGTTAAAAAAATACATTGTAACTACCTTCGTCCATGAATGAACTACAAAACCAAAAAGTATTCCCCGAATCGGTCTACATGAGCTCAAGACTTACGGGAAGTATCTAAGACTTGCGTGACTGACATATTTATAAGGTCATAAATCTGCTGGAGGAGCCGACTGGAGTCTTAGACTAACCTATCACGATCAAATAACATGCAGCTAGAATGTAATGTGTGGTGCTCGTTTATAACGATGTTGCAGTTGATAGCATCGGGCTCTTGTGAACCAGTAGTGAGAAAGGCTGTTAGAACATGTCTTTGGGTTAGATAGAACAACTTTGATACCACATTCACAACACAACATCATGAATAGATGTCAAGTCATCATCAGTCTCATTTCAAGGAAATAATCGATAGTAAAGAGCTAAAAAATTCATAGTTGTTTAGCTAGCCAACCAGCCACCTTTTACCAATGATGTAGGGGCTGGCTTTCAGATCTAACGCAGCTGAGTATCAGGATAAAGCAACACCGAACGCACAAGCAAAATACCATCATCTGCCTAGCCTTCTCACAAATTATACTGGGACCTGGGCTTCCAGTCTAACTGGTTGCAGCCGAATATCAGTATTTTACATGGAACGACTGCCTGTAGTCTAAAGTCCAAAAGTCAGTTACCTACTAGGTAAAACAATACCCCTTGGCAAGTCTCGGTGTCAGACTTTCTGGCTTTCCGACTACCCTAAACAACGGTTAAAGTTGTACGAAAAATTCCCATGATCAACATATTACGGGGAAAACAACAAAGAAGTGTACAGACGTTATAGCTATGAATATATCTCTAACAAGCGACTAAATATAAGAACAAACACAGTTCATCATATGTTTAATTATTGTATACTATTTTGACTTGATTTACGAGTCCCGGGACCGACCCCCCGAGTCTCAGCGTCTGACGTTTTTGTTAATTAAACATTTACTACGTTCGGCCATTTTATGGAGTCAAGAAAAATACATAAATTCGTTACTCGGGATTACTTAGAACGTTACGTTAACGTTTTTCTTCGTTTTTTTGTGTAAATTTTTGTAAAGAGGAAAGTTTTTAGTATAGCGTGTTTTGTTTTCAGAAGGGTTAAGTGAAAAATTTATTTGTTTTTATTTTTGGTTTTTTGTCTACTAAATGTTTTGTTTGAACCAGTGGGAGGCTTATAAAATCATTTAGCGTCAAATTATTGTCAGACTTTGAATATCACAGGACATAAAATGTCCTATACCACTTTACCATTTGAACGGAAAATTAAAGAAATATAGTTTAAATCTTTAACATTCAAGGACAAATAAACATCACATCGACCCCAAACAATTTCTAAAATTATTCCCATCTAATTCCAGCCCCATGCCACACAGCTACAAACCATGTACCCATCAACATATTCCAGTTATTTCAGTGGCATTATTTTTTGCCAAGCTCTGGCAACAAATCACTCAAGATCACATTCATAATTTAAGTCGCCGCGTCACGCCTGATAGATTTATGACGTTTCTTTCATAACGTCTAACGTCATGGACGTAACACGACACTGGCTGGAGTGCTGGAGCCGCCTGACGTATGCGACGTGAGTTTTGCTATTGCAATGTGCATTATGGGTTATGCTTGCAGTTTAGAAATGTTCTTATAGGGAACCTCAGCGGTGCTACACACTAAGTACTACGAACATTTTTGTTCGAGTGAGTTCATTCGATTTGGCAGTAATAACAAAACTTACCCAAAGTTAACACTAACCATTTTTACATGTGTTTATCGCACTAATCATTTTAACAATAATTATTTTAGGTTTTGCCCGTGGAAAGAGGAGCTCGTGCTAAATAATAACTGCCGCGCGAGTCGATCTTTAAGTTAAGCCGTGCTTCCCTAGGTTGTTCTGTGGATTGGTGACCACCCATTACATACCGAGTTTCCTCCGTACCTCGGAAAGCACGTTAAGCTGTGTGACTGGCAAAATGCCTCTCCCTAGGGTCCATGTTCACCGAAAAGATAACTGTCTGATTATCTGAAAACAGCTGTCAGCGTGACGTGTTCTCAGACAAAAATGTGTTTTAAACAGCTGTTTTAGATAATCAGGCTGTCATTTTTTTGGTGAACATGGACCTAGGTCTACCTCTTTTCAGAATGTATAACTAAATAAACAATTACCAAAACAAACCCTATAAAAAGAATCAATAAATTAAAATCATTCCATTTTAAAGTCTGAAAGTCAACATCGAACGTGCGTCAACTATTCGCCAGATAAAAGTAAATCCTTCATATTTAACGGCCCCTGACGTCACGGCCGCCATTTTGATTATACATAATTTGACGTGGCGACGGGTTTGACAGAGGACATTTAATTACCGACCCCTCATTACCTTGATATCGGATATTGATACGATGACGTTTTGTGTTCACGATACGGATGCGATGCGTGATTTTGTATTGTAGTTCGTTGGTATGGCTATTGTAAAGACATTTTCTATTAGATAAGTTAGGTTTTTCGTGAGATCATGTTATTATTGCATCAAGTATTAAAAATACAGTTCCTATTTCATAAAGAACAGAACAATTTGAAATTATCCAATTATTTGACAGTGAGAAAAAAACACTGTTTTTTGTGTACCTACATTCATCAATTCTGTATTTTTCAGTGAAAAGCCTTCATCGAAGCACAAAAACCATCCAACAAAGCATCTTTCAAGACAGAATGGAGCAATGGTCAACATCGCATCGCTACCGTCTCGCGATCGTCCTCACTAAAACATCCACGTACGAATTTTCGTTAAAAACGTACTTACAGTTTATTTGGTCCAATGGAGTTTATTAATAAAGTTTTAATTAAGATATCGGCATGACGTCACTGATTAATTTGAATGATCAGCAGATAAACAGGTGATTACAATTATGTCAAACGTATAATGCAATGACGTTGATTGTATTTCGTGTGGCGAGTTTCAGTGTTTGCGTTGTTATTTGGGGATGAAATAACGTTATGTTCTATTTTATGAGTGGGTAGGTCATGGATTTGGTTCCACATTAAATAAATAAATAAATAAATATCGCTGGACATTAACACACAGCGCCATCTAGTGCCACACTAAGCAAGAACGAACTGAACTTACTTGTTTCAGCACAATCAATTTGTCTTTTTGTAAACTTTGTTTTATAAAAGAACTAGCAGACGTCAAGCGGTTTCACCCGCATAGTTCCCGTGGGATTATGGGGATATAACATAGTTATGTTACTCATAAAGACGTGGCTTTCAAATGGTGAAAGATTTTTTAAATTCGGCCTAACAGTTTTGGAGTTAAATCGCAACAAACACACAAACAAAACAATAAATCAAATCTTTCCTCTCTACTTATATAAAAATAGTGTAAATTAACCATTTGATATTTTTTTTTGTTACAACATGCCACTCTCGTGCATTAGAAGTGTGCATACTTTGACACATATTTCTATTACTTAACATAACAAAACATCACACCTATAATTCCCGTAGGAATAAGCAGAGGTGAGTCTAATAGTACAAACCCATTCCGCCAATTATTTTCAAGTCCCAAAAGAATTCAAGCCTAATGCCATCAACTGAGCACAAATGCTGACTCCGTGGCTAACTTAATATCACTTTAAATGAATTGAACCCAGGGACCTTACACTCACAGTCGCGTCTGCGAACACTGAACCAATGTAACTATTATTACTATGTAAGGAATTTCTCAGATCCGAACCGTCCCAGTCCCAGTAAGTAAGTGCCTACCTACCTTATTAACAATAGTATCTCAACAATAGTTTTATACTTACAGTTGTTTCTTAGAAAGGAGCGATGTCCGCTGGAGAGTGTTGACCATCATTTACTAATCACAAGAGGCAATCAAGACAAGTACATTTGTGCTTATATTGTGGAGGTGACGTAGCTTAGTACTTTGTTTACAATGTTCGGTCGAACAAGCTATTTCATTTACAGTTTAACCTACAAATTACATTGTAAAATGTAAACAAAATAGCTTGTTTGACCATCCGTAGGTACAACTTATAATAAGTTGTTGTCAAAGATGCGACAATTTGTGGTTAATACAAAATATTATGAAATGATATCTAATCAAAGATTTTCGATTATGTCACAAATAAAACCAAAATTATATCGTATTTATGCAAAAAAATACCCTCAATAATTACCAGGCGCACTTGTTGTTGATCTTGTTTCTCAATCAAGGATCCCACAGCTGGGATACGCCTCTTCTTGGTGAGAGAGAGTGGAACGTCATTCACAACGCTGGCCCACTTCTGGTGTATCTGACATGTTTGCGGATTTTTAGTTTTAAGACACGATATGTTCCTCAAATTGTTTATTTAACGTTTCGAGAGCAGTGGCAGGTTTTCAGTAACACACACCAAAAGTAGTAAACAACTAATCCAGAAATCACATAATTAAAAACACTCAAATACTACCAAAACACAGTAAAGTGTAAAGTTAGTTGAAAATAAAATGACAATGGGTGCACCAATAATGAGAAGTACTCGACGCACTAGGTGTCACTGACAGCTTGTCATCATACAGGTACAATCGCGGCTGTCATCAAGCGATGACACTTGAATGGCTGACGCAAATGATGAAACTATTCGTAAATAACTACGGTTTAGGTAAAACAATTAGCGTTTGTTTTCGTTGGTTCAGTATTTTGGCTTTATTATTGAAAATCATTGATATTCAGGTCGTTACCAGTAACAAAGGGCACTGATGTCATAGTTAGAAAATAAAACAGTATTATTGAGTTTTGGTTTATTGCGAAAACACCATTTAAAAAAATGGTGAAATGGTTTTGAGAAATGCATTAATTAGGCTGGTTCATTGGATGCTGATGTTATTTATTTTATTTTATTTTAGCGTTTATCTGAAAAGTGTGGTCATGTGTAATTTTGTAGGTACCTATAGATCATTAATCTCGGTGGCACGGTTGGCGCAGTGGCTGATTGATTGACTACTGTCGCCGGTTCGATCCCGGCACTGAACAAATATTTGTACCTATGACCTACACTACAGGTTCCGGAACCGGTTGTATGTTTGTGAGTTTAAATATTTTAAACGCACCCACGATGCAGGACATTACTTATGCAATTATATCCTAGAGACCATTATCGTAAGCGCTAAAAAAGTATTAAAGTCTATGTATTCTCACAAAATGCAAAGAAAGTAGGAACATACTCAAGAATTTTTACTTGAAAAACCACTTATTTTGCCTCTCCTAGTCAAAAGATCATGTCTTAGCTCAAAAGTGTTGAAAATCGGTCTGAACCCGTGATCTGATGAATCTAAGCCTCAAAACAACACTCCAATACAACTATGTAGTCCAACTTATCTCAAATTAATCTGCTCAAACAATAAAATCAGCGTCATTCTAACAGGCAGCGACAGCTCACCATAGAAGGCGAAACATATCAGATATGAAGACAGAATGGGAGAGAAACCTACAGATTAGCGCGACGAAATCCTTAGTGCGTCTAACATCAGCTACTTTCACATCAACAGCCTGTGGGACTGGTAGCCTCGAGGACGCAAGTGAATTCACTTAGTAACACTGGGGCTTTTATTTTTGGAAAACGGGAAAAGCATTAAAATCTCGATTCGTACCTTTCTTAGCCGATCCATTTATGTCAAAATTCACGTGTTAAATGGAGAATATAAAAGGAAAGACAAGAAATTGACTGCTTATCTTGACAGCTTTTGTAATAACAAATAACAAGCTTCTAAAATTAACATTTGAAAAGTGCAATTAAGGAGTACGAGTGCTATGGTACAGAGCGAATTGCATTTTGAGCTGAGATGTGATTTCACAACTACAATAACTATAAGTAATTAAGTGATCTTGCATCTCAAATATAACTATCCCTAAAAGGACGTCAGAGTGTCAGAATAAATCGTCGAGATCTCCTCATCTCAGACGAACATGGAAATCAGCACCAAAACCACAAATCAGGCACCATAATCGACAAGCGTTTCCTAATCGATAGTTATATTTGCTCGTTCGTTTTATACGATACACACTAAAATTTGCATCATCAGGTTATACATTTCCACTTCTCCATCTAACTGTACAGCCTACGCACTTAAAAAACAAATTCAACACACCGTAAATCAACCAGCAAATTGTATCTTAAGTCCCAAGTAATAAAAGTGATGCTGCCTGCATACATAAAGTTGCTTTGAATATGAAAATATCGCATCGCGCGGCTGCATTACAAAATGAGGCGAAATTATGATGGATACTGATGCCTCGTTGCTCGGTTAATAAGACCTGATTCTATTCGCGTTACATTCGATTGTAAACTGTGTGGTAGTTGGAATAAAGATGAGAATGGACTGTGTATCGATCAGGAATCAATCGCGACGAGTGACGCGCCGCAAGTGCACAACGTGACAAGTCTAAGGCCATTTGCATACAAAGCTACCTAGAACACACTCATAACTGCTGATCTATAGACTGTTAAATAATATTCCAGTTTAGAATTGCACCAGCTCCGCGCCTGCCTGATTGACAAGTCTGCAACATATCAATAATAATTAGCTGGGCTCAGCGAAGCATATTATGCTGTTTTGACTTAGAAATTGTGAATAAATTTACATTCCGACCTCGTAAGGCTTATAGGTATTTTATTAACATATCAAGTTGTGTGCGACATTTACGTAAAACATAGCAAAAAGCATATCTGCTGACTATTTATGCACATGTTACAACTTTCACAATATTTATACCATATTGTGTCGTCCGCCATTTAAAGCCGGCCAGGTAAAATATCCGTGTATAATATCCACATAACAGTATGCATCAACAGAAAACCCAATCAAGCACTGTCGATAAATTTTAACGATGCCCAAACACACATTCGAAACTTAATTGTTATTGGGTGTATACCTAACACTAATCAGTAAGTCTTGTGTCGTTGTGGCATCGTATGCAAACGGCCTAAGTCTCAAGTTGCAATTTTAATTCCATAGGTGGATGTCGTTGGGTTCACCACAGGACACCTAATAACAGTGGAATTCATTAACATGCGAGCAAATTGAAGGGATTTGATCTCCGTAAGATGTGCAGGCATGATGCTGCGATGAAACAGACAGGCATAAATATCAGATGTAATGAGCGGTCAGAAAACTATGTGGAGTTATGTGACGTGAGAGTGAAGATGGGTTTATTTTATGAGAGAGATGCAGGTAGGTAGGTGTTAGTCATAATTTTATATGAAAAGGTGTCTCTCGATGACTAGGTTAACGGAACTACAAATGTCACCCTATGAATTAGATATTGTATTCAGAGAAATTCAAGTTCTGAGTATAAGTACTATCCTATTAATCCCCACTGCTGGTACACATGCCTCCTCATAATGAGTGGAAATGGTCTATAATCCACCACGCGGGCCCAGTGCGGATTGGTAGATGTCACATGTCTTCGATTTTTTTGGTTCTAGGACAATGCCGGTTTCCTCACGATGTTTTTCTTCACCGTTTGGTAAGTAAGTTACAAGTTGGTAAATATAACAATAGTCTCATCAGTAATCCTTAAAATGACCGGCATTTTGTCGCGAAGGACAAATACGTCTATGATGACAGACAACTCAATATTCAATTAAATCAACGCAATTACCTACTTATGAAAATCACAATAATACAAACAGTACCTACATTCACAAACAAATGCTCAAGTCACGCTCACCTTCGTACAATTCAGAGCCCTAATCGACACTTAGTGCGTTCAGCATGAAATATGAACGCAGTGAAAGGCTTCAAATATATAGCAAGCCATAGTTTATCTATCGCTTGAACCCTCTGCTCTCAATACTATAACTTTCACGATAAGATACATATCTGACATTATAGTTTCCTTGCCTTCGCAGATAGGATGGAAAGTAGGTAAATTTGTGTTTAATTTAATATATTACTACTAGCTGACCAACGCCTCTGCTTGGGCTAGCTAATCGAGAAAGCTACTGTACATATTATTCTGAAGAGATTGTTTAGGGTACATTTTGACTGGAAATTAGCGATGGTACACTGGGATTTCTAAATGCATGTATCGGTATATCAGACAGATTTCTGTGGCATTTTACAATAACTCTAGCATAAATTAAACATCTATTTGTGAAAATTCTTCCCATAGACAATGTTTTGTCTTCCTAACTGCATAACATAACAAATAAATTACACAAGACAGTTTCCCGCGACCCTAATTCAGGAGGCGTGGATACTTCATTCTTCATACTCCAACAATCCTTCATCCGCTGTAGACTCCTGCGCATCGCGACATCGATCGTCCCCAATTATATACCTACGCAGTCACGACACAAATCACACAGACAGACGGACAAATTGGCTAGCCGTTGGCATTTGGCAACGCCGAGATCCGTCCGTCTAGAATTATGAGATATTTATGATACACAGATTTATTTCAGCGTCGATTAGCTTATTATAATGTATTATGGATGGGCCTTTTAATGGCTGGATTAAGAGTTGATTGGTTTTTTTGGATGCATTAGTCATAGTCGGGTTTTGGTTGTCCACTCTATCGTTGACTGTGGGTGTCGTGAAAGGTGAAGTCAGGATTAAGCAAGAGTTATTAATTAAAGAAGCTCCGTTAAAGACACGTAAACCACTTGGATCTACGCAAGAACCTATCTTTGGGAAGATTTTCTGGGTAGGAGGTTCATCTGTTGATCAGTCTAGCATGGTAACCGAAGACGTCTATGGAACCTGAAGCTATCAGCAAAAGTGATTGAAGAAGACTTTGGTCAAATAGAAACAAATCTTACCAATTGCTGCATAGAAACGATCACATCAATCGATGTAATTAGTTGGGGTAATCGCGCTGCACGTAGAAAATGTTTTTCTAAGGTACGTCCAGACAGTGCTTAGCTGAGCATGCGCCGCAAATGCACTGCCTTATCTGTGGGTCAAACCCAGGACCATACGTTCACCAGCAACGCTTGCGACCAATGACGAGTAGGTTAAGAAAAACACAGATCAATAACAGAATTAACAAAGCCATCCAAGATGACATTGACAACTTGAACAATACCACCAATTCAGCGCATGACACAATCAAGAACCGCGACCAATCTAGCCTGACGTGCACCCTGTCAATAGTCAACTATGACAAACTGACGGACTGCCCGCCGTTCATTGGCGACCCCATGAATCACCGGGCCCTTGGCTGGACATGAATCTCAATTGTCCACAACTGATCATGACGGCAGGACACTCAACTTTGTTGGTTTTTTAGTTTTGTTGTGCGATGTTTGTTTGTTTATTATGAGATTTGATTTGTAGAAAGGGTTGTTGTAGAATAGTAGTTTAAAAGACTGTTTCCGAAGGCCTGGACAAGTGGTGCATTTCACAGCGGTTCATATTTCTACAATGACATGGAACAGCATTTCGGTAGCTTTCACTTTTCACTTTTTTATCGTCGTTATGGTCGAGAGAATGTCCCCTTGTCTAGGTCATCTGATATAACAGGCGCTCAGGTCGATCTTTAGATTAAGTCGTGCTTGCCTAGGTTGGTCTGTGGATGGGTGACCACCAATTACATACCGAGTTTCAAGCGATTTTCCCCAAAGTTTGATTTTGATTGAAGTTGTATGCTGAATACAAACATTGCAGTAGAGAAATGCATGTTTTTAATTCCATTTAGTTTTGTTAATGCTATGTCCTTTCAAGACCCGTCAATATTTCTGGGAGTGAATTTGCATTCTGATGAGTTTGAACTCTGAACTAAACGACTATTCTCAGTTACACCTATCGTCAGGATCTAAGGAACCTGATAAGTTTTCGCTTAAAGTAGGTATATCCTGCAGTGATCTGATTTATCAGGACTTTCTAAATACATTTAGATAATATACAATCTGTGACCGATACTGAGGTGAGTTAATGCTTGTGAACACATAAAAGCGTAAAAGCTATCCTCCATATAATTTAATAACTGGAAACCGAATCCCCAATAAGTAAGTTCGATACCCACCCGTCAACCAACCGTCATTAAAACGCAATACATAACATAACTTATATACTTATCTCCGATACATACCTAACAAATCAGTAATAAAAGAAACGAATCTCCAGGCAATAAACACCAAACGATTTTATCTCACTTTAAAATATCGGCGAATGCGAAAAATGTCCAGCCTCAATCATATATTACCCGGGTAATGTCAACCGGTGACGGACTTACGTGATTGGCTGGGCAGTACGCACACTCGCGAGGTACGGGTCAACTTGCACACACGAACGAATGTTATGGGACTGTAAAAGTTTTATAGTCATCGTATGATGGTTGTACACTTAATGCAGATGCGCTTTATTCCGTTGGTTACAAAAATGTGACCAGGATCGATGGAAGGGTTTTATGGCCCACCGGTGGCTTTTAAGGTCAATGGACCCAGAATTGCTTTTACCCACCCTTCCTAGAACTTTTATATAGTTATGACAGGTACCGCAAATAGCTGTCTTCGGCGCAAATCAAAGAACGTTTAATTACTTCATAATAATAAAGTTGTAAATGGAGATCATGCGGCTGATTATTACATGTTCAATTAAAAACGATATTACCGGCAAGTAGAGCGAACCTGTGTATTTTATTCTTTACTGAAAACAAGAAGAGGTGGTTATGACATCCGACATAAGTTCAAGGAATTTAAAATCACAAGCTTCTCAAGTATTTTCAGAAATAACGATGGTTTCATTACTGTCTAAAAAGCTTAGAATTTAGAAAAAAACATACCCATCAATATGTTGGGGTCGGCTTCCATTCAAACGGGGTGCAGCTAAACCAGTATTTTACACGGAGCGACTGCCTATCATCTGACCTCCACAACCCAGAAGTACTGGGTATACGATACCCCTTGATAAGACAGGTTGTCAGACTTTTTGGGCCACTCACTACCTGTAACGACTGTCAAAGATCTACAAATTACAGCCGGGACCAACAGCTTCACGTGCTTTCCGAAGTACGGAGGAAACTCGGTATATAAAAATGGTTACACATCCACAGACCAACCTAGGCAAGCACGGCTTAACCTAAAGATCGACCTAAACATAAAACAAAAAAGTAAAATACTCGTCAACCCCTCACCTAGATAGTGCATACTCGTAGGTACATGTAAAAATACTCAGTTACATCCCAAATGTTCCTGTTTCTCAATAAATATGGCAATCAGTCGTCGTAAACGAGGGGGTAATACTGCCCGGGCCATATTATACGCCTGTTACAAACAGTAACCGACTGGACATGTCCACATTGTCTGTACGTCGATTTGATTGTACGTCATTACTTGTAAATGGATTTATATTTTTAATACAATAAACTTGTTTATAAATAGAGGTGGGTGTAAATTGTTTTTAGCATTTCGCTGTATATGTAGTATGTAGAAGGCGTTGTGTTGTATCTGTTGTTGTAAAGATTGTGAATCAATCATTATAATCATTTTTTTTACTTTTTATGTTTCACACTTCTAATGCATGCCAAATCTTATAAAGTACCTATTTTTTTGTGTCTATAGTTTTTTACATAATTCTCTGTTAATTGAGAGGTCCGGCTCTTGTGATACAGGAACTCCTAGTACAAGGGCCAGTGCTACACTGATGTTTGAACAATCATTTGTCAATAAAGATTTATTTATTTATAATTCTCCTGCGTTATCTGAATTGATTTGAGGTCAGCGCAGCATGTCTTTATCATAGCTTCTCCATTCGCCACCATCTTAGTAATCATTTGTTCTTTCAGGCAGCCTTCACCCAGTCCAGTCATCGTTTCTTTGGTCTGTCATTACATCCATAGGTAGTCCCACATCTAAAAAAGTAGCTGTTACGTTTTCGTAATTATTGTATATGACGTAAGTATAATCGTTAATATTACTAAACATAATAATCCTATATTAACAAGAGTTCAACCAAAATTAATGCACAAACTATAAATAAATTGACAATAGATAAAACGCACTTTATCTCCGAAATTATGCAGATAAATCTATGGAATTTAAATTTAAATTGATTTAGTTGCAACCCAACAATAAATACTAGTCCATTATCCAGCTAGAAAATGACAAAAGTGTCGTGAAATTAGACGAAAAGTTGATAAAATATGTTCCACTAATAATTCAGTTTGTAAATCTGCTAATCTGAATAATATCGTGTTGTGATTGTGGTTCATTATTAGGTAAATAATAGCTACCTTAAAGAGATCATCGAAATTCCAACAGAACTATTTTGGACAACTTACAAAATTGTAAGTGCTTGATCTACACAAATTCAGCCGAATAATTTCGTCACCTGAAAGTGCCTTAACAGAAACCACCATCATCATTATCTCTTCACAATGATGCATTTAATAGAAAGTTCGAGGCCGAAATAGGCGCCACAGAAATCCCGATTAAGAACATCCTCGTCCTAGGTATGCTAAATGATAAACCTAAAAACAAATTGAACTAGGTACGTAGGGACTACGGACCCTTTTTACTTTAATCCCTTACTAATCCTTGAACACCTAAATGTAATACTTACTCCTGTAGTAATTTACGTGTTTTCGGATTACCACTCACAAGCAACCAACACATTCCTATTCATCATCTCACAAAGTCTCAAGCCGAACACCCAACGAATCGATACAGCGCACAAAAGACGACAAAAAAAACGCGCCTGCGACAAAACGTAGGAACAAAAAAAAGTCGCAAGAACAACGTACAACTGAGTGAGTGTACGCTTTCGTTTTTCCGAATGCTATCTTCATATCCGGACGTGTGCAACTCTGCGTAGTCGAGGAGCTAGGGAGGCAAAGTATGCGGTTAAATTGAAAATTTTTGATGTGATGTGAAAAGGTTCGGCTGGGATTGGATACCGTGTTGTTTGAGAATGTTTTGTATTTTTAAGTGTGGGTAGAAGATGCTTCATATGTTTGTTTTTTCATAACGGAAAAATTGTTTGCAACATCCTTCAAATTAGGCTGGGAATGAGAAACCAAAAGAAAAAAAAAATACATACAGTCGAATAGAGAACCTCCTCCTTTTTGGAAGTCGGTTAAAAATGGCATAAGTATCATTTTATTAACTCTTAGGCTCCGTACGCAAAATACGCGCCTTAACGTGGAGTTGCGGACACCAGCCCGTTATACAATACAATACATAACTCTTAGGCTAGCTCCTAACCTACCCTCAGACAATACACCCTGGTGTAGTCGTTATCCGACTCGTCTTGACAGTTGCGTCTACTCCTCACCAATCGCGACGGAAAAAAACGAAAGGCGACGCCACTTGAGATGTTTTGATTTGGAGTGGTGTTATAATGGGTGAATGGTGTCAAAATGACTGAGAATAGATTCCTGGATTTTATTTTAACGTGAAATCTAAACGTACCTATAATTACATGACTCTCGATATTAATAAAAATAAAATTCAGTGATATAGACAACAGCCACTTATCATCCCGCATGTAATAAAAAGTGACTACTGAAATGATGATGGTTTTATTGTTTTAGCAACTGTTTGTATTTACGTCAATCCTGGCAAGGACTATTAGTTTGCTTGAATTGCTTAGTGATATAAATGTGTCCCATAATTCTCATCATAGATCCTGGAAATGCAAACCCAGCAGGTCTCCATTTTAGAATTGTTTCTATGTCTTCAGATTTGACTGGAACTGTCAAAATCGCCCGTCAAAGACAGCATCGTCCTATCTCTCCAACTTTTAATACCCAATCGAACATCCCCGTCACAAAAGGGGTAGATCAAGTCGCCCATCGATTAGAATCGCTATGGAAGCGAATCGGTAACGTCCGAATATCGATTGTCGTTCAAACCGATAGGGCAGGTGCACAGCTGATCGGATAAGCGCGTCTTGCGCAGATTTCCAATGCAATTCCGAAATTTGGAGATAAACCTGTCGGTGGTGATGTTGGAGACTTGGAGACTGGTAAGACACCCTTGAGTTTTGGTCAAGAACATTTAGGTTTGGGCAGAAACGATGCACATTTTATTAGCCCTAAGCTGATTACTGTTAAAAATGAGACTTTAAAGAAACAACTATGAAACTTTGTTTTTGGATTTTTCATTTGAGAATTTCTCGCTATCAGCCCGGAGTCAAAATTACATTTAGTCAGTGATAACGATGACAAAATCAAGTATGGGATTAAAAAAAAAAACAAAAAGCCTACAACAATAATGTTGAAGTAGTAGAAATGCTTCAAAAGCGTTTACTTGGATTGACTGAAGACTTCAGTCTCTATCTACTGAATAAGGATATGGCCATTGACCATAAGTACGATAGGCAGAATTAATGCTCCAGGAATTCATAATGTACTTCAGCTGCTTAAAATACTCAGGTAATTACCTGCTTGTGTCGCAAGAGAAAAATGGTACCTTGCAAAGCAGGTAGGCGACATGTGGCATCGAATGGGTCATGCCTGCACCTGGTGTTAAAACCGCTCGCGGTTTACTTACCATATAAGTCGGAACTTAAATAAAGAAGCTTTAGAGCCCTAGGCCTTTATATCAGAAAACAGATAATTCAAACATCGAGCTTCCTGTCGGCCCAATTAAACTAAATCACATCAAAATCGATTACAATCGAGACAATACTGAAGCGAACCGGTTAAAATCGGTAGCAGTGGCGGCCGTCAGCGGCGTTTCAAACGCGCGTCGCGTGGGCGCGCGCAATTTGCATAGCTTCATTAGGGCCCGACCTCACCGCGCGATAGTCGCCGCTCGCGTTATCGATGCCGCCTCTGAATCGCGCCTTAACTCTTTTTTTTAATCGACAGTCGTTAATTAAGCGTGTGTGAGGTCTTACGCCTTAATTATAATTGCGCACAGATACTGAATTAGCTCGGGTTTAACGAAGGAAGCTAAAATAAAGTAAAACGGATAAGTAAAAACCTATTTATTTGTAGTCCTTTTTAATGATAAGCATTACTGTCGTGACTAGTTTTAATTGTAGATAGCACTATCTGTTGATTGCTCGAGGTGGTTACTGACCGATAGTTTTATTGTCAATAAAATAATGTCAATTCGCGCAGTAAACGTGAAACACTTGTAATATCATTATTGAAATATTGCGACGTTAATTTCGAGTACTTGGTCGTGTTGTTATAGGATTACGTTTACGATTCTAGCAAAGATAATTATGTGTGGTAATAGTTTTTGGCCTTTTACAACAACCAGTAACTCCAATCAAGCAATTCAGAAGAATGAAAACATATATTGGTAAAAAAAATCCTAGATCAATCTTATCGATAATCTAGTGCCATCTCGGAACATCACTAGCACAAAACAATAAACAATTGCTACCTTGTCAGTGCAGAATAGAGCATATTTTGTGACACGACGTCTTATCAGCTGAGATGAATTGATTTAAAGCCATTGATTCATAATAATCATTATGAGTTAACTGAGAGAATAATTTTAAAATAAAGAAATAGAAGCCAAACTAAAAATCAACGGAAGTTTATGCATGAGTATTGTTTTATTGTTACCTGTCTCTAGGACTATAACAACCAGAAAAATATTGATAAAATTCATAATACCTATTATACCTAACATAATCCGACGTAGCATATTATGCGACAAATACATTTTCCATTCTAAAACCACACCATGATCATTTTCACTTGATGTATGGAATTATGTACATGACATTTAGCGCGAACTTACTAGGTTGCAAGTAGATAAACCTGCAATAATGACTCATGAACCCACCTCAACTTTACGACTTTCCAGAACAGATAACAAGCACATTCATTCACGTGTTCCTTATCATTCACATACATGGCCTTTCCTTCCTTTAAAACAAACTAAAAACTCTTTAAATAATCCTTTTGCAAAGCTAATTCTGTATGCGAAGACTCCTCCATATTAAAAAGCAAATAAATCGTAGCCACGGTTGACGAAGCATCGACATAAGGCCGGGGACATGAAAGCGCAACATTTCGCGACATCGCGTGTGTCGCAATGCAAATACGACAGACCACCGGCGCTCAACCGACACTTTTATTTAGCAGTTGAAGAAACCTCTTTTATCGATAACTTATTTAAAACAGCAACGAAAAATATTCACTCAATTATGTTAATATTTTTTATATCAAATGCAATTCGTGCAACCTTTCCTAAGTTACCAGTCAGTTAACGTGTGCACATTGAAGTAATTGCTTGCGAAAAAAAGTAAAAAATTAATTTAATTGCTGTAATTACTATCTACAGATCTAAATGGAGTAATTAAAAGAGGAACACAAGTATTAAATTAATTTTATAGGGGACACATTTACTTTAATTTCGTACAGTAGCTAACAGATAAAGCTTTAGTGCCTACTGCCCTTCGCAAAACAACCGTAAATTGGCGTTCGCAAATTTCGTTCGTATCCTATTGAAACTACATCCTAAAACTGTATTGGCTCCGGTCTCAGGCGTTATTGGCCTTACTGGCAGTAAACGCCTACGTTTTGGTAAGTTCGCCGCACTCGGATGAAGACATTTAAATACGTCGAATATGTTAATATTGCGATCGGATCGTGTACACTGCCCTTAACAACGGGGACTGTGCGTTGGCGGACAGCGGTCTATTAGTGAGGTAGCGCGAGTTGCAGGAGGGAGCGAGAGCGATTCAATTTAATGGTAGGACCGTCTGGTTTACATTTAACTAGCTGATGCCTGCGGATTCGCCCGCGTACAAATTATATACTAAAACCTTCCTCGAGAACCACTCTATCCGTTGGTGACAACAGCATGTAAATCGGTGTAGTAGTTTGTGAGTTTATCGTGAACAGATAGACAGACGCGTTGGAGAACTTTGTTTTATAATATGTGGTGACTACTCGGTGTATTTTTTGGATATGCGACATAATCCAACGTATACCCGAACTACGACGGACTTACTTCTGTAACCTTATAATGTTGACAATGAGTACTATGAAGCTTATTTGATTGTGCTCCTTGAAAGTCTCTATACAAAATAATCACAAACTTAAGCAGTTTTCACTTCCTACATCATTATTTTAATCTCCGAAGACCACGGAGCCTTCTCAAACACGTTTCATGAAAACTTCTGTTTTTTATTCCTCAATCGCTCCCGCTCACCGCTCACACCACATCACCTAGCGAGCTACTCATAAGCATACACATACGTACATTACGCAGTTTATTCAACAGGCCGCACTGACCCGCCATACGCGCCTCCTCAGTTAATACTATGTTACTTTAAATAGTTAAGAATTATGTGCCTATAATGTTATGTTATTACTAGATATTGATTATTTTGTGTGACGTCCTTGACTTATAATAATGCACGGAAACTTATTGTGCTCATCGATAGAACTATTGTGGATGTGCATACTAACTTCGGAACATACAAGGTGTTTTGCATCCTAATCAAAATTCAGGAGCTTGTCAGAAAAGACGTAAATAATCAATTTAAATTACAATTATAAATAAAGTTGCTATTTCAAATTGTTTAAATTTTACAGTATTTCAGATTAACACGAAAGCAATAAACAGGATCATCGCGCCACATGTCGCTGTGTGCGTGAAGGCGCAGTTATAGAGCTAGTAACGGACGGGCTGCATTTTAATACGGGTGATTTACACTTATCGATTTTCGTAAATACAAACAAATAAATAAAAATACCTACCTACCCATTTTATTATTGATTCGGGACGAGAATGATTAGAATTTGACCAGAATGCAAAGCGACGCCTTGATTTACCATAAGTTTTGTATTTGACCATTAACTTGCACAAAAGTACGTGCAAGAGAAACATGACAACCATGTGCTCTCACTACATTGATGAATTAAAAGCTACCGCTCAAAACGAAATGGCGTTTGTTTTCTCAATGGGATGATGTAGCTATTTCTCTATTACTTTTAATTAGTAAAGAACTAAGTACAAGGCGCAAAAGGCAGTAAATTGTATAAAACAGTCAACTCCGATAAAGGGGCCATCGATCATTCAATAATTAAGTTACAATCTAAATGCATTGAAGGTGATTGAAGCCCCTTATTTCTATGTTATATAATTGACGATTTATAGTCAAAAAAACTTCAAGTACATAATAATCGCACATTGAAAGCAAGCCCAACAATCCAGCGACCCAGGAATAATCACAAAAAAGTAGATACACACATAATAGCTACTTTAAACCGATTACGAAGATCGATGATGCGTATTTTACAAGTCCTAATTACAACTGAGTTGATTGAAATTGAGTGCTCTGTACTGTTCAATGCTGATACTACTTATGCCGCAGCAGAAAGGGCGGTTTTTGCAGTGCAAGTGTTTGGTTGATTGTACCAGTTCGTGTATTGTTGGTGAGAGGAATAAGTGTTGGTTGTAATGTTACTACTAACACGCCTTTTAAAATTGTAGACAGAGGTGTAAACTTACAGCAAAGGTAGTATTAAGTCTAGACGTGAGACACAAAAGAAAACATTTTTGTTTTCACTAAATTGACTGGGAAACGCATTACAAATGTCAAATTTCATTACCCGGCTAAGACTAACTATTAAACATCAATGAAGCATCTACAGACATAATTATTTTCAGATATACAGGGTGTAAACCACCTCATCACAAAGCCGTTAACCAAGCATTCTGTACATCAAACTAAGTAACTTTACGCAAAAATTATTGCTGGGAAACAACTTTTTTTTTGAGGTTATAAATCATGTTTTGTGGTAGAACTCAATGTAACGCACTTATAATGTTGTGCTGATGGATGGATTGAATAGTACGGGGGTCGTGGAGGTGTTAAAAGTCAAAATCTTACAAAAAAAACTTTTCAAGAAGTTGTAACTTTGACCCCCCATATCTCCGTAACTAGAAGGTTCCCAGGTATGGTGTAGAACAAAAAAAAATGATCGCAATGACGGGGAGAACTGGTTTTACACCCTTTAGAATCGAAGTGCACCATTGGACAGTATAGGAATGAAGAATACCAAGATCCATTCGACCAATATCACTGAAATCTTACTACTAGTATGATAAATGCGAAAGTTCGTGTAGATTGTTACTTTTTCATGCAAAAATTACATAACGGATTGGGATGAAATTTGGCACACATGGATTAACACAAAGGGTACTTTTGATCCCGGTAGTACAGTAGCAGTAGTACAGTACAGCAGTACAGCTGCGGGCATAAGCTAGTGAATAACAATGCTAAGCAAAACAAAAGTCTTCAAAAATGTATAACACCACCAAGAAAGAAAACAAGTCAGTTCCCAACAGATCTTAAACTGCACACAGTACATTGTCACAATATCTCAAGTTAGTACGAGTGCATCCGCGTCGTTATTAGACGTCCGACGGAGTGACGTCGACGTTGCACGACGTCGCGCGACGCGGGCCCGACGACGCGAACGTGACGCGACGTCGCCGTCACAGCGAGATATTAGATCTCGTTGTTTGTACGTTTTCAAATGAAAAATGTTTGCAGATTATTTTCAAGACGGTGTTTGTTGTATTGATTATTATAATGTTGTGTTTGTTATGCAAGGGAAATTATGCGTAGTTTGTTCTTGAGCAAAGTTAAAAGCGTAATTAGTGAAATTAAAAAACTATAATCACCACACTTGGATGAGACGTGTGATAGAAGTCGATGTATTCATAGGTTGACCTTTTTTGGCATCTTCGATTGAAACCAGTGGACGTTTTACGAAGTAGTCAATCACTTGGTTTTCCTGATCGAAATCCAAACGATCTTTAATCACAAATCTCAGCCTTATACCCCAAAACTACTAATAGTCCTGCGAAAATATCAAAATTTTACCCAATTTGCAGATTCATGGCTATTTTAATCCCATAACAGTTCAAGCATTACAAAGATATAAGTTAGTTATCTTAAAAGTTACAACTGAATAAAACTTAACCAAAAATGACTAATAACTGACAACAGCTGACACCCAAACCAAATCTTAAATCTCTAAAGTCCCGCTATCTCGAAAAATTACTAATGACGTCATCTCACAAATAAAAGGAATATAAAGAAAAAGTCACGAAAAAACAACAAATCATTACTATCATCGGATCAGTGAGATTTCAATAGGTCCGTCAAACACACAGACAATGGCACAATGCTGATACCCAAGTCATTATCAGATCAACTTAGGTAACACTTCATGAGACAGGCACACGCACTGGGTTGGTAGTGTGGCGGTCAGACGCTGCTAGGGGCGGTTGGAACGCGCAACCCTTGGTGCTTAGATATAATCACACATTTTCAATACACTCATGTATCAGATTAAGAAATAAAATGCAAAAATATTTGGAAATGTCTTATTCTGTTTGGTTCATGGGAGTCTCCTCGCAGTTTCCGTCTTAGAGTAAGAACACAAGTACTAAAAACAACTTCAAACCTGCCGGCGTGTTAGGCCGAAGTGTTTGTACATTACATGCACGTTAAACTCCTATAAGAGTGCGACTAAGTATGTATTCCATCAACCGTCGCAGCACACACAACACAAGAAGTATTATATAAAAGAACTACCTAAAAACCGCTACGTTTTCCAAACCAAGTGTGTAACACAATCAAAAGTCCAGAGTGGATCTTCCAATAATGAGTTGGTTGCGTTTCGCGGCTCACAATAGCCCGGGACAATAGACGGATTCAAATCATCGTGTATACCTATCCCTGGACGATTAACGCGCGCTTTGTCGTCCCTACAATGGGGGGTCAACGAATTTTCTACGTTTTTTCCAATTACGATTATTGAAATTTTGTTATGATACCCATTTTTGGTGTACCGTTGTGTTTGCGAATTTCTATGATTGGTTTTTTTTTAAAGATTGAATGGGAGATGGAAAATTTCGGGTCCAGAATTTTTATATAATATTGTGAGGCTTAATTCTAGCTTCAGTTAAATTGACCTTCTTGAGACAGGACGTACACAACTGCTTATCATTTTTACATAATTACTAGGTACGACATTAACGCAGAATGGTATATGAATTAAGGATCCTTTCGAGCAGAAAAAAAAACTGTTTTAGGGCAACAGATAAAAGTCATTCATATCTATTATAAAAAAAAGATTAATTTTCATGAATAAGGTACAGGAGCATCTGAAAGATAAAGTATTTTTCACTTATTCTGCCATTTATTTCGGGTTGCCAATTAAACACAAATGGTTAGTTATTAGCAAAAGAATAAATTGATAATTTGAATCATGTTAATTTTCATTTACAAACTGCATGCAATTTAAATTAAAAAAATAATTATTTAAGTATTTATAACTATAATTCAGGACAGGACTCAAGTAGGTACACTATTAGAGCATTTATATATAATACTATTATCAAGAAGTAACGTAATTCATAACAATTAGCTCTACATTCAGAACGAACTGTCTAGTTGAGTCCACTTTGCCCTTTCCCACCTATCTCCACTCAGATATTCTCGTCGTATGATGATTATAGATTTGTCCCAAAAAGCTAAAATATCTAAATCGATTAACCTAGACATGGCTATTCGTGTCTAATTCTATGCAAAATAGCGGTCGAGGCGACACGAAAATATACCGGCCGTCATTCTTTATTATTTTGTTACTAATTTTGAAGACTACCATTTTGTAACTGCCTCTTATAGAGTGGAAGATGACCTGATTATGAAAGTAGTTCATCAGAGAATCGGGATCAAAGTGCTGGTTAGCTGAAAGGTAGGCACTTTGTTCACCGTAGTTTATTCTGGCATCTTACTGCAAAGAATCTCTTTGGCTAGAAAGCGGCAGGTTTCATTTTGACTTGACAATGTAGTACATGGTATGTGCTAGATGGACCGAGGAACTTTAAACGGTGGCTGCGCCAGATTGAACGTGGAAAGTAGACGGCAAGGTGTCGTGGCGTGATTTTGGGAGAGACATTATGCCCTGCAGTGGAGCACAATGGGTGGGCCCATTGTGCTCCACTGCAGGGCATAATGTTGATTCATTGATAAAAGAATGCAGATAAACAGAGTTCGTTATAGCTTATTATAACCTAGAACAGAAAATGGATGTTCAGTTCAACCTGTTCAAGAGAGTAACTGCTATTGAAGACCTATGGAGACAAGAGAGAGCCCTATTGACCACACAAGCATAAATCGAATTAGTAAACCATTTAGAAATATGACAAGTCCTAATTTGTCTCAGCACTTATAATATTTATGTCCCCAGATAAGCAATACCATGTCCCTTCCCAAATAAGGTCCAGGATCAATACACACTCGTACAAGACAACAAATAACCGTCACAGCGACCTATTTGTACAATTATGTACCTTTTGATTTACCGCTGAGATATTAGCCGTACAACTATAAAAGTCATACAACGATTACACGCCTTTGTGCAGCATTAGGCATTAATTCAACTCTGGCGTTCGAAACGCGACGTCCGACTTGATTCATGCGCGGGCGACGATTGGAAAAGCGACGTAAGTGACGAAAAATTTGCGATGTAATTTAAACTTTACGTGTTAAATTTTGGGTTGGAATTTCAGTGTGATGGTCTTTATCATAATGAGTAGTGTACCAATTGTCTTTGCTGAGGAGATTAAATTGATTTATAAGACGCCGGTTCGTCCGTCATTCGTTCTTGGTATCTGCTCGTAAAGTTTGGTGCGGGTCGCGATCGTTTCGCGTGTTTTATGCCGCTACCCTTTTGATGTGATGCAATATTACTAAAGATTTATTTGTTGTTAATCTAGAATTATTTCCTGGTTTTGGACGTATATCTTATTCGTCTTGAATCATGAGAACGAATATCTCAGATTGAGAATACTTTTGCTAAAATAACAATTTCGATCTTCAGTTTTTATTGAGTTCTGAACGTTGTCTTTTTAAAACCAATAAACTGTACCAATTGCTGGCAATTCATTGAGATACGTTAGTCACTGACTGACAAAGCATTTACAGTCAATCAACTTGTTCTCATTACGGGTACAGACGTTCTTAAGTTGAGCCAACACACAATTCTTAACAGTTCATGCAGATTTTAAGACTGAAAGGACCAATGTTGTTTGAAATGGTCCTTCCACTCTCATAAGCAAATCTATTTCACAGTTTAAACCTATCTTAAACTTACGTTCATATAGGCTATAATTATCTCATTAAAGGTAAGAGACAAGACGTGTAGCATGCATAGTTCAGTGCTTCTGTCCATCTGTACGTAAGTGTCCGAGACATAATTGGTTTCAATGACTGGACACACGTTACACCGGCCACTACTTGAAGCTTGTAACGTTGTGGGTATGCAGAGATGTAGACGTATGTTGTGTCCTGTATCCTATTTGTAGAAACTCAAAATAACTTCCTCGTTGGTGCAATGGTCGCTAACTACTGATGAGCATAAGGGTTTGGGATTTAATTCTCAGATCGGTCCAAGTTTTATTTTTGTTTTTCGATTCGATTTTATTAGTAGTAGCGCTGAGTCAGTGTTTGCATGTGTTTGATGCCTATTACATGAGATAACTGTATCCCTTCGAACATGTTTGATTATTACCTATTTGGTGGTTTTCCTGTCCCTAAAACATAGTTTTAGAGGTTCTTTGCTAACGTAAAATAATCAGTGTATAACATTGCCATTCCTGGTCACAGGAAAGAGGAGCCCACTCCATCTGCGAGAGGTAGTGTACCTGAATCTACGACACGGGTCTTGTACAGATTGGTGGACGTCATGTGTTCGATTATTTCTTATTTTCAGCCTTTTATCTATCCCTTTAAACAAAGTACCGCATCAAAGGACCAAAACATTAATCTCCAAAAATACTAACACGACTATCCATCGTCCATCTATTTCCACTACGATCTGACTACAAATGTCACCCTCACATCCAGCATTAGGCAGTCCGCTCAATTATTCAGCCAACAAGTACGCACGTAAGTTCGGGCCTATTCCAGTGTGCGGCGCGCCTTATAGGTCCTTGTAACCTTATGATTTATGCGCTGATGGCCCGTGTACGAATGTCAAGTGTGCCCTGTGACAGTCCACGCTTACACATTTGAGACTTGTTGGAGAATGTCGCCGATGTTTTGGAATGTTTTTCTTTGTCCCTACGATAAGGAATAAGGATGTTTTTCAAAAGCAATTCTTGATAGAGTTAATTTAAAGTTGACATTTATTAATTACTGCTGTCTAGTCTATGACATATATAACTGCTGACAGTCACGGCTGCCCTGTAGTATATCGCATACCGGTAAGGAATGTGTGCAGTAGTAGTATTTTGCAGAATTAAATAATAAAGCATGATTACATACGACATTGAGTCAAACTGAACAAATTAGTTTGACTCATCATTATGACTTTGAGCAAGTTGTGTCTTTAGTTATTTTGATATTACTAAAACAGAACAAGCTTGTTATCTTCGAAGGGTTGAGCAAGGTTCTTCCAAACCAACATCTTACTAGTTAGTTATGTTATACTTTATATATATGTACTAACATATCAACCAAATATGAACAGTCAAACAAAATTATGACACAAAAATAAAAACTATAGGCTCCAATTCCAAGTATGTATATTAGTACATAATTTCTCCGAGCTAAAATGCCTGACAGACCACCAGAGTCGCCAAGCTATGTCTCAGTCGAAAGGTCAGACGGCGACTTGGACGCAACATTTAGCGTTAATATGAAGCCGTAGATCAGGCGCGCATCTGTCGGCGCGCGAGCAGCGCTGTCGATCAACAGGACGCTAATAGATCATTAGCAGTTACGCTTCAGGCGGAAAGATATTCAGGATTGTTTCAGGTCTAGATGGGATGCTGTAGAGATGTCATTATTCGAATGTTACCATTTCAGTATCGCAAATCAAAACTACGGCAGAATGAGCAAAATCGGTTGCGGAGATTCCAGATGCTGCAAGAAACATTTAAATTACCCTTACGACATTTGAAGTTAACACTGTCGATATCGAACTAGAGCATTGATCATCAATAGGGAAAATATGCAAGAATTAAACAAGGGAACTCAACATACGACGCACTCAGAGTTTATTAATAATATGATTACATACCGAGTTTCCTCCGTGCCTCGGAAAGCACATTAAGCCGTTGGTCCCGGCTATCAATTGTAGATCTTTGACAGTAATTACAGGTATTCAATGGTTAGACTGGAAGCCAACCCCATAATTAATAACATAATTGGGAAAAGGCTAGGTAGGTGATGACATGAACAGTGCACCAAAGTCAAAACCGCCTTCGAAGTCGAGCCACAGATTAGCATGCCAACAAATGACGATTCTAATGGTGTTTATTCCATTTAAACGTGCCCTTCTACCTAACACTGAGACCAAACGCTTATAGAAGAAACACCAAAACATGCTTATAAATTCAGACTGATGATCACATTAAGACTTAATTAATACTCGTCCACAATGAATCAAATAATAATCCCCTTTCCTCATAAATTGTACAGAAAGCTATGCAATAGATCACGTGGACACTGCTGTACTCTACGCCTGCGCAGCGCACCGCGCTGTCGATCAACGAATGTGATCCACTTATAGATCGTTAACATGTTGCAGTTGTCACTGAGCTTCTTGGGCTTCGTTAGAAATGTGATGGAAGAATATTATTATCCGATTTAAAAACTGCATAGGTACAGGTAACAGCCCTCAAAACTCTGAGGGAAAACATCTTGTGGAAGCTTTCATCTACTAACTCGTGGAAAACACCTCCTCACAACTCCTCACAGAGAGGCCAACTGAATCCCAACATCATCGTCATCCTTATTTCAGCCGCAAGACGTCTACTGCTGGAAATAGGACTCCCCGTGCGACGCATCAAGCGGATCCCCGCAACCTTCACCTGGTCATCGGTCGGCCATCCAACAATGGAAATATTATAGGCTAATTATGCTATACGGGCAAAAGGTGTAAGACAGGACTTTAAATAAGTACAGATACAAAGGATAATTGACATAAGGTGTACAACCTTATCAGATAAACTAAGTCCTCCCGCTGAGAATTATAAAATGATAATATGCATTGTTTATTAAGATGCTAGGGCTGCCAAGCGTCAGGCTTTTATTCTATCTAATAAAAGGTAATGGACAGAACTTGTTTTACATGGTTTATAAATATTAATTGGACATACTTACTTAAAAATATCTATTAAGCTGGTGTACGTCTATCAATAATAGGGCTTGTCTTTTTCAAACTTTCACGATCAGAACACATGTTTTATGAATAATAGGGCTGCTTGAAAACAAATATTATTTAGTAACTCACGTTGTTCCACCTTTCTACGCCATAACTATCACAGCAAATAAATCTGAAACAATGACAAAATCATTAATTTATTTATTTATTGACAATAGAGAAATACATTCAAGCACTCAAACTATTTTTTACAAAGAAACTCGAACAGTAAAACAGCGCATTAGAATATTGGTCCTTCTGTCTGGATCATTTATCCGAACTAAAGGACCAATATTCTATCGCTAGCAAAACCTAATGCTACGAGATATCGTCACTCACAAATAACACTCGGAAAAGGACATCCCAGCACGAATATCATAAACAAGACTTCGGAACATAGGATACGTTAGTTCGTCACTCATATTCAAATTAATACAGTAATCCCGCTAAGTTGTAAAGAAGCGTTTTATGTACCGCCATCACGCGAACGCATTGTATATCTCAGTTAAGATCGTAAACAGATCTAGATGTAATAAACTACTATAATAAACATTGTTAGATTTCACATATATTTGATGGTATATATTAATAATGAGTAATTTAAAGCCGCCATTTTAATTAAGTAATAGAAGTTATGGAGTTCCATTTTATTGCTCAATTTGTATTAATGTTATATGTGTGTTATAGAATTGTATTGTGTTCGGAATCGGTGCTTGATTAGCCTTTATGGTTTTGTGAATCGTTATTTTATTTACAGTTTCGAAAATGGAAGAATATATTATAGAAATCTTTGCAAGTCATTTTATAGCATTTTGTTACGTCTGATCTAAGACAGGTATTTTTATTTCTGACTTAAAAACAGTGAAAACTACAACGGATGCATAATTAAACACAATTTTAGGGTCAGACAATAATTAAATTGCACCAGATTGGCAACCTTTAATATTTCAAGCCATTTATTTTTAGGAACTCAAACACAGTTCCTAACACATGCGACGTCTTTTAGACATAAACAACACGAAAATGACATTAACGCATTAAAACCATTATAATTTGCACTAAAACAATACACCGAACCGGCTTTCGTTCCGTTCCCTCTAAAATTGAGATCAAGATGAGCGTCTATAAACGTCAAATGTTTGAATATAACGTCTGTTAACGTCAGAGTAAATAAATATCAGTTTAATTGGCGATAATTATCGTGACCTGCTTGATGGAGTAACAGCGATACTTGTGACAATAGAGAATGGGTGAGATGTTGATGGAAATAGAATTTGAGGTTGAATTAAAACTTTATTATATAAATTAAACTTAATATTTCTGGTAAATTTTTTTAGTGGAAATTTTTGGAATTTTTAGTAAAAAAGAAAAAAAAAAAGAAAATGTATACACACTTTAATTTTTTTCTTTTCCAGGCTAGGAATACATATATTAATTTCAAATAATACATTTATCTTACAGACAATCTGAACCTATTCTTCCAGTTGTTAGCAATGAGTTCGCCTTCTATTACAAGGAACATAAATAATTACGGGCGAAAATTGAAATACCTATACACTACTGGTACACTGGTCAAATGCTTTGGTGATAAACAGGTTGGAGGATGTTTATGTTTTGCGTTTTTCATACACTGCAATCTTTATTGAAATTTAATAAGCAAAACGTACTGCAAAAAAAAAGTAACAACTAAGCCCTACCACCAACACTTAAGGTCACAATCGGCACAGCAAAAGAAATTCCAATATTTGCTCAAAGAATATTTACGAGCCCCGGTATCGGTACACATCCAATATGCCATAAGTCATTCCGGTGACGGGAACACATCACTAATTAAAGCCCAAAGTTGATTGCAAACGATACCAGCGATTTAATTAATATTTTGAAAGAAAGCCGCTCGTAAAAGACTTGTAAATGTGATGGATTTATGTACCACATGTAAGTTCTAATTTATATTGTTGTCTATTATTGTAAATTAATAAAACATGTTTTGTTTTTCACATTATAATCGTCCTTTGAAGGTGGGTAAGCCACACTAGCTACATTCGTATTCATGACTACTTGTTGTTGACGTTTTTCGAGTAATTTCAGGAGCGTTTTTGACAATGTAATTGATCTTCGAAAAAACATTATTTTTTTGTTTTACAAAGCAGAGATGATGACGTTAATAGTATATAGAAAATTCAGTTGTAATCTTGCTGATTGAATAGATCAGTCGAGGTTGTAGAACTAAATATCTAAAGCAATCCGAACTCATTATCATATGCCGAGGCTTTCAAATGATGTTGGGGTCAGCTTAATACCAGTATTTTACGAATATATGGAGATTGGCACAAGAAAAGAGAGGCTAATACCCAGCACTGCGTGAGTTTGGGCTGTGATGACATGAAGCCGTCTGAATATCTTCATATAAGTAATAGCAAATAGGACCGAAGGCTTGCAAATCAGTAACGAGTGATGGACGGAAGAAATGCAGAAATAAAATAAACTATTCGCATAACAGTATAATGAAGATAATCACAAAAAGCATCATTTATCTCGACACATTCTCGATCTCAAAGCTTTTTGGCATCAAAACTTCGTTCCGCTTCGTTCTATTTAATTAGGACCAATGAAAATCGTGAAGACGGCCACAAAAGATAAATTTGTTGTGTACAGATAACGATAGAGATTTCCATGAGGTTTAACAAAGCGTTTTGGTATCAAATCACACAATTAGACGATCGGCTGTATGGACCGGCGGCTGCTTTGTCGGCGTCTGTCATTGGTTGTATGGCGCCACTTAGGACCAGCAAATCGGTGCTGTGTTGAAATATATTTTTGCTTAGACTCTTTGGAGTAGAAATTGGCAAAATATTGGAATACTATCACGTATAATTTTATTACCTAATTTGCATTCCTTTTCTTTCACGTTAACATATTATTTTTAAATGATTAGAACATAACAATAAAACTTTTTGTTTTATAAGACATATAGCCGATTAATTTTTAATTCAAACGTCGTAACCGTTACTTTGTTCAAATCATCGTTGTTTTAGCTAAATTAAATTATTTTAGAGGTTTATTAGAATTCTTTAGTAGAAAATATTCGCTCAATAAAAGTGAATTATTAAAAAAATATGCACATTTTTCTATGATTATATAACATGTCTATGATAACAGTTGTTCATTTCACCTATTCTTATGTTCTTATGCTCTTTCACATACCAATAATTTAACATCCACGCATTATACTAAACTAGCGGACGTCACGCGGTTTCACCCGCGTAGTTCCCGTTCCCGTGGGAGAACGGGGATAAAATGTAGCGTATGTTACTCAGGGTGAATGTAGCTTTCCAATGGTGAAAGAATTTTTGAAATCGGCACAGTAGTTTTTAAAATTTATTCATTACAAACATACATACAAAAATACAAATTTTTCCTCTCTATAATATTAATGTAGAAGTGTAGACTAGTGTAGGTAAATAATTATTTAAAGTAAGTTATGTATCTGTTTCTAGTTTAGATGGTATTTTTTTTTGCAAGAAGAAAGTAATTGATAGTTCCTCTTGGAAATGCCTCAACCTTCTTAGACTACTTCTTCGTCTACTCTAAAAATACCAAATCTCTCCGTGACCCTTTCAACAAAACCATCGATAGCTTAAGCCCAAAGAGGAACCCACCAGCGCTGTTTGCCGTCACCCGGCTCGGACAAGCGCTGTCGTCTCAACGAATCACAATGATCGACGTCGTGACACGGCAGATTTGTCTGCCTGGCCTCCTGCCTGCCCCGTCTGTCCTCCATGACGGGAGGGTAGCGTGGTAATACCTGGCTAATTAAGTGCTAAATGTAATTTACAGGACTCAGGACTGATTTGCTTGGGTAGGTACACAAGATCAGTCAGTTGAGGGGGAGGAAGGACCAGATTTAGGTTGGGGCGTGGAAGGCGGGTGATTAGGACTGCTCTTGAATTCCCTGATCAAGCAAGGCAAAGCTTCATCCCATGTCTCTTGTTGACAACCTCACAAAATAACAAGGCACAAAATCTACATATTTGATGCACGATTTCCCTATTAATTCGCTCCGATCATAACACCCTAGTGTCCCGGGGTCGGCGCAGCACTAATCAATAATATTAATTTTATTAATAAAGGTGATTAGATGCATTTGAGGTTAAATAATCACTATGTTATTCACTATACATGCTTATCAATCTAGAAAATGCAAACAAATAAGATAAATGAAGCTAGTACTCAAACTTTCAATCACAAAAGAGACTGAAGCATTGCTTTTCTCTTAATCACCGCACAGTCACAACTCACAATGATTCCATCATTTTTTTACGCTTCGTCAATCACCATTGGACACTCTTGATTCACCATTGATGATTTTTAATTGCTATCCATACAATTCTGTTATTTTTTTCACAATTAAAACTTTTGTGTGGGCCCCTACAATGAGTTGCAAAATCGACAATCGATCGATAATTTCTATCGAAAACATTCGGTTCGATGGTTTTCGATGTTTTGGTCGAATGGGTTTCGCTTTTGGAAGTAGTGTAGTTGTTATTGTTGTCTTGTGTTATGGGATTATTTGATTGATTCAGTTACATTCTGAGCAGGTTAAGGAGCTGAGAACAATTGTTGAACTAAAGATTCTGCTTATTATGGATATAAAAATATACTTAACGAAGCCGATAAGTATTTGTTCTCCCCGTCATTGCGATATTTTTTTGTTCTGGATCATATTATCCATATTCAAACTTTTTCACAACTATCATATAAGTTTTTAATGTTGTAATTTACAACTTAACTTTAAATAACTCCACGACCACCATACTATTCAATGCATCCAGCAGCACAATGTTTTGAGTGCGGCACATTGAGTTCTACCGTAATACCATATTCTAACAAATAAACATGCATTTATGATTTTGATTTGATTTTAAATGAATTTTCGGGTACTTTTTTTTGATGTACAGAATGCTTGGTTACCGGCTTTATGAAGAGTCCTTTTACACCTTGCACCTATATTGATACATTAGTTTGACTAATTGAGAATTGATTGAATGACATATTTTAGTTTTTCCGGGATGGTTTAATCGTGGGTGTATTAACGTATTAAATGTGTGTATTAAATGTTTAGAAAAAAAACTTGAGAGGTGTCAAGGGACACCCGGATGGAACGAAGTTCTTTCGATTAACTAGTGAAGGAATTGTAATAAAATTTTATTTTTTTTAAGTTATAATAATATTTTTTTTATTATTAACAAATATAATGTTCACTCAACAAAAATAATCGTCGCGACACCACACTGTTCAATGCGAAATAGAAATGAAACAAACGCATTGCAACCTTCATTTATTTAAAAAGAAAAAAAGTGTCGTGACAACTTTTTCGTAAGAATTTTTTCCGTTTTGTCCCCCTTTCACAACGCGCGATAAGGAACTTCGTTCCAAAAATCTACTAATACTGACAAGAAGCCTTGACAATAACAATGCATATAGAAACTCTACGCTACCAAATATAAATTATATGAAATCAATAAGTCTTACAAGGGACTGGCAGTATCATTTTCTATCAGTCTATCTATTGTACCATTTAGAAACAGATGTTTACAACAATAACGCACTCGATTGCTGCCAAAATATGTAAAGTCATTGCACTAATCGTTTTTAAGACAGCCACGTATACTACCCAAAGGTATGGCGAAATTAACAAATGATAGTTTCAATTGTGTTATTTGATAGACAAGGTGACATTTGATTCTGAACCTGATTTATTGTTGCGAGAAGAAACATCTTATTGGCAACAAATCTACGATTTCAAAGCGTTGAGTTAAAAAACTGAAACTGTTTCTACGAGTACAACCTTTGGAACCATGCTTTCTCCACCTGCGCGAGTCTCACCAAGTCTTACCCCCATCCTATGAATGTCACCCACCTATCTAGCTACCTCACCAACCGACAGTATACAACAGGACACCTCCTTATGGCCAAATCCACTAAGCCAATTGCAGCAGATCATAATAACCAAACTCAACATTATACCCAATTTCCATAATCACATTAAACCGATACTATCTCTCGTACATAAGCTAATCTGCTAAACAGCTCTGCTCTTAGCGTCAGGTATGAGCTGTGCCGTCAACACTAACTCGGGATAACTCGCGACAAGTCGGCAAGACTCGGCACAAGTCGGCAGGACTTGGCACTACATCGGCGTCGTGACTCGACGACTCAACCCTGTTGAGCGCTATGGGGTGTATATTCCTGGTGATGGACAGGACAGGATGGTCTTGAGAAAATGGCGGACTGATGATACGTTTTCGGGCATAATTGCAGACTAACTGCGGAAACCACTGATAAATATAAAGCCGCGTTCACAAATCCCCGTTTTGACTGGAGTTTAACAGAAAACAAAATGACAATTGTGTGTGTAAAATTAACATGTTTATTCTGCAATATTTGCGAGAGTAAACAATTTTCTCTGAACATATTTGAAATGTTCATTAACAACTATTTACACTTCTATCGAAACTGTACAAGAAAATGACAAAAAACTTTCGTCATAACCCGTTCACCTAAAAATCCCTCAATCCCTCAAGCTCACAGCCACCCTACCGTTAAGTGACGATGATCCACAAAAACGAATGAAGTGCGATTTTATTAACACTACGCTCCCAATTCGTATGGAAAAAATATAAAACTGACTATAACAAATGATGTTGTTTGCCAGAAAAGGGCCTGAAGAAAGGCCTCAGAAAGGCCTGGAGTGATGTATTATGGGCCGGGCCATTGATGAGAAGTGACGTCATCGGTTTTGGATCAGATGGTCGCTGAGATTTGACTTGAGTGCTCTCTTTTGAGTTGGACTAGTTGCTGTGACTTTGAATGGTGGTGTCAGGTGTAAATGTGACGTATGGTGGTGTAACTGGGATTTGGTATCTGTTGGGAAATAAGTTCGGAAAATTTTATTTTTGAAAACAACGTCTTTTCATATGCAATTGAGAAGTTATGATACATAAATGTGCCAAGCCATTTGAATGAACTCCCTCTGAATGGCAGAGCAAGCTCATTCAAATATAAGGACCACCTGTTAAAAAGATTAAAAAAGTGGAACTGTTTTTTTTTAAACTTTATTGTAGAAAAAGAAAACGTTTTGAAAACGATTGCTACTAGTCCTCTGGTCCCTAAAAAATAATAAGGTAATTTAAAAAATCTAAATGTTTCTCCTTAAAATATAATAACTTTAAAAAATACCTACTTAACAGTAGATTTACTTTCGCCCAAAATTAAAACTACAACTTTCAATCGTAAGTGAATGTGTCACAAGTTCACAACACTAGACGCCATGTGATCGGGTACAGACGGCGGCGGAATGTGCTGAGTCACACCGCTTAGGGGAACACCCCTGCTCAAGTGGCGTTTAAGGGTTGGGGCGATTTCTATACTGTTGATCGAGCTATGGAATTGATTGTCGAGTTGATGAAAAATGTTCATTTTGAAGCGTATTTTAGGAAAGTATATGTATTTAGGAGCAAAACTGAAGAAAATGTTTGAGTAAAGTCGATAGTGCGCGACACTCTTTGGTGTTGTAAGGCTAGCATTGCATTGATCACATCTTTATGATAAGGAGGTGTAACTTAAGTCATCTCCAACAATCCATATTTTATGACGTCAATAGTTTTAAATACATTCTTATTCAAATGAGTAGTTATTAATTTTAGATATTCGGAAGCCATTGGAATGTTGATTCTATAAAAGAACCGGTAGGAACAGCAGTTATTTTATTAAAAAAAATATTATTGCATACATAAACGTCCAGCCTGCGGCAAACTTCAATAAAAAATAAATGTCAAAAGTAATTTATTTTACAATTAGGTATATAGGAAAATGGCAACAGCATACATCCAATATTTTATTGAAATTCCATGAAAAATAGATAACCCCTCGGAGCTTATGACAATTTTGGTAATAAAAGACTAATTTCATGGACTTTGTTAATAAAATCATAATTTTCATCTTTTATTGCCATAAATCAGCGATCGAGCAGCTATTTGTCAATTATTAATTACTGAATTATCATAAACTTCTTGTTAATATGGAAGCTGGCCGCGAAAATATTTTAGAGCTTGCTGGGTTAATAATTTTACTAGACAGTGTTATGAATATAGTAATAATTATTAATAAATGAAATAATAGCGTTAAAATAAAAATAGAGTTTTACGAGTCAGAACCCAGTGAAGAATGATAGCGTCAAATAGAAGGATCCTTTGGCCTTGGGGAAGCAGCACAACTCAGCACAAGCATAACATTGTAAGTCTATAGTGTGCCCACTGCTGGGCTGATGGATAACAAGCTGCCTCTTTCTGACAAGAAGTGAACTGTTTGCCAATAGAATGTAGAATACAATGTAGGTAGATGATGTAGGAAAATATTACAAATGACGGTTTTCTTCTTTCTGTCGTGCAAACTGTCTCGTTGGTCGAGTGGTCGCAAGCATGACTGCTGAGCATGAGCTCCTGGGCTCGATTCCCGGGTCGTGCAGAGTCATTTGGTTTTTCCACCAAAAATCTCTCATCTCGTTTAGTTTTGTGCCCGGTTGTTGGCAATAGGTTCGCCCCTTGTAACTTAAACTAAGCTGGCGAAATGTGGGTGTACTGACAGGTACACCTGTTCCTAACCCTTGATGTTATGTGATGTCGTCAAAATAAAAATTGGTTAAATAACGCTGTAATACTCATCATCATCTGCCTAGCCTTTTCCCAATAATGTTGGGGTCGGCTTCCAGTCTAACCGGATGCAGATGAATACCAGTATTTTACATGGAGCGACTGCCTATCTGACCTCCACAATAATACGATACCACTTGGTAAGACTGGTAAACGCTAAAATACTGTTATCACTACATATTATAAAACAAAGTCTCCCTCCCGCTGCGTTTGTCTGTCCCTATGTATGCTTAGATCTTTAAAACTACGCAACAGATTTTGATGCCGGTTTTTTTAATAGTTAAAGTGATTCAAGAGGAAGGTTTTAGTTTATAGTTTTGCGCGAGGCGGGCATCGGCTAGTATTGAAATAAAAAGTTAACATAATCTAACTATGTAAGTTCGCCATTTTTCACAGTTCCAACATTTCTTATCGACTCGTACGTAAATTGATTAAATGTGTCACTAGCTCCCTTGAAGCGCATGTCGCAGCACTAATGACCGTAATGAGTTAATGACACCTGAGAGTGACCTTTAGTACATAATATTATGTACTTAGCGACTGCTACTGTTAGTACACGCATGCGCATGCTAGTAGCAACTATGTAGCATGTTGGGACACGGGGCTAGATAACGATGATTGTAAGAAGTATTATATCTAAGGTAATGACAAAAATGTCTGTTTATTTTCGTTTTGTGGGACTGTTTTATTCCATACTTAAACGCTATAAGTACTTAGGATACTAATACTGTACTTAGGAGCTCGTGGCCATATAATAATAGCTCTTGGTCTGTGGATGGGTGACCACCCTTACATACCGAGTTTCCTCCGTGCCTTGGAAAGCATGTTAAGCTTGTGGTCCCGGCTGTCATTCAAAGATCTTTGACAGTCGTAACAGGGAGGCAATGGACCAAAAAGTTTGACAACCAGTCTCAGCAAGGGATATCGTATTACCCAGTACTAACTGGGTTGTGAAGCTCAGATTAGCAGTCGCTCCATGTAAAATACTGGTATTCAGCTGCATCCGGTTAGACTGGAAGCCTACCCTAACATAGTTGAGAACAGGCTAGGCGGATGATGACTTATGCTCTATACTGTCATACTAACTGCCTACAAAGTCTACCATTGTTTGGCTGTGTTGACAAAAAGGCTCATGGAACTGACAAAGCTCAAGCAAATAAAACAAAAACGAAGCACTACTTACGCAAAAATAAAAAAAAAAACAGCAACAATTCAGACGTTATCCAAAAACATTGAGGCCGGTTTGAGTTTCAATACCCAGAACCCAAAATTCATCTGCCAGCAGCGTCCCACCCCTAGTATAAGGGCTAGAGGTCACCGCGGCGCGGCGCTTCCGTCAACCTGTTGGACGCGAGACACGGACGCGGCGATTAATGCGTCCCCACTCTATGATGTATCGATACCATTCGCGGCCTGCACTTCACTATTGCGTACCGGTTTTTAGCGATCTTAGATTGCGTACTGTCTTTATATGATTCAGGTACATGGTGTACTGTACCTACTTACATATTTGTTTACTAGTCTTGCTTTTCCCAACTTTGTTGGGGTCGGCTGCCAGTCCTACCGGATGTAGCTGAATGAATGCCAATATTTTACATGGATCAACTGCCTTACTGACCTCCACAACTGAACGAACTATTTCCAATCAATCAAGAAAACGTATTTGTTTGTCTATTGAAAACACGACACTGCAACTCTAAACAAAATCTTTTTAGCCACACTTAGCTATTGAAAGTATTTTTTTTTTAATTTTCTTCATCATAATTTCAGCCGAAAGACGTCCACTGCTGGACACAGACCTCCTCCACATCGACCGGTCCCATGCGACCATGTTCATTTTGTTTTAATATTTAAAAAAATATTTTAACCTAATTGACCCTCATTTTATGCAGGTGTAACCTGGAACACCTTGATCGCTTGATCGCTTGAGATGGCGACTAAAAGGGAAGTGTGGAAGAATGCTGCGCCGACCTCAAAATAAATGTTGATAGCAAGAAAATGATGATAAACAGCTAAACAGCACTACCTTGAACCCACTAACCCAGCCTATGTCCACGCATATTTAACAAGTAAATACCTATTGTAATCTAACACCTAATACTGAGCAAATGGCCATCTCTGAGTTATGGATATCCTTGCATACACTCCGGCTATATTCTATTCATTACGGTAATTAATTACTTACAATAGCCATTAATAGCCTGGGCTTTAAAAAGGTTATGTTTAAGTTATAGCCTGATAGAAATTGTGATACATGTTTATGGTATGAAGAGGCTGATAACTTAAGAATCAACTACCATAGGTCTACCAAGCTATTTCTACGAAGAACTTTTGACTGATGTGCCCAATCCAGAATTTTCATTTTATCGATGTTATTTATTAGAAATGGGATAATTTTGCCCGAGCTTAGGTGTAATTAATTATAATAAATGACTTGTGACTTACGAAATTGATAACACATAAAATGTTGACGAAAATCAAAGCATGCAAAATGAAATCCAGCGCTATTGTATAAGCTGACCGCAGTAGACGATCCAATTTGCGTTCGATGATTGACGGCGAATTATTTGGCCAGACATGACGGCAGCTAGCACAGGTACACATACATACATACTTTATACAAGTACGATAACCCCGCAGAAGGTTCACATAGATTCCACAACGACAAAACCAGCAGTAGAATTTATTTCATTTATAACAGGCACTTTTGAATTGTCAGGGAGTTGCTTAGATAGTAAGGTTATAAGCCGTTCCAAGACGTAGATCTGTATGGAGAAAGACTGGAAATAAACTCTATGGACACTATTTCATGTCAAATTAGGTGTTAGAAAATAACCTAAGACGGTTTTTTCAGGAATTTTTGTGAGTGTCTGATTTCGACACAGACTTTAAAGATGAGAGAAGTAGAAGAAAATCACAAAGAACACCAATCCCGTCAAAATGAGCGAGTAACCATCAGAAAGAGAGAGAAATTATTCAGCCACTGCGCTAGTGGTATCGACAAGAACCTGTTACCAAGCGTGATGATTGGAGTTTACCTTCTGCATCTTTTCATTGCTTGAACATTAGTATTGTCTAGCACATGCTGAAAATGTTCAATTTGTATATGAATAGAAATTGTAATCGAAAACATTGCATCGTTTGTATTAATGCAACTGAAATAAATATTAGAATTAAACAGAGGTACTACAATTGAACATGGTGTGCAATCGTAAAATTAACCTTTGGACTATTGGCGATTATTTCACTCCAGATGATATTGACCAGTTAGTCATAACATATTACAAGCTAAGTGAATTACCCCAAGATTACCAGGGCCGGCAGTCTCGACAGAGATAAGGACAAAATCGCTAACTTTCGAGCGCTGATTACTAACGAATAAAGTTTGTTGCAATAATTATGCTTACGAGAAATGCGTCTAGGATGTAGAGACTTTTATTATTCGCAAGCAACATTATGGCAACCGAATTTATTCGTTAGTAATCAGCGATCGAAAGTTAGCGATTTTGTTGTTATCTCTGTCGAGACTCCGGCCCAGGTCGCCATTAGTTTGGCAATAAGTACTAATATTCGGTAGTTTCGGTCAAACTAAACCGTTCACAACATAAAACACAACCACATTTTCTCGCTCTATATACTGAAAAAGCCATCTAGCACGCGGGATAGTGTAAGTTTAAACATAAATATCTAACGGTTCAAATCCTTGAATTAAGCAAGTTTTGAAGCCCACAATAACAATTTTTTGTAGAAATAGATATTTATTGTATCTTCCAATCATCACAAGCCATGCCCCTAAAACCTAATCAACGAGCCAAAAAAATAATTTAACCAATCAAAAAGCCCAATAACAATAATTGTCATCATGCCATATTACAAGCGAACTTTATGTTAGTGTTGTGATAGCGATTCATTCGATTTGAAACATAATAGTGACGTACCATCGGCAATTAACATAAATTATAATTTATCGACTATATATCGACGCTTCGGAACTATTACCTATTATGATGCAAATTTTAATGACATCTATTACAGTTTTGTTTAATTAATAAAAAACAGATCGAAACGAATTTTAATCGAGGTTCCTTCACGACTGGCGTTTTTTTTTTACTTTTGGGGAAATAACAATGTTTTAAAGTTTCCGTTTAAACTGGCCATTATTCGATGAAAAAAAAAACACGCAAAAACTTACACATGTATAAGAAAAATAAAATTATGTTAAATGACCGAGCAGGTAGAATAATCTCAAAGGAACAAACCCCTTATATATAGTGTGATTTTTAACCGTATGCGTATCATTTCGGTAAGTAGCATATTATACAAAGTGAAGATCGATAAAAATACATAGAACGCTTTGGGCACCATACAAAATACAGGAATGAAAAATAAAACAATGTAGGTACATAGGGTAACACAATGGGTGGACTTATCGTTTAAAAGTAAGCTCTATGAAAACCTTCTCCACTTACAAATATTTTAAATAGGTCAATTCTTTACAGGTCGCAGTGAGTGACCAAGTGAGCCAACTGCCCGCACCCTACTTTCCTTAACTAAAAATGTAACATAATTATTTACAACCAATTACACTCAATAAAATATTAACAAAGTTATCAATAATTAGCTCAGCCAATTACCGTCCAGGTGTGAAAGTCACTACCTAACATCACTCAGTAAGTATTTTTTATGCAACCCATGTCCTTACAGGTCCAAAGTTTTAAACATTAGTATGCGAGGTACAGCCAGCATTATTTGCATATCGATAAAGGTTAACAATGCAATTACGCGTGTCGATACTCGATAAACAATAAAACAAAATCGACAGCACTACGTTTCAGTGGTTTTAGTACGGACGACTTTTTTTGGTCATGTCGTAGTCGTGTCGTTGGCTGAAAGAGTTCTTAGTTCTTGCAAGGTGTAGTAATGTTATAGAATAATTATTGTTCGCCTTTTATGATACTGATTTACTTTCACCATATTGGTTTTCGGCTTCTTTGAAACAACGACAGCTCTAAAATGCACCTTCAGACAGTTCAAATAGGAATGAGATGACTTATTTGTTGTTGTTGGCTGTTGCCGGCGACTTCGTTTGCGTGGAAATTTAGATGTGTATCAAATACACAAAAAAAAAACATAAAAATCAGTCAAGCCGTTTTGGAGGAGTTTGATAACAAACTCTGGGACACGAGATTTTTATATAGGAGAAGATAGATGAAACTTACATGCAACTGAAATAGTAGAGTACTTCAATTTAAGAAACTAAATCAACTCTATACAATTTTCAGATCTAAAGTAGATCAATTTCAGATTACTAACTTCAATCATGAAATCGTATCGTACTCGTATCGTGGACTGAAAAGATTGTTATGAACCATCCGCGGTGGACATGCAGTAATTACAACTAAACACCAACATTCACGGCAAGCAAATAATAATTTAGAAACAACTATTATTACTATAATGTTCATATTAAACTTACACCTATTCGGTATGTGGCTAAGTATTTTAATTTAATTATAATATAATTCAATTACATTTTAAATTATGTTGGTACGTTTGTATTCGTGAACTCAGTTTCAATTATTTTTTACAAGTAATAGGCGACGATGCGTTACTAAGAAATGCATTAAAATGTTTAGTATTTTGAGGAAAAATTTAAGAATGAGGAATTTTATTTGAACGGGCATAGATACAGCTTTCGCATGATAATTGAAATTTTTGATTCGTGGTTTAGTTTTTTTTACCTTATTTGCTGTTCCTAGATTACGTAGGACGTATTTGGATCTAGTCAATATTATTGTTTAGTGCTTGTGTTCTTTCTTAGAAAAGCTTATATTTCTCGATCAGCGCTCAACTCAAAGTAATTAGAATATTCCGCAACTACATCCACCTGTATATCTGCTGATAACCTCTTGACTGCAATCACTAATCCCGTCTCCGACCTCGGCGCGGAGGGCTAGCCCGTATTCTCGCACAATCGCTAACCCTTAAATGTCAATGGTGTCAATAATGTCACATCGACGTCAGACGCAACATTACTGACATTTGTTATTTGATACCGCCTAAGTGGTGTAATGGTACTGAACAAAGGGCCCTAGGTTTGATTTCTAGATCGAGTAATTTTCAAATCTAAATAATTTATTTGAGTTTATTTGAAAACAGCCCATGCCCGAATCCCGATGTCCCGAAGCAAGGCCATAGGAATTTCTGGATTTTTGTGAATGTTGACATCCGTTGGATGCGAGTCGCAAGGGACCGGTAAATGTAGCGACACTTGGGGGAGGCCTATGTCCAGCAGTGGACGTCTTTCGGCTGAAATGATGATGATGATGATGATGACAATAGCCACCAATTGTCTCGTTACGAATATGGGACTTATTACATAGTGAAACATGGCACTGTACGCAAGCGTGATGTTATGTTATGTAATTAATTTAAAAAAAAAACCGTCTGACCCATTTTTTGCTTCAATATCGATCTATTCGTATCTCCCGATCACTGATCCAGATCTCTTCAATGCCAGACATGACGTTTGATTGACGGATTGACGGACAAACACGCTGATTGGATATAATTACGATGCATATTTTGTTAATAAACAATTGTCTGAACATTTGCTGTCAACGTCCATCGTAGACAGTACAGATAGGGTTGAATTTTGTCTGGATGGAGAGAAAGAGTAAGTTGGTGAAGTATCCTTAGAAATTATCAGTCGTGGCGGTGGGTACAGTATTTGAAATCATCGTATTGTGATGGAGATCAAACAAGATCCTTATTCAAGTCAGTTTGCGGTTAATTATTATAGATCTTCTTAGAAGAAAGATTATAGTTACACAGTATATTCATAGTCTACTCAATTTAGTACTAAATTGAGTGTTAAAAAGTGCTATTAGTGGGTCGACATGCGTCGTTCATTGCCTTTGTTTACGCCTTGTTTGTTTTATCATGTTCTACATTTTTAAAGGGAAAGCACCTGCTACATGTATTGTAGCATGTCGTGACAGTTATGTCATGGGAAAGTGAAGCACACAATGTCAACACGTCAATTTCTATTGTTTCAAAATGTGACAACATTTTGCGTCCGTCACTAGGCCAGCGCAGCGGTACCACGAAGGTACTACCTCGTGTTACCCAAAAAGCCAGATTGTCAGATTAGCAGGATTTTTTTACCAATCAATCTTTGGACGAAGCAGAGATAAACAGTGGTAGCAAAGATAACATAATTCTTACAAAGCAGTACTTAATAGTTTTTTTCCAAAGGCAAAGATCCAGTACTGAATACATATTACATAGTAGTCTACTGAATACCAAAATTTATGCCCGTATATTTATCAGTAAATGCGTAATCAACAGGTGTATTATCTTATCCAACTTTATGTAAAGCTTACAGAACTATTCATTAGATTGAAAACAAAACTCATCGGGATTGCGTCGGCGTTGGACGGCCGTCCATCTTGCGGTGTACGATAGATCGAATCGTACTAATAAACATAATAGTATAGCTTAAACAGCATTGCACGCGTTTAATATAAAATAAAATTGGTTGGAATAAAATTGAAGTTGTTTAGTTAGATCGTGTTTCTTTTAAAACTAGGAGCGTCAAAATCCTACAATGAAGTAACTTTTGCTTGTTTTTCACTCGCGTGTAACTTGGTAACTGGCCCACGAGATCACATTACTGGAAAAAGTCCTTTATGTTGATCTAGGTTAAGTAATAAATGTGCCAATTGTAAATCCGTTCAGTAGTTTTCGCGTGAAAACGTGACAAACAACAAACAGTTGTGTTAGTGTTAGTAAAAAGTAAGATTTTTTAAGGAACTAATAGAAACCCCTTGAGAATACCAACATCAAATCCTCAATTCAGTAATAGGTGTAAGAACTAACGATACTGAAACAAATGAACACTGCCACCAGATCTCAGAACATTTCAAGACCCCACTTCAAAAATTTTAAAACCTAAAACAATCTACCGCTACAGTGATGCCGAAAAATATCTGCAACGCGATATAATTCGCTATAAGTACCTAGTATAGGTACCTACATGGAGTTAACACTCGGCTGCATTCATTCCACCCTGATTGATAGAGTGATTGATTGGCATGTGACGCGAACACTCCCGATGTAATAGCCCAGTAAACAGGTTCGCGATTCGCGACCAAATTGAAACCTCTAAATTGAAATTAATATTTTTTTGCGAGTCGGTGTTAATTTTTGTTTGTTTAGGTTTTTATACGTTGTTTCGTTGTTTTTCATGTTTGGTATTCAAGCTGGGTTGTCTTAAATCATTATCTTTTGTTGATTTTAGAAATATCTTCGATTTAGTTGCATGGAGGACCAGTTTGTCAGTCGCAATCATCTACGACAACATGCTCTAAAATACTTAAACCTTTTAAAAACCTTTATCAAAATAAACAGAACTCTGCGCCCTAATGACACACACACACACAAAAACAATTGGTCCTCCGGTACAACTTCCGTGCACCGAAACACACAAACAATCACACATCCATACTCAATAACGCTTCGCAACAGCATCTTTACAAGTCATTAGACGTGCCACCCCCCTCCCCTCCCACACGCTTCCCCCTCACCCCGAGGGCCCCGCACCCGTTTGTAATTAACTGAGGGCCATAAATTGACCGTAACTGTCATATCATATTGATTTAGTCCCGTGAGCGTACCTACGCCTTGCTCCGAGTTTTCAGCCTCGCCCAGGGTAGGGGAAAAATTAAAATTGTTTGGATTGACGCTATCGGGGTGCGCTGTATCGGGGTTGATGCTCATGTTGGAGGTTCAATTCTATTCTCGCTAGACGAATTTTTGACTGGCAATTCTGAAGTGGAAGTAGAGGTCATTTTATTCTTGCTCGGTGCACGTCACACTGTCTCGGACAATGACAACGTCAATGTTACATTTCACGTCTCAATGACCGTTTACTGAATCGTTTCTAGTCTACCCAAAGAAAAGTTTTACTGAAAATTCTTTAATCCTTGACTCAGTTAGTGATGGCCAGTAAAATTACGAAGTGTTGAAAAAATTACAATCACCCGATTTTATTTTCGTTCATCTATTGAAACAGATTCATTCATTCTTTCATTCGTTTCATTCATAACAACTAATTTATCACATTGAACGTTTCAATTACATATCAGAATTCCGTTATAAAACAAACATTGGGCGATTTGAAAATAGTCGGACATCAAACATGATACGACTCATTTAAATCATATTCACATACAGAAAAATCGTTCCGTATGCATATACTTACATACGTCCAAGCCCACACAGAGCTGTGAATGAAGTGAAGACAGCATTATTACCGCTTTGCAACGATTGAGACTGTCAAAACAACGCTAACTAGCGAAATCGAACAACATTTGGCTGGCGGATGATAGAAAACAAACATTTACTTGCCATTCTTAAACAGATGATCCGATTCAACAAACATTATTGAACGAATTTACGAGCCATCGAGATCAAAGTCGTAATACAAAAATATCCACAGCAATCAGGAGAGGGCCGTTAGTTTCTTAAGAGAGGTGCTTAAGGAGCAATTTTGTGCGTGAGATGACTTTGATGGGTGCGAATGCAAATGTAGGGGCCATGTTTTTTTCCCGCGCCAACAATCGCGCGCTGCTGCCGCATCGAAGCTTCTTTTTTCTACAGACTGTAAGTTCCTGATCGCGCTAATTCTGATTGAGAAGCATTTTTTGTTCAGATTGTGTAACATTTTAGACACGATCTCGATATTTCGTTGATTGCTACGGCGATGCTTGATCAAAGACGGCTTGGATCTCGTTCAGTCTTGATGTGTGAAAGATTAATACGTTTTTACTAATATTTGAGCAGTTGTTTGGACAATAATTTCATAGCTGATAGGAAACTTTGCAACTGGACCGATGACATGATTCAATCTTCATCGATGATTCTTTGTGTGTTCTTACATTTCATGATTCTCCTGAACAGAATACTACAATATTACTAGATTTCATACAAGTTCTCACAACACGTTAATCAATGCAACATAATATCTTATCTTTAATATCTAATACAGTGCTTTAGGTTAAGCCGTGCTTGCCAAGGTTGGTCTGTGGATGGGTGACCGCCCTTACATACCGAGTTTCCTCCGTGCCTCAGAAAGCACGTTAAGCAGTTGGTCCCGACTGTCATTTGTCCATCTTTGGCAGTCGTTACAGGTAGTCAGTGGCCCAAAAAGTCTGACAACCAGTCTTACCAAGTGGTATCGTATCACCCAGTATTAACTGGGTTGTGGAGGTCAGATAGGTAGTCGCTCCATGTAAAATACTGGTATTCAGCTGCATCCGGTTAGACTGGAAGCCGACCCCAACATAGTTGGAAAAAGGCTGGGCAGATGATGATGATGACAGTGCAATTTCTTCATGACAAGATTATGTTTGACCCATCTCCATCATTTTTCAGAAACAGTTTTATCTAATTTCTGTTTACATGCTGTTCATTTCAGTTCATCGTCAGCGTTATCTCTGTCGGTAACATTCTCACTTGTCAGATGTCAGTCAAGCTCATGATCTTCACTGATTTAAGATAGTGTGATTTATAAGATACCTAAACCGAAAATATGAAATCAACAATATGGTAAATCCTCTGTAAATCTCACTTTACTTCAACTACAGCAGTATTCGTGTTAATTTTTCATCTTATATTTCAATAAGACCAAATGTGATGCACGCAGTGTCAAACCTTTCTGCTTCTTAAGAAAATATATATATCATATTCAGAGTTACATAACATAACATGCATCTCCCTGAAGCTGATCTGGTCACGAAATCAATACATCAGTTGGAGAACACACTACTTCTGTAACTCCTTGCCTACACCCAATTTGACAGCGGCCATTAGAAAAAATAACGGGTTTTATTTATCGCCCCACTAAAATTCCTAGTGATTTCACATCTAGGTAACTTATCTTATAAATCGTGAAATGTGTCAATTAACTCCAGTTTAATGTCGTATTTATGTTAATAGACGTCTGACGGACATTTTTGGGCATACACAAAAAGAGACTCGGCAGGATGCGACCGACACCACGGCACCACGGCTCCAGTACACTCGGGTATTTTTAAATGTCAAATGAGTTAAATAAGTGTTGCGGCTTGGGACCGCGTGACGGCTGATTGATTGGCTGATTGACTTTTCGCATTCGAGGGTTAACATTTTATTTCTTTTTAACCTTCGCTCAAGCCATGTCATTGGTTTATTTAAAGCCTGATCAATCAGATGAATAAACATTTTCTCGTTTTAGTACCCATAAAATTGATTGCCAAAAACGACTACCAATTAATCGATATTCAACGAAAAGTAAATTAGTTAATGTGACATAAAATTCTTTTTATTTATCATTACTATAATAATCATCAAACGAATTTAAGAAACTTAGAAGCTGTTACAATTTATGTATATTGAGATCATTTAGGTAATATTAAAGAATTAGTAAGAGCTTAGCAACAAAACTGATTATTAATAAAAAATCTAATTTCAATCACTACTTTAGTGGATGGATGTCATAAAAATAATATAAATAACGTAATATAAATTATTGGGATATCGAGAAACCTCGTATGGATGTTAATAATCGTAGTGGGATACATAAAACGTATCGTTTAATACATTCTTGATTATCAAACCGTGGGACTGTTTGTAAGTTATTTATGTTTCGTGCTTCAGTTAACGCATTGATCCGAGCCACAGCCGACGTATACCTTTTAATGACGGAATCCTAAAAAAACTATTTTAATAAATAATGGTACATCAATACATAAATAATAGGACCAGTCTTAGGAACTAGTACCAATAACGCGAATAAAAATAAATATTACTTAACCATTCGAAATAAATATGGCGGATGATTTATGGCGTTATTGACATTGGGTGCGCGGGCGCAGGCGGCCATCTTGGCAGCTAATTGCCAGTCTGTCATTAAATCAGTCACGCATCGACTATAGACGGATGTTCGAATATTTGTTTTGTGGCGACACCTAGGCAAATTTACATTTTTTATATATTTGATCTTAAATGAGTTTCAAGTCGTCAGGCCAATCGTTTCAATACTACTCGGTGGTCTATGCTAATATCTAGAATAGGAGTAACGCCTCTTTAATCACCAATTTGTTTAGTGGCTGTTTTTCCAGAACGAGGTTGTTTTAAGCGACTTATTAATTAACAAACATGATGGGAACGTGCTTCGTTATGGATCTTGTTGTGGGCTATTAGCAAATCCCAATGTTTACTTATAAATCCCGTAAGAAATAAATATTAAACTATGTAATCGTTCTATTGAATTGGTTTTGTTTATATGTGTTATATACTGGCCACCTAGGATACTGACCTGTCATGTTGACGACTTGTGACGTTGTTCATTGATTGTCTAACTTAGCAAATCATATATTTGTACATAATGAAAATGTGTATTTAATAATTGGCGACGAGGATGTCGACTAATGACATTAAAAAATTAAAGAAAACCCGCGCGTCATTGCGAGGTTTAATCACAAAGCTTGAAAAGTACGTAAACACCAAAGAAACTCTTCCATACGAAGAAACAGAGTCGAGACTACAATCGCTTCAAGAAACGTTACGGAAATTACAGGAAATACAACATGAAATAGAATTAGAAACACCAGACGAACTACTAGACCAAGAGATAGAGACCAGGTACGATTTTGAAGAAAAATGTGTAATCATAAAGACGAAACTTCTCATATTACAAAACAGAGAAAATCGACGATTCATCACACCGCTGCAAACATCGGCTTCACACATGAGTACGGATACACAACAAGAACGAGGACCAAAAATGAATTTCCAGCCTTTTCAAGAAAAAGAAACCTTTGCAAACTTTACTAAACGTCTAACGGTATTTTTCTTGCTCAATAAAATCGAAGATCCTAAAATAAAAGTGTACACTTTTCTTGCTGCATTATCACCCGAATTACATGAGAAGTTACATGATTTATGCTCTCCGGAGGATCCAATTCATATGAACTTTATAAAACTAGCACAGATTCTAGACGACTACATAGATCCTAAACCTAGTAAATGGGCGTTACAACACAGATTTATTACGCACACACAACGTGAAGACGAAACAGTAGCAACATACGCCTCAGAATTAAAGAAAAATTCCTTGAACTGCGAATTCAAGTGCCAAAACTGTCAAAAGTCTACCTCAGAAAGTTTCTTAGTCCTGCAATTTATTCGTGGATTAAAAGACAGTGAAATACGAACGAAAATTCTTCAAGAAAGAGATACACAACCTTTTACTAAACTGGTTCAAACTGCTACATTCATGGAAATGGGAAAATCAGAAAACATGAAAATATCCGCAGACATGCACAAAAATTTGGACACAGTAAACAAAATTACAAAATCGACAAGTAGAGATAACGAATCACGACCATCATCCACACGACAGAACATATAGTTAACTTCTGCATCATCATCTCCGTTAACTATAAGAGATTTAAAAGGAAAATGTTTCCGATGCGGTAAAGACGACCACCGATCTAATGATTGCGGCGCCATCAAGTCTACCTGCCTGAAATGCAAGAAAATTGGACACCTGGCACGAGTTTGTTTACAACGGAACTTAAAAACCAATCAACTAGATGACACTATAAGTAACACGAGTTGCGACAGTATTGGAGATATCAATTTAATCAAGAGTGAAATAACGGACAAATATATGATCACAGTAAAAATTGAGAACAAACAAGTACGCATGGAATTTGACACGGGAGCGGCCTTGTCAACAATGTCACTCAAACAATACAAAAGCCTACAAATACCAAATAAAATTTTCAAAACTGATACGAAATTGAGAACCTACACTGGTGAAATTATCAAGCCTGCAGGAATAACATACATCAAAGGAACGTATAAAGACCAAACGTTCAATGGGAAGCTTTACATAATCAATCAAAACGTTGACCCCATATTTGGTAGAAGCTGGATTAAATAAATTAATATGAAAATTGCAGATTTAAGAGTTGTACGAACTTTAGAACAATCCGACAAACTTGATAAATTATTAGAAGAATTTTCATCAACTGTTTTTAGATCAGACCTAGGAAAAATACCCAACTACGAGGCTCATATAAATCTCAAAGAAAATATACAACCAATATTTATAAAACCACGACGTATACCTTACGCTTTAAAGGAAAAAGTCGATAAAGAAATTGAACGACTGTGTACAGAAGGGGTGATTACCAAAGTAGACCAATCAGACTGGGGCACACCAATAGTACCGATTGTGAAACCAAACGGGAGTATTCGACTTTGTGCAGACTACAAGGTCACCCTTAACAAAGTCATAAGAGATGAACAATACCCAATTCCTATAATTGAGGATATATTTGCGGAAATGAACGGAGGCAAATACTTCTGTACCTTAGACATTACCCAAGCCTATCTTAATATGGTCATGGATGAAGAAAGCGCCCTTTTACAAACATTAAGTACACACAAAGGTACTTACAAAGTCAATCGCTTGATGTTTGGAGTCAAAGTGGCACCAAGCCTTTGGCAGAAATTTATGGATAAGTTACTTCAAGGACTAGACGGAATTAAATGTTTTTTTGATGACATTATAATTCAAGGAGCATCAGAAGATCAACTTTTAACACGTCTAAGACAAGTCTTGCAAAAACTAAAAGATAGTAACCTCCGCGTAAACAGAGAAAAATGTAATTTTTTTAAACGTAGTATTAACTACCTAGGACACACAATAGATAAAGAGGGTTTACATAAGAACAAAGACAAAGTCAAGGCCATCACGAATACAGTAAGACCAAGAAACATAAACGAACTACGAACCTTTCTGGGTATGGCCAACTACTACAACAAGTTTATACCGAACCTTGCCTCTTTAACGAGCTCTTTAAATGAATTACTAAAGAAAGAGAAAGATTTTCACTGGACTTCTAAATGTGAAGAAAGCTTTAACGACATAAAGAAGGCGATTTTGAGCGACAGAGTTTTAATTCATTTTGACCCAGATAAACCGCTGATACTAGCTACTGACGCATCACCGACAGGTTTAGGAGCTGTTCTGTCTCACAAACTACCAGATGGCTCAGAAAGGCCAATCGCATTCGCCTCAAGGTCACTATCAACTAGCGAAAAGAAATATAGTCAAATCGACAAAGAAGCTACGGCAATCTACTGGGGCATTAAAAAGTTTTTTCACTACTGTTACGGCAGGAAATTCGTATTGGTGACTGATCATAAGCCGCTTACCTCGATTTTTCATCCACACCAGACATTACCTGCACTAAGCACAATGAGATTATTTCATTACGCACATTTTTTGTCGGGATTTGACTACGATGTGGAATATAGAGCTTCGGTGAAACATTCAAACGCTGACTACCTATCAAGATTCCCAGTTGAAATAGTAAAAGAAACATCAATAGACCAACATTGTGCGTATCAATTGCAACAGATCAACATCTTAGAAATCCGACCAGAAGTTATAGCTAGTGAAACGAGAAAAGACAATGACTTAAATACATTACTACAAGCACTACAGACAGGTCACTCATTGCGACAATATGGTTACGGTGATAATGAATTAACACTCCAGGATAACTGCATATTGAAAGGAACCAGAGTGGTAATACCCAAAAGTTTACGTGCTCCTGTTCTTGATGAACTACATGCGGGACATATCGGTATACTTAAAATGAAATTGCTAGCACGCAGCTACATATACTGGAAAAATATAGACATGGACATTGAGAACAAGGTAAAATCTTGTAGAGCGTGCAGATTAGAACAGAATGAGTCACCAAAAGCTCCTCTTCACCACTGGGAACAACCTAGCGGCCCCTGGCAACGAATTCATATAGATTTTGCAGGACCTGTTCTAGGACACCAACTTCTAATAGTTGTAGATGCATTCACAAAGTGGGTTGAAGTTTTCCCCACAAAAACCACAACGAGTGCATGGTGCATTGCTAAGTTTAAGGAGTTATTTTGCACATTTGGCACACCGTACACACTGGTATCAGACAACGCACGCCAGTTTGTATCCCAAGAATTTAAAACCTACCTTACCAGCTGTGGAGTTACACATTTGACGTCAGCTCCGTACCACCCAGCAACTAACGGTCAGGCTGAACGTTACGTGCAAACTATTAAGAAAGCACTACGTGCAATGGAGGGGGAGAGGGGCAATCTTACGGATAAGCTCCTTGTTCTAAAAACTCGGCTCAGACGCACACCAAACCAGGATGGACATACTGCCTATGGACTGATGTTCAGTCGGGACGTTAGAACAAAGCTGCACGTGATGTTCAGAGACTCAACTGCCCCGACAGCGTTCAGATCAGAGAACACACCGCCTCTTGTCAGAGCTTATTCCGTAGGTGATCGAGTGCAGGCCAGAGCCTACTCCGACCAGAGAAGAAGATGGGAGTTTGGCACGATAATGCGTCGTCTTGGCAATCTGCACTATGAAGTGCGAACTGACGTTGGCGATATATGGCGCAGACACCTGGAACAGCTGCTGCCGGCCCCGGGAGTGCGGCAGCTAGGAATCGCGGTGGAGGACTGTTATATACTGGCCACCTAGGATACTGACCTGTCATGTTGACGACTTGTGACGTTGTTCATTGATTGTCTAACTTAGCAAATTATATATTTGTACATAATGAAAATGTGTATTTAATAATATGGAAACTAATTTTACGTTTAGAGTGAAATTATGGAATCCACTAACCGAAATCAATCAGAATTTACATTAACATAGACAATCGCTTGTTCTTTTTCAGTCTGATTTTAACATATTTTTTTTTTTTGTAGAAACATTGCATAATGCGCTTTACAAGTGGTTGTTACGGTTGAAAGTATCAAGAACATGCCATAGGATGAACCGTTACAGGGTACATACACATTGTACTTGATACCGGTACCGCTTGAAGCAATAGTCTATAGTAACTTGTTGCACATAAAGATACACATAACTACATAATATACTGTTAGTGTAGTCACACTTACGGGTCCTATAAAGTTTATATTAGGAACCAGTGAACTATACAGAGATTATGTATCATGAATGTGTTTTGATAAACCCATCAAGAAAAGGTTGATAAAGCCAAATTAAGGTACCATATCATGTCAAAATTTCACAATGGGTTGTGTCATTTTTAGTGTATGATAAAGTCATATCTATCAATACATCTATTATGTCATTGATTAATATAAACAATATTCTGTAACATATAATTACATCCTCCTAAACCTTGCCATTCAACCTTTAATTTTGATGTTCCTGGTGAAACAGCGAATTTTTGGATTAAACCTGGCTTTTTGATGTGATCTAAGTTTAATTTTAAAAGAGTATCCAAGAATAAGAAAGCTTCTAGCCCGTTCTTCTGAATAAATATTGTAGGATGGACCACTACAATTCGTTTACGGTTATTGTTTCTTGTGGCTAGGACTGTAGCTTCATCCTTTTGATTTGGCAACTCAAAACTGCCTGCAAGTGGCCTATTAGAAATATTTTTTTTGAGTTTGAGTTTTCTTATGAAAACCAATGCCTCAGTAGTATTAAGATTTTCTTTGTGCATTAAAGAATGGTTAAAAAATCTCCCAGAATAGGTTAAAATAGTTATCTATTAGTCAACCTGATCTTAGACATACACGTGCCGGGATCGAGAGCTTGCTGCAAAATAACGAAAATGGAAGATAAATTATAAAAGGCAGATAAAGAAACTTTTCAATAATCTAACAATATTCCTAAAACCACCAATGACTTTATAATAACGCAGCTAATTTGACTCGTTGGGAAAAAAGAATACTAAAACAAAATAATTTCCAAAACAAAACCAAGCTATGATTTATGACAGTATCATCTTCAAATCATGTCAATGGTATGTAAGGATATTAATTTGTCTATTGTGTTGTTGTATTGGCTCGTTGAGATCATCGGCGGTGAAGCTGCGTAGGCGTCGGTAGGTGTAGGAACACTCAGGACCTGTGTTGAATGTCACACTACGACTCATACGGAATTGGCTCTATTAAGAATTGATACTCAGAGGTAAGCAGAACTGGGGGTTTAGACGTAAAGTGATATTCTATAAGCTAATTTGAAATAGATATTGCTACCGAAAAACTTATGTCAATATTGTTGTAAGTATGTATTTGGTTGGAGAAATACTAAACGCTTTGTAAACGATTGTCTATTGTTGTGAGGTGACCTCAAATGAATTAATGGGAGGTCTGAAATAGCCGCTTTAGTAGAATCATAATATGAATTACGTTAAAATTCAACAAATGGTCACAAAATGTCAATTCATGACATTATTAACGACCATTTCAAGAGTTTTAACATAATTCGTATTATTCTGCTGAAGTCTTAACAGGTCTTTGGACTTTATTCTAGTGTTCCTTTCCAAAGTTTTTTGACTCATTGTCTGTCTTCTTTGCAGTGCCGTGGTTAACATTATTACAAAAGAATCGGCCACAATCATTATAAGATGAACGGCCACCGTGTGTGATTTTAATATTCTTGTACAATGAGATATTCTTCTGACTTAACAAAACAGAACTCTCGTCGATTATTTTTCCAAGAACACCAGCTATTGGAACCGTGTAACTATCTTCTGAAATTTCCCAGTACAGGTTTTAAACGCAGGGACAAACGCCTGTAAGAGGGACCAACCGGATTCCTTCACGAGGGCCCTGTGCGGGATGGCAAGTGCCGATTTAAATATTTTTTGAAGAATTTGTGTGAATAAATACCTAATATATTGAATATTTTTAGAATACGAGTAGACCGGCTGAACATATGAAATATTCTACAATAAATTGAGAAAACAACTAATGGCAAAATACCAGAATTATTTTGCCATTAGCTGTGAAAAATAGCATAGCAAAAATAATAGAAAAGATAAGACCATGATGATGACAAACAAATTATTTATTTATTTATTACAACGGTTATACACCAGTAACAGTAATTAATTAATTTCTAACTTATAATATAAACTACAGTTTCATTTGTATACATATACATTAAATAAAATAAAAAAGTTAAGAAAATTAGTTTTGTTAGGTTACAAATTATTAGGACACAATTATTCACATACAATGTCTTTCACAAAATCTTGAACACAATAAAATGATTTGGTTGAATCTGTCATTCAACACGTCACAATCGTATATTATACTCGTGTGTCTCAACACAAATAACAAAAAATGCTTGATAAATTACTTTTATTAAATGTAAATTATGATAACGATTTTAATATTCTGAATATAGAATGCATGAGCGATGAACTCAGTTAATAAAATTGAACTTAAAAATGGCATTGCGACTGATGTCCTAGAGGTACCTATTTGCAGATAATGGTTACAACAGACGAGTTATGTTAATGGAGTCTAAAATAAGCTCAATTACAAGCAGCTTGTCTTATTAAATTTTATTTACGAGAAATAATATTCTTTTTTTGAAAAATGATCTAGGCAGTCTATGAAACATTTTTACCCTAATTATTTTCAAGTAATGGAAACCTCTTTCGGTGAATTACATATTAATCTCAACTAGAAAGCCAATTTCGTTATCAAAATCTAGTCGCAAATTCATCATAGTTTACCTACAAATTACAGACAGATTTATGACAAACTGAGATTAGCATGCCAACTTTCTTAATAAAAACAGAAACTGAATTTTTGGTCTTTAGATTCCAATTCAAAATTTAAAAAATTCTTCACCTGATTTTAAAAGATTTTTTTTCCGTAAACATAATAACAAAAATGAAAATATTATTAGGTATAATAAATTGAATCCCTAAAAAATGAGCCGTAAATGTAGTAAATTCTCGGTCATAAACAAGTCAAAGTTATGGAATATCTAGCAGATGTCGCGTCACATGGCATCTATAAATTGTAACTTGTCGTATTCAAAATGTCGGGTTCAAATTGTTTGATATTATATCCTTAACTGATAGGTTTCGTGTAAGGAATATTTAAGATGGGAATCAATATAATTTTGTTTGGAAATTAATTGAGAATGTTACATAAATAAGTAGGGAACTGACAAAATAAAAACATAAGCGTTAGTTTCAATTACTATGCTATTTGCAGATTTGTATTTTTCGGGGTACCTACACCGAATTGGTTTATAATTTAATGAAGTAGTATTATGAAACACCAAAAACCATTGGTCACAGATATCGTTGGTTGGTGTATTTAAACTTCGGTATAGTATTTGCTCAGAGGTCCTTCAAATGTTTGACTCAAAACATAAATTGATTCTCAATAATTTATTTCTTCTGCCCGGCTAGCATGGGCAGGGGATAAAAATTTTATCCACCGGTTTTTCCACTGACAAGGGACAAATATCAAACAAAAGTTGAAATAACCGGTGGATAAAATTTTTATCCCCTGCCCATGCTAGCCGGGCTGGGCTCAAAGGACGAAGTTAAAATAGTGGTTTGAAGGACCAAAATAAAATAGTGGCTCGAAAGACCAAATAAAAACGAGCTATATCAATCAATAATTTTTTATATAAAAATTAGAGTAAAATAAATAATTACAACCGTAAACTAATTTAAAAAGTTTGCATAAAAGCTTATTATTATTTAAAAGCTTAAGAACCAATATTAAATTAAAACATGATTCGTCATTAAAAATACTCGTTCAAGAAACACAAACAATGCAAATGCAACTCTTCCATAAATTTTCTATTTTACATATTATCGTAATTGAAAATTTATCATTTTCAATCAGTAATTAATCAATGTCATTCGTGATTGCGACATTAGCAATAAACCTTTATTATTGACGTCTATTGTATTATTATTTATGACATTTGATTGTCAGGTAACAGCACTTGCGTCAATCGTTCTTACGTCTAATCTTTTTATAATTTGAATATTTATTACTAGTTTTTATTTTAGCCTGTTTTTTCATGGAGTTTCGTATTTTCTAGTACTATGGGATGAGGATGTCAGATAGGCAGTCGCTCCATGTAAAATACAGGTATAGCTGCATCCGTTTAGACTGGAAACCGACCCGGCATAGTTGGGAAAGGGCTAGAGAGTAATCAGATATATTTTTTTTCTTAGGACTTAAATTGGGTTAGTAATTTAATTAAATAAGTAATAAAAAAAAAACAATAATGATTAAACAGTAATTTAATTATTTTCTTACAAATAGGTATTTTAAAGCTAACAACGCAATGAAGAACGAACGACAAAACATAGCAAGAGCATCACTATTTATAAGATCTATAATATTTATACCTATGTTTAACAAATAAATAATTCTGATTCTGATTCTGATTCTGAATGTTGTCATGTTAACAGATGTTACTGATTTTTTTGCAAAGCGCCTCGAAGGACCACTTCTAAGCTGTTGGTTCTTTGAGGTAATAAGTTATGCTAGTATGGGAATACCAGTTTAAGCTGTTTTATTGAAAATAAAACACTAGTCAGTACTTAATAGTATTTAGGGCATACCACACATCAACTTCTACGAATAGATTTTTTTTATTTTAAGATTAATATTGATGTTATTTTACTTATTGATTCTAAATTAAGTATAATTTTTTACTTATTCATTAGTCATAAAAGGTTAAAAACCCTTTTATTTTTGTTATAAGTAATTTTACAACAACTGAGTAAAATTTAATAGAACTTTCATCTTGCATCATAAAATTATTGAATAATTACTCACTATAATAGAGCCGTTGCTTATATTATACTTAATTACTTAAGGGTTACTGCAGTATAATTGTATCATCGATGGAGTATTTAAATACCCGCATGACAGTCATTTAGTGGTTTTTGTAAGATTCTCCAGTATCTGAAGTAAAATTAGAACACAACAGAGCTAATTGAAATGCATTATATTTTTAATGAATTCTTTTAATGTTATTTAAATATGAGAACAAAATAATGAGAAAAAGGTGATACATTTTTTTAAAATCGTGTGTATAAAAAACACACCGTCACTAAAATTGCTTTTGTTACAAACTTTTCATTACGGACTGTAATGAAAATGCACTAGGCATATTGCGTTTTCCAAAACGTCTTTATGTAAGTACACAATGTTTATGATGCGGCGTCCCGCTCTAGCGCCCCGCCCCTGCCCCGCACGCCTGCCCCCCCTCCCCCTCGCTCCCGGCATAGACGCGTTGCAGACGCTTGGGGCGCGCGCCTCTCGACTATTTAAAATGACGACTGTGTGCATTGCTTTACAAAAATAAAGATGGCGGACTAGGGAACAGGACGCCAGTGGATGCAAAAATAATGGACGTTTCTTTTGTGGTTTGGATACTTTTTCTGTTCTTTAAGGCTTAGAAGCAATAGCATTGCAGAAGTTTTCTTCAAGTTGTATGATGGGTCAACTTGACTTAAGTAATGTTTTTGATGCAGCTTTCAGAGGTCGATGCAGCTTTTTCAACCATTAGTTTTTATTTCCCAAATCTGTCTTGGCATCAGCTGGTTAATCAGTAAGTTCTTGAAAACAGCAAGTTTTTTCTTATTGAAATTTAAATTAAAATTACAAAAGAGATTCCTAATTAGATTCCCTATTATTATCTTTAAGATCGTTTTGCCGATTCTTGAACCATAATTTTGTTAACCATTAATATCTACCGCATTATTAAAACATTTTTTGTATACTGGATTCTCAAACAGTATTCTCAGTAGTTTGTATTTTATTTACCCTCATACCAACATTATTTTTCTTTTAAAGTAGCTCTATCAATCATTTAAAAGTCAGAATATCCTCAATAACTTTTCTTAAACTTTATTCGACTCCTTTCAGTCACTTGAAACTCTTTCCATAACTATTCAACAACGCTCTAAGCCTGTCCGGACAATGAAAAACATGGTTATTCACTCTGAAAAGTGTTTACATAACACTTTACAGCATTTTCATGTAGTTATTCCTTTGTTACAGTATATTTTATCAGCAGCCGGTGGGCACAGAACCGGCACAGTACCGTCGCGGGCCGGCGCCGCATCCTCACTGAATTCAGCAGACGTCACAAAGTTTTCAATGCCCACCACGCATTGTGAAACTTAACAGTTCTACACTAAACTATCTACGCCATCTAAATATACTAAATTCCGTAAATGTTTTTCAAAGAAGCAGCATAAAATGGGTGAAATTTTAGTTAAAAAGCGTTAAAAAATTTAAACATAGTGTTAGCATTTGTTTGGCATGTATACTAAAAGTATGCTCACCTTCGTTTTCCAATGAATATTCTTATTTGACAGACAATAAGAACACCGCTCCACCTGTCACTACGAGCACCTAAGCAAGCAATGCCACTCGAGACCCTCTCATATAACCATTGTTTTCTAAACTTCTATTTGTTTTCGAAATACGTGAAACGAATTCCTCAGCACATCAAACACTAAGTACGATGTCGTTGAACCTCTTTCCAATCCATCAATAGTAAACTTAAACAAATCAGCCGTATTTGAACAGATGGGCAGCGACGGTGTGCCGGTGGAGCAAATACGTTGACAATGCTTTCTGAAATCGCACAGGTTGGGTCACTTCACACTTAAAACTGACACTAAGTTAACTGGTCACAATATTAGGCACAGCACGTGAACATGTCATTGGATCGGATGCGCGTGTATCGTGGCGTGTTTACGCGGGCGAGAGCGAGCGCGGGTGCGATGCGGTTGGGTCGCGCGCCGCGGCCGGAGTGACGCGCGGAGAGGCGGCCCGCTGACGACAGCGCCACGCGGCGCTCCACGGAACTAGCGCACTCAATCAAACGTCCAGCCGTGATAAGATGCAACTGCTTTTTTGCAACGTACTGCATTCTTATTGTGATTGATCTTGTAAATTAAAATGGTTGCTTATTGTAGATATTGTATTGATATTGAATTAAGTTTTTAATAAAGTTAGTTTAATTTTGTAATCTGTAATTGACGTAAAGATCTATAATTATCTTTTAGTGTATCCTGCATCTTTATTAAACCAGTTTCACAGTAAAATCATTATTGAAAATACTATTTTAAACTTTAATTACAGAATTAATTAAGTTTATTTACGAAACTATCCAAACAACCAATAAAAAAAACAAGCCCTACTTAAATTTTCTCAAAAAGAAAATCTAAATACTTGACTAACCTGAAAAAAAAAACATAAAAATACCGACTTAAAAAAATATGAACATGTCAAAACATTGCAAAAAGTCAGTGGGCCTGACGTGACCTTGCACGGTGCAGGCGGGCGCGCGTGCAGTGTCGCCGTCCCGCTCGCGGGGCGCGGCGACTAGGCCCCGCCCCCCGCCCCCCGCCCACACCACCGCGCCGCCTTTTTACCTTTTTGCCCGCTGTTAACTCACTTTCGTTTACGATTTTATCCTAAGTTACTTATTAAAATAATTATTTTAATTATGAATTCTTTTTTAATTTATTATTTTTTATTGTTGTATATTTTATTCTTATGAATTGATGTTTGAACGATTGTTTCACTGTTTTCTGTTGTTCGAATGGTGGTTTGGTTTTGTGCTTAGTTATTAGAATTTCTGCTGTTATTATAATTTTAATAATAAGACGAGAAATCCTAGTTTACTAAATAATTATTATCATTTTCACTGTTTTGATTTTGGTGGCTATATACATAAAAAAAAAGGTTTAATTTTCACCTGCAGTTGGTAAAAAAAAAAAAAAATATTTTTAATATTCATAATTACAAGAAAACAATCGACTACCTTCTAAGTTAGCAGGGACTTAATTTAGTTTTTTAAATTAAATGGAAACTTAATAGGATTTTGTTTGCCAATAAGAACACATACCTACCTAATTATGTAAGTATGTTACTTACTTATTGACAAAAAATATTTAGAAAGGTTGACCTTTCGATTAAGGGTTCTTTTAAATTGTGTTTATTTCAATAACGAATTTAACCTTAAAAGTTTAATAAAATAAATTATGAAGGCGAAAAAGTTACCTATAGCCATCAAACGATGTTCAATATATTTCAGTACAAAGAAGATTCATTAGATGCACGGAATAATAATAAAAAAGTTTGCACATTTACTGTTCTTTCCTAAAACACGTTACACCATAAAAATCTCATATTTCCATTATGTCCTCACATAACATTACCGGCTACTTTTACATAGCACGATATTTCTTTACTTAACACTTTATCAAGATACGAATAAAGTCGAAAATCGACAAAACCGTATCATTTCAATAATAAACCGAAACACGCGTAATTTTACGATCGGAATCGTAAAAATCCGATTATTTTTTCGTCAATTTAATTTTATTCTCGTTTAAGTTCGCTTATTAAGTAGAGATTGTGGCTATTTTCGGTTTTTACGAACGTTTTTGACGAAGTTCTGATAAACTTATGGAGTCAAGTGTGAAGATTTTATTCAGTTGCTTTTAAGTTGATGTGGTGTTGGTCCTTCGGTCCGAGGAAACAACTTAAGTATACCTACCTGCTCTCCTTATACTAATCTTAAATGATACCTACTTCTAACTTTAAGTACTTTGGAACATCATCTCACAGCTCTGTGCTTTAAAACTTGAACTGGGTTTTAATTGGTTTAGTTTATGTAAGTAACCATAAAAATTAATGATGAATGATATACCTACCCATAAAAATTCAATTCTCCCTGAAAAGCTAAAATCAGTAACGTTATTTAATAAAAACTAAGTAGTAGGTAAATACTAGTTTTTACACTACACTACTACTTTTTGTATATTAGGTACTCGTACTTTGCATGGAGCTGCCCATTTCTTACTGCATGTTTACCTATCTTGATAGGTAATATAGAAAAATTAATGGTATTTTGAAAACATGTATGTTATCATAAAACCGTATGTAAGTAAGTAATTTATAATATCTGACATGGATGCATGTCAGATATTTCAAAACACACTGTCATTAATATTTATAAATAAATAATAAGTACCTAATAATGTAATTCCAAAATATTTCATCTCTTTATTTACTTATCAACCACTAAGTAGATACTGCATTACATTTTACAATAAATATACTTACTATCTACATATTTATGTAAATCGATAGCATGCAACTTAATAAGAAAGCAAATTATTTTTAGACATTTTTGAACAACTCCACAGCAACTGTCAAAATTTAATAAAATAAAAAAAAATATGGCGACGTCTAAATAGAAGCATAAATAAAACATAATAAACAAAGTGTGAAGTTCAACGAATCAGTTAAGTAGTGCATTTCATTTAAATAATATTATTAAGATGAATTATTTTGAAGATTTATGTAATAAATTATTTAAAATAAAGAGAAAAGAGTTAGTGTGTATATACCTATTATTATAAATAATTAGTCTGTGGTTTAAAATAAATAATATTTAAAATAATGTAAACTTAGTAAATAACAGACAGTTAGGTTAGGTTACGTATCCTACAGGTAGTTACTTATTTTACTTACCTGATATACTTACTTAAGTATTTTGTAGTTTTTTTACACTCTTTAATCTCTTCTCTTTTTTTGCCTTTTTTCTTTTTAATTTCCTTTTTTTAAATTGTTTTTTTTTTAAATATGCCAGCAAAAAATTACAAAAAAAAAATGCTATACGAGTACCTGCTAAATATACTTAGCAACAGTATTTTGTTTCTTTTATACACTAAATATTTGACTTCACCAACGCACTCAGTTTTATTAACACAATTTACTATGTAAATAAATACTACAAAAAAGTACTAGTCTCCATAGTGTTACACAGTGTTGCCATCATCGTCATCACTAACGGGTACCCTCACGTCAAACCTCACAATAAACCATCATCTTTATCCGTCCCCCGCTGAGTAGCTCCAGAGCTAAATAAAGCTAAATATACACACGATTACTATCATCATAAATTTTAATATGTATGATAAGTTCAAAAAAATCGGATCTTACCATAATCAACACAGTTTATGTTGATTCCTGACGTGTTGGCAACATTTGATTGCGACTTAATCGCCCCGCGTTTGAGGGTTAGAGGTTAATGAACTCGTGTAAATCATTTTATTTTGCGGCTGGTCCTTTTGCGTCATCTGCCTAACCTTCTCGCGACTATGTTGGGGTCGGCTTCCAGTCTAACCGGATATGCCTATCTGACCTCCACAACCCAGTTAGACTGTTTATCAGACTTTGGGGCCACTGAGTACCTGAGACGGCTGCTTTGCGTGCTTTTCTGGTCCTTTTGTTTGTTTTGGGAATATAATGGCTGGTATAAACTAAAGAAATAAAACGACCACAAGGTAGGAACTCAATTTTACAAAGATGGCTAGTGTTGTTCTTAACTTACTCAATAGTAAGCAATGGGGGCCATCCCCCAAACAAAAAGCAACAAGTAAGTAGGTATTCTATCCTTTAAGTCTTACGTAAAGAATTCCTAGCTGAATTCCAGACCCACAATTAATATTCAACCGTTGCATCAGGGGGATCTTCGTCAATGTTTATTAAAGTTAAATAAGCTTCGACCAGAAAGAACTCTACCACATTGACAGCGTTGATAGTAGCTTCTTTAAGTCCTTTAAAGTGCAGGTGGAATTACACAAAGAGCAAGACGGAAGGAACCCAGCAAGAATCAGGTTAAGGCACCTTGCAAATTATTTGTGTCAAAATACAGCCTTCGGGCGAAGTAGTAGAGAAGTGCAGGGCTCCAAAGTAATCTATCAATCTGCATTGATGACTTTGCGTCCAGCTTTCGCCATACTTTATTTGTTACTGTTATGGTGGAAGTGTTGCAGCTTTATACATTAGTTATTTGCTCTTTTTAACCGACTTCTAAAAAAGGAGGAGGTTCTCAATTCGGTTGTTTCTATTTTTTTTTTTAACCGACTTCTAATTTTTTTTTATGTTTGTTCGGGCATAACTCCGTCGCTTGCCAACCGATTTGGAAAATTCTTTTTTTGTTGGAAAGGGTATTTTTTCCAAATGGTCCCATAGTCACCAAATCGGGATCTGATGATGGAATCTTGGCGAAATCGAGGGAACTCTTCCAATTTTATAGGATAACGTACAGCGATTTTGGTATTTCCTACAAGTGAAGCATTTGCGTTTGTTAAGAACCATTCTACCATCACATCTGATAATGAATCCAAGAGTCACGGAACTCAATAATGAGACAATGTATCCTAGTCGTGTTTGGGCTTGTTGTAATTGTAACGGTATGCACTTTCCATGCGTACCAAGCACATGTAAACCACTTAAAAGTTTTTATTTTGCAAAAAATAAAACCGACTTCAAAAAAAAACAAAAAAGTGAATAATAACTTTAGCTTCTGAAGTCGGTGACAAAAAAATTAAATCAATCAAGCAAAGGTCACCGACTTCAGAAGCTAAAGTTATTTTTCACTTTTTTGTTTTTGATTAATAAAATCAGTTCATCGCTCTTCGGATTTTATTACAGTTTAAAGATTAGATAGATCCCTGAAATGGGGCGCAAAATCGGATAGCACTAATTGTATTTTTGGAGCTGCTGAAGATTGTACAACTATCTTTTCATTGTATAAATTCAATATCTTTAGTATTATATAACCTCATATCCCATATTGTGTGAGTGCTATGTACTAGAATGCTATCATTCGCTGGAAACCTACATTTTTATTTTTTGACTTGAATGTGCCCTGGCGGTTAAGAGTATGTCAAGCTCACTCAAATATCCCGCTGATGGTGGCGCGTCTACGCTAGGGAATGGGCAACTACATACAGTACTTTCACAGTTTTAGCTACATTTAACTTTCATCTTTGTTTCGACAATTCAAAAGCGCCTGTAACTGGCCTACTTGAAATAAATGCTTTGTTTTTTTTTTTTTTTTTTTGAATGTCACTGTCTGAATGGCAATCGAGAGGACATAAGTTCGAGTTCGAGAGGTCAGTCGCAATAAGTAGCTATTGTATAGGTTGATATATGAGAAAGACAGTATACGTATTCGTATAGCCAATTAGCCATATTAATTTAGGATTCTCAGCTCTTAAAACGAGTAGGTAAGAGTAACCCTTAACACACTACTTGTTTTCTCAATTCTGATCAACATTATTAGGATAAGATATTCAAACTATTGTCGTCTTATTTTCGCCAATAAATAAACACAACACCCACAAAACCAATAAAATATAAATAAAACCACGTAGGTTGTGTTTTACAACCTCGTAAAGTCACTTCCCTGGTTCAAATCTTAATGGTCACCCCAACACCTACACTTTCAACCAATTTAAAATGATCCAATAAAATATGTAAGAGGGAATAAAGCTTGGTGTAATCGATATAGTAATCTGACACCAGACGTACAAACAGACGAACAAGACTGGCCGTCAATCAAAGTAATCAGTCAACGGTTTCATGACACGAACGCACTCCGGCAAACGTCTTTACAATCGCTATAAGACCTTCATATTTTTATTACCATCCTATAAGGACCAGATTTGGACTGAAAGACCAATTTCTAACTGTACCACAATAAGGTCTATATGTAATTTCGGATCATAAAATTGGTAATTTTCGCGGTTTGCTATAGTCTGCGCTGTCATCACGCGGGATCCTTTATGGCGCTAAATTATACACGCTGCGCAGCCGCACCGTTTTTCTTTCTCTGAACCAGTTGCACGCAAATTGGGTGAGGTTCAGCGGTTGAAGACAATAATGAGTGTCAATCGGGTCGGGTTTCATTGGGATTTCGTTAGTTTTGCTCTGTTTTTGTTTGAGTGCTTGTTTGTCGGCGGATTTACGTAGACTTTTAAAGGTGGTGAAAAATAAGTCGGTGGAACAATAAATTGATAAGACCTTGAACCTTGTCACTGAACTTTATCACTTAAATCTCCGAAAATAATCAGTTCAACCAATGTATGGTTTAAACTGCACTGAATAAAAAGTAGTGTTCATGATAACGAGGAGTACAAAGAAGTTTACTTTAAAGCTTAACAAATAAAATGGTTAATATCCACTTAATTCGCCACAGACCACCTACCACCAACACATCTGTGAACCAAACAACAAAAAAACTTCGTCTAAACAAGAAAAATACCGTCAAGCTTCATTTGCAAACGGCAAGTCAAGCGCGTTTCCTTCATATGATAAATAGAAATAAAAGCATATTTCCAATGCACCAGTTACCCGTAACTGTCCGAATGAACACTGAACTTCTCGTAGAGGAAGCTATGTCGGAAGGGTGAGCCAGGCTGCATGCAACCCGGTTTTAATTACCCCTGCTTATGCCCCCTGCACTCCTGCCCCCTCGCCCAGGTAATAAATATGGTCTTCGCACGCACTCATAGTAATGTAATTGATGAATGTGCACCAAAGGTTATGCGTATCTGCGGTCTTTTGAAAAGTTGTTGACAATCTTTTATTAGGCCTGGCAGACTGCATAATGGGGAATTGTTTATGGCTTCATATTACGGTGCACTAGCATCATAAATTAATAATTTACTGTAAATGATAGTTCAGATCTCTTTATTGAGTCTAACTTAAAATCAGAATTCGGGCTTAGGCTAATTGATAATAGTCTGGATCGTAGGACCAAAAAAACTTACGTCATACACATCTGCCATTTGACAAAATTATTGGCACCTTTTAGGACCAAAAGAACTTTAGTGCTCATCAGGAATTCCAGGAATCTTCCCAAACCTATTCTATTCATGAGATCCGATGAGCAAATAATTAAAAATGCTGGAACATCAAACAAAACAGTATAATATCGAAGGACGGTGATGGACGACGTAAGCGCGATGCGCATAACTAGTTAACGCTCCATGCGTCGCCCGCTGTAATGATTGCACGGAACTAGGAGGACCAGTTATTGTGATATGAAGATATATTTCTTCAATGCGAAACGAACATGTTCATGTGGTTCATGTGATGTGGAGGCGTGAATTTATGCACGTAACTTAATACTGATAAAAGCCTATTTGAAAGGAGAAACAAACTCTAGAAGCGGGACACAATGTACCAAAACATCCCTAAAGCGAGACTGTAGGTTTAGTCGATGGTTACACCGACCAACCGATATTGAAGTGTAACCTCACTTGTAACCGCAAAGTGTATGCAAGTGGTATACCTTAGCTGGTGCTTACAAACAAGTTTGACACTCCCTTCCGCTCAGCCCAGAGCGGGAGTTGATGATTTCCGACTCACCGATTATTCAATTGAAGTCCGCAAAAGATTGGAAAATCAGATCAAACAATAGTAGGAACTTATTCGAAAATCATACTTTCTTATACATAAAGTACAAAAACTCACTGAATCCTAACATTTCATTAGAGGTCGAGGCCATCTTTAGTTTCAGATAAAACACTTATTTATAATACTACCTTTAGGAACTTTCGGACATGTTTTAAGGTACTTAATGTAGGAATGAGTGCCCCGGACATTCCCACAACAACACACGCACGTAGTCCCCCTACTAATAACCCACAGTATAGTCTAATCAAGCTCGCATATTCATTAATGCCTGTCGAAAAACCACTAAGCTAGTAATAACGCGATCAGTCCGAACTCAAGATTTATATCAGTCGTAATTAAGAAATATTTACATACAGCTAGGTACGAGTATCTTGTAATGATTATCGGAAATTGATGGGGGTTTTTAATGAGTGATTTTAGGGTTAAAGGTTAATTTAGGGCGAGTAAGGCCTCAGGGTCTTAAGTGGCAGTGGGCAGAGTAGATTACTCGCAGAACGGAATGCCAATGGGGCCGAAAAGTTCTGGACGGACTGCGATCCGGCAGACGTTGCGTTGGAAGACCTCCCACTAGGTGGACCGATGGCCTGGTGAAGGTTGCGGGAATCCGCTGTATGTGAGTCGCACGGGACATTTGGGGGAGGCCTATGTCCAGCACTGGAAGTCTTTCGGCTGAAATGATAATGATGAATGATGAAGGTCCCATTCATGAAGGGTATGTTTCCGGCTACTTTCATGTGAAGCGATTGTTTCAAAGCGTTTCCTATTTACAACGACTATCGTAATCTTTTTGGTAGTCTATGTCAGTTCAATATTATTATCATTGTGTCAAGGACCATGGGCCATTTTTAAGCAGAAGAAAAAATGAAGACTTGCAAGTTTAGCTAAGGAATACAGACAGATTCTCGAGAGGAGAATAGTGATTGCAATAAGTATAACCGTAACAAAAAAAACGAATTTAGTATTTTAGTGAGACCTAAGCGAAGAAAAACCGACATCACATGTGGGAATAACGTCTCTTACGTTCTTTATCAAATCAACATTAATGTCTACCCACCCCCTCGAGCTTTATAGATCTAAAATCTGTGACACACATATCCTCAACATTGTCACCAACACCCAACATTGGCTCCACGTTCCAACAAACACTAAATAAGAACATGTTAGCAAAAATGTGAATCACGATTGCATTCTCTCCACCACACCATACCTCACTAAATACAGAAGTCTGTTTGACTCTGATTGCTTTGAATATTAAAGAGACACTTTCACTTGGTTGTGTTATATCTCTCATGCTAATGGTTATGGAGAATTACGTCAGAAGAAAAGTAAGAAGCGATTCATGTTTTTATTGACCTGTTGGAAAATTGCTTGTAGTTTTTCTTGACGGTATTTCGTGATCAATTATGCAGATGTTGGCTTATTTTTGTCATAGATAATACCTAGTCCACTGCCCTTAAACTAGACACTAATCATTCCTAATAGAAACCTTTGCCCGAACTGTAAATCGAACTTAGACCTCACACTCAGCTGTCGCGGATTTAAATACTAGACCAACGGCAGTCTTAATAATTTCAATTCTAGTCAAAAGTTTTCAGAAAACCACCAAATCGGGCAAAAATTGGTCCTTTTAACCGAACTGTGATTCATCTCAAGTTCTGAACCAATAGATGATTCATATAAGTCAAGTTGAGTGTTAAGCGGAGTTTCCGAATGTGCTTAACCTTCCGCCGGTCAAGGTTAAGAGGTCCGAAAGAGGTTTCACTAACAAAGACTTGTTTAGCCTTATTTGGTTCATAAATATTTATCTAGTACAGTCAGGCGTGTAATAAGTATGGGGTATACAGGTAAATAATAGGCGATCTTTAAACGGGCGGTAAGTAAATACTCAATTAAAATCTATATATGTCATTGAAGAAATTCTTCTTCTTTCGTAAGTATTGATGTTACGTCCTATGAAACTCCTAGGGCCAAGAGTTATAAAGTGCTGGTACACGTCGGACTCTCCACCAGTAAATGGGCTAGCAGAATATACAGAGTGTAAACAACCTCATCACGAAGTCGTCAACCAAGCATTCTGCACATCATGTTTTGTGGTAGAACTCAATGTAACGCACTTAAAACATTGTGCTGATGAATGGATTGAATAGTACGGGGGTTGCAGAGGTGTTTAAAGTAAAAACCTTACAATAAAAACTTGTATTAAAAAAAACTTGTCGAAAACTTGGAACTTGGACCCCCAATATCTCTGTAACTAGAACAAAAAAAAATATCGCAATGATGGGGAGAACAAGTGCCTTCGGCTTCGTTTAGAGGTGTTTTACACCCCTTATTTAAAAAAAGACTTGTCAAAAAGTCGGAACTATGACCCCCAATATCTCGGTAACTAGAAGGTTCGTCGGTATGGTGTAGGACAAAAAAATGATCGCAATGACGGTGAGAACAAGTGCCTTTCGGCTTCGTTAAGAGGTGTTTTCGACCCTTTACTGCGTTAATCTATTTGTAAACTAATATTTAGGACGAAATCAAAACTATAACGTTTTTTATTCAATCTTCTAACTACATACATATATCCAACTTTCATTATTACAGTACACACAAAGAGTAACCTTTCCGTATAGGTATCTGGTTGAAAAATATCGCGTCCACATTTTTGGGTCTTTGTTCGTAACCCGTGCACTGCCGGCCGGGCGCGTAGGTGCGTCCCATTCACTCAATTTATGAATGAGTTCACTCCGTTCAGTCATTCGCTCTCTCGCTAATGTCAAGGCCGGAGGTGACACCTACGTTACGAGTAACAATATGAGCATTACGATTTTATACAGTTGTTTTGTGATGTGAGTAAGTAACGTTTTTAATGTGTGCCGTCTGAAATTCCCTTGATCGGTTATTTTCTTCTTGTGGTGAAACAAATAGCCCATTGGTCAGCATTATTAGGGTTGAAGTTTACCTACTAGTAGTACCTTTGTTTAAGTAAAATTATAATTATAGTAAGGTACAAGCTCACCAACCCATGAAATTACAAAAAAATACATTTTGCAGTTGGATAGTTAACCTGCCAGTTTACCTACAATTGTTAATTAATGTCGAATGTCAACACTACAAATATTTATTATTTTGTATGTGGCTACTCTCAGAACATATTAACGAATACTTTTATATTTTATTTGCACGTAATTAGGCTTGCGGCTGACCGCGGCCCACGCGATATCTACAAGTATATAAACTGTCCAACAAATGATTGTCGTAACTCGTAAATTTTGTTTTGATGTTGAATGAAATGACTAGAGTACTTTTTAGCCTTTGAAAGTGATAGGGTTGAGGTCAACGCCGTTCAAAGTTTTTATGGCTGTTGCGATTACATTAATGGGAGCATGTGTGGTTACTGGTTGATAGATGTCACCTGACTTCCAATTTTTTGGTTCTAGAACATGCCGGTTTCCTCACGATATTTTCCTTCACCGTTTTGGCTACTGGTTATCATAATTTAATGATATTTGCCATAATATTAATTTTATTTAGGGAAAAGAGTGAAAATACTGCAAAGACCATTTCTTTATAAATAACATCCTGAGAAATAGATTAGCAGCAACGTTCAAAGATGTCAAAGCATATTCTAATAATGTGACAACTTACACACCAAGACTTACAACTAATTCACACAAAAAGATTTAATCCTAAAAAAATAACACAAAAAAAAAAACAATTCAAATAAATAAAGATCGAATCGCACCCAATATTAACCCTTAAACGCGTTGTACGGTCTAATGGAGGGCCATAAGTTGGTGCAAGTTAGCACCTTACTCCGGCTTGGTCCCGCGAGCCGTAATATAGATAAATTGATCGCTTCAATCCCTTATTGGATTAATATATGGTAATATGTTCAGATTGCGATAGCCAGTGCCGAGTTACGATTAAACAGTTTTTATGTAAGGACGCCATCTTTGTTCGCAGCAGTCGGTATGTTGGTGGGGTGGTGTAAGGAGGGAAAAGTAGCGAGTTTTAAAATGTCATCTTTTGCTACCTATTTGAACACTTTACATTTGAGTCTGTATCGTATCTGAACAAGTGAGGGGAGAAGTTAGCTGCTGGTTATTAAGGGCTTTATTATTATTGGCTACTTCAAAGTTAAATCATTAACATAGATAGACTTAAGTAGCTTATGCTAAAAGACGTTCCTTACCCTTTGTTTCCCTCACACAGTCACGTGAGTATGGAGTCGAATAGGTACTTACTTTTAAAAACGTACTTCCTTGAATAAAACCTATCTAGCCAGAGGTGTCCTGCGTGTTTATGACACGAAAGTTATATTACTGCAATAGCTTAGTAAGGCAAAAAAGTACATCGCCTTCAACTTTAAGAAACTGAACCGAATTATAGGCCAAAAACACCACAGTTTACGTATTTTTCTATTTTCTATTATTGAAACCTAATCACTTTCCTACTAGCTGCCCGTTTCCGCCAATGACTTGTCCCACCCCACACGTGTTAATCATACCACTATGGTATTCGTGATTTTATGACAGGCCGCGAGTCTGCATAATGTGATAGGTTTTGTTTCTGAACGTTCGTGTGGCGAAACTATTTGAACGTGATAGATGGGTACTTCAGTAAATGTCAGTACTTAGCTGACTCCTGCCCGCGTAGCATGGCCGCCTGGCTGGGATTCAGACACAAACAGGAAGAATTTTGGCTACATTATTCTGTTAAATAATGTAGAATAGGCCTATCTATATTTGAGTTGATTGATTTGCTATTAATTTTTCATCGTTGTTGTTACCGTGGGCAGGTACGTATTTAAGTGGCAGTGTAACCACATTTCCCGGAAGGATCAAAGAATATGGCCGAACCATCTACTTGAAGATGTTTTTCGTCAATTGTTCTGATATCCTTGCAGACAGATACTTTAACGCATATCAAACCGGTGGGAAATTCACATTATCTGTGAAGGAATTCACAAATCGCGTCACAATCTGAGAGTTTTGAATGTTATAAGACCAAAAACAGACGCGATTGATGGCACTTCACGTAACGGAGACGGCTGTAGAAAGTGTGCTTGATGTCAAAGGTGACTTTATGTCACTTTATGAATACTTGAAACAATGCGTGTTTGTCTGTCCAGGGGGCACACCAAACACATAAAATATTAATACAAAACAATATTATCGTGTTTCTTTCTAGTTTTAATGATCGGAATTGAAATTTATTTGTTAGTTTTAGACCCCCGGTAGTGTTTAATATTGCTTATTTAATGTTTAGGTGTAAAAGAAAGTTGTTATAGAAATAGCTGAGTATTTGGGTCAACGGAGTTAATTTTTTGATCATTGTTGTATTTATTAGATATATTGTTTTATTTTGAATGGCGTAATAGCACCCACAGCCACAGTTACTGTAGCTAGAGTTCACTTATCTTGGCTTCATTTTCTTTTGGGATGTAAGTATAATAATAATGTAGACCAAAATAATGATTAGAATGTTTCAATGGATACCTATTCTTTCATCAATTTATTTGTAACCCAAGCAAAATAAAAAAAAGAAAATTCATACTGCGTAAGTGATGCGCCCCAAAACATTTCCACACAAAAACAGGTAGGAAACAAACTGATAAACGACTTGATACACTTTGTTCCGAATTCATGAATCCAATAAGAGAAGCCGAAATAACCTCAAGACGAAAAGAGGAAAAGCGAAGAAATATCCTTAAAGTTTGTTCAATAAACAAAGCGAGGCGAGATCGCAGGAAAAACGCTTTCGAGCCACATTGCAGTACATTTTATACAAACGATGACATAAATACTCATTTTCGCCAACAATATCCGAGATATTGAGTGAGGCCTGTCTTCCGAGGAATGAGCTGATACAATGTCGGCCAAAAATTGGGGTATAGCTTAATTTTTTTGTTCGGTGAACGTAACCGATATTTTCCTTTTCGATATCGTAAATTTTTTGGCGATTGCGCCATGAATATGTGATGGAGGCCTATGAGTTCCATTTTTGAATTTATTTACTCATGTGGTAAAAATGTATTAAGGTGCACTTTTTCTGAAATTATCAAAAATGCTGAAAAAATTCTATGTGCTCTTAAAATATTCCCCATTTTCAAAGTTAGCGAACCTTAAATTTACGTTAGATTTAGCTTTTTTATCACGAAGACATTTTCTCATTCCACGAAGTAAGCATTTTAAGTTTATTAAAACCCTTCTTTTTTCAATGTTTTTTACAATACCTAAGTAACAGAAAACGCGATCATTGCCATCAAAATTTCCACCACAAAATATTCCAAACAATCGAGCTTCGGGAGTTCGGGAGTAAATTTTCGTTCCGGCACTGTACTCATTCATGTTTATTCACTAAGCCCACCCCATCCTATACATTTATCGGTTTGCATCCCAAAGCTACGTGGAATATACTAGCCGAGCAATGAGTCTTATTCGTCTTGCATTTAACTTCACACTTGGCCTATAAGTTAGAAAACTTAGTGGTGGATGTAGCCATGTAGGGAATATGAGTGATGGAATGAATGGGAGTGCACGGAATTATTTAGGGGTTGCTGTATTGCTGGGTGCAGGAGAAATGATAGCGATCGCGTTTGATTGCAATATGAAGAATGTAACAGGAAGCTACTCTACTTTAGGATACGGATAAAAAAAAAATATATGATACAGCGGTCGTCTATTAGGATAGGAGAATTATTGAGAAAGAATCATGCAATAGAATCAGTCGTAACACAGCATCATTTTATATTGCTTAAGAAAGCCGAAATTAATTAACATTATTAATTAGTACATAATTTGGTTACTCCTATCACTGTCACTTTCGCACAAATGTCAAACCACAACTGCTAAATACAGTCGGGAACAAATGGTCTTAAGCAAGTTTTTGGAATACGGGTGTAAGGTCAAACACCATGCTAAAGTACATTTTTATGAATTTGGGCGTCTCAGTGTTTTCTTGATGGTAAACCATTCTGACTGAGGTTAGAGTTTATAGAATATATTTCTAGAAATGTAGGTATTTAACAAAATGACGACACAATACTTGCAATATGTAAACAGTGTTCCCATAACATGTCATAAATAACCCCACAAACTTGAACCACGTTACAGAACCATCAAGCAGCGACCTACATATGCGGATACTCGTACAACGCGACCCGTCCAAAGTATCGCCATCGGGCTGGTATCGGAAAACAATAGTAGACGACCGGTATCTTCACTTATTGCTGGCTACGTTTCCACCGCACTTGCTGCAGTGAACGACTATTTATGTATTTAGGTGAGTATGAATATAGCAGATCCTGAAAATAAATGACTTGTACGAATGAAAACGTTCAGACTCGAAGGACCAATAAGATTCAAGGTTGGTCCTTCGAGCCGGATGGATTTTTTTGGTTAGTCGATGTTTATAATACTTTTTCTTTTCAGTCTATGGTATTTTTGTTAATTAATTGGGCCCAGTAGGCAAGGCAACACTCAACTTATACTTACTTAATAATCGTCAATCTTAGTCAATTAAAATCTCACGTGGACAGAACCACGGACTAACCTAGTAATTATTAATTAATTTACTCAGAACCAAGGCAGCGTATGAACGGGAAACGCATGACACATCTGATTTACTTGCAGTTTTTACGTCAGTGAGAAGCTGAGGCATGCTATGATTGACAGCAAAATGATCGTACGGTCCCACAGTTGCGCATGAGTGGCGTTATACGTCAAAGTCAGGCGCATCCGGGCGGCGAGACTATCTCACGGTGTGCCGTTATTGCTGCAAATGATGGATTTGAGTTATTTTTGTAATAAATGTGAATGTTGGTTTAAGTATGTTGTTATCCGTTATATTAGCTGGTCCGAATCCGAATACTATCGTGAAACTTTTCGACTTAATTTTGTCGTTAAAAAACACTTACTTGGCCATGATGGGCTTAGGTTGCGTTTCATTAGAAATGTGCGAAGTAGCTGGGCGGTGTGAGGATCTGAATCAAGTTTGTGGAACGGAGTGAACGTTTCCACCAAAGATAGTACTATGCCATTGTGTGGTACGAGGTTGCGTAGCGACGCTATGAAACAGTGCACAGATGAGCAGTGTGAGGATGTGTAGCGGGTTCGTTTTAGATGCGAGCTGTAACCACACCGTCTAGAGTTCTAGAGCCTGCTATTTTTTACGCTCGCGTCCGTCTCTAGCATACATCCCTCACAAAACATCCTTGCCTTGTTTTGTATGTACAAAAACCTCGCCCCGCAGAGCTGTTTCCACTATAGCTGCGCTGAGCGAGGCTAGAAAAATGAAGTGATTTTATTGATTCTTAACAAACACATCCCTTACTACGCGTCTTTGCAGATCTCTGGTGCAAGCGCAGCCTTAGACTATTCTACATATAGTCAAAATTCATGGTGTTCGAAATTGTGGGCTAGTGATCGTGGTTCCATTAGTGCACCGAGAACGTTGTCTTCTATCTATCTATCTATATTACTTATAATAAATCTGTAGAGAGGTCAATTCTGTACATGAAATATATTTACAAAATAACTATCGGGGGGTGATTAGTGATCGATACTGATGCCAAAAATGCAATCAGTAAAATTTTTGTATGTCTGTCTGTCTTTCTGTCTGTCTGTCTGTCTGTCTGTCTGTATGTTATTTATAGAAAAAAAAACTACTCGACGGATTTTAACGAAACTTGGTACAATTATTCTACATACTCCTGAGCAGGTAATAGTATACTTTTCATCACGCTACCATTAATAGGAGCAGAGCAGTGAAAGGAAATGTTGGGAAAACGGGAGAAGTTACTTGGTTTTTTTAGCTTCCGTCGCGTGTGCAGCCTTAATGGTTAAAGCTACATAGAAATCATGTATAACGGAAATATTTCACATAAAATTATATAAAAAATATCCCCAGACAGCATATGTCTATCTTTTATAGTTGACTCACAATAACACGTGTAACTCCCGATAGCTTAGCAGTTCGGAGAATAAATGTGAATGTAAGTTTGTTTGTTGCGCTTTCACGCGACAACTACTGAACGGATTTGGATGAAATTTTGCACACAGATAGTTTATAACCTGGATTAAAACATAGGATACTTTTTATCCCGGCAGTAAGATTCCATGGGACAATAATCAAACTTCACGCGGGCGAAGCCGCTGGTACTTAAAATAAAAAATAAAAAACCACTTTTTGTAATAGTTGCATTATTATTCAGTCTCTAGGAAATAAATTGAATAAACCGCACTACTCAACATTTAAAAGGCCATTACGTAAATGTAAACTAAATTCAGTCACGTCTTGTGACAGGAGTTAGGTCTTATTTTCATAATTACTACCTGTTATATAGTGTCATGCATTTTGAGCACTGCTACATAAATCCATATTAATATAACTGCAACACGTTCGCGTAAGAAATGCGCTTCAATTGTGAGCCATCGATCATGCGCCCGCGCATACAATCATTCGCTTTTTATTCGCGCTCCAGTCAATCATAAATCAAGCCGATGATTGAACCCCTTGGACGTGCAACTTCACGCTATATCCTTATCAGGGTAGGTAGGTTGTTGAGTGACAGTAATTGTGGTGGGTTTGTAGACGGCGAATATCCTTGGTGAGCTGCAGCAAATGGGAACAAAAACTATAATGAAATTATGTGTGTTAGCAATGATAAGTTGGTAGTTCATCGCTTGGTGTCGCTAATCCATCATTTTCTTTTTCCAACTCAGTTTTTGCCTTTGCTAACTAACTACAACTTAGTGAAGTCAAGATATTAAATAATTCAGTTAATATTGTCGTTTAAGTATGCAGTAAATGCCATAAACATGGATCCTGGAATCTATCTTAACATAATGATACTATATGTGTCGATTATGTAAAAAATATATACTGACAGTAAGACTTGAAGAAAATTAGCAAGGAGTGAGCACTATCAAGAGCTTGTTATTACTATAGTACTATTAACTGTTAGCGAAGTAGACACAATAGTTAAACAATCCAGACTGCTTCGGTCGGGTTCATGTCCACAGATGAAGGGATAGTAAAAGAATATTCATTCGACTGTACTGATTCAACAAAGATCGCAATCCACATGACTAAACATTCAAGAAGTTTTCGGTACCACAACCAAACCTGTCCACCAGCTATTCCTGTTTCTGCAATATCATAAAAACAGGAGCACATCAAAAAATTATGACACACACGCAGCTGAACACTGATACTTCATGTTCCCGATACTCCATATCATAATTAAGCCAAACATCAACAAATATGTTCATTCTTTTAATAAAACAACGTTTTATCTGCAATCGTTTGAAACTAATGTTGCGCTTGCGACTGTGTGGTCCGACAGGTGTGTGGATGAACCATGGATCTAAAGGTCACAGGTATTAGCGGGCCTTTGAGCGAAGTTTATCGGAAATAATCCTGGATAGACGCTATTGAATGTGGAAGTTGATAGGGTTTGGATGGGTTTTTTAGCATTTGGTTGGAGATTTATGAAACGGTTGAAGCTTCGAAGGGTTTCGCAAATAAGTAACATTATTATTTTTTGTCATTAATTACAGATGAAAGTGCTAATATACGAGTATAACACATAGTTATGCACAAAACTATCAATTTTTTTAAATAAAGTTAAAGTTTAACTTTTTATTATTATTAAACCATTTAATAACGAGGTACTTTTGAATGACAAACTTAATGAAATAAAATCGTTCGTAGTAGTATCATTCATAGCTAACTCACTAAAAGCACAATACCGAGTCAAACGGTGGGACACGATTCTAAATCGATTGACATCCAATCCGATCAGGACAACTCGATTAAAAAATAACACGCAGCCATGTAAATTCAATCCACATGAGAATCAATCAAACAATTTGTTCAACGCACAATCCTGCGCACTAAATCGATCAGAGAGACACCATCTATTACTACGCAGCCCGCGCCCGCGCAGCGCCGCAATTACAACGCGCGTAATTGGATCCCGCGGTAATATGAGACATTGTAATACAGTTCTGATTGGTTTTCAACTTGTTTCTGATGTAGATCTATCCTGTGGTGAGAATAGTAAACGTAACATCACGGTTAGATCCTCTGATGGGGTAGGCAGAAGTGTATCGGCGTACTTTCCGCCAGTTATTTTAAAGTCTCGTGTAGGAAGGGATGAGCCTATTGCTATCAAATGGATATAAACTCTGAATCCGAACTTCTGAGCCATTTCCAATGGACAAGCTAAATTACACTTTTAGTTGTCCTATGAAATGAATCAAAGACCTCAAACTCGTATAAGTCAGTCAATAGCTGGCGTTTTAATACTTTTTATTCAATCTAAGCTACTTTTTTCAATAAATAAAAGACTCACTAGTCTATAATGCTCCCACTGCTGTGACACGGCCTCCTCTCAATTAGAGGGAATAGGCTACAATCCACCACGTGGGCCCCGTGCGGATTTGTAGATGTCACATGTCTTCGAATTTCTAGGACGAAGGTTCTAGGACATGCCGCTTTTCTCAAGATGTTTTCTTTCACCGTTTTAAGAGCAGTGGTGATGAAATAAAGGATTCGAACCCACGACTTGCTGTTCGTAAGTCGGGGCCGCCGCCATTGGGCCACCACGGCTCCCCATGGCACATGGCACATGGCACATTTAGTAGAAGGATATTTTACCAGGGATTGGGGAATTCGACTTGTACGAATTCCGTAATAAGAACCACTTCAATACTCCATTATGGTTGTAAGAATAAATATCTACCTACTACATCAAACAATAATTAGTATACTTTAATTAAAAACTTGTAGATCCACAAAAGAAAGGCAGGTCTTAAAATTAAGTCATAACATTTTATGATACTCAAACAAGAAAGTATTGACTTGTAAAAAGTTAAGTACAATTAATTAACAACGCGGTCAAAGATATGAGGAATGAGTGAGTGTTGCCAGAACAAAAACGGAAATACTTTATAAGTTTCCTATCTTAATTAATGACTGTTCTACTCGTATCAATCGTCGTATTTTATTGTAATTTAACGTACGTTTAATAGTTTAGCAACTAAACTATCAGAATGTCAACTAAACTTTAGTTGATAGTTTTTACATTATTTCATTTATATCATGTCAACCTTGTTTAGTGCGTGCGTAAAGGCGATCATAAATTGATAGATAATGATGCCTCAATATACTTTGTAAATGTCCTTTAATAAGAACATTAAAGTGCATGCTTTTAATTCAGACGATGATTAGATTACAATTGCCAAGTTAAGGCACAAAGAGTGTTTAATTTCAAGTTTTTTTTCTTTCCTTGTTAAGAGAAAAGAATTGAGCTCATAAATATTAAAGATGAAGTAATTTATGAACCAACTAGAAATCCAAGCTCTCACCAGTCAGATTATGATTACCATCACTCTTCGTAAGCACGCCATAACTTAACCTATCATCTTATGACGTCTATAAATTCAATCTGCTACCATCATGATTTTCATTCCCATAACTCGCGAATCATAATTATTAATTATGGCCTGTTCGGTGTTCAGTGTGCGGGAATCGAAGCTGCTACCCGGTTCATCGACCGCCCCCGCCGCCGCTGATCCGCTATAGATCAACGTCGACAGTTTGGCATCTCATCTCTACACGAACAGAGGCTGCTAGTAGCCGCCGACTGTTGATGTCGGTGCCTCCGTGTGAAGCTCCATTATATCACGTCATGTAACATTTACCTTCATCATTGCGAGCGGTAACGAGAACTGGTTCTTAGCCTACAATATCTCCACTGCTGGGATACCAGCCTCATCTCTCTGAGAGCCGTAATCGACCACGCAGGTTGCGAAAACATCACGAGACTCGTCCTAGAACCAAAAATTCGAAGACTTGAAATCCAGCCAATATTCCGTCCTAGGCTCGCGTGGAAATAACCGTCCTCCCCGCAGAAATGAGCCTTGTGTCCAAGTAGGGTGAATATTGTATGCTAATTATGAACTCCCTAATCACAAATCAGAGGAGCTAAGTAAAAACAGCCGCTCAGGTCGATCTTTATTAGGTTCAGCCGTGTTTTGGTCTGTGGATAGGTGGCCACCAGTTTCCTCTGTGCCTCGGAAAATACGTGAAGCCGTTGGTCCCGGCTGTTATTTTTGGATCTTTGACAGTCGTTACAGGTCAGTGGCAAAAAGTCTGACAAATAGTTTTACCAAGGAGTATCGTATACCCAGTACTAACTGGGTTGTGGAGGTCAGATAGCAGTCGCTCTATGTAAAGTTCTGGTATTCAGCTGCATCCGATTAGACTGGAAGCCGACCCCAACATTGTTGGGAAAAGGCTAGGCAGATGATGAATCACCAATCAGTGCAACGTCCCCAGAATCCCTGAATATTCAAGTTTGTCACACACTTAATTTGCCCAAACCGCCAACCAATTATAACAGCTCCATAAATATCGGCCATTATCATGCTCTCTATAGCTCAAAGTCGTTTACCATCTCATCGTGCCATAAACAGGGGTAGCCGCCGATCAGACGGCAGTCCTAGCATTAATATGGAGCACCTTAATATACCGCTATCGACTGAACACTATCAGCCGCCCTTGGATACCTACGAGGTCCGAGTCCATTGTTATATGTAAGCTTTACCGGTTTAGGAATCACGTGAGAGATCTGCTGCGATTGGTGGAAGGATTTTCGTTTTATCTAATGAATTGGTGTTTAGCAACGCTAATGAGAAATAGCCAGGAAAATCGAGTTTTCTCTGGTTTTCTTAGGCTGAGCTGAAATAAAAGCCATTGAGAAACCTGACTTTCAAAAATACAAAAAAGTGAAGATAACTTTAGTTTCAGAGGTCGGTCCAAATCGATCCACAAATCGGCGAAAATACTTACATTACAAAAATGTATACAGCCGAACGTAGAACCTCCTCCTTTTTTAAGTGGGTTAAAAATGAGAAGCAGGCAGCAGCTTGCATGGCGTGAGCGGTGCCACAATGGGGATGCACACTGTGGAACTAATGGCACTAGAATAGCTGGTTCCAAACATCGTCATTGGTTGAAAATCAAGGAATGTCATTTCATATTTTAAAATACCTTGACCTCATTGGTCAGATTGAAACCAGCTATGGTGGCGCCATCTACAATTAGCTTTTAACGGTCTTCCCCATTACCTACAAACCATAATTACCTGGGACACATACTCTTTACAAAGCTTGTTTGTTATCTGGGTATGGAAGACTACTATACTACTGTAATATAGCCTACACATCCCCTTTCCCGAATTTTTCCTCGGAAAATATAATTTCCCCGTTAATACGGCCACTGTTCCCAGAAGCAGAGCAATCAGTTTGAAGAGGGCTTCAGAGGCTGTTGGCTCCGTGATCGCACTTCATTACAACAAGCTCCTTAAGATATCGGCACCTACAGACGCGCAGTCGTTACTAGCAGCCGCCTGTCGATAGAGCGGTGCTTGTCCACTGTTGTACGGTATTAGGAACTTTACCGTACGAATGGGAAGAAAGTAGGGCTGTGTTAAATTTTGTTTTCGTTGGTTCAGGATAAGCTTAGCTTTGTTGATTCCGTAGTCTTAGACTGATGTTTTAGAGCAAACCAATATAAATTAAAATAACATCAATGTAAGTCATTTATTTATAACGACCCGACCCAGCTTTGCACGGGTGTAATGTAAATATAAACTAACCTTCTTCTTGAATCACTCTATCTATTGCTGAAAACTGCATTAAAATCCGTTGCGTCGTTTAAAAGATATAAGCGTACAGACAGCGGAAGCGACTTTGTTTTATACTATTTAAAGATAAACTTCAGAGTAGCGTCCAAATTAGATGAGATAGGCGTTCAAAACTCTGGAAAAAAGTGGCGGTACAAAATAAACTAAATCAAGCGTCATTCTGAATACAACTTCAAGAACATCTTAATAAGTACCAAAATATGAAACCATAGCTACGTCCCCTGCCTTTAGTGTCAAGTCCTTTTAGGCCACCAACTCATCACATCTTAACGTGCCTGCCAACAGTGGACACACGCCAAACAATGTCCGCGGTATCAGATGACGAGGTTAGCCCGACGCCGCATGTTTATGGACACAATCTAATTTATTAGACGCCGAGCGCAGATTACGGCCTGCCTCCTTGCCTGCTTACCATCGTTTTGTTGTAGCGCTGTTTTATCTGCGATCGGATTCGCCGGTACAGTGTTCAAGGACTTTTTTTTGCGCGAAAGTGATTGCAGTTGCACGCGAAAGGGAAAACTGTGTGTTTCTATTAGTTGTCGCCGAGTTAACTTGGTTCAGGAGTTAACGGACGGGTTCTCTGTTTAATGGCTTCGGAGTAAATGCAGCAGGGGGAACTTAAAGTAAAAGTACTTGCAAGGAAAATGGTAAACGTAAGTTAATTATAAGAGAGTGTAATGTGTTTTTAAGGTAATGATGGAAAAGAAGTCTCGCTTGCTTGTAGCTTCAAGTTATAGTTAATATCGAACTCATTCTGTCGTGAGCGATTGTGAATTGTAAGTTCCTCCTAAATCATTAGTTAATTTGTCAGAAAGATTGAATCTATTTCAACCGCTTCAAAAGCTACTCTGCTCCTGCTCTAGTGCGAGAAACTACATTGCCATTAGTAGCAATAATGGCTCCCACACTTGTATGTGGGAGTCATTTGCCATTTGGTAGTAAGTATCCTACCCTGAAAAGTTTGTAATCAAACCAGCCTAGGCAAATTGAATTCGACTTCGAACTATTGATCAATCCTATCTACCCAACCAATAACTTACTTATATAAATTCACAGCCAACCACAGCCGAATCGACATCCAATCAAAACAGAGCAATAAATTACGACAACAGTACAGTCTCAATTCTAAAGTTTAATAGTACAGAGTTAATTCTAGGCAAACAGTTAGTCTGAACCGGTATGAGGTACCAGGAGTCCATGACTATCGTAATATTCGATAATTAATATGCTAATGCACAGCTTTGCCCACCCTTGCGTACGTGAGCGGCATGATGGTGAATGCCAAAGAATATGTCATGTAATTTTGAGCGGTATGCAACTAAACTGACAGATTTGTGATGCCTTGTTTCATGATACTCTCTAAATTCAGACTACATTTGGTACTGGCTATCTTCTTAGATAGAAGTAGATTCTTGTCATTGATTATGGTACCATGAGCCATTGTCATGACTATATTTATGTTTCATAGCTCGCGATTAGAAAAAGATCTGTGGACTTTTTTTTCTTCAGAAAAAAGCTTTGTCCTACTTTTTGATTCTTCATAGTTTGTTCAGTTCAGTTACCAACATACAACTATTATACGTACAATATGAAAGTCTTATTGGTTGTGTAATTCTTATTAAAATGTCGTTTCATTTTGCATCTCTGCGTCACCAATCAGATAGGCAACACAACTCCCTGACTGCACTCACATACATCATACTTTAGATCTATGATCACTGATTTGCGTGCGCGCGCGCAGAAAAAACGTCATAATTTACGAGCTGCACGCTGACGTCTGACTGACAGACGATGTGTAGTGAGCCATGAGAAACGAACACACAGACACACAAACACTCCATGTTTTCTTAACATGGTGCATAATTGAAATCTAACAACAAGTGCGGAAACACGGAAATTGGTAATGATTGCTTTATGATTATAAGATTATGATTTATAAATCAGTTTTCATCCGGAAATGAATTCACATTATGTGGCGCGCCTTTGATTGCTTGGTTGCAAGTTGGACCAGTTGCTAGCTGTTACAATAATAATTAGCGGAGCAAAATGAAAAAACATACACTAGAAAGTGTTGTCAATTGCCTGCAGCAATACAATTAATACTAGGGCCTTTGATTTTGAAACCTTGTGTTTAGCTTGCCTTCTTTTACTTCTTGTACTGGAATGAGGCTGCCTCTACAATAGAGGAAGTAGTCCGTACTTCACCACGCGGGCCCAGTGTCTGTTGGTGGATGTCAAATCCACATGTGTCGTCTTATCAGTTTCCTGGCGATGTTTTCCATCACGTTTTAATATTAAGTGCTGGTGACGAAATACATAAACTGCAAGAAGGGAAGTACGGTTAGACTGGATGGAAGATAGGGGATGAAATTTCTGGAGTGGAGACTACGGACCCGAACGGGTCGGAGCAATATCGGAAGATAACTGACTAGGTGGACAGACGATCTCATTAAAGTGGCCAGAACAGACTGGATAGCCGTGAAGTAAAACCGCCAAAAGTGGAATAGCTCCATGCGCCTTGGATGGCCAAAGATTGAAGAAGAACTACACATTTGTCTAGGTTTGAAAGTGTATATACAACATGGATATCACAGTCGTTACCACTGAGCCACTATTGCTCTACCCGTCAAGTAGGATCGGTGCCCACAGGCCTGAATTACTTGACCCATCATCCCCACTTCTGCTCTCCACCAGTGTTCCTCTGGGTCAGGAAATACAAGGCACTGACTATCTACACTGGTGTTACGAAGAGGAAAGATTTATATTTTGTGTGTTTGTTACGATTTAACTCAAGAACTACTCAACCGATTTAAAACATTCTTTCACCATTAGAAAGCTACATCTTTACCAAGTAACATAGGCTATAAATTATATTGATATCGTTCAAATTAGCCGAGCTATGACCATTTTTGGGAACGAAGTCGCGGGCGAAGTCCTAGTAATTTAAAACCACGTTGAATGAATATTTGAAGAGGCAGAAAATGTGAAAACAGACGTAAGACTAGTAACTCAGTAACCTAACAATAATCAGTGATGTATCTTCATTCTTCAGTAACAAAATGGAATGTTGTCATGTTTCGTGAATCGTGACAAGCAGTCTTATCTTGTATCGACAGCTGATCATCGCCGTTGATACAAGTAATCCTATTTACATAGCATTTATAAATAGCTCGCTTATGTAGAGCATTGGAGCAAGGTATATGCGGTAATTTATTTGTATGGGAACTGCCTTATCTGGTTTGTGAAGTTCTGGTTAGAGGATTATGTAAAGATCTACTGATAAATTACATTGATAATATTGATTTGATTTGACATTATATCATAACGTAACATCACGGCTTTGTATTTCTCGAAGGGTGAATCAGAGATTACTTGTCGTACAGCCTCATTTTGCCAGTTATGTTTAAGTCCGTCCTTTGTAATAAAGAGCGAGCCTATTGCCGTCAACTGAGCGCGAAACCAGGCAGTCTTTATAATAAATGAATACGTAAGTACTACAATATCTTTATTCAAAATATCGACAGCTACAAAATACACCTTTTTGCTCTTTTTACTCAAAATATACTAAAAATTACTAAAATAACTCAGTAGACTTTGATCGACGAATCAAACTCAAGGCATACCCTCAAACCAACGAGGCATGAAGATAAAAAATGCAACAAGCATTTAATCTTCTAAGACATTTGAATAAGCTGCACACGAAAGCCAGTCTTTCTTTAACCCTTCAATACAACATATAATATGCTAATTACTTCGCAGGAATTATCAACACTTTAGAAATAATACCTACTAAGTCTACTTACCCCTAATCGATTTAACTACAAATGAAACCGTTTAAAGTACACAAAATACTTTCTTTATATTTCCAGTTAATAAATATAGATATAAAATAACGATTAAATTCCGTCATTACTTTTTAATTGCTGGGTATGTGATTAGTAGGTTAAGTTTCTGATGGTGAACATAAAATGAATAGGTTTCGTAAAGGTCAGCGCACACAGATAAGCATTGGTTTAGGTAGAGTAGGAGGATCACACCCAACGATGTCACCCTGTCCAGTCCCACTTAGTGTTAGAAGAAACTCGAGTCTTGGAGTCTTATCTCCGATGGAAACAAAACAACACAGAAAAACTTCTCTTCTTCTTCTAACTTTGTTTATAGTAAAACTGATAGCTACGAGAGTAGGCATATTAACTGACAGTTATACGTAAGTAAGTTATAGAAAACGGCCTTTAGTCGGAATTGGTATCGGATGCATCCCTAGTTAGGTATAATAACCACATTCTATAAAACTTGAGCTATTTTTGAAAACTCGAGTCTTATAAATAAAACTTAAAGCTCAAGACTTACAGAATTTGGACTCTTTTGTAAAAAGACTTGAGTCCTGCCAAAAAGAACTCACGAGTCTTTTTAAAAGAATAAGTAAATTTTTCGTCAAGAATAAGTCGTTTTCACTCGCATTTTGATATAGCTAATCGTCAGTCTTCAGGTGAATAATGCAATTTATTATTATTATAGCTACTTAGCGTGTATTGTCTCACTGCTGGGCAAAGGCCTCCCTCCATTCCTTCCAACGTTCACGATTGTGTGCTCTTTCTTTAAAATTCTCAAGGAAGACATCCAGTTCGTCCCGCCATCTCTTTCGTGGTCTGCGCTCCATAGCACGTGCAATGCAATTTAATTGTTACAAATTTTGATTTTACGATTTATTTTTAATCAGTAAATAAATATGGCGATATACTCGTAAAATCACCCAATATTACCTATTATAATACACCGACTCAAGTTCATGACTCAGTCTAGCTCAAAAAACTTAAAACTCATGTGACTAACGAGTCCTAGTCTTGAAAATCTATTCCAGTCTCGAAATTAAGACTAAAAGACTCGAGTTTCTTACAACACTAGTCCCACTCCTTGTGCATCTCATGTGCCATGAGGGACCTGTCCGAAGCCACTACTGACGCTATTAAGGCAGGGGTCTGGTCAAAGCTTATTAAACTTGAATATAGAAATAATCGACATGACAGAGCTGTCCAAGTCGCTATTACGTATTGGGTGGACTAACGGCCGTTTTCCGTGACTTACTAGCTATCAGTGTTTTATAAACAAAATTGGCTTGAAATATCCTATTCCCGGCACCTACCTGTCACTTGATGTCATAAAAAAACCAAAGAAAGCTTGCCTAGATTGGTCTGTGTGTGACCAGTCGTTTGTAGATCTATGACAGTCGTCACACGTAGTCAGTAGACCAAAAAGTCTGACAACCAGTCTTACTAAGAGATATCGTATTACCCAGCACTAACCGTGTTGTGGAGGTCAGATAGTCAGTCGCCCCATGTAAAATACTGGTATTCAACTGCACCCGGTTAAACTGGAAGCCGAACCCAACGTAGTTGGTAAAATGCTAGGCAGATCATGAGGTAATAACTGTGCGGCGACCTTAAGTCAACTTTTAATATTGTATTCAAAGTTTTCTGCTAAAAAGTGTTGCCGCTCGCACCTGTCATCACTATCCTATTTGAGCGGGTACGTTGTTTTAGTATTCCTAGAATATAGTGTGGTAAATAGGTACAGTGTTGCAAACACCTTTAGCGATTAAAATAAAAACCTTTTTAAGTCGGGGAATATATAATTGTTGTATTTGAGTCTGTAAAATTGATGATGGAAATAAACATGATGTAAGAAGACGTGTTCTGAAGGATTGATTGAAAAAAAATCCTTTAAAGTACAGGATCACTGTATAGGACTTTTTTCAATCCACAATAATCCTCCAAAATATTGTGAACTACCAATCAATAGTAAAACTGAACTGCAGGATCAACGTTTCTTGCTTGAATTTTCATTTTTATTTTCACTTTTCCGTGTTGGGCACTTGCGATGGTGGTTATGGTGAACCATTCATTTTAATGGATAGTGCACGTAAAACCGTGTAAGTTGAACATTTTTATGAAGATTATTTATGACAGAGGTTTTATGCCATGTAGAACAACTATTTTATTGTTTCACATTCGTAAAACCTGACAATTCCCAGCATCATGATCCTCCGCCTAGCCTTTTCCCAACTATGTTGGGGTCGGCTATGTTCGGGCTAAGCGGATGCAGCTGAATACCAGTATTTTACATGGAGCGACTGCCTTTCTGATCACAGTTAGTACTGGGTAATACGATACCCCTTGGTAAGACTGGTTCTCAGACTTTTTGAGCCAATGGCTACCTGTAACGACTGTCAAAGATCTACAAAAGACCGCCGGGATCAACTGCGGAAACTCGGTTTGTATTGGGTGGTCACCCATCCCCTCATTGGGTGGCGCCATCCATTATCATAAGGTTATTACTCTTTTCCTCGGGATCAGTCATTTTTTCGGGATAAAAGGTAACCATGTCCGGTTCTGTACACCTGACAACGTAGTACCTCTAAGTATTTGCAAAATTTCAGAATGATCGGTTCAGTGGTTTAAGCGCGAAAAGGTCACAAAAAAAATACTTTCGCTTTCATAATATTACTTATGTGATAGGATAGGACTAGTTAGGATAATCATTCAATTAAAAAAAAAAACTAATATTTAAAGTGCAGTGATTAGAATGTTGAAAAAACCCTTAACAAAGTAGTAAACATTGCAATAAAATAATAAAACACACTTGGTCGGTGTGTCCGCTATGTAAATTACGTTAACTGACGATATGACCTTTTACACTTCCATAATTAGTAGCTGCTGTAAAATTAATGTCATTTCAGATGTCTTGATAGAACACATTCCTCAGTTTATTTAATTATCAAAAGATTATTAAGTACCAGCTTTTGCAAGCTGCTTCGCCTGTGTCGTCAACGGTCGGTAATCATCCCGCCAGAGTGTACTGCTGGAATTGAAATATCTGTATCCTATTTCTTAACCTAGGTCAATATCTTCTTGTGTGCCATAAAAATCTGCTCAGGAATTTATGAAAGGTGAAGAAAAAAATGAGTACGTTAAGATCGTTGCAACAGGTGTTTTATCTATTCTGCCTCATCTTCATCTGCCTAGCCTGTTCTCAACTATATTGGGGTCGGCTTCTAATCTAACCGGATAAGTACATTAAATAGCCGGGTATTACAATATTCCCTGGGTAGAACAGATTGTCAGTTTCAACCCACTAACTACTTGTAACGACTGCCTATCCCCATTGAAAAATACGTGAGTTTACGTTTGGAAGGTCGCAACGAAAATATCATTCAGAATTACTTCAGCATTTATAATATTAGTGCAGATAAGGACTTAGTACGCCATACATAGTACAAAATTATCTTTAAATTAATTAAAATGAAAAATAATAATGTGAAACTATAAAGATGGAAGATAGTGGCTTTATGATACGAGTGTTTATTTTGATTTGTGTTTATAAGAAGTACTAATTGCTACTGTTAATGTTAACTTCACAGAAGTCGTCATTGATCGTAGTTGACTACGGAAGCTAACACTAATGAAAACAATTTATATTTTTTTTAGTTTTATGGGCTTCGCATTGCTTGTGACAATTTGTGAAAAGTCACTACTAGCTAAACGTTTTCTTTACGTTCGTGATCTTTTCAGTTTAAGAAAAACAAAAGGATAAGGCTTACGTTACGTCAAGGCTAGACAGCTTTTAGTCATAAATAAAGCTAAATTTCGGTCCGGCATGGAGTACTGCTTACACCTTTAGGTTGGGTTTGCCAAATACCAACTAGCTACACTGGAGTCTGTTGAACGCCGAGCCACTCATTGGTGATGAGAAGCTGGTGGGTACCAAGCTTCATAGCCTGGTCCAAGTTGCATGTTTGTCGGTCTTTTAAAGACTACTTTGGTGAGTGTGCCAAAAAGCTCCCGGAGCTTATTCCACCATCTCCCTTCATCCACGAAAGTCCAGACGTACTGCAGGTTATCACCCATATCTTGTCGATGTTCCACACATTCGCTAGAAGCAGTTTGATACATCTTTTATAATGCGCACAGTCAAGGAGTGGAATTCCCTGTTTCATCTATTAAAGTCGCAAGTTAATAGACTTCTTTTGGGTTAGCTCGTTCCATCGTCGACTAATGGACGCTACTGAAGGCCAGCAAAGTCGTCACCAAATTCTGGGCCAATTCGATTTAGATTATATCATCCACAGGCTGAGAATAGATTGATTACAAAACAATTATGTTTGATCCCCAATCACCTATTCTTATTGTATCATTCATTATCACAAAGCCTCAAAAAAGTTTCAAATAAGGAATGCAAGTGCTTAAACTATTAGTCGAACCAACCTACCTGTCGTCCTATATAGCTATAAAAATATCGTACAAACTGAATAAGACAGCATACTTTATTTTATAGACTTCAGCCGTTAAGGTTAGACTTACAGTCAACCCCAACTCAACAAAGTTGCAAAACGCAACGAAGAAAGACAGGCAATCACATTTAACGTCGAAACTAATTTCTTCATTACTGTAAACCAACGTTTAGCTACTACTTACAAACAATTAACTTCTCAAAGTCAACACATAGACATGTCCTAGGACCTAGGTATAATAGCGCTGCTTGCAACTAACTGGGACATTTATTGCAAACGACACGAACAATTTTATTCCGCAAAATTAACCCAAACAAAATACTATCAGCATTTTAGAATTCCCCGATGGACGTTATCGGCAGGCGTCAATTCGGGGAGCCGTCATTTTGACAGTGCGGAGTCATAACATATTGGTGCAGAAGGGAAACTCCATAACAAGAGTAGGTATTGCAACTGAATCATGCCAAAATATCACAAGCGATCTGGGAATACAACTCTTATGTTCGGTTTCTGTATATGGTTATGTCAAACAACTGTGTTTTTAAGGTGATTTTTGAAATGTTTTAAGAACCTTTGAATGGCCATTTAAATTACTAGTAAACTGGGATTACCTCAGAAGATGAAAGCCTAATTTTCCCGGTAAAAACTGGCTGTATGGTAATTACTAAACTGTACATAGAATGGGACTGAATGACTTGCCGGCAAAACTCCTACTAGGAAACTCTTTCAACCCTTTCGTTGCAAAAATGGTCCTTCTGTGCCCGATTTCCTAGCTAACCCGTCAAAATCGTCTGACGGCCGCCAGTCAAGCGGCATTCGTTCTAAATTTATATAAAGCGATCGACAGTGACGCGATATGGCAACGTGACGACTGCGGGACATCTCGTGACGGGAGCGTGACGAGCGCGGTTCTGACGTTGACGACTGTATGCAACGTGAATTTGAGAGAATTTGTCTGCTGTTACGTCATGATTTGTTTGAAACGATGTAAGTATGTAATATATTTTGAAAAGAATTTTTGAAGTGGTAGTCTACAACAACTTAGTCAGTAGTCAGTGTGTGAGTCTTAACGAGGGATATCGTATTACCCAGTACTAACTAGATTGTGGAGGTCAGATAGCAAGTAGCTCCATGTAAAATTCTTATATTCAGCTGCAACCGGTTAGACTGAAAGCCGACCCAAAAATAGTAGGGAAAAGGCATAATCAGATGATTCAGATAATGATGTAGTATACAACTGTAGGATTTTGAGCAAAGAAAGAAATCTTTGTATAAGTCTACTGCAGTTACAAAATTCAAAATATTTCCACACGCGGCGAGCATTTGAAGATCAATGAGCACCAATTATTGATCACCATTATCGTCTCAAGTAGTAATTAATGTAACTGTAGTCCTGTAGAACTGGTTCTTATACCATAATATGTTATTTGAAGACAGACCAACCTCTAACTGCGTACACATTTCACAATAGTAGACATTTGCATACAATACTGTTTGCTACCGGTTGATTTGCAGGAGTATTGGATGCCATTTGAGAAAAAAAATGGGTACTTTTAGGAGCTGGAATTTATCAAGTCTCAAGTGAATAAGTTACATCAAGTAAGCGTCCGTAAGCGTATCGGCGACGTCTTACAAACCTGGGGCTTAAACTTGGTGCTTTACTTTGTGTAATTCAATTTTAATCATCACTGCTCTCAAAACGGTGAAAGAAAACATCTTGACAAAACGAACATCATCATCATATCAGCTCGGGATCACCCCGTGCTGGAGGCCTCCCCTTTCTTCAGCCTTATTCCCCGGTTGTGCGTCCCATACACAGGTGTTTCCTGCAATTTTGATGGTATCGTCGAGCCAACGAGTTTTAGAACTGCCCTGGTTTCTTGGCCTAACTTTGGCCACCACCAGTTAAAGCCTTGCTTCATCTCCCGGTCTAGCCAGATATACTGTCCAATATTTCAAAGATTTATTCTTTAAGTAGACAATCCTAGCATCAACAAATCCGCACGAGAAGGTACTGAGAGTCGGCCCATGTCCCAAGTGTAGAATGGTAAAATGGCTAAATCAACAAGTTTCTTCAAGGGAATCATTCACAATTGATGACCCCATCATGAGTTACTTTGAAGCATATAGCTAGTTCAGACAAATGCTTTGCAATATTTTCAGTACTTAACTTTAATAGCAACACAGCGGCCTATTTTCATAAAACTATCTGTTAAATTAAATCTGTTGTCAAATGTCGTTGAAATAAGGTTGGTTGCTATTGTTCTGATCAGCCAATCATAATAGTAAGATGTAACTGATTACATTAGAAATCAAGCTTTCAGCAACAACCAAGATAGGAAGCCGTAGAGTAGAATGCAGTCATTGTTGTTTGTTGCCGAAATCAGATAGGTAGCTTCCAGTCTAACCGGATGCACCTCAATACATGGAGCGAGCCTATCTGACCTCCACAGTACTGGGTAATACGCCCCCCCCCCCTGGGTAATGCCCCTTGAGAAGACCGGTTGTCAAACATTTTGGGCCACTGACTACCTGTAACGACTGTCAAAGATTGATAAATAAAGGTGGCACCATTCATAAATAAAGTTATTTTATTGATGATCTTCAAGAAATTTGCATGAATAGCAACCACTGTTGACATAACCAGGTGCTATTATACCCAACGCTGATTGTCGAATTGTTGAAAAAGTAGGTACCTACTGACTTGACATAAGCCACGAAAAAACTTGATAATCCCTTTGAAAGTCGCTGTAGAAATACGAAATGCCTTGACAACGACTGCCTCTTATCTAGGCCCTCAGTTCACATCCTCCGTAAATAAAGAATACCCTTCGAACGCCACCTTACTATAAAAGCAGGTACTTACTAAACAATGTCATCAGAAACGCCATTGATACCGCATCATGGTGTTCGCAGGGTCCTACAGGGGGATGTGGAGGTAAGAGAGGGGGGGTGAGGCTGCGAGCCTTAAGTGAATGCGAGCAAAACGAGGGGGCGACACTGTGTTGATGCTGATTTACGCGCTGGCCCGCGTGCTCTACTGGCCCGACTGACCGCTCAGCAGCGATGGAGTCGTGTTAGGACTAAAAAAAATGTAATTTTTGGGAGTTGTTTGTGTAGGAGAACACTGAAGAAACAGTATTGATCACTACAGTTCAAATAATAATTAAAATTAATTGTATGATTCTAAAGTCATTTAATAATTATGTGATAAATGTAATAACTGTAGGAAATCAACAAAACAACATCGAAGTTATTTCGCATTTCCTGCCCTATGTTCATTACATAATAAGTTCTTTTTTTATGGTTTAATTTTCAGGGGAGAATTAAAGAAGAAACCATATTGCGCTAACACCAAGTAACATAAGACAAGAAAATGCAGGTAGAGAATTAACACCGAAAGACTATGACAATTAAAACACCGAATGACCCGATTTGCAAGCCTACTAAGTTCCGCACATCTTTCTAAGTAATATAATCAAACACATCTGTTCTGGCACTGATGCTTCATGGAAAACTGCTAATTACCAATTAAAACTATTTACATCTTTATTTTATGGTTACTCAGAATCGTAGCATTAAATAGGTTTATTGAATAAGACATATTAAGCACGTTAAGCCGTTGGTCCCGGCTGTCATTTGTCCATCTTTGACAGTCGTTACAGGTAGTCAGTGGCCCCAAAAGTTTGACACCAGTCTTACCAAGTGGTATCGTATTTCCCAGTATTAACTGGGTTGTGGAGGTCAGATAGGCAGTCGCTCCATATAAAATACTGGTATTCAGCTGCATCCGGTTAGACTGGAAGCCGACCCCAACATAGTTGGGAAAAGGCTAGGCAGATGATGATGATTGAATAAAACATACTACATCTGTGCACTAATTGTCTCATTTCAGCTGATGTTTAATATCGACTAGATTTTTTCTTACTGCTAATTGGAACGCCTGAAATGGTCAATGGTCCACTAGGGACTAAATGCGGAAACCAAAACCACATAATAGAATAGAATAATTAAGAAAGAAAAGTTTAATTAAATTCATATTTTATATGAAAAAGGTCTTCTATACAGGTCTATACAAGTGTTTAGACAATAATGCAAGTAATTTATTTGTGATCGGCTTCAATTCTGATGTAAACTACAGGAAACCACCTCACATCATCTTCCTGACCTTGTCCTATTCTTCATGGGATCGGCGCACACGCAATCCTTCTTACATTAAAAAAATATTGGGACATTTACTTAAATTATCTTTGTGAAAGTAAAGAATTTAAAAAAATATACACCTCAGCGACTCCACAGATTCTCCTGTGCCATTATTTGAGACAGGATCGCGAGCTGCAGATAGCGCGGCGGCAGACATTTTTTGCATCTTTTTTCGTCTGTCTGTTTTTGTTTTGTGTCCACATGCGCTAATACTGAGACGATCGGCTGACTCGCCCATACAACTGCTATTTTTACTTTTTACCCTCTAATTAACAAGAAAATAGCATAAAAAGTAACTAAAATGTATGCTTTATTGGAGTTTGTAGCGAAATCTGACACCGTTGATTATTTTTACCTGAGGCATCTGCTGATAGCAGGTGTTTGGTCGTCCATCTGTTTAGATACAACTATTTTATACTTCAATGTGTCGTTGATGCTCACGGATAAAACTCCTTCACAAAACGAATAATAAGCATGCCAATACAAAATTAAACACTTGTTTGGAGAATATAACAACCGAACAAAGTTGTCGCACACAATACAGCCTGACAAACAAATAATTCTCAAAGGATTATTGACTAAAGGAGCAACAAAATTGAACGCGGTAATAGCATCGAGTTGAATTTACATAAACAATTTTATACAAACGGCTCCCTGTTGAGTGAACTAACAAATATGACTCGCTAATTATTTTGCTCAACATTACCTCGCGACACTAAGTAGACGGGCCGCGATACGGCGCTCACACTGCTCACCTGCTCATTACGGAATTTCAGCGAGAGATGCGCGTGCGCACGCATGCCCACGTTCCAATTTTAAAATTTTAAACGCATTTCGTCGCTATCTGTCATCGGGAACGGACGCGGCGACTGTATTGGTCCGCGGAGGGATCGATTAAATCTGCCACAGTGCGGTGGCCATTAAAATAAAGTGTCCCTTAATAGTTCCCGATAATGCTGAAATTGAAGAATTTTATTTTTATTTTCACTTACAGCTGTACCCGATAAGGAACGTGTTATCTTTTGAAATATCATAATTTGCATACGTTGCTAATGTTGAAAGAAAATTAATCGTCTGCCTTATTGAGCATTAAGTATTCGGTTTCGGTTATAGAATATCGATAAATAACGTATGTACTTACGTCTGTACATAGTGAACACGCGATATTTCAACCAACATTGTAATAACGGGTAAGGGCCCAGCGGTATGCAATAATTGCAACAGATCTCAACGGAATTACTATTTACTTTATTCATATTATATTACCGATGATAACCCGATGGTTTAGGATATGTTAAGGGAAGTAATTACCGTGATTTAACTCGAAATCAAGTTTAATAACTTGCACGAACGTGTAAGAAGTTGAATTTATCAAGAATCGGTCAAAGGTCATGTTCAATGGAACGTAAATACACGTTCGTATATTGAATACTTGGCATTCAGCTTATTGACTGATATTAGGTACACGCTTAACATCGCTTTACATAGCGTAGTAGCTGCGGCAGCTGCAGGTCGCGTGACCATTCACATGTTTTACATTTCTCGTTCCTATATTGCTTTAATTTCTTAAATCTGTCGGCCAGTTCAATGTTCCCGATAAGTTCCGCATACATAGTGGCACGTAAAAGCAGCAGTGGGTCTCTCAAAGGGCGTATAATGGGTCGGTAATAGGCCAAAACGGGCACAACGCGTGTAAGTCTGGTTAAAGGCCACTTACTACAGCAAATAATTAGAAGTAACGCACACGTTTACTGCTAAGTTTTAGCTTAATGTGGTACTAACGTTTGAGTGGATGTGTAGATGAAAATGTTTTTTTTTTTTGTATTTTTTTACATGAATTGACGAGATGGTAAGTATATGAAAGCTGCTGACAGAAATTCTATAGACAAAACACACAGAAATTTATTTATTTATTTAATTGACCGGTAAGGATGACACTCAAGAGGGCTAAATCAAAATCAAATCAAATCAAATCATGATATCAAAGGTAACGACAAACAAAGTCACATTGATGCAATAGCTGTATCTGATAGTTCTGATACATTGAATTATACTCACAATTAAGTTGCGCAACACCATTTGCTGCGATAGATACAATAAGTAATTGACCATAATGAAACAACAATTGTGTATAATACCAACAGTTAGCACTCAACCCAAAGATCTTTGCTTGTGAGCACCTACACTTGACGCATAAGGGTGGCATTGGCCTTGACCATGGCTGTATAGGACGTGGCCTTAGACACATTTCATGGCAACAAGCGTCATAACTTTAAGTTATTTTTGAACTTTACATTACACTGGACTGAGGATTAGACAAATAGGGTAAACACTCTGAATCTGAATTTATCATAATGATTATAATTAAACGGTAAATACTTGTCATGCAAAAGTAGGGTTGATTAGTACAATATTTGCAAAACAGAAAAATGTAATTTTCTAAACGAAACTGCGGAAACGATTCATGCTTGTCAAGACTTGGATGCTCTTTCTTCAACCCTGGGACTCTCTGATAAATAACAGTTTGACTCAATACCAACTTTGCTTACTAGAGCGAGAAATAAAGAGTTATAAATAAAAAAATATCTATGTAGTAAGTATATCAACTATCTGGTGTTCACGACACAAGCCTCGTTGCTTAGTGTGATACTAGATGGCGGTGTGTGTAATGCCCAATGATATTTATTTAAATTGAAGATGTCTTCCTAAAATTGCCTCTCTTTTATGAGCATAGAATGCGCAAGAGTGCTTCATAAAAATTACACCTAGATTACCTGTTATTTATCCTACTAGAAGTGACAGCTCAAAACACCATTCTATCACATCAAGTCGACATATCACATGTACTAGATTCTTCAACAATATCTAGACAACGATTCTCACATTGATTGATTTGTTGATTGACAGTTGACAGTATCTAGGTGAGTGATGCTCATTTCATGCGCTGAGATAAGTGGAAGGTCGAATACTTTGGTACTGATAGTATAGATGCATTGGAATATTTACGCGTTAATTTTTTTGACTACGTGCTGTTCTTCGATTGGCGACTTTCATTTAATTTTTGATGATTCTAAGATCAGCAACCTGTATTGGGCCCGCGTGGTCGTGAACTACGGCGCAACTCTACCCATAGAGGAATCATGTATGAATATTACAGGCTAATTATGTATTCTATGGCATTTTCGTATATAGATTTTCGTTACTTTCCTATACAGTTTACTAGCAATGTGCGTTAGGAGTATTAAATGTTAACCCTTACCTTCTACAACTCATCACCTTTAACTCGCAAGATTAGCCCCTTATGCTCAATTTTACTATGGACATTCAAAGGCATGTGATGATGTTAATTTGCAAAAATAGTTAAACTTAAAAGGGAGAGCGATTGCACTATAAATAAAATAAAACTGTAAACCGTAGTGAGTGTGTGTGTGTAAGTTGGCACTTAAACTGAGCTAATGATTATTAATGACGTGATATAGGCTTAATTTACTAAATACGCAATGTTTTTATTGCTATTTTTATAGTAATTACCTTTTTACTTGTTTGTAACCCACTAATGTGAGCGAGCTTAAGTGTAGTGCATTAAATCATTTGTGTGTGTCGTTTATATAGTCATGCACACTATCGAAGTGGTTATTGGATGGTTTTAAAGAAAACATATTTTTTAAATGGTTGATTGAAATTATTTTTTAACTGTAACATAATTATTTGGATATATCTGGGCATGTTTGCCCCGCAAACGAGATCAGATGTCGCACAGGACAGAGGGGTTTGGAAGAAGAAAGGGCCTTTGCCCAACAGTGGGACACCCAAAACAGGCTAATAAAAAAAGTAAATTTAAAAAAATCGGCAATATTGTTGGATGAACTAAGTACATCGAAACACAAGAACCTATCTACCGAGTAGTAGTGACGATAGTTTTAAGCAATGGAGTAGGATATTCTTAGTTAGAATAACTGATCAACCAGATAAGTTACTTAGCTAAGTTCTATTTACAGATGAATAGCTGATCAGCATGGTCTTAAAAGTGAATGTTCGTATCCAATAACAATGTAGATTGAGGATTGCTTCTAGATAAAGGCGAATGGGGAAGACCAAAAAAAATCAAGCGGGTGTGCAGTTTAAATGCAAAAGGCTTGTGTATTATGTATGGACGTCAGTCACCTTTACCATAACTTCAACTGATACGAAATTTGCTGTGGAATTGGAAGGATGACAGACTTTTACGAATGACGACTTTCCTGAAAACATACCGCTAACGAAAAAAGCATTTAAAAATAAAACGTACGAGTATTATCTCTATTACGTACTCTAAAGTAGATTAAATTATCTTATAAAAAATAAAACTTTAATATTTCGAATTAACAACTGGCTCGCAAGATAAAGCTACCAGCAACAACCTATTAAAATAAATGTTGCCATGTGGAAAAAACTTTCGTGCAAAATATGACAGACGGCTGTACTCAACGTAAGTATATTATAGTACAGATGTAAGCTCATTTGGTGGCGATAACATAGAAAATTTACGACTTCCCTTCAGTGGAGTATGGGGTTGCCAGACAGAGTAGTCTTTTGGGTAAATTATTGTAATACGAGGCGACCTTGGCTGCTCAGGCTGGTACCAACCAGAATAGAGGGCCTTGAACGAGCCTCGTCTGAGCCCCGTCAATTAGCTACTATTTGATACGTGAGTTACTGCTACAGGGTTCAGTTTGAAAGATAATTGTTGGTTGGAAGGAAATTGCAAACTTTGTCGCTTTGTATGAAATCGATACTGGGTTAACTAATGTTTGACGTAGGTAATGTTATTTATCTCATTGTACTAACGTAGGCAAATGAACTTGGAACGTAAATTCTACTCCTTAGTTAATCTTGAAGTTATGGTCAATCCCAAAAATTACTGAAATAAAATTCAGAGTATTAGATTTTTACGACAAACTATTATAATAAACACTGGTACTGTACGACTTTCTCGAATCTCACAAGTTTGGTTCTCTCATAAAAATTGCAACGAGCTCACAACTAACTGAACTAACGTGCCGAAATGAACCAAACAAAAACACAGCTCATGCCAATTCATTAAAACTTTCCCGCTGATGACCTCCGTCGCAACACCTACTATTTATACCGGGATGGTAGAATTTTCTCCCGACTGGCAACACTAACGGCGCGACAACGAGCCAAAGTTAGATTGCAAGAGGCCATAACCCCGCTTCTCCACTTCAATCTCCCCTATAAGATGAGAGGTGTTTGCGAGATGTCGGCTAGAATTTTTTTCTTGACGCGGATAATCTAATTTGGGTAGTAAATGTTTTTATTAATAAATAAGGCGGGGATGAAAGGCGACGTGGTGTCTTGAATGTGTAAGATAAAGGAAGATTCGGGAACTTTGGTCTTGATAGTAAAGGGTCGGAAACTTTGGAATGGACAAATTAATTCTTAAGTAATTTTGATACTGAAATCCTTACTGCTTTGCGTCATCGATAACTTTGAGACTTGAGGGGCCACCGTAACGGTATTTTGGCCCTTATTATGACTTAGATGGCAATGACATCGTTCTGTAGTATCAGTACCAAGCTTCTATGCATTAGTACCATGGAGTTTGCTAATCAATCAAGCTATGTGAATTTAGGACTTTTTTACCAAGATCTACGCTTTCACGTAATTCTCACGAAAGCCAAGCGATAAGCGTTCAATTTGTGGTTGTTTATTTCTGCAAGGGCTGGATAAACAAGACAACCAGCTCTTTGCTGCCATAGCCAAGCAGACACTCTTTATTTTATCCCTTATAGCTTGTGCCAATCCGAATGAAGTAATTACCGAATTATCAGAACTAGGTACCTTAATCAATTCCCCTCCCTTACCTTACAATGTAGAACGATAATCCAGGAATTTCGACAGTATATTCAGAAAATTGGTATGTTTTATCTGACAGAACATGAATACAAGTCGTTTCTATATATAACATCCTCAAGTTTATAAACGACAAAGTAGGTACCCCTATATGTAGTGATCCACGAAAGTTTCTCACGAGATCTCGATACTGATTCATTGATAGCCAACATCAAAAGTTGGTATCGTGCTGGATACGTGGTATCGAGACGTATACATCGCGACGTGTACCGACGCGACGTCTCGACGTGTTCACGATGCTATTGCCTGGACAAGTTAAGGGCTAGCTTAAAGATAAGAATGGGCCTTAAATCTGCATCAGGTGTTTCGGTTTCGTGTCCATTGAGTTTGTTGTTTTACTTATTGTGGTGGTTGGATTTCAAGTGATGAGTCAGTTCTTTGAGGAAACTTTAAAGTGCCAATGCGAATGTATAATGTACTTTCATAAACCGTAATTTTCTTAGTGTACCTATCGGTGGCAATGTAAATTGTGTCTTCTAAGAACAGAGCCACTAGTTCTGCGCTTTCGGTAGTGTGGATCAGTTCCTGTAATTAACAAATAACAGGATACAATATTAAGTACCCCATCATTTGTAGAACAGCGCCATATTTCCCCTCCAGGTCAGAGTTATCAATGAACTTTCACCTGAGCAGTTTTCCTTGCTGCGCCAGCTTACTTAGTCCGCGAGACATGAGCCGAAGCACTCACTTTGAAGAGTTCCAATCGCGCACCTTCTGCTTAAACGAGTTGAAGGGTCAGGGTTACTGCAAGACTTGACGGGTCAGAAATCATATTACTCTGGGACTAAATCAGGTCAATTACGTACGTAACAGGCCCAGCAGCAGTCTCTCAAAAGCTTTTCTGGTTAAAGACAGTTATATCTCTTTTACGTATGTATATGTCACCGTAAAATTGTCAAATACGTTATATTGTAATCTCTCTAGCGATATTGTAAACTCTCGAATTATTGTCAAACGAACATACTGCTTACAATAAAACGCATTATTTTTCGTGAAATGCATGCGATGGTAGTCAGCTCACGCGGTGTGGAGGGAAGGAGGGGTCCCCCTTGCCCAGTGGTTCCACTCTCATGAACAGATACTGTACCATTCCTGAGAAATATGGATTAATGTAACCTAACCTTAAAACACTTTATATTCCCCTAAAAAGCGTAGTCGACGGAGCCCCGCTTCGCGGGGCCCCTATTTCCGAGTGCAGGGTTTAAAGGAACCTAACTAACCTAACGGGGGGGTGCCCCAAGTCCCGTTTATGGGGGCAAGAGATACTTCTGTATGTTCAGTTGACAATAATTCGAGACATTACAATATCGCTAGAGAGATACACGTTATATTGTAATATAACGTATTTGACAATTTTACGGTGACATATATACAGAAGACAGATTGGACATAAGATTGATGGGTCGTCTGCTGCTTTACCTGGCTTAGGAATTGTTATGACCTTCGACTTTCTCCAGAGACGGGGTCGAAGCTGATTCCAGATATTTGTTGAATAGTTGCAGCAACCACGACACAGCAACTGGGCCAAGTACATACCTAGTATATAGAAAAATTGTAAAAAGAAGATTTTTGTTACATACCCATTGATTATCTAATTGCAGAATTAATTTAATCAAATAATATTAAAATAAATGAGCAATGATAAACGATAGAATGGTAAGCAAACCGTATCTACTACAAAGTTACTAAAGCTAAGTTTCAAATAGATTCAATACAGGCAGCGCCATCTAGTAGTACGGAAAGAAACTAATAGTTATGTTGGGGGACGAAAATATTAGTTATGAAGGTAGGTAGTTTGATTGGGAAATAGCTATGTATTGAATAAACGTGAGATAACACTAAACTTGTAGAACTGAAAAGAAAAACCGTTTTATTTTAACATAGGTATACCTACTTAGGTACAGAGGGTTTGTGAAGTAGGTAACCATCAGAAAATCTGTTCACTCTTTTAGGGCAAAATGTATCTAAAACTAAACTAACAAATTAAATACATAAAACTAGAAACAAACTACCAAAATTCCGCAGGTAGTACCATTAATTCACCGTGGAGGTCTTTCGAGCAAAAGAAAAAAAACATGATCATTCTTGTAGGCAAAAATCTGCAAGCATATTTTTATTTATTCATGTTTAATTAAGCGAATCGTGGCTGGATGGCCATTGTCCGACTTACCTGCTCGATTTAAATCGCCCGCAACCGGTTACCGGCCCGTCAACCGACTTTTATTTTCATTAAAATTTATTTACCAAAATATCACGACACGAATCATTCATCACAAGGAAAGGAATAGGTACCCTCAAAAATATCATCTTCTACAATATCTTGCACACTTCTCTTCACTTTAACACAATGTTTTTGATAGTTTGTAGAAGATTTTTTAAATTTATTTACTTACGTCTTTTAACAAAAACACAACCAGCCATCTTGTTTTTGAAAGACATTCATAATTATCGTTATGTATGGAAAAGGTATACCTACATACAGCCTAGTTCAAGTTTCGTTCATTCCGTTTCGATTACATTTCGCATCGGCGACGTTCGGAATTTGAATTCGCGCCGCGCGTACTTGTCATAGAGCGCGGGCCGCGCGTCTGCTGCCGAAGCAAACGTTGTCCGTCAAACACCGGGGGCGGGCCAAAGGGACGGGCCTCGGAATATATTCGGCTAACTTCGGAGCGCACTTCTCACTCTGTAGATCGCGAAGTGAGCTGAGTCACAAACAGACAATACGCTCACGTACTGTTGTTTTATTTCGTGTTTCTGGAAAAATAAGGACTGGTAAGTGGTTTTCTATTCATATTTAAGTGTTAAATTTATCTGTGTTTAGTATTGAGAACAGTCATTGAGTAATAACAAGATATGGCGTCAAACAAGATTGTGTTATTGTTCATCTAGCGTCTGTACTTTTTAAGTGTTTTTGACAAACTTCTCAACCGTGTTTTACGACACCAAAACTTGAATGATACTTAGAAAAATAGCCTGACTCATGTTTAGAACTTAAAACTGCTTGTAAACGGCAGTTTAATAAGTTCAATTGAAAAATATTTAACATAACCTCAAAGTGACATTTGCATTTACACTACTACTCAATAGATGGCGTGGGGAGCGGGGGGAGGAGCTTGCTAACTGCCACACTAGCTTGGACGTATGTCATTTGCGATAATTGAAGGTTAGTTCAGTATTGTCGAAAATTTTAGATAAGCGTTGTTTATTTTATGATCACCCCCGTTCACCCCCTTAGGGTTGTAAATATGGGGTTCCGGATTGGCAGGAAAGTATTTTTAATCCCTCTATTTTCTGGTTATAATTTATTGTTAGATAAGTTTTTGATTTAATGAAAAACAGTAAATAAGAAAATAATTTACTAGAACAATGATGAATTGTTGATGTCAATGAACTTGAATTTATGGTTTTGGTGCATTTTGCTGAAAAAGAAGAAACTTCGTAGTACATTTCACTTGTTCTTGTCAGCTATATGAGACGTCGAGAGTGCGTACAACGTTGATCCACTGAGTCTTTGTAGCGTCGTCAAAGAAAAATGAGTTGTAAAATGTATGCGAAAAGAGGAGAGTCCTCTTTTGTTAGTTTTACCAAAATATTTTCTTTACAATAAATTATTGACTATGTAGTTTTTGTTATGTTTTAATGAAATTATGCAGTTTAGCCTCGCTTGTGATTCAGACTGTGGTGGGTACTTGTGATATTTTTGTGCACATTTATTAAGATCCTGAATTAAATAACGTAAAAACTCAACTTCTTTTGTCATTGAGAGGTCGCATGTCAGCAGTCCCACAGGTACCCATACCTAAACATCTTGTTACCGAATATCCAAAAATAGAAATTATTAAACTACTTAAACAAAAAACTGTCGGTGCCTTGCGGACCGTCCAAGGCGTTGTTGGGGGCCGTCTCTTGACAGATTTATGGCGTGCGTGGCTGTTACTCGTACGCACTCTGTCCCCCTCCACCCCCCCCTCGCCTGCACCCCGCGCCCTTTGCGACCCGCACGCCATCCCCTTCTCACGAAAATTAAATCGTTCCATATTTGAAATTCTTTTAAATCCCACACCGATTGAATTTTTGTTCCTTTTTTAACATTTTTGATATCTTTTTATTTATGACACCTGAGTTTTGTTGGTTACTGTCCACTGACGTTGAGACTTTTTCTAACATATTTATTACAAAATGTCGAAACTTTTTTTAAGTAAAAACTATTCATTCCATAGTGATAGAGACGAATTGAGCACTCTATCTTAAAAAACAAGTACCTAATCATCTGTTACAGTTTTTTCAGATAGCTAAGTTCGTTCATACTTCATACCTACTTAGTTTCAGTTTCTAATCTTAAATTACTCCAGATTTTTTTTCACATTGTTTGGACCTGTCTTTACTAGGTAAGTAATCCAGTAACCTCAAAACGATCACTTCACAACCTTTTAAAATCCCTAACAAGATTTATGACGAACTGATCCGACTTTCTTACACGAAAAAAAGCCACCACTTTTTGTAATGAAAGCAAAAACTTAAAATTTACGATCGTCACAAACAATGATAGTAATGCATCACTAGTCATAATGGACAGATTACGTCTGTCTGTACTGGACAGATTTACGAGTTGTTGCATAATAGCTAACTGTTCATGGAAAAAAAAAACTTTGCATTCATTCAAACTTCATAGAAACGGTTTTAGTAATTATAATTTGAAATTAGAATTGAACCAACGGTTTTTGATTTAAAATTAGAATTTGTTATAGCTGCCAGTTTTACGTTACCTACTTATGTAAATTAAAATGCTTTCTATTATTTTCTTAAATTACCTACCTACCTAGGTAAAAATAACGAGTTATCTTCAAAGTATTTGATCTTGGGCTGTGTATTTAATTAAAAGTTGAAGCAATCCTATAAATATGCGAAAGTGTAAGAGAATGTATGCAGGTCCCTGCATACATTAATCTTTCAAGCAAATACCGGATTTGGTTGAATTTGGCACTCAAATAGTTTGTAACCTGGATTAAAAACATAGGATATTTGTTATCATGTTATGTTATCACTCCACGGGGAAGCCGTGTGCACAAGCTAGTCAAAAATAAAGACAAAGTGTTTCAACTCTAACACTATCATTGACACTAAAACGGGATTTTTCACCATGTTTACCATTTATTTTGAGGTCTCGATATTTCAGCAGTGTTGCAAGCATCATGGCTAAACTGCTATCGTTTATTTTAACGTTCCGATTTTTTTCATAAAAAGTCCAAGTGGTCTAGGGTTTTCCCAACGGACATGGCGCCTTTTGACGAGACTTTAAATTTAAATATGAAGAAGACAAAGATTCGCCACAGGTCAACCTCAATGATAAATCTTGTAGATTTATTGATTGGTTTCTACGAATCTCAAAGTACCTAATTTATGTTCTTTTTTTGTTCTTTCTTCCAAATCTAAATTAAATGTTTAGTTATAAGACATTGTTTAGTGAGTTGTCGTTGGATGTGTTTTTTTAATCAAAGATTATCGAAAACACTTGACAGGTTTGGATTTAAAAACTACTTTGTCTGTCTTGATTTTTGACATGTCAGCTCGCACCGAAAAAACGTTTAATTTGGTTTGTCTAAAGTGCTTTCACTTACATTTAGACCATAACCATACGTTTTGGATATTTACATTCCTTTTCAAATAAAAAATAATAAAACATTTTATCAAAACGTCAAAAATCGAATAAATCAAAATGGCCGTCACATATTCCACCATGTACAGGTTGTTCCAAAACAAACGCACATTTATTTAGATACATATTAAGCTAATTAATAATAAATCCAGTGTCCCGGATTACGGTGACGCGCCGGGACAAATGTTTCCGGTCGCACAGTCACACGGAACGGCTTTTATTTATTTTTATTATTTTTATTTACGAAATAAAAATTTATGGTCGTCGAGACCGCCTTCCGTGAGATTTAGCGAGTGTGTCATAGACTCGGGGAGCTGAAAACTCGATCTGAATTGAATTATGTATGTTTTTAATGGTTTCGCGGTTCGTACGTCGAAAAAGGTTGTGGTAATGTATTGGCGGGATTGTGTTTGTGTGATTTAAATTCATATTATCGGCAGACAAGTGGATTTTAGGTTATGTTTATATTTTTGTTTGCAATGTTTTTGACATATTGTTTTTTACCTACTGTAAAAGATTTTTCCTTTTAACTCTTGCGAAATGTGAAAAGAGCTAAGTCAGCCAGATAACCCAAGTAGTTGTTCAAAAACTTTTATTGTAAAATGTGTGGATTGTAGAAATAAGAATAAATTATTCAAAAAAATGATAAATTCTCAAAATCAATCTAGGTTGGTACCTCAAAACATATTTAAATATCAACTCATCGAAATAGTACCTAAGTAGTTAAAATTATTCATAGGTAGCGTTTTACACATCTGTTTTTAGCTTTCTTATTTACATTCAATGCATTGACTGTCACACTAATATTTAAAAATTATGGACGTGCAACTAGCTTCCTCAAACAATTTTGGTCACACAGCTTCTTCAATCAATTTCTTGGGACTCGGTTTGAAAAAACCATCAAAACGAACTAATTTCGTTTATTCAAGTGTTTATTCAAACAGTTCTAAGGAACCAGGATGTTTCACGAGCATGTTACTAAAACGCCAGCACTAAAATACAGCTTGAAGTTCCGCTGACCTTAAAGAAAATAGAACCATAAAGCCATAACTTACTTACAAACACGTCTAATGATTTCTTTCCGACAACACTTCACAAATGTACCTCAATTTACTTGCCTTACCTTCTTAATATAGTCAAGGTGCTATTGTTCCATTACACGAAACAATCAGCTTGTCTTGTTGTACTGACAGAGAAAGAAACACTATCTACGTCAATTTATCTGCCGTACGCGGGCAGTACGCTAGGCGGACAAACACACATGCACGCAAACAATAACTTGTAATACAAGGCTGCGTACAAATTTAGTTATACACCCACTCGGGACCGACACGATTATTTATAATAAAACCCTTTTTTATACGATTTTGTTTCCGATTCAACATAAATAAGATATGTTATTTAAAGTCAATATATCACTTGACAGGTGGTAGGCAGCCATTTTTATTTTTACACACTAATTAATACTCAATAGCTTTAAGAATAAAGGTGTTTTTCCCTTGGCGCCTGTATATACTCGGGACGGGCAGACGTTTCATAAGATTTATACATATATCAAAGTAAGGCTTTGTGTGAATGTAGTGAGAGATTTTAATCAACGTCCGAATGCAACGGCAATAAGGGGCCCGGTTCGATTCCCGGCTCGTACAGGACGGTTGATGCGATTAATTGAGTTTAAACGATTAATTAACGATTTCTTCATACTGATGCGTATCAGTTTCTTGAAGACGAGACGTATTTTTGAGTGAAAATTAAAATGTCCGAATGTATTTGTAAGTTGAAATGTATGTAATACTTTTACGAATTGCTTCCGACTTGTTACCTGTAATGAATAAATAAATATTTTCTTTAATATTTATTTTATATTTCGGCGTCCATTTTTATTCATTGGACAATCCATTGAACTAAGTGGGCAATTCATCGATAAACAAAGTACAAACATTCGTCCTTTAGGTCATGTAGGTAGATGACGTCACAACGGCAGACATCTTGGATGAAAGCGAAATAACAATGTTTAATGATAATATTGAAGTGAACCACCCTGTATATAAAACACGGCCACTAATCACAGGATATCGTCCACATAATAGCTCCAGGAACAACATTACCGCAGTAATGATGTTGTAATTCATTGTAATAATTGTAATACCTATAGTGGCCGCAACCATACCAACTTATTGAATAACCAACGATTGTAATAAAACATCGAACAAGCGTTAAACTTAAAAGTATATATTCCAATAATATAATATGGAGTGCATTTATCATAAATAATGTCTCCAATAGTTTGAATTCAATACTTAGTAAGATGGAGGCTGTACACAAGTCCTTAGTAAAAGTATTTTACCCACTGCCAGATTACATAGAAGGCCATCGACACCAAGCAAAAGATCTTTCGTAATCTTTACAATATTTATGCGGAAACTGTATCGACTATATTACTTGTAATCATAAAATAACCGCCTTATTCGAAGCCAATGCCACTACTAACGCCATCTAGTAGGGCAATAAAAAAACTAATGAGTCCACAGTCGCTAGAGTTGAGCCATAAATTATTTAGTCTGTAGTATTCTCGGGTTTAATAGTCGAGTGTGTATTTTTGGGTGTTTTTTTTTCTAAATAGTGTTGTCAGTAGTGATGGGGCAACGTTTGGGCAGCAGAGTGTTAGTGAGGCGCGTTGCGTCGGCGGCTGACGCGGCGGCGAGCGCTAATCGATGCGCGCCACTGCGCTGTCTTCCGACGGCGGCCATTACGCACCTTTATGGCCACCCAGCCCCCGTCCCCCGCGCCGCTCTAAGGCGGCACAAACATGACGAATCAATATGCCGCCAACCGACTCAACACTTATTTATTTGACACGATTTATTAGCCGAATGCCTGTAAACTTTTATGCGCCCCTCTGTTCTCATCCCCCCACCCCGGCCCGCGAGGGATGCTTTATGATGGACACAGCAGTGATAAAATTCTATGTTTCGGCTGCCGTCTACTTTTATTGGGAATCGGAACAGATGTCTGGATGAGACCAGAGGGAGCGAAATTACTATTCGAACGCCGAATAGTAAACGTTCCTCCAGTGTTGCTTCTAAAGAGGATACCATCTAGGCAATGACAATTTCTTTTTACAATTCGCTTCATTAATTACCATTTTATTTTGCCGGGCGGTGCAATTAACATTAGTTACTTTTTACCGTCGCAAGCGCTCAGCGACCGCGGTGTAGAGACAAAATGTCGGCAGGAAATGTGTAATTTTTTCACAAATATTGCGGAAGGAAGACGCTGGCTTCCTCTGGGCTGTTTAGATGGTTTTTATGCTAATCGTAGAGATTTGCTGGGTTTTCTTTTAGCGCGACAATTATTCACGGTTTGCGGTCGCGGCTCGCCCTTTAAGAAATTAGCGGTAGGGAGACCATGCTACTGCTGGAAGCTGAACTGTCTAGTCCCTCCCACTTACTATTATACGCTTAATCGTCAGCGGACTTATCCGGAACAAAATACAAGAATAAACTTTGTCAGTATCTGCAAAGAAGTGTTAGTTTCGTTTGAGGAAAGTTTAACTGTGTATAAAAGTATCAACTAAGTAAGTGAACTATGAATAATGATGTGGGAACGAATAAAAAATTGAATTTACAAGATAATTGAAATGAATTACTTCATTTCACGCATTTATTGCTATTTGCATATTCAAACACTATCCATATTCAAACGGAAATAAACACTTTCGTTGAGCTTATATTTATGGCACACAATAAAAACTACAAACCATAGAAGGACTTGTAAACCACATAATTAGTGACGAAGCCACATAAATCATTAATTACGAGTAAACAAGTAGAAAATTACACATACCACATTTCCTCCCCTTACGAGAATACGTAAGAATGCCCCTAAGAACTTATTAAAACTACTGACAAACGCACAAACACTGCAACGCTGGCAACATTAGCTAACGTCGCACTTATTTTTTACGTCCCCGACGAATACTAAGCATGGTCGCCGTAAGTTTTAATGGACGATATACATGCATAACTGTGCTTTTACGAGTAGGTAAGGACAAAGCTAACGACTTAGCACCAATAAATTAATTTGCCGATAAACACGAGCCCACCGGTGCCTCCTCAAACGGAAACGTGTACTTTAATTAAAACTGACCGTCCCCTAATGACCTTTGGATATTAGATAAAAAATTATCCATGCAAATGATGCCGTAAATATCTACTGTTTGTTTGTCGCGTGTGACATTTAATCTAACACTCTTCATGTAAACGCGGCACAGGATTTTCCCCCCTCGCAAATTAATGAAGATTCGTATAAAACAGTGCGCGTTCGACACAGTCCGTCATATGGTAAGTATGTACCTAATTATTTACTTCGCACCGCGCTCGTATCGTGTCTAAACTCAATATTTCACTTAATGGAACTTACAAACCAGTCGATTACTATTGGGGAACTAAATAAATCGATTTATATCGATTAAAATTTAACAGCAATTAATACAATAGTCGATTATAAATATCTCGAGTAATTACTAATTAGTTCCAAAATCAGATTATGGGCAGTTGTAAGGAATTCTTTTTCAGTGGCAATTAGGTTATTTTTTTTAAGTGGCAAGAATTTTATAACCGCAAGGTGCTTTAAAATTCTCGTCGCCGTCGTCGTCCAGAACGTCGCTGTCCCTTTGATATTGATAAAAACGTTTCCAGCAGAAGCTGTTTACGTCAAATAAAAGTCGAAAATATAAGAACAGGAAGTGTTTTATAGACCCATTGACCTACATTTTATTCTATTCTGCCAATGACGATGCCAAATGTATTTGATGAAATGTACGAAACGAATGAGCAGGAAGCATTTGAGTGGAGTCGAGACCTTTGTACCAGCTCGGTGTTATGAAGGCGCGTGTCGTGTGCATGTAAATGTAAAACAATTTCATCTACCCGCTTGTGAACGACGGACGCGGGACGGGAGAGCCGTGAGCCGTTCCGTTTCACACGTCGACATTGTAACTCCACCCGCTCCGTTCCATACTCGAATGCATAACAGACAAACAGGCTAATCCCGGCGTTATCGTAAATTGTCAGTTTATGACGTGCGGAACGGCCGCGGGGCCGGGGGGGGCGCGGGGCAAGGGGAAGAGTTTTCTAATTTCGCCCCCTGCGCCCGTTTTGATGCGCTAATTCGTGTAAGCAGTTTCTGAACGTGCTTGTTTCGAGTTCACTTCAATTTGCCAACGATGAGTTTGCTAGTCAGCCGCTCTTACTCGCCCACGCTTAAGGTCGGGATTGAGGGGACTCCTCGATTGCATTACTTTGCAAGGTTATCGTCGGCTTTTACATAGAGTTGCGCAATTTACATACATTTGTTTGTTCGGTTTTTAAATTGGGGAATTAACTGTGTTAATCGCAATGTTGTTTTGCTGAAGGCCCCCCTTAGCAAGTTTTAAAGTTATGTTACGTACCTATACGCATAATGTTTATTTATCGTATTCCATAAAAGACGGACGGACGGCGGACGGTCAGTTAATATTACATTACAACAGAACATATCAAAGCGCGGCGCGCGATGGGATCTCGGCCTGCGCGGGCGCATCAGCAATTAATACTCTTCATTTAATCGATTCCTTCAATTATTCCACCTTGATATATGTTAATCCTTTTCGGTCTCGGCCTCCCCGGGATATTGTTGGCTATAATTACGTGGGAGGCGACCTCTATTGACAAGTATTGATGTTTTTAATCTGATGTTAGGATAAGACGTTAGTATGCGTTCGTCCGTCCGTCCGTCCGTTGATTTGTGGCCGACCGGCTCATTGCCTCGTAATTATTGGATTTCGGCGCGATATTTATTGGCATTTCTTCTCACAGTCGCCTTGATTTATCATTGGGCTGTCATACGAGAGAGAATTATTGCGATGCGTGCCCGTCCGGAGAGAGCGTTCCATAATCGAAGTGTTTTTTTTTTCGTTTATTAACGCTGAATCCCCGAAGGTACATCCAATACGTCATATTTCAATACGTTACGCGTTAGGACACATGATCACCTCCATTAAGGCGCGTCTTCTCCCGACGGATTAGCGCCGTCAGTGCGGCTCGAGTAATGAGATGGCGAAAAATATTGGAAATAACACGCGACAATAATAAACGTATAATAGGGGAACGTTCGGTACGCAGCTGCGGCCCGCCGACGCTAGGGGCGCTACCGGCGCGCTTTATCGCTCATCGATGATTAAAACCGAGTTAAATTGATTAATATTTTAGTCGATTAATTTTATTCGACAATAAACATTTTTATGGTTGCTGAAAAATTAATAGTTTATGTTTATTTTAGTTTTACAACTTTATAATGATGTTGGAAACTAGTTTGGTCATAGATTTAAATCATTTATTAATGGGAACAACAAAATATAACGCTTTATTTCACCGAGGTGATAAAACTAGACCGTGATTAACGACTCAATAAAAGTTATTAATAACTTATTAATTTGTAACATAAGCTTTTGCTAACACCTTTTTGATTAACTGTGTACAAAACTAAACGTGTTAGAAAATTATACCTATGGCAAAAACTTAACTAATCTGCCAAGCAGTAGATAAGTCTAAGTCAAAATAATGTGTTTGATGTTTTAATTAAATTTCTTTCATGTTAAACACTAAAAGAACAAGGAACGTTATTAAAAATCCTAAAATATCAATACTTAAGTTAAAGTCAGCCACCGCAAAATTATTTCATTGTCCTTATCTCGGTCGAGTTCAATATTAACAAACTACTAACGCCATCTACATTGATTATCAAGAACTAATTTATTACCAGTCTTAAAACAACCCATTTTTATGCTCACTACCAAACAACAGCAGAAAACGTAATCCATATTAAAATGTATAAAATAATAACACGTCTTTCACGCGACTTAATTGACTATAAAGTAGCTTGCATTTTCCCGCGCAAGCAATGGCGTTCGCGCCAAAATGATGGATTAACGTCACATTTTCTTTTTAAAAACGCAAACAAGAGCTCGCCGGCAAAATTGCATCCAGCTAATATTCCCTTGCCAATCATGTTGTTCAGTCAATTTTCAATTTTCCCGTTAATAAGGACGTCAACTCCCGTCTCGAACAATATCAGCCGTTTTTATTGAGGCAATAACAGTGTTGGGAATATGGAAGAATACAATTTTCATTTAGAAAGGAATTTTGTTTTAGCTAATTGGTTTTAATTAGAAGTCTAGGTTTTCTGGAGAGTTAATTGGGGATCAGCTTGATTATCTTAGCACGAAGTATTATAATATCTGTGTCTTAGCGGTAAAGTCGGATCGTTGACAGAGTAAGCAGAGAAATTGAATTAAGTAATTAGGTAATAACGGATGCCTAATTTAAATATTAAATAGCAAATATTAATGCTAATTAATATTTGCTATTTTAAATAAAATAATTACGGAACAATTTAATTTTTTTACTAGCTGGATTAATACTGGAGTAGTGATAAAATTAGTATTTGATAAAAAAATAATGCTGTTGTAATATTGTTCGTCAGTTTGTTTAATTAGGAAAATGGGAATGATAACAATATCTATACTTGACCAGATAACAAAGAAAAAAAAAAAACGTCTCGATAAATTCAGCGTTATCAACACGATAGCTATTTCGACTACATTGATACGAAGCAGAGTGGCGCAGTGGAAGCGTGCTGGGCCCATAACCCAGAGGTCCGTGGATCGAAACCACGCTCTGCTAGAAATGCTTTTTGCATTTTTTTATTTTTTCAATATTCATTTTCTAGATATTTATTTTAATTTTTGTTAATGTTAATTCAATTTATACAACGTATACATACCATACAACGGTTTTGAGGTTTTTAATCATTGTTACTAGCGCCATCTACAACATTATTTTGCTTGGTCTATATAGGTAATAAAAACCGTTTGATTTCTAACAAGATATAGCAAAAATATCGACTTTTCTCACTCTAACTTTTTATCACAATTTCCTTCTACAACTTCAAGACTTCTAATCTCTACAGTAGGGTGACCAACATTCCTAAAAAAATCAAAACATTTTTCGAATAAAAATTAAAATATGGCGTAAGTTTATTACTTCGTAAAGGCTGTAAAATCCAAACATAAGAAACTCATAGACGTATCAAGTCCATTAGCCGACCGTCACAGAAGATTTATGTTTAATTGAAATCGTCGAGTTTATTGTGGTGCCATGATTTATTCCATTTATTCGAAGCGGACGGCCGATAGCGGTGCACTTTCAATTGCCATCGCTCACGGCTACGGACTCAATAACAATAGACTTTGTTTGATTACGTGTTTAAAAGTTGGATGTTTGTTTTTGTTGATTTTAAACGGTGGGTGATCGTGTTGTACCGGTGACTAGGCGAACGTGCTCGCGTTGATGGCTCAATTATGGCGCTGTTTTTTGTGTGGCTTATAGAATTTTGATGGGATATTAAACATCGATACTATTATACAGTAGATTCTTACGATGTATGATAGTAACGTTTACTTTATAAATTGTAAGGAAATGTTTTATACCGTTTTGTGTTGACTGTATAAGTAAATCACTTATCTACTAAGGTATAATAGTCCAAGATAAATAAATAACCGCTGACCATTTAACAAAATACGCAAGTATCTATAGAAGCTAAGAGGCTTATAATTACTGCTTCGTCAATAGCACTGGCGTATCGCGTGTCCACGGAATCGAGTATTAATTCCCTTCAAAGTGAATGGTCAACATAATTCATTCGTTTATTTGGCATTTTAATTCATACATCTACGCAGATATTGATGTCGTGTGCGACTGTAATTCAATCTTTGTGTTTCGCAACCAACAGTCCCTTGATAATCTCATACTAAAAGCAATAATTTATTCACTACCAACGTATACACACCGCGTATCTATACATTGACATCTCTTTATTACTCTTACATGAATAATATTATTATGAATCCTTACACGCGCAAACAGAAAAACAAAACAGCTCCTGCCTCGCAAAATACACGCTTAACACAACACAATAACGTCTAAAATAAACAAAACCTAACTGTAGGTCAAGTCAAGAATAAACGGACGCATACATTTCCACAAATCCGTGTCAAGAATCGAAGTGGAGTTTTAAAAAAAGGAGCTATCCTACTGACACGAAGCTTTAATAAATAATTCCTTTTCACATGTTATTATTTATTGGACGCCACGCAAGCCAGCCTCCGACGGGACTATAACGATGACGAATACGAGATACGTTTGTAAAAAACCCTTTTGAGTCTTGACGCGTGATATATTCCTGCGCACGAGTGTTATAAAGAACGCGGCGGGGTGCGCGCGCGCCGAGCGCTGATTGGCCCGCGTAATGACTCCATGCGCGGACGTTCAGTTTTCGAAGTACGACTGTGACGTAGACTAATGACTGCTGTATGGTAAACCAATGACGGATAGGCACCTCTGAACCTATTGTGTATGTGGTATATAGGAGTTGCGCCGGCGTTGAAATATTACGTCGATTTGCCAGTTCTGCACAACGGCTAGCTCAAGACTAATTCTAGGTCATAATTTATAGCAAAAAGATTGCAACTCTGTTTGATGATAGCTATGTTGCAGAACTATTGAGCTGCCGCACGATTTAATGAAAATTAAACCTTGCAATATAGTGTGTCGGTGCTGCATGTATACAAAAAACTATAAGTCTCGAATTAACAACATTAATCAATTGGCGTGACAGGTAACATTTAGCAAAATCAATTTATCGGTCAATCCGCTCTGGATCCGCAAAAAATCTGCTGCCAACAAACTAATAAAAGACGATAATCCACTTTATCTTATTTCCCATTATTGCAATCTTGAAATCCGATAGCATGTTCCTCTTAGTTTTACCTTCAAGAGAAGACATATTTATTAAGCTAAAGTTAGCATAAACTCTGTCCTAAATGATCAATGTTAACTGAATAAAAGTTATAAAAGTTATTAGTACTAGACTAATAAGCGTTCAATATCCTCAGAAACGTAAACCCCAGTTGTTGCAGCAACACAAAAAACCGTCTTGTACCAACAAATTTGAGCTACTACCTTGAGAATAAAATAAACCATTCCGGCAGGCAGTCAGTAAATGAAAGAAGAAGAACTAGCAAGCATGGGTTCAATTCAACGGATCTTAATCATCTACTTCACTTTTTCCAACTATACTGGGTTCGGGTTCCAGTCTAACAGGATTATAATCATTCGACGACCCGAATGGCGCAACGGTAGTGAGGGTGCCTTACGTTCTTAGGGTCCCGGGTTCGAATCCCGGTAGGAGCAAATGTTTGTGTGATGAGCATGGACATTAATTGTTTCCGAGTCATGGATGTTTATATGTATAATAAGTATGTATTTACAAAAAAAAAGCCTTGCTTAGTGTGGCACTAGACGGCGCTGTTTGCAATGTCCAGCGATATTTATTTATTTATTATTTATTCTCCTATCTTTAAACAAATTGACTTGGGTTCGGCGCAGCATATCTTCTTTCTCCTTACGTATCTATTAGTCGTCATCTCTTGAGTCATCCCTTTTCTCTTGACATCATCTTTTACACAGTCCATCCATCGCTTTTTTGATCAAATCTTTCTCCACGGCATAACCCAATCTAACAGGATACAGCTGCATATCAGTTTTTCGACACATCGAACTCGCGTAACAACGCTCTCTTTGGCGATTCCCAAAACGCTTCACTCTAACTTATTAACTCATTACAATGTACAAGACTCATCGCACCCAAAATCTCAATCAATCTTCAGGAACCTCACCTCAGTCCAGTTAAAAACACGTGTGTCATCGTTAGATTGGTACTAATGAATCTATCAATCCCCCGGGAGGCATACATTGTCCGGCCGGATGGCGACGTGTGGCCAACTTACCGGCAAGATTGATTAGTTCGGAAATTTGCTTGTATTTTAATTGATTAAGTACCTTTACAACTTGGTCCCCGTGTGATTTTATTATTTTGGTTGATAGGTGTGCTATGGATTTTGTTTTGAATTTGTCAACTAATTTGGACCTGAGGACCTAGTTGGACGAAAAGTCAAATTAGTAATAAGTAGAACGAGGCTGACGTAATATTGAAATTCCTTTGTAATTCCTTGTCTGGGCCCTCTGGTTCAGATAGAGGTAGGCTGCCTACTCTTTATCACGCAATAATTATATTTTCTATGTCAAGAGGCTGAGGTTGTATTATAGACGAAGTTTAAACTAAATTTGCTTACACTTGCTTAATTTGCTTGCTGACTTTTGATCTTTGCAAAAGAATACGTTGACTTATGTTTAAGAAAGCCTCCACAAATATAATCTTAACTTCATACCTTGTTATGTATTAAGCGAATCAAACAATCAAAACTAATGAAAACAAGTTAAACAACTAACCAAATTATAATTTAGGATGAAGATTGCTCATCAACTATGTATTTCAAAACAGCCAATTTTCAAAAAAGACTCAACGACCAACCTGTACAAAATAAAAATGCAGCAGAAAGCTCTAAGGTCCCACCACAAAGGCTGGCGCCATCCATCTACATATAGGAACATTAGTCAAGGAGTCAGCAACAAGTGCTTTGACCTACTTGCGACCGTCTTACCATAGGACACGGATTTAGTGTTCACACTATGAATTTAGCATTTAGTTTTATGGAACAATATCGAGATATTGATTCTAATATTTATGTTGGAGATTTTTTGTCCGATTTTGTGATGAAGATTGGGACACCCTATTTATTTTTGTGAAATTGGTGAAAACTGCATAATGCCATGGCGCCAAAGAAACCAGATAGAACATTATTCCTAGTACAAGTAGTACTAAAACAAAATGGAATATTTACTAAGTAATGCTAATCATTTGTTCCAGCAAGCGTGGCCGTCATCAGCCCGTAACCTTACCCGTAACTTTGCCACTGCTGGGACACAGCCTCTTCTCTGTGACGAAGAAAAGAATAAAAAATGGTAAGTAATATGCCTATTGATGTAATCAGTGTTAAAGCAAGTCTAAACAGGGCAAAAAAGACAAGAAGTCATCTCTACACTTAAAATGCCCAACTAAAAAACTTTACAATGTAACGTGTGTTTTAACTTTTTAAACTAAAACTACAACAACTAGTCACGACCTTTCTTTTGAAGTAGCTTCGTAGGTGTAAATAATGTTAGATTAATAGCCAAGAGTCATACCGACTAGCACCTACCAAACACCAACCCACCTTGACCCAGTAACCGTGCAACCTCGGCCCCACTGCACTAGTATCCCAAATCACTGCGCTAACCTGGAACTCGCACAGTTCTTCGATGTCAACAGTCAACACTGTGTATTATAAGATAGACTGATCATCCTGGACACAAAAATAATGCCTTACAACGACCTCAGTTGTGATGGAAAAAACTAGACTGGAAGACAGTTTCATAAAATCAACCAGCAGTGTAACTGCGTAACATTTATAAGATACCAATGTTAGTAGTTTTACCCATTTTGACAATTCACTTGCGAACCTTTAAAATTGTTCGGATTGTGTAAGAAATGTGTTGGACATTTTCTTTGTTGCATTTGAATTTTCCGCGTATTCAATCCGTTCTGTTGTGTTCAGGATCTCAATCTATAGTCAACATCTCTGTCCAGAGCTCTGACTATTTATAAGACTACAGAAACGCTTATCAACGTTTCAGTTTTTGCGACTTGAAATTTTGAACTACCTACTCCAACACAATCTACGAGGCACCTGTTATACTTTTAATAACCCATTCATTCCCCTCCCATTCCCGCAACAATCTAGCCACAACCACATGCTTAGCCGCATTAATCAGCACTCACACGTCCTACCACCGCGGAAACAGAAATTATAATAAGCAATTATCAGCGAGTCTTCAATACAAGGTGCACTTGCAAGCGAACGTAATTTTTTCCAACTACCCGCATAAATCAAAGGGCCCGCCCCCCTCTAATGGGAATTATAATTGATTCCCTCCCAAGCTAGGTAGTTTTTGTGATCGTAATGCAGGATTTAAATTCGTTTGTCGTTGTAACTTTGTACTTTGTACAAATATTGGAGTAGAGTATCTGTGTGAACTAATTAAATGGAGTATTGTTGTTTGATTAATTGTATATGATACGTTTAAGTTCTGATAAGGTACTCTGTGGTAAGTTTTTTCGACTACAAGACATGATCAAATGAGAATGGGAAAGGCTTTGCTTTGGATCCTGGAGCCTGGAGACGGTTTACTCTTGGTACCTAACTACCTACTCGATGGATTAGAAAATGTGTCAATTTTTTATTATTTTCAACATCTTTGAGTAACGCAGAATTAATTATACGACCCATAAAGACCTCACTAACAAAATGAAACATCCAAATTACATCATACTAAACATTTGTTGTATTAGAAAGATGATAGCTCATTCAACTCAAATCGTACGTTCAATAGTTACCTACTGTTGTAAAGTAAAACAGTCAAAGACCTAAAAAAGCGGCAGAATCGTGTCCTATGCCATGTAGAACAGAATCCAAATCAACTAGTCACAAGTAAACGACGATTGATAAACTCGTTGCGGAGCGCAGCAGTCTATTGGATAGAGCATCGCGGCGTGGTGACCTGGGTAGTGAGTTCGATTCGTAGTTAATATCATATTAACTCACGAATGTGTCTAAGATATAATTATTGTATATGACACAAATAACAGAAATCAACCTATAAAAGTTGATCAGATTTTACCCATTGTTTTAGTGAATGTGTAAAATGTAGCAGTGTCTGGACTTGTGGGCATTTGGGACATTCATTTAGTCAGAACCGTAGAGCTCACTTTTCTTTCTCTGAAATCGTATAAGTAACTAATAATAAATTGACCAACGGACGAGTTTAGACAAATACAGAGCTCTACAGATAAGTCGAATCCTACTTCAGTATTTAAAACCCTTGGATTACTGTTTATCTGCCAGATCTTGTATGGCCACGTTTCACTATGCTTGTCAGCTTGTTCAAAAACTGTTACTCAAAGTTATCTCTACTACTGGTTGTCAACTGCAACGTCATACTAAGCTCGAAAATTCAAATCAAATATAGAACAATAAAAATCGCGTGCACCAACCAGCGACGTGACATCACAATTAGCTCGAAATTCAAACGAAATAATGAGACCGGGGATTCATTCCTTGCTAACCAGTGACATGTCATTGTCATAATTAGTTCCAAATTCTAAAGGTGTTGAAAAAGCGTATCGTTTGTATTGCACGTGTAAGGTGGCTGCGGGGTGCAGCGGGCCCGGTGCGGGGTGCAGGGAGGGGGTGGAGGCGGGGGTACCGGGGCGCACCTCGATCGATGGCGACGTCGTTATTCGGGCGACAGCCTTTGACGACGTCGCGGGTGCGTTCCGCTTGCGACCGCTCTTTAATTTCTTCATTTGTATGCTGATTTGTGATTGAGGGAATTAGGTTGCTGGGACTTGGGGTGTTTGTGGTGGAAAGACCTGCCACGATATATGCAAGTTCCACTTTTAGTGTGTTCTTATTATATTTCTGAAAAAAGTGTAGTGTGTTTGTGTTCGATATGATGTTGTGCTTATACTTTGTGTTGAGCACTCAATGTTCACAAACACACCACACATTGGGTTACTAGAGCCGAATGGAACGGTAATTACATTGCTGCCCCTCTGCTAAGGCCTAAGAGTGCGCAAGGGCTTAGCATGAGAGTGCGAATCCCGCGCATCCTCGCACACTTGTAATTTATTTTTACCACTAGGAGATTTTGGGGGAACGGCGAAGAAGGCAAAAAAGTTGGCGATTTTTGGTAAACTAAAACTTTCCACTACAATTTTTAAATTCTTCCAAGAGTCAACCCTGCCTATGTGCTCTAGAGGTACACTCATTCAGCAATGTTTAATAATCTCAATCAACCATGTAATGAAAATATCTTTCCGTCCAGTCCCAAGTAGAACCCACCCGGGCTAGGTCCACGCCTCCGCGGACGCGTGACTGACGGACGTCCGCACACTGATACACCTCACCCACACACTAACACCACACTCACTATACTCACGACCCACTCACACTACACCTTGTGTACACGTTACGACGTTTTGACACTTGACAGATGTGTGCCCAGAGTGACGGGTGGCGCGCGCCGCGAAAAATACGAGGGAATGTTTGAATACTGAGAGAGTTTTATTTATGCTCCTATTTGTGATTGGCAGTGCCAATTGATTCTTGGGTCTGGCAACTTATTGAATTAGGTGCTTTTTGAAAGTGGTCCTCTTTCATCGGATTCTTTTAACGGGTGACGTAGTGGATGTCCTTAGTCTTACCAATGGGTGCCGTGTTCCAAGAAACTGGGTTGTGGAGATAAGTAAGGCAGTCGCATCATGTAAAATACTGATATTTAGATGCTAACGGTTACACTGGAATCGGGAAAAGGCTAGGCTGAGGATGATGAATATTTACTTATAAATATGTTGGTTCTGCTGGAGTGCTGCGGCATTTTCCGCTTGCATTGACAGATTGCTGCCTTTGTGGTAGGAAGTAAGGAACGTACGACAATGACCTTTGCCTTTGTACAGCGAATGACATCAGAAAATGCATTAATAATAATGTATAGCGAGCGACCAGTGATGTCAAGACATTACAAGATAATTGACTACAATCGTTGAGTGAATTCTAAAGAACGTTTTCCATTTTACCGAACAACAATTTATTGACGTCTGATGACGATTAAGATGCATCAGAATCTACAAATACTGAATATTTGACGCAAAAACGACACCGTCCCTCACTTGTTAGTCATTGCACCCAAATTGTCCTAGTGAAGTGAAGGACCATTCGCACTCACTTGCATGATTGTGTCGTCCGCACACGGTGAGCCAGTTATCTGTCACCAGTTACTAGCGCGCTGTCCTGTCGCAGTATAGTGATCTTTTGTAACTGACACGTCACTGGCACTGGTATACGTTTTGGTTTCGCCTAGTGTAGTACTCGTATGTCAGCCGACCGAGTTTATGTTTTCAGGATGGTTAAGTGAAACGTATGAATATCATAAGCGTGGGCAAGTTATACAAATATTATTACGTAGATATATCGTTTAGAGTTCGGGTACGGTACGACATACGTAATGAGTTGCTGAAGTGTCTTCCATAGAACTTTTTTCTGTAGTTTCTACCTATCTCTACGGGAAAATGAAGTGACTTATGCTGAGTCGAGTGAATTTATAATGATCTCTTTAAGAGTTGAACACATATTGGAAAACATCATCTACGGAAGCAGCTTTCTACATCTATCTTGATTATTATTCTGTCTTTATTGCCTCACAGTTATGCGGTTGGCCTTATCTTCCCTGTGGCTTAATTATCTACATCTACTAGTTTTCTATATAAACCTATTCTATATAAAACTACTCCCATTTTCCCCAACCCATCAAATCACACTCGAACGCGACTATTTTAAAACCCAACAAATCAATAAACAAATCCGTTGAGCAGCGACTCCAATAATTAAAAAGTTCCCCGAACAGCGGTGTAATGACTGCTGTGACGTTAACGACATGGCTGACAGCGAAGCCATTTGTCAGCCGTCACGTGTCAACTGTTTGTCAGCCACAATGGTGTCAGGCGGTGCGGGGCCGATTGACGCGTGTCACTCATAGCACGAACTACCAGTTGTCGAATACAACTCGAGTCTCGACTATTTTCCTGCAATATAGATCTCTGATTGGCTTTAGCAGTTTGTGACACTCGTGTGTGCTGTATAAGGGATTTCTCGTTTTGACAGCTAAATTGGCGAGATAACATTTCGGCAGCTTAAAAAAAGATGGCCGCCTAGTTATGTTGTTTAAAAACCAAAGCCGACGTCTAAAAACACAATAAAGTGAAAAATAACTTTAGTTTCAGAAGTCAGTGACAAAAAACTAAATCAATCAAACAAAGGTCACCGACTTCTGAAACTAAAGTTATTTTTCACTTTTTTGTGTTTTTAGACGTCGGCTTTAGGTTTTGAAAAAAAAAAATATTTTTAATTTTTTAGTGGTTCTCGTGCGCTTACAGCGTACTGGCGTAATGTTATGTTATGAACTGGCGTAAACAAATAGACAGACATGATATTTCAGCAATCCCAGTCCATTTGCTATCATTTATTGAGGAGTTCCGTTGCCTGTCTCCGAAGTTCTTCACCAGGTCTTCATCAAATTGAAGTGGGACCACTCCGAAAACGTACTCTTCCGAATACTACCCAAATCGCTTCACATGTGCCGATAAAATTTGAAGAGTTCGCTCTATTTCTCTAGGATTCCATCATTAGATCCTGACTTGATGATTATGGGACCACCTGTGAAGTATACCCTTTCAAACAATAGTACATTGTTATCCTAGGGGTGAAAGTAACTTATTTAGTCCCGAGGCGGGGTTTGGCGTCCAAGCGTAGCGCGGGCGCTAATAGCTCGAGGGACAAAATAAGTCAATAAAAACAAAAACACGAAACTACTCAAAAAAAAATTGAAGATCGGATTGCCGGTTTCCCGCCTATTTTTTTTTTTCTGTGGCCGGCTATTCAGCCTTTATTTTCACTATCGTCACTGAAAAAATACTAAATATTTTGCCCATATCTTTGTTATTTTAAAGAATTATTGTAACTAAATTATAACTAAGTTATTTAAAAAAAAATATTCTTTAATTAATACTGAATTTTATGTTATTTCAATTTTACATCGCGCTGTAATTTACAGGCTGTATAGAAGTCGGAACATGGTTCAATAGAAAATATGTGAAAATAGAAATAGTTTTTTTTTAATAATGTGACAGCTGTCAGTTGAAAGCGATTTTCCCTAGGGCTGAAAAGTATTACTTTCAGCCCGCTCCTCAGGCAACTTCAGACCTACTTTCCGAGTATGAGTAATGAAAACTAACAATAATCTAAATCGATCCAGCCATATTCGAGTAATCGGGGAAATACATAAAAAAAAAAGATTCCTACGAATTGAGAACCTTCTGCTTTTGGAAGTCGGTTAAAAAGCAGCATCCGTTGCAAGTTGTTCCAGTGACCTGTCGCCATTTCATCCATCCTGAGTTGATCCGGTGCGTTACGTCTCGATCTACTTTGCCTCATATTAATAGTACCTATCGTAAAAAAATCGAGTACCTTTCAGTACCAGTGGTAAATCAAAGTTGTATGTGATAGGACAGGTGCGGTAGAATTATTAATGATAGCTTGATTCACACCTCCACTGTCCCTGACGCCCGTCGGCGTCGCACTGCAAAATACAATTCATTACTGTATGTTCAAGCGTGTTAGGACTTATAGGGGTATAGAAGTTAAAGGCTTTTTAGCATGTTCGTCTGATTACTTTCAGCTATAGTTTTGATAGAGATTGGCTTTAAATTGGTAAGAGCTCTTCAATTTTATGAAGAGAGATGGACTCAACGGTTTGTTTTTTGTTCACAGCCGTAGCAAAAGGTTTAGAGAAGATTACCAAAAACATTCAGAGGTATCTAATCCGCAAGAGCGGCAAATTGTGAGAGCAATAAAAATTAGATGGGTGTTTCAGATGGGGTAGTAAGTAGAACAAATATCTCATTATTTAAATATTAGACTGAGAATGGGAACTGCTTAGTGTTTTTACTGGAGAGAAGAAGTGTCAAACAAACAAATTGGTGTTTCGATAATCATAAAATCTTTACTCCATAACGAAACTAACAGATAAAGCTTCTAATCCAATAGTTGGACCAAGCGCACAAAGCTACAGACACACAATTTTTGCACCATAATACCAAGTCCGATCATGCACAATCATTTAATTTATGAGCTCAAGCAAAAACAATAGAAATACTTCCATAACTCAATCGACTACAGCGGCAAGTATGCGGCGTAAACTTAGCTACTTATTACTGCTTTCGTTGCATACATTATAGATCTGAACAACTATTTACGGTTAATTCGCATCGGAGGTATATTTATTGGTTGGTTGTGACGCTTGACGTCATCGCTAATGCCTGTGCACCACGCGATTAGCCCCGACGACGTCGCCATAACACTTTAAACTAGGTTGCGAATCTTCCAATTATTAGTTTAGTAGTTTGAATAATCGTTTGTATTAAAGTTTTGTAATGAAGCTTTTCAACCGACTTCCAAAAAGAGGAGTTCGTCTGTATTTTTTTTTTTTTTTTTTGTGTTTGTTACCTCAGAACTTTCGACTGGGTGAACCGATTTTGATGGTTCTTTTTTTATTTGAAAGGTGGTGCTTTCCGTTTCCCATTTTAATTTGCTGAAGATCTGATGCTGATCTTCGGAGATATACAATGGAACTCTTCAAAAATAGATGGCAAATCTGCAGTGATTGCTGCATTCGCTTGCAGGTTCATTGTTTATACTATATTATGACGTAACATCACGCCTGTATGCTCTGAGGGGGTACGCAGATGTGTACAATATACCCAGATTTCGACAATATTTGTTACCTCAGAACTTTCGACTGGGTGAACCGATTTTGATGATTCTTCTTTTATTTGAAAGCTGGTGCTTTCCATGTGGTTCCATTTCAATTTGGTTAAGATCTGACGCTGATCTTCGGAGATATAAATGGAACTCTTCAAAAATACCCGGCAAAGCTGAGTAATTGCTGCAATCGCTTGGTTCTTTATTGCTTATACAACATCATGACGTAACATCACGCCTGTATGCTCTGAGGGAGTATGCAGAAGTGTACAATACACCCAGATTTCGACAGTTAGACGTGTAAAGTTCCATTTAATGGGATCCCGGAGAAATAGAGGTAACTCCTTAAATTTATAGGCACACCAGAAGCGGTTTGGGTAGTTTTAGGAAGAGTACTTTCTCGGAGTGATCCCATTTCAATTTGATAAAGATCTGGTGACTTCGGAAGATAGGCAACGGAACTCCTTAATAAATGATAGCAAATGTACTGGGATCGCTGAAATCTCACGTCTGTCTATTGTTTACAGTTCATAACAAAAAATCACACCGATACGCTGTGAAAGTGTAAGCACATGTGAACCACTAAAAAGTGAAAAATAAAAACTTTTTTGCAAAAAATATAACCGACTTCACACAAAAAAGTGAAAAATAACTTTAGCTTCAGAAGTCGGTGACAAAAAAACGAAATCAATCAAACAAAGGTCACCGACTTCTGAAGCTAAAGTTATTTTTCACTTTTTTGTGTGAAGTCGGTTATATTTTTTGCAAAAAAGTTTTTATTGATGGTATGGCGTTAGCTAGGAATATTTGTATTTATGTATTAATAATGTGGTTTGAAGGATTAATCTTTCACACGTAATTTTAGGGTGCCCAATTTATTCCCAAGTTGCCGGTCTTTCGTTATCTTCTTAAAGTCCCTTGGTAACTGCTTAAATAAGTAGATTTAAAAATCCACATGCTGCGTCTAGTACAGTAAAACTGAATAATGTTTTATCCTTTCCAGATGATAGGAATTCGTGAAGATGATGACGACGACAGTCACCTCTGCATCAAATGTAACACCCCAATCGTCGGCTTGGATAACTACGTGAAACACAGGAAGCAAAGATGTGGGAAACTGAAACCAGAAGACCCGAAACCAGAACTACCAGCTATGGATACGTTAGAACCGTCCTACAGTCTCGGAGCAGATGTGTTCTTCCAGTCTTTGGAACTACAGAGCTCAGTCAAGAAGACTTCACTATCAAGACTTACCCCACCCAATCAAATACACAAGATTACATTAGATAGGAAAACCTCCATTGCTGGTCCATCCACCTCTAGAGATATCCCACGAATGAGCCCTTTAGAGAATAATCTCAGAGGTGAAGACTGGATCGGAGGACACAGTTTAAGAATTGGAAGTAATGAAGACAACCAAACAAAACTAATTATCGCAGTAGCCAGCATCAGTGGTGCAGTCAAGAAAGACATTCCAACTTCATCGTACAGCATCAATACTTATGATTACAAGGGAGATGAAGAAAGTGACGAATCCGAAGAATCAGAAGATGATGATGACGAGGAGCATCCAAGTGGTGCTAAATGGAAGCCACCTCCGAACTATACAGGAGGAAAATGGCGACCAGCTTCCCCAGAACATGAAGACTGGGATATGAGGGAAGAACAAGAACACACTGGTGGGAAATGGAAACCAATCATGCCTGACAATAACGAACGTGATGAAGATTATGATGCACCGCCCCCGGGACACACTAAAGGCAAGTGGGTACCAGGTGCTAATGACAAGACCCAAATAATGCAAACGACTATACAGACAAAGGGATCCGTGCAGTATTGGTGCGGCCCGTGTAATAGGAGACTTAACTCCAGAGCAATTTATGACAAGCATCTTCGATCTAGTTTACATCTGAAGAAAGTACTCCCAGAACATGAATTAGAGTTCTCTGGCCATTTGGAACCGTTGAAGAGTGTGGCAGATAAGCGAATGGCACGCCCATCTAGATTTGTAAACGACGAAATTTACGCTCAAATTGAAAGAAAAAAACAGGATAAGACTGAAGGAAAATTAAACGTCAAAATTGAGAAGAAAAAAAGAAAGAGAAAGCCTAATTTCGTGCACTGTTCTGGTTGTAAGTCACGAGTAAGACAGCATTTGATGGGTAAGCATTTGATATCCCACTATCACTTCAGAAAAGCCACAGATACAAATACAACTCTGTACCAGAAGCTTATTTTGGACAACATGGATGCGATAGTCCATCAATCTCCTTTCCAATGCAGTCCATGCAAATTCTACACAAACTGGCTGTCAACATTTATGCAGCATTGGTTTTCTGAAGAGCATGAACAAAAACTAGCTTTAATTGATGGCAGACTCTGGTGTTCCTTTTGCAAATTTGATTGCGAAACTTCTCAAGAAATGCTAGACCATTTGTCCAGCTCAGACCATAGGGAAGTGGTCGCGGTTATTAACAGATCCATGCCGATTATAATAAGAAAGAAAACTGTTTTCAAATGTGATGCTTGCAACAAAGACTTTCGATACAATATCGAAATAAAACGCCATAGTCAGAAAACAGGACATCCATTGGCGGTTACAGCCACTGATAACTATCAGGAGCTTCACAAATGCCAGCATTGTAAAGCCAAGTTTAAATCTTCTCTGACTCTGGCTGCCCATTTAAAGTCAAAGCACAAACAGAGATCGTACCTTTGTCTTGTCTGTGCCATGAACTTCAATTCCTCGGAGGAAGCTAAGCGTCACCGACAGACTTCAGAACATCGGATCAAGAGGAAGGAAAACTTGAGGGAACAGGGAGTGCCGACGAAGGATATGAGCAAGAAATGTCCCTACTGCACCGAAAACGTTATTTTGAAAAACATTTTGGTTTTGAAAGATCATATTCGGAGGATGCATCCTAATATACGGAAAAAGTAAGTAGCCATGCCAGCACATCAAGTTACTTCAATCTGTCAAATTGCTTTAATAGATTTTCGACCTTATCGCTAAGATTCAAAGCTGATTGGGAAAAAATTACAGTTTCATCTGTCTGTACAAGAAATAACTTCTAGATATAAATTACCATACAAACATACATAAGGTTACGCCTTTTTCACATTGTAGGCAAAAATCACAGGACACCACCTGATATGATCGTTGCATACTGTACGGTTAGGGACCTTACACCTTGAGTTGATGCTGATTGATACACTGATTACTGATTGATTGATATTTATTGATAAAAGTATGATTGCATGATAGATGAGTGCAAGCGGTATGAATGCTATTCGTGTACTAAATTAGCCCGCCCAGCGCAGGTAAAATGCTGACATATTGATATAAAAACTGTGCTGTGCTTGCACTGTACACATGTCATACTCCTTTTGCTTCGGTTACATTTACGTGCGGCTCTACATGGCCAGGGTTTGGAAAACATGGCCTTGTAACGCAATCTAACATTGTATATGATAACGTTGCTTGTTTCCAGGTGCCCCAAATGCGGGATGTCATTCATCCTTTCCCAGGAAGTGACACGCCACGTCAGAGACAATGCCTGTCAACTGTCTCAAACCGCCCAGATTACCTCCTCCATCTTCTGGAACTGCAGCCAATGCCTCTTCACCACCGACTCCCAAGCCGAGTGCTTCTTCCACGAGGTCTTGCACACCCCACCCAAGAAAGAGCTCGTTAAAATTGGCGAGACAGAAAAAATCATCCAGAAGTATCCTTGCCCTCTTTGCACCAAGAGTTTCAGGAAGGCCTCGTTACGCCAGCATTTAAGACAACATACCTTCGAAAGGCCATTTATTTGTTCGACCTGTGGGGCTAACTTTACAAGACAGACTAGCTTGGCAAATCATTCCAGGAGTGAGCATAGCACTGAAGTGGCCAAGATGCCTAAGTTACCAGCCATAGTGGAGAGGATTGAAGAGTGGGAGTGCGGGAAGTGCAAGAAAAGATATTCTAGCAAGTAAGTATAATTATATTGTTACATTATAGGTAATTTATTTTAACGTTTATGAAGAACTGTTGAATAACTAAATTTTTATATCTCCATTCTAAAAGTCGGACCTCAAGTGACCATAAAATTTTAGTATCCAATCATAAATATTTGAATAGAGAATATGGTCTCAAATTATTTATATGACTTCTCGAACGTCTTCATAACCGACATTAAATAGGCAGACTGACGATAATCGACCAATGCTCAGAGAATAGAAAGTCAATTTGAATCAATAAGTGATAAGAACTTATGAAGACGGAAGCGCAAACAAAACGCACAAACCGAAATAAACGCGCAGCATAAGTCAGCAGCGCGCAGTCGCGTCGACATCAATTTGCGGCAATAACATGCGTGTGCGCAGCGGATGCGTTACATGTCACACGTCACACAACTCCTTCACAAATATCGGGATACATTCATAATTTGACAAGAGCGCTTTGATTATGCGCGCGCGCACCACATTCCCGACCGCGGTGTTGCCAACGATGACATTTTTATACTCTGTGGTAATAAATTTGTGCCCGGATGCGCGGTATTTTGAGAGAGTGCTGGATCAAAATATTAGTGTCGAAGAGAGATAGTGGACGGTTGAATTTTATTGTTAGCACGTGTCCCTGTAACTTATTGGGGATTTGCATTTTGATCTGTCGTTCAGTTTGATGGCGCTAAATCGTGTGTGGTTTATTTGCTTTGACACTTGCGCTGCGAGCGTTGCGATTTATATGTCTAACGTCACTCTATAAATAGTTGGGATCAGTCACGAAGGATTGACGACGTCGATTTTAAACTGAATGTGGTTCGTTAAAATTAACGGCTGTTTGTCCCCAGCGTTTAATGTTTTAGCGCAAAAACTCATAAAAGCTATTAGAAAGATAAACCTTTGTGCTAGCCGTATCTGCAACACGAACAATGGTGTCGTGTCTAGAACGACCAATTTTGTAAACTGGAGCTAGACTAGCCAGACATCTGAATATCTAATCGCTCCGTATTTTATAACATAATTAAGTTCAAATACTCGGTGGATTCAAACGCCAATATAAATTGAAATTTCCAATCCTCCTTCTCCATTAACGCTAAAATCACAGCAGTAAGACGTTGGGAGTTCACCGCAGACCGCATGAATCAACTCCACGCGTCATTAAGGGAACTTTCAACGGATCTAGACAATTGTAGGACATAGCAGCGCCATTGGGGCCGTCTAACAGCGCTGATGATCTAACTTGTGTAATATCTTACGCGTTATTGCGACGCCTTGCATTAATGCAGTGCAACTGTAATGCCACCACCGAGTTAACTGTCGCCGCGGTGGGCCAGTGTTGCCAGATTATGCGCGCGAAATTATTACTGTAATGCTTATTAGTTTTGAAAGAGTTTTTGTGGGGAATGGCTTTTTGGGGCTTAATTTTAAATTAGGGACTGCTAGTTACCGTTGCCAGTAAGTAGTTAGACAGGGAACTGTAGAGTTTTTCTATGTCTATGTCATAAAAATTCTCCACGAGGAACTGGAAGGGTGTTTTGTAGTTATATTTAAGTAATCCCCTATCGACCATAGCATTCAATTGTGAAAAGACACTCAAAATAGTTTTTTTTTAGATAATGTCGAATATAGAAACCCTAGTATTACCCAGTATTAACTGGGTTGTGGAGTTCAGATAGGCTGTCGCTCCGTGTAAAATATTTGGTATTCAGCTGCATCCGGTTAGACTTGAAGCCGAGCCCAACACATTTGGGAAAAGGCTAGGCAGATGATTTTGATGATCGAATATAGAATATTTTGAACATGATACATTAAGATCTTATAAATAGGATTATGATCTTACATGTTCCACCGTACACTATAAGCATATAGAATGTTACCATGGATACTAAACATGGCAGTTGCATGGAATAAATCTTAAAGCAGACATAGCTATAGATATATATGCATTTTGATGTTACCTTCAAAGAGCATTACTGGCCCCGTGGTCATGGGTTACTTTATGCAAATAATTTATTGCTTTACCACTGCTTCCAAAATGGTGGAGGAAAACATCGTAAGGAAACCGCCATGCCCCAAACCCAAAAAATCCAAGACGTGTAGTGTCGTCTAAGCTAAGAAACCCTCTTCATATGCAAATTTCTTTTTTTTTTAAACTGTGTTTTACTTTTCTCGTTTTTGGGAATTCCGGACATTTTTAAATTATAGCAATAATGTGGGACGTAAAGTAACCCTTAGAGTAGGGTTACTGAGCCCGCTTGGCACTCCCAGCAGTGGGAACATTATAGGCTGATTATGCTACACAGTATTACAGCTGATAGTTTGAACCATATAAAAGATTATATTTCCCTTCTATTAGGTAGTACCTAGTGTACCTACCTACCTAGTGTACCTACCTAGTGCCAAAAGTGGTAAAGTTATTGTAGTGTCGACTATTCCTTAAATTCCTATAGTCCAATCTACTATAGGTACCAGTTGACAGTAGCGAGCGACAACATGAAATGTTGACAAGTTGTCACTGTTGCCAGTTTGTCAGTGCGTGTGTCCTTAAACGCAGTCCATTCCTTCTAAACTTAGCTTGCTTGCAAGTGATTCATTAACGCACGGAGTGAAATAGCACGCAGCTGAAATGTGGCCGAGACGATATTTTACGAAATAAGTTAAATTACTTCTCTAAATAAGTATGTTGGCACATAGTAGTGTCAAGTGTGTTACCTGAATAAGGATTGATTTCAATCAACTTCCGAATACAGTGGCTGGGCGTGGGGCAGCTAGTCCACCTTCTGCTGTTGGACATAGGGTTTGATTTCAACAGTTATAATTACAGATTTTTCTATTTTATATGTATAAATACCTTGGTTGTTCTGTGGATGGGTGACCACTCATTGCATACCTCCGTGCCTCGGAAGCACGTTATGCAGTTGGTCCCGGCTGTCATTTGTAGATCTTAGACAATCGCTACACGTAGTCAGTGGGCTCTGACAACCACTCCTACCACGGGGTATCGTAGGTAGTCGCTCCATGTAAAATACTGGTATTCAGCTGCATCCTATTAGACTGGAAGCCGACCCCAACATTATTGGGAAAAGGCTAGGTAGATGATAATGATGGCAGATGATGACTTTCGGCAGCAGTTCGCCAATGCACCCTGAAATCATAATTAGAAATAGGCTTAGCATGGTCATTAGTCTACTGCAGGGTTAATGCAGGACATATGGTACCTATATTAAGGTGGTGTGAACTCATGAAAAACTTTCACTTTGGCCCTTCGCTCCTTGAAAGGAAATAGATCTACTCTGTAATGATTCTAGGACCTTTCGGTTTTCGATGTTTTCCTTCACTATTTTGAGCATTGGTGCTGAATAAACTTAAACACGATGGCGATTAAAAATGTATGTTTCTGTGTTTTTGTATTAAAAATGTATGTCACTCGGGTATGAGACTGATGAGTGGTAAATTTTAAATCAAAGTTTCAAAAAATATTAGGTTTTCGCTTTTTAGGGATTGCTAGAAATGGGTCATAAAATCAAATTATTAATTAATACGCTTCTAATGGCTTCTTCAGTAGGATTCGTCGGATAGGGTCGCGTAGTTCCATTTTTCACCAACCCCTAAGATGTTCGGCTCTGCACATTAAGCGTAGCAGAGCCATAAATACGGCCAAATGCGTCCCATCACATTCTTGTCCTCGCTAACTACTTACTAGCAGCTAGACGGCATTCTGAACGTCTGGACCTGGAGATTGTCGTAATTAGTACTGAACACTTAAAGAAGTAAACGATACTAGTTTATCTTAAGAGTTAGAAGAGAAGAGCTCGTGTTTGAAATAACCTTACGCTTGGGTCGATCTTCAGGTTAAGCCGCGCCTCCTTAGGTTTGTTCACGGATGGGTGAGCACCCATTACACACCATAGTTTCCTCCGTGCCTTAGAAACCACGCCAACCGTTTGGTCCCGGCTGTCATTTGCTTGTAATCGTAAAGCCGGGTACGCACGTACGAACACGAACATAGCGAACACAAACATCAAATCTGAACATTTGGTTCGTACGTATGGACGGCATATTCGAACACGAATGCGAACACAGTTCGAGACGAGTTCGCGTACAACAGTCGTGAACTCTATCTTAATAGCCATGGCGGCGCTGTTGGAAGTTGTCGATCGACATTTATTAGAAGAAAAGAAAGAAAAAAAATAAAGAAAAAATGTTTATTCGTCGCAAATCCATGACGTGCATACAATATTAATATGGTAAACATAGAACGCATTAATACAAACACAAACATTTAACTAAAACTGAAAATTAACACAGCAACATTAACATAACTGTAAGACTAAACGGACAAAAAATAAAAAGTTGCACGCCGTGAGTGCGACAAATAGGTTTACCAATCAGCATGATGCTGTGCTATGGGGAACCCACAGAACAGCACATGTCATGTGCTGGTTTTCAGTGGTCTCTTCGAACACCGTCCATACAGAACATACTAAAAGGATCGCCGCAAACATGTTTTTCGAACAGAGTATTCGATGTTCGTTAGTGGTACGCACGTGCGAACCAAGTACAAACGGCGGCGGCGGCTTAATTAGCCGCCGCCGTGCGGGCCATAGAGTGGCTTGAAAGTCTGACAACTAAGTCTTACCAAGATGTATAGCATTACCCCGTGCTAACTGGACTGTGGAGGTCAGATAGGATAGGCAGTTTCTTCATTTGAAATTCTTGTACTTATACAGCTGCATTCGGTATTGGAACCCGACCCCAACATAGTTGGGAAAGGCTAGGCAGATGATGAGTTTATGTCAATTAAGGGTAGCTATCCTACCACACGGACACGGGGGTTGAATTTGTAAAAACTTAAAATACAGGGTTTGTAACTTTCGAATTCTAAAAAAGTGTAGTTTCATCAACATGCCGTATGTTATGACAAGTGAAAAGAGGGCTGGTACCTACTTATCCACATATCACCTACTTTTTGTTTCGTCTTTGAACTGAAAAAGCGTCCTGAAAAAACTGTCTGGCTTCATGCTAGGGGCTGGCCAACAAGCTTTGAAAAACTAGAAGGATTTATTGCGTTTTCTTAATGCGTAATGCAAATAAATCAATTTATTGGACATATTACCTACTTTGAAAAATCGAATCATGGGTTCAAGCAATAAGTACTTACCTTGACATGTCAAATTCTAAGCCCACCTTGCCTAACTTAACCTTTAATTTTTCGTCGCCGTAGTGTCAGAGGAAAAGTTAATATTTATGTTTATTTAAAACCTACATTTGTTACCTACTGTTTTCTAACATTTTTGTTTCTGTTTTCAGGACTGCACTTTCGCGCCACGCCAGTAGCTGCGCCAATGCTGCCACTGCGCGTCACTGTCCACATGAACAGTGCACATTCGTGGCCACTAGTTCAAGTCAACTTGCTAGGTGATGACAAACAATTGTCTTATAGTTTTCAATTTTTGTACTTGGAAATTATTTTTCCTCAGCAGTTAAACTTAATTTGTTAATAGCGCCATCTATACACAGTTTTTTGAACGATATGAATTCAAGTAGTCCACGAACTAAACACACTGGATTCGCGGTTCTGCTACTCGACAATAGATGGCGGTGTTAATTGTTAAATATTTTCCAGACACCGCAGAACCCACGGAGAACATGTGAAGCATCACGAGTGTCATCTATGCACGTTCAAGAGCGACCAAGCAAGCCATATGAAGCGTCACATGCTGTGCCATCAAGGAATTAAACCTTATGGCTGTCCACATTGCTCGTTTAGGTGTGGTAGCTTGGTAAGTTATCTAATTATAAACAGTAAACAATATAATTGTGATAAATTCATTATAAACTCATGAAACGTCAATCATAGTAAGTATTTGCAAAATAATGGAATGCACTTTAAAAACAACCGTTTGTAATATTCATTCTTTCAACAACAGAGGGCGGCAGTAACGTAAATTACAATATTGTTTATTCATACAGATAGGTCCCTCACTGGAAAAAAATGTGAACATTATTTTCTTTCTTTCTTCTATTATGCATTTCAGGAGAATCTACGCAAACATGTTCTTCGAAGTGGCCGCCATCCCGGTTTATATCTCTACCATTGCCGATTGTGCCCATACAATACAAACACAGCAATGGAACTCCGTGCTCATCTAACTGCGGCTCATGCCCACAAATATAACTCCAAGAGCGCTGTTGAAGCTGTGACAATGCATTTAAAAATAAGCGATACGAAATAATGTTATACTTTGATATTATAAAATAAAATACTTTTGTAATTTTACGTTTGTGTTTTTGCTCTCGGAGTGCAACATAAAGAGCGAATCCAGTAACTTTTTGTAGAATGGACCGTATATGAAATTTCATATACGGTCCATTCTACAAAAAGTTAGGAGTATTTTTAGGATGTGCTTTCTAAGTTTCAAATCATAAATCAATCTGTAAAAATATACTTTTCGATATTTTTAAACTGGCAATTAATGCAAAGTATCTTGTCTGACACAATGAATCGTCACTGGAACGCGCCTACTGTCAAAACGCGCGCAACTCCGCGAGCGAGGGAAAAAATCACAGAGTCAAAAATACGACGTGAGCTTGTTGACGTCTTGCCGTTTCTTTGCTATCGACAAAAATAATACCCAGCCGTTTTCAGCTGTGAAACTCGAGAATATTTACACAAACAATTGTTAATAAAATACACAAATATAGAATCCGTTACGTAATGCGTGCTTTAGTATGTTTTAGATAGAATGTGTTCAAATAATTCTCGTAATATTATTATATAGGTAGTGCTGTGTTTTTAAAATTGTAGTTTTCTGAATAATATGACTGTTTGAGTACACGTGCGGGGCTGGAAATCGATTTACATCCATAATGTCACTGAAGGTAAGTGCTGTTATTATTGATTTGGTGTAAAATTCCTGTTCGGTTCGTGCTAAATTTACTATTTTGCGTGGGTAGCATACCCTTACGACCTGTTATCGAGAGTCGCTTCATCGGAAGTTATTTTTACATTATCGCGATTTTAAATATGTAAGTATATTATTTTTATTAAAAGAAGGAATATTATTTGTGCTCCAAAAGGTCAGGCTATGATAATGTTGTGATTGCGAATAGAGGGGAAAACCTTACTTCAGGATTTCCCCGAATAATTTAAATTATTTATTTATTATCCTAACCAGTCTTTAAAAAAATAATAATAGTGTGGTCTGGACTTTCAAAGGGTTGTGTTTTGTAGCTTCTCATTTCAATTAGGTACTTAGTTTGTCTATGTTTTCTTTTACTGTTATCAAATTTATTTCTGTCCCAAGATGCAGTAGAATTTTGCATCTGAAGAGGGGCCCAAATAAAAAATATACCATTATCATTATTTTGGTTTATTCTTTCTGAGATGTACCTACTAATAGGTGCTCGAACTACATTTGTATTTGCTTAAAACAATTTAAATTCAATCAATCAAAATTGTTTTGTAATATGCTGACTCAGATACTTGAAGAATGTTTGCACTGTCTGCGAACACAGTACGAAATGCAACAATGCAATGCACTTTGAAGGTCAAGATCGGCATCATTATAAAATGCTGTTACAACTGCAATTTGTTTTGTAAATGAAAAACAGATTATGTATAATCAGCCCTTATAATACATCCCACTGCTGGGACAGGAATCCTCTTTGTGGAAGTCGGCTGTACCAACCATGCAGGCTCAGTGCAGGCTAGTAGAAAAAAAAAACACCATTGAATAAACTAGTTAGAAATGGTTTTCAAAAACATTTTAAAGTAGGTATAAACATGTTCTACCTACCTACCTACAATTAAAAGAACAGTACTAATTGGGATGCTGTACCCACTACTGTAGTAAATAAAATATAGTCTACCAAATATCTTCATGACTTGCTTTTACTTATGTGCCGTAGTTCAAGGACTTGACGTATAGTAATGATTAGGTACTTAATCTGTTATCAAGGACAGAGCCTACTAAATGTTTGACTTACATTTGTATTGTAAGACTTTAACAATGTTGTTTTTTATTATGCTGGTAAAAGAAATGCACAGTAGACAGTGGCCTATTTTCGTGTGTTAATACAATATTCAATTAATTAATTTGCCAATAGACAACTGCACTACCTAAGCAGCCAGATCTAGAAGCATGAAGTTTTACACCAGAGTTCATATAACAACATAGCTATGATCAGTTAATGGATGGACAACTGCAACTATGGATGGATTTTTGATAGTTCTTGCTCTGATGGTAAATCCCATTGAGTGCAAGAATGCTTGTTACGTAATAATTTTAATATGATTTTCTGATCTCTGCCATCCATGTAATGTCTCTTGCTGAGGGTGTCAGTGTCAGCCTCTTGTAGAAAATTAATTTTAAATGAACCATCAGCACTGCAACCTGATTTTCGCTACTGGTCCTGCTATACTTACATTGAATTAGCGTCATCACCAACTTCTAAAAACTCTTGCAAACAGTAAAATAATTTTGTTACCCACTGACGAAGACGCCGGTTATGGTATAAAAAAAGTTGAAAGAAGAATAATGAAAATGCGTGCTGGTGCAAAGCGTGACGGAAAACCCATAAAACGACTCATTTCGTATTACAGGTGCTCCTATGCACATGCAGCTTTGCATTTAATTTCGTAGTAGGTAGGTAGATACTTACGTTCAAGAACATCGATGTGTTCCAACATAACATTCTTATATATGGGTTCTCATCGAATACCTCATACCTACTTATTGCTGCCATACTATGTCTGCCCTGCATGATGGCGAAACCCACCACCAGCGTCGTTTTCTACCTGCCTCTGTTCCATGTTACTGGGGGTCGTCGCGACATGTTTTTTTCTTCTATGTTCGTCTGCCAACCGTCACCTATGATTTAATCCTATTCCTTTCATCTTTCCTCACAACCCAACCATCACTAACATGCATTTTTTTTTTATATAGGTTTTTATTTATATTACAATCTAGCCTAATAAGGCTAATAAGCAATTTTAATCTAACTTAATTTGCTAAAAGTAAAATTATATCTAAGAGCATGTCCATTGCATTTACTTAGCGTCTAATACGGCGAAATCACTTTGTTCTTGTGTCCATATAAATAGCTAGGTACTATGTTACACTCACGGTAAATTCACAAATATAATAATATTACACTACATTACACTACACTAACTCAAAAGGTGTAGTCCTTTTGAGCCTTCTTACTATGTCCGTGTTATCGAGGCGCTGGATGGCCTCAACATTAACATGATGATGAAGCCGATGTTCGTGAGCTTCTGCATATTTTTGGATAATACTGTTTACGAACTCTATATTTAGGTCCCGATGGATGTCGTCAATCCTTATATACCAAGGCGCGTTCACGATGTTCTTGAGTACTTTGTTCTGGAATTTTTGTATTATTTGTACATTGCTTTCTTTGGCGCAACCCCATAGTTGTATACCATACGTCCATACTGGCATAAGGACGGATTTGTAGAGCAGGATTTTGTTAGGAACTGACAGTGCGGAATGCCTTCCTAATAACCAGTTCATACTTCTGTAACGAATTTCCAATTCCTCTCGTTTCTTTTTGACATGGGCTTTACAGCGAAGCTTTGCGTCTAAGGTCATACCAAGATATTTGGCAGTGTTTTCGTACGGTACAATTTTGTTGTTTATGTACCTACACTGGGTTGTGTTCCGATTTCTTGTTAGTGAAGTCAATGTGAATGGATTTTGTTTCATTCAACTTGATCAACATGCATAATAAATATAAAAGTTATGCTTACGTAGCTTATACCCTCGGAGGATGTAAAGAAACAGAAATATGCCTGTTTCTCTATGTGGAATAATCTGGTCAAAAACTTCCTTAGCGGCCGCCTCCACGCACGAGCGAGTGAATCGCGGCGATCTTACGAAAAAATCGCCGCGATTATCTCGCTCGTGGAGGCGACCCCTGAGTGTCCTGTCACGAACGTTCTTTCTTCCAAAATCAGTCTGCTAGATGAACACGAAAACATGTCTTTCGCACGGTCGGCATGTAAATCTAAAACCGGCAACACTTTAATCAATTAAAAAGTAAACACCCTTATTACCACAAAATTCGCTTTACAAAACTTCATCTAATTAATACTGCCTGCATTAAAACCGGTCACTGGTTGCAGAAGACGGACCATATTTAGCGCGCCGCGCCGCCGGCAAGGCTCGGAAACCAGTTGTACCAGTCACGGTGTCACTGAACCAAGGGTGGTCGACATTTGCTATATCATACCGATGACGTAAATTGAAAGGCTTGCAAAATTCGCGAAGATGGGACTTTAGAAGTAACCGTCAGAAATTCGCATAATTTAAGAGCATTGCAAAATCCTGAATTTAGAAATTCTTTTCGATCTGCATTAAACAATAATGTCCAAATAAATGTAAAAGCAACCATTAACAACAATGAAAAACAAAAGAAGTATTGTTTGTATGTAATGCAAGTGACGTTGAAACCACTTACCATAAAAATCACCTACCTATATGAAAATATCACAAGATTGTCGTGATATTAAAGTCACGATTATCGTCATAAACATGCACTGATCTTGTGAAAAACCATGTTCCGATGACTGCGTCCTTTACAATTCTTTGTCAGGTGACTATTTCAGGGGTAAAGTTAGTTGCTAAGGAAAAGCTTTGTTCCCTTAAGTACCTTTTTTCCTCAGCAACGATTACGACTCGCAAAAAACTAACTAAAACTTCGTCTTTCACATTCTAAGTATGTTTCCCTTTTACTTCCTCATACATAAAACATGGAAAACATACGTTACGTATTGTTATAATTTTAGCATCCATAACATGTCCATTCTACATTCTATCATCATTAACTATCATTATCATTGCGGTGTAATACCACAGAGCACTGAGGAATAAATGACATAAGGCTACTTTTAGCTGGCGTAGATTCTAACCTTGTTTTAGTAACAAAGTCGGTTATAAATCAAAGTTGAAGTTACAATGTCCGAGGAACATATATAGGTAAGTTAGCAAAATTGAACAGTTACCTATGGCAATTTAAAATAGAAAGGGTAATCAACATGATAGATGATTGTTAGTAGCAATTTATGCTTTGCAATAACCAATTTGCCGTCGATTTGCTCTCGCCTTTTCGCAGTTTCGCTCCTAAACAATTCAAACTTTGACTTTCAGACCTCTTAGTTCGAAAACGGTCTTCACAACTTCCTCTCTTGGTAACTCTATATTCCGATGCCGTAATTGCCATTACTTATCCTTTAAAACTTTCATTGTGCTGCCAACTTTCTGCTACTGGGACTAAATTGAGTCCAAAGACTTGTGTTACTTTTTTTATTTGCAAAAAAAGTAAAGAACCCATCTGCTTCCCGGCAGTCTGTTGTAAAAGACGAAGAAAGTGGGTCACAGCTGCTTGTCTGCAACGCAAGCCACATATCACTTTACACTGCGACCTTTAATGGGAACCGGCCAGACATACCATGTACAGTGTACACATTCACATTGGCAACATACTTGATCAGTCTTTAAAGGTACACCTTGCGATGTTCCCCCTAGGGGATTACAAGCTGTTATAGGCGTGCGAAAGGTTGTTAGCGGGGTCAGGGTCAGTTTTTCCCCATCCTTGTGTTTGGTTATGTTATAGCTAATAATCTCTATCACAGGTGCATTTTGTATATCTAAAAGTAGTATTCTGAGATTCTGGTCGCTTGCTTTAGTAATACAATGATCGAAGAAAAACCGATGGACGTTTCGCTGTCAAAAATATTGCAGAAAACGTTAAAGTTGCGGAAACGTTTTTATCATAGCTTCGTATTTTACTAAAGAATTCCTCTAAAGAGTTGCTTTGACTTACCTAGCTCAAAACACGCCTTATAACCGCAATCGTAAATTTTGAATGTTCAAATGAACACTTTAAGCGCTCATTCACTGCAAAATCTTCAATAACGTAGCGCCAGACCATTCTATTTCCACCACATTTTGAAATACCCTCCCATAACTGCGACATTTAGTGTTTGAACCGAACTAAATATAATCTGTTTAAGTATTCATCCGCTGCTCTGCATCCCAGCCTGTCTGGATTTAGGTCTAGACGTTATAAATAAAGGCAACTTTCAACTTTGACTTATGGATTGGATTTTCGAACGATATTTCGAAGATAACTTATCTGAGTTTGAAATATTTTTATTGATAGAATGTATAACTGGAATAATGAAACAAAGCAATGTAAATTTTTCGACGTAAAATATTTAACGACCGACCTTCAAGGTACTTTTCTTATTCTATGCACCTTATAAACCTTCTTTCTGGCTGGATTCTGGCCTTTAAAGAACTAAGAAGAAGCTATAGTTCCGAACACGAGATCCCCTAACATTAATTAGGTATATTTTCATCTTTCGTTTGTCCGTACATTTCTACCAGTTTTCTACGCGAAACCTCATTTCGCGACTGAAAACTTACCCACATACAACTCTACCAGCAAACAAGATTCATTATCACTACCGCGATAACAAATCAATAGAATAAACTATGACGACATTGCCGGCTATTTGCATAATAGGCAATTACAAATGTTACGATCCCAATAGAATGGCGGTAATAAATACGTTATCTCTACTATTCGTTTTGCAAATTAAACCGTTGCATTTCATTGTTTTAAATCTGTGACCCAGTATTGTTTATATTTTCACGGTGATAAGATTTCATTTAAATTATTCGTTTTAATTCATTAATTTAGGTTCTCGTTGTTTTCAAGTCTGGGTAGAATGAACCTAAAGTAACGGGACAAGGGCAACAATAGAATGATGATAATGATATTTGTTTGCAGTCCACGACAAATCATTTTTTTGAGTTTAGGAACTTTCAAATCTTATGTGTAGAGCTTTACACGTTATGTCACACCATATATGTTCTGCGTTTTGAACAAACACTGTTTTCATCGTTCCAAAAAACACATTCTTGGTTCATGCAAATGAGAATTTTCAAGCAGTACTACCTCACCATAAAGTCCGACAATATTATTGTAGCCTCTTTATCGGGCTCCGGAAAAATCTTCTGTTCAGCTGCTGCATCTTTAGGGTCAATTCACACCGAAATGGGTGCAACCGCGCGTCTTTCAGACCATACTATGTACCTATTTCCTAGTGGAGATAAAGCATAAAATGGTTAGATAGTTAAACTGCGCTGTCGACCATTTCGGTGTGAATTGGCTTATAGTCTTTGAAATTGACCCATAACGTCTAAAGGACATTTTTTAATCTTAACCAATGTTACGCATAGGCCTTAATATAAGGTATTTCAGCTCAGTAGCACCCACTGATATTTATAGGTTTCCCTTTTCATCTGCCAGACCTATGCCATGTGGTGTGGTGGGTACTACAGTGGCCGGCGGAGACGGACGGACGGCGAGCTAGCCCATAGCTAACCAGCTATGGACTAGCTCGCCGTCCGTCCGTCTTATGCCGTGGCCGTATTAGGCCGTGTCGACGGCGTGTTCGTGTTCCACGCGCGCCTCAAAGAGACGTCAGCAAAGTGAAGGGGCCCGCAAGGGCCGAAGCCTGCCGGTGCTGCGGGACTGTTTGAAAAAGATACCGCGGCCCCGGAACATAAAGGGCGAGGAAGGAACATGGATGGTTTTTAGTCAGTAAAAATCTGACACTCCCTTCCGCTCCGCCCAGAGTGGAAGGGTCATTTGATGATTTCCTATCCGAAAAAAAAAACAAGCTACGCCATAAAATTTTCCTATTATTGAACATCACCAACCACTGGCACCGTGCATTTGTTCTGTAAGATCGATTCGAACAAGTGTATCGAAGCGAACTGCATCTACAGCACATAACGGAGATTAGAGCCACATGGAGCAAGTTATGTGGTCTTGTTTATAAGACCGTAACTAGGGCTTGAATATCGGACGCTTTTTCAATTCCGGAATTGGGTTTCGATATTCAGTATTTCAATTCCGGAAATCTGGAACTCGAGTGTCTTTTTGTATAAAATAGTGATACGTAAGGTTTTAAATTGACTCGGGTTGTAAGAGTGATCCCCTTATTATAAACCTATATCTGTGCTTCCAGCATTGAGCAAAATCTATGAAAAAAACATGCTGGACCAGATGTTATCTCACTTTAACTCAAATGGGATTCTGCATAGTCAGCAGTTTGGAATCACGAAGGGCAGGTCGACAACGGACGCGGGAGTAAAACTGCCACTACCACTTTGAAATCCTGGGAGAATTCCCAGGATGCCATTGGCATTTTCTGTGATCTCTCTAAAGCTTTCGACTGCGTCGACCACAACACACTGATGTGTATATGTCACCGTAAAATTGGCAAATACGTTATATTACAATATAACGTGTATCTCTCTAGCGATATTGTAAAGTCTCGAATTATTGTCAACTGAACATACGGAAGTATCTCTGCCCCCATAATCGGGACTTGGGGCACCCCCCCGTTAGGTTAGTTAGGTTCCTTTAAACCCTGCACCCGGAAATAGGGGCCCCGCGAAGCGGGGCTCCGTCGGCTACGCTTTTTAGGGGAATATAAAGTGTTTTAAGGTTAGGTTATAATAATCGGTATTTCTCAGGAATGGTACAATATCTTTTCATGAGAGTTGTACCACTGGGCAAGGGGGACTCCTCCTTCCCTCCACACCGCGTGAGTTGACTACCATCGCATGCATTTCACGTAAAATAATGCGTTTTGTTGTGAGCAGTATGTTCATTTGACAATATTTCGAGATTTTACAATATCGCTAGAGATATTACAATATAAAGTATTTGACAATTTTACGGTGACATATACACCACTACGGAATTCGTGGGCAAGCTCGTTCTTTCTTACTTTTCACACAGGCAGCAAAAAGTAAATGCAAATGTGGTGACGTCCTCCGGGTCTCTAGTCAAGATAGGCGTGCCCCAAGGTTCAATTCTCGGTTCTTTCCTATTTCTTGTTTACATTAATGATCTCCCTTATATGATGTCCAAATTATCAGATATAATTCTATGTGTTGATCATGATCCATAAAATGGGTCCTCGCGAGTCACTCAGAGAAAAATTCAAAGAGATCGATATACTGACTCTACCTTCACTTTATATCTTTGAATGTATTTTATATGTCCGCAAAATTCGAGGGTTTTTCAAAATTAAAAGCGACTTCCATAAAAAAATACACACAGAAAACATGAAATTGTAATACCTAAATTCACTCGCTAACAAAAACTAGCAAGTATTTTATTATATTGTACGGTATGGTATAACTGACTTTGGCAACTTGTTATAAAAGCGTTTATAACAAGTTGCCAAAGTCAGTTATACCAACTGAGTGATGGAAAGTTTAAAAACTATATTAAACGTGTTCTTATGAAAAAAACATACAACCAAATCAAGGACTACTACGTAGGACTGCGTTGAATCAAAGACAAAAAGTTTGGCCAAAGTTCCTTCTGCGCATGCGGCTTCCCTGGTAGCTCATAAACGGCAGTGGATTTCTTTCTTTTTGGTTCAGGTTTTTATACTGACATGACTTTTTTCCCTTTTCTGTATTTGTTACTATTTCAGTAGAATCAGTATTTTTTTCCTCTTCTTTTTTTCTCTTCTTTGATTCTTTCCTCCTTCTCAATTGATTATTTTGATGAATCAACGAGCGCTGATGGCGGCGGGTGCGGAGCGAGGTAGTGCGAACGTGCCACGCCTCAAGCCGCGTAATAAAATATTATTTATTTTCAATATCGAAATTTCGATATTCATATCTCGCCAATTCTGGAATTTGGAAACGATATTGGGTTTAATCGGAATTCCGGAATTATGCCAATTCCGGAATTCCGGAACTCAAGCCCTAACCGTAACCCAGCTAGACGGCTCCTATGGCTTTTATGGAGCGTAAATAACTTATGTGTTTTGACCCTCTTATCGAATGGAAATGGACTTTTAATGGAACACTCCAATACTTTATTTTATTTTATCCTTTTCTCCACTGAAAGACAACTAAAACTAGCTTTTTTAGAAGCTCTTGAAATGTATGTCTTCGTCGTCCTCGCCTTAATCTGTGTCTTGGGTTCTGCTTTCTATCCAATATTTCGAAAGTAGGTATCGATATTCTGATACTTCAAAGTTCTAACTATCTTCGATCGCCGTGCGACATGGATCACTTTAAATTAAAAAGTAACTATACTGCGTGTAATGTCTACTGAACACGAGGTGTTTACAAGCAATTGTGTTATTTATAGTCTGAACTGTTGTGGGGCTTCAAGTGTTTCTTAAACGTGGTGCCTTAAGACTATTGCCAGACATAGGCTTAACCTAAAATGCGTCACAACTCACAACATAGACACCGCTTCATTCCGCAAAAATAAATTAGTTATTTATTTATCGTCCCGACACAGCCCAACTTAACCCACTGCTGTCTGGTCATGTCATTGCTTACGTGTAAGCAATCCAGCGGCGGAATAGGAACCATATTGTGAACATCGCGGGTAGAACCTGGATGAGATTGACACAGGCTCGTGAGTGTGAACCTTTGTTGGTCAGACACGGAAGAGCAGTTCAACCGCCTCTTACCGGATGCAGTAAACTCACGTAATTGACATGGGGCTTGTTAATGAACTAGAATTAGCCACAGCACTTTCCCTAATTACTCGCCTGACATGCGAAGCCGCGGAGGTGAACTTTGCTATCGTATAACAATATAACAACGTTAGGTTACGCCTGCTGTTCCCAGGAGTCAAGAGATACATGTACTGGCACTTCAATATGGTATTTGTCCTTTTGAATGGCCCTTGCCAAACGCTATTTAATGAAGTATGGGCTTTCTATCAAGCAGTGAGTCCGATGTCACTCCAGGTTCTATCTGTTAAAATACTTGGAAGTCTCGATATCTCAAAAGAACTCCGCCTGTTTGTGTCAAAAAGCTCGCATGAGACTTACGACGAAATATGGATTACTTTCAATCTGGCAATTTTCAACACACGTACCTATTGTCCCTTTTAACTAGTACTTTATGGGTATTAACGGCAGGAACTCAATACCGATAGCTAGTAGTCCGAAGCAGTGCTAATTACGAACACGTTAATGTGGCAATCTTTAGCCGTACGGTAGTTTACAAGACACAGTTAGGAAGCCATTCTAATTGACCTGCAGTTTAGCGCAGCCTGTTTAATTACAGCTGTGTACAATTATGAGATCGTCGCTAGACCGCTAGTTAGTAAGACAACGTTATGAAACGTTAAGCTAGTACATTTTTGAAAATGCCTTCTATATGTACTGTATATATCTGGGGGCACGGCAGTGCCCCCGCCAAGTCGAGCGCGAAGCAAACACTGCCGTACCATCCTTTACTGGAACCATTTCGCCGCATTTTCAGGCCCCTATTTGAGAACCTCTGGATAAGACCAGAACGCAGAAATTTTCGACATCCAGTAAGCTATAATCACATACTTAAAATCCAAAATTTCAAGTCCGTAGGTCATTTAGTTCCGAAGTTAAGCGAAAGCAAAGTTTCGCATTTATGACACTCACTCACTCACTCACTCATGATCATCAAAATAGAACTAGTACTTCCCATAAACTCAGAGAGCTGAAATTTGGTACAGAGTTAGGGTTTAATGTCCACATAAAGGGAAAACTATAAAAACTAGGATAATCGAAGATCTGGAGTACCTGGTGACCCTGATTAGAAAACACAAGAGCCTAACCAAACTATTAGAGAGATCGACATACCGCCTTTACAAAAAATATTCAACTTAGTGGGCCGCTTCATTTGATGTCAAAAATCGAAGGTCTGAAGTATCTGATGAAGAACCCTCAGCTGGTCTCAGCTGTATTAGAGACTAGCTTCTGCCCGCGACTTCGTTCGCGTGAATTTCCCACTTCCAACATTTCTTATTGCTGCTTCGCTCCTATTAGTCACAGCGTGATGTCATATAGCCTATAGTCTTCCTCAATAAATGGACAATCCATCGCAAAAAAAAATTTTCAATTCGAGCTGGTAGTTCCTGAGATTAGCGCGTTCAACCAAACAAACAAACAAAATCTTCTGCTTTATAATATTATAAGTACAGATATGGTAATGCCCCCTTCTACTATTGGTACATAAAAAAAATCGTCTGTCATTGCAAAAATCCAGCGTAGTGGGACACATCTTCTAATTTAATCTAGCCTATAGCGTCCCACTGCTGGGCGAATGCCTCCCCTTCTGCTTTTAATACGCATATAAATAAAATTGAAGGAAAACTCTGGATAAGACTAGACTGGCTTTTATACTTATACTTACAAGTTTACGAGAAGAAATAGTCGAACGATTAACTTTATTCTACTCGAACATTACACAAATTAAATAAACAAATTACACTAAAATATTAATTTCGCATAGAGAGGAGGCCTGTGTCCCAGCAGTGGGAATATTAATAGGCTGATGATGATGATGATTAAATTCGCTCAAAATTTTGTCAAAATATAATGCATTGGACTAAGAGTGGCGGTGATACCCGCAAACGTCGCTAGATGGCGCTGACTGTATTTTAAAACGCGCTTACGTTTGTTTTTCCGATAACCTTATATGGCGAAGTGGCAACCGGCCGCGTTACAGTCGTTTACGACATTCTCCTACTGCGCTTGAAAACGTTTACTAGGGATTAGGAGGGATTATTTGCATTTCGTTGATTTCGCTTATTAATTCGTGAGGTTTGCTAAGGTTAGCAGGTTGTTATTATAACAATTCGAAGATTTGAATAGGTTAGGAATTTTATGAAGAAACAGTACTTCGAAAATTCGCTGATAATTTGATTCACGAATTATTGCCTATTAAGTCAAAATTTGAGATCATACCCCGGGCATACGTGTACAGAGAAATATTCCCAAGCTGTGTGGCGTATGCCCTAACAATTCACAAGAGCCAAGGTCTAAGTCTAAAAAATGCCCTCATGGACATTGGCACCTCCATATTCTCTTGTGGCTAAGCCTACGTGGTGCTTTCACGAGTAACCAATATCTTCATGTGGTGCACCTCATAAATGTTGACTTCAAGAGTATAAAAGCTCAAGCTTCAGCGATCACCGAATACAACCGGCTTAGGCGTAAATACCGCGCCGATCTTTCAGAAATTAAACCGTCTTTTTTTTTTTTTTTTTTTTTGGATGGGAAATCATCAAATGACTTCTCCCACTCTGGGCGGAGCGGGAGGGAGTGTCAGACTCTTACTGACTAAAACCCATCCATGTTCCTTCCTCGCCCTTTACGTTCCGGGGCCGCGGTATCTCTTTCGAACAGTCCCGCAACCCCGGCAGGCTTCGGCCCTTGCGGGCCCCTCTCTGCTGCTGAGATCTCTTTGAGGCGCGCGTGGAACACGAACGCGCCGTCGACACGGCCTGTCGTCACTAGACGGACGGACGGCTAGCTAGCCCATAGCTAACCGTCCACAGGCCCGCATCTACGGTGGCCGGTAGCCACCACGTGGCCCCCGACGCCCGGTGCGTCTCCCGCGGCGGCCGGGAAGAGAGGCTCTCTCCCTCTCTCGTTCCGCCACCTCCTTCGCCAGCATGACTGCTTCGCAGAAGGAGGTGACGGCTTCCCATTCCGTCTCGCTCCGGACCATGGATTGAACCAGGGCCGGACGCGAGAGGTCGCCGCCGCCGATCGCCGCTACGAGGACACGGCGGTGCTCCGCCCACGCAGGGCAGACTTCCACCGTGTGCTCCACCGTGTCCTCCGGTCGATCCTCGCAGTGGAGGCACCCGGGCGTTTCCTCCCGCCCGATTCGGTGCAGGTACCTCCCGAAACATCCGTGTCCGGTGAGGACCTGCGTCAGGCGGAAGGTGAGGACGCCGTGGCGCCTCTCTAGCCACTCCTCAAAGAGGGGACTTACCGCCACTATCGTGGCGTGCCCAAATTAAACCGTCTAAAAGAATAAATAATGAACGCGAATGGGCCATTCGAAAAACTGTTGCTACTGTATACAATAATCTGAAGCGGAAAAATAGAAAAGAAAGATTTGTAATAATAAAAAAACTACTCCTAAAAAGAAAAAAAACTGTGTCAAATAAGAAAATCTAATAAAATAAATCAATATGCCCCACGTTTCTACAAAAAGAAGTGAAATCCCACCAAAAACATTCTGTAAAATCTAGCCAAGTCTCCATGGAGCTGCTTGTTTATCTCTAAAAAGTAATGAAATCTAGACAAAGTCGTGCCAAGGCTAAGGTTCCTTACTGCAATTTCTTTATTATTTATAGTTAATGTTGTGTGACTTGGCCGTTGAACATTCTTTATACGTTAGTGGGTACCTACAAGTCAATTTTGTAGTAACAATAGATATAACATTACGCGAAAACTAAATTAATGTTCAACGGCCAAGTCACACAACATTGACTATAAATAATAAAGAAATTGCAGTAAGGAACCTTAGCCTTGGCACGACTTTGTCTAGATTTCATTACTTTTTAGAGATAAACAAGCAGCTCCATGGAGACTTGGCTAGATTTTACAGAATGTTTTTGGTGGGATTTCACTTTTACTCTGACCACTTTGCGGTATGTGCAGAAGATCTTACACATAAAACCACAGATCATGGAGTTCAAACTTCACCTAGTTACTTTATCTCAGATTCTGTTAGCAAACCTACACGCAAAGCAGCTAAAATCAGATTTTTCCAAGTCCCAAGGAAATCAGGTAATCGCAAATACCCAGTACACTAAAAGTGCAAATCGCTGGACCCGCCCAATCCAAACATGGTAGAAAATTGCACAACGCCCGTCTAAACGTTAGTAAACGCAACTATTACGCGTGTTGGCGAACCGGTAACTGATGTAGAGTTAACTTAAATTACTAACTTTATGTACCGTTTCCCAGGTAATAATCTTTTACGTGGAAAGATGCTGTCTCTTGGAACAGGAATATTACGATCCATACTGCTGTATCTTAGCTAACATCTGCCAGCTTTGGAATATATTTAGAATTCTGTAACAGTTACTTGTCTTTTCATAAAACTATTTCTACATCAGTATCTAACTCTTATAGCAATCAGTAGCCACATACCCGCCCGCTCCCCTAGACTGCCATATTGGCTTCAGTAGATGCACAATAAGATCACGTTGTCTTTAATTCATTCATTTATTTCAGACATAGTCCATACATTATATAAAATCACTTATACCACATTTAAATTAAAATAGTCAATAAAAAATAAACCAATGAACATTCAATAAAATAAAATAAAACGCGTTAAAACATCAATCATCATCATCATCATCATAACAAAATTAAACATACACTTAATACCTATAATCATACACTCAAATAATACGAGGAGAGGCGCTAACATGAAGCTGCATCCACCTCTATCAGGAACAGTCCCACCTCTCAGATAAAACCCTCAGGAGACTGGTCGAGCTGCTTCGTAAACCCGCCCGGCCCGGACGATCGCTCTTACTTCCCCAAAAACACTAGATCAAAAATATGAAGCACAATTCAACATGAATCAGGCAGGGTTTCTGTAATTGCTGCGGCTAAGTAGCACCAAATTATCCTAAGAAAGAAAAGCTATTGTAATCTAAACGGTATTATTGACATACCGAGACAAACTAAAAGAACATCCCAAACCTATTGACTTGAAGCAAGTCATTTACGAAACATGACGTCACTGATCTATTTGCATGCAAATACATGAAACGTGTCTAAACCGATTTGTTAAACAAATTGCTCTACTTGAACTAGTCATAATCCGTAATCCAATTGACAAATGTATCCTACTATGCCAGTTATATTTAGTAGTGACAAGATGAAGTGTATGACTTCATCTTTTATGTTGTTAATGGTGTTGTAGTTTATGTTGGTGTTATTACTGACCTGATTAAATGATGTCCCATATTATATTATAAGTGTATTGTACTATTTGTCGCACTACTGTTCCAGTGCCATGTCCAGTTTGTACAGCATGTTTTGCTTGTTCGTTTTCTTCAGTCTCATGCGCTGAAATAAAACGTTTATTTTTCTGCTTTTGTCCTTTATTGGCAGCACGTTTTCATGCTACTGTTTTGTTTGCCTTGGCAAGCAAGCTTCGTAAGCTTTCGTTTTTCTTGTCTCCCTTTTACTCTTTCTCCATTCATAATTATCTTACCGCCTTGTCCATGATTTTCAGAAATCTTTCGATCGACTACAGTCAAACCTGGATAAGTGAGAGTTCAAGAGAGCACAATCTCATTCTCGCTTATAGAGGTTTCTCACTAACCCAAGTTTCTCGCTAATGCATGTACCGTTGGGTAGCGTTTCTCTCTTATAGAGGTACACAGGCACACGTGTCCATTCGAAAAGAATGCGATAAAATAACAACGTTATATAATTCCACGAAATAGAATAGGTAAAATATTGACGAGAAAACAATACAAAAACAATGGTAGGAAGTTCCACGAAAGTTAAGAATTAGTCATAAAATAGCAGATGTTCTATAGTTCCTCCTAAATAATATAAATAAATAAAGCTCGACTGTCGCTTATGGAGGTAAAGATAAGTAGCAGTCTCACTTACGGAGGTCCATGAGGGAAAAAGGACTTTCTTACAGAGGTTTCTGTTTCTCGCTAATTAATAGAGGTTTTGGGAGCTGAAAATGACGGGTCCTGGCTATTACTCTCACTTATAGAGTTTTCTCACTTATCCAGTTCTCACTTACCCAGGTTTGACTGTATTTGTAAAAATGATTTTGTCACTTAGCTCAAACCCGTACTTGGGTATAACATTAACTGACTGCTATTATATGTAATGTTAACATTGACTAACCTGAAATGATTTGATACGATTTTCTAAGAAATGAAACCGATTATTGCTAAACTTGATAGAGATGAGCATTCATTCCCATTCGTAGAAAGTTCAGAACTATAATCGTCCCAAATATTTGTGGCTGAGAATATCTGTAATTTTTGTCCCAAAACTTCGTCTTTCGATCTTAAGCATTTAGTATTGGCAGGCTGAGTCGAAAAACTATTTCTTATTGGATTCTAAAAGCAATACGGCGTAAAGGTTAACGACTTAGGTACCCTTTGGACGGGCACTGAAAAACAATACACGTGTCGAATCTGACAAAACAGTGGCTTTATGCCATATTAATGTCAAATGGCATTTGATCCTTACCCTTCTAAGCCCCATAAAATACTTTGACTCTCCCGACCTTTGGCGTACTCAACGAAACAGTGAATATCTGTTTAATGAAACAAAGGTGTCAGAATGTCTCATGAAAATTTCTTTCAAAATGCAACTTCTGACAATCCTGGTAGAGACAGTGCTGTCCACGATTTTGCCATATAAGTCAAACGAACAGATTCCTTAGTTATTTCAAAAAACATACATAATCTACGTACACGGGAAGGGAAAAGATGCAAGCCTGCCTGAATTACATCACTTTACAATCACAACCGGTGACTGCACAACATGGTGCATCGTCATCCATCACCATCAATCACGATTACTTATTGTTAATTAGCTTTTACCTACATAGATGCACGTGAACACTTGTGTACAGTATTTTATACATGGGCATATACTCTATACAAACTCATAAATGCGCAAGACGCTTATTAGAGATATTGACTATAGCAATAGAGCTACAGCACGATTCCTTTCAGCATCCCTTTCTAGACATGGCATTTCTTTAATTTTCCCAATAGGTTTCTTGACAATTCGTATATCCATCAGTTATGACAATTCGACACCGACCGCGACGGTTGTCCCTTCTTCTTTCTTGGCCTGATGTTTCTCTGGATTTTGACCTTGTCTTCAATACTCGTCAGCTTGGTTTTAAATTGTCCTTTGATCCCGGTTTAGATTCTCCCTTTTCTACTCGTTGATTAAAATTACTTCTCGATCGAGAATCTTCTTATTACACCTTTACGGTTGTGCGTGTTGATAATTGCAAAACTACTTAGGTTTTTATGAGTCTTTTAAATTACACGTGCCAGCACATGACAGAAAATTAAACATGACTGGTACCTACTTACGTGCGTGTTATGATTGTGTTCACCAGTACTTAGGTATATTCGAGGAGGAGGTCTTACAAAAACTGTGTCTTAACTTATGATATTACTTAAATCTAATTAGTGAAATGAACCAAATAATTGGTTTCGTAGTCTATTTTAGGTATGCCTGTTATGTTTGTCTGCGAATTCAATATTAGGCTTTATATCAATTGCGAAACAAGATCATTTGTTTTGAACCCTACCAGTGTCAGTTTCATTGATGGCTTAAACAATTTCGTCCTATTACTTGTTCACAGTTTATGAAGAAACTCAAATTTTGTGTGTTATGTTATGTTGTTATGTTATATGACCATGATAAATCTGGCAGCCAACACACAGATTTACACCAATCGGGATAATTCTAAAACGCTGAAAACGCCACACCAATCCACAACAAGTCGATCAAATAGTGACATAGAAACAAACTAAACAATTAAACTGCAACATTACATACGGTAACATACTCGCGGTAACATAACATAATACGTTATTTTTAACCTACACGTCAACCTCGGTCACTAAGGATTTACGTTAAACTGCTAAACATAGATATAGTTACATAGGTTATTATTTATGTGGGATTTTCCACAGTACCTATGTATTTCGCGATTACATGAATAAGAAAAACTGGTGGCTACGAAGTAATTAGTTGTTTAATTCTGAGGTGGTTTGGAGGTCAAAAGTCACACAAAAAGTTGACGATTTGTTACTCAGTAGTTTCAAAACAAATCTTTTTATGAGACTGAAAATAGGTAATCTGACCAAAGGCAATTACCTAAATGACTGGACAATAAATGAGTTGGATTTTGTAAAATATCACTTCTGGCTAGATAGATCTACAAATGATAGGACATCATTCTATGGCATCACTAGAAGGCTGAAGGAAGTTCGCTTTTGCATTTTAAAGCACCACTAGTCGATAAAAGGAACAAAAGCACAAAGGCCACTACCCCTTGGATTTCCCCTACTATAGCCATGTTGCCAGATGGTAAGTAGCAGTCGAGTTCCACTTGACCTAAGAACGGGGTGCTTTTCTAACGCTTTGTCACTAACATTTTGTTTGTAGCTAACAGTTTATATTGTAGTCAGTATCCAAAAAAAATAGCAGTGATCAACTGTACCTCAGTATCTTAGTTTAAAACGAAATCTTTATAGAGATTTACACCCAGTTTCTGTAATGATAATAATCAATGCTAAAATAAGCTAACAAATAGTGAGAGCATGTAAACTCCCCCGAATAGGTGAATGAATTATCAACAGCCAATCACATCACTAGACTTGCGTTTAATTTTGATGCGACGATAGTTTTTGTTCCAATACTTGTTAATAATATGAAAAGGATGGGCAAAATGATGATGATTTTCCACTGAACATCATTTTTCATGTCAAATCAATTTGACACGAGGCAATTCCTATCTGCAGTATCATTACTTACCTACCTATTTGATACTTCACTACCTGTAAGTTACTCTTCTATGTATAATTATACCTCCTGCATGCAACGTATACTTTTCAATAATCATGTAACATTGCGGGTTTCCCTTGTTTAAAACCGCTGTCGCGCCGCGGTAAGTAGCAGTCATATTACACTTGACCCTGCCTTTTCAAACAGTGGTTTTCCTTCGACGAACCTTGCTCGCTGGATCGAGTTACATCACTAAACGTGTTTTTGTTTAGTCTTCCTTATTTAATGCGATTAAATTCGTGCATGTGGCGTAATTTAATTGTGAACTTTCGTCACCTAAAGGTTAAATAGAGTTTTCCGAAAATAATGAACTAATGCTTTTCACTTCTAAAAAAAATATGTACCTGCATGTGGTGCTAAAAATATATTTAAGGAAACATAGTTTTTCTATCCCCAGAGTATTGGCAATACTTAAACAGGCTTCTAGAAAGGCATACTACAAAATCAAAAGTCATTTATTCAAACTAGGCCATGTATCAGCAATTTTTGAACGTCAATTACGAGTACAGTCACGTCTTATAATATGTAAACACTTAAGAATTTTTTAAATCGTGTTTCTCCTAATGTACTGATTAAAATTTAATGTTATTACGTACATAGTATTCTGGAACTCATGTTTTATGAAAAAGATCCAATTTCCAAGTTACAATCGTTATTTCTCGCGAAAATAGCTATAATAATAAGGAAAGTGTATACATATTATTAGACGTGACTGTACACAAGACAGTCCCGCAAAACTCCTTCACCCTTCACGCCTTTACCCCCAATTTCCAAGTGTTTTTAACTGTTTAGGTTTAGCTACACAGATTCAGTCTGTGAAAATCATTGCAAAGTCTGTCTATATTTACGTTCTGGCCATCAGCCTTAAACAAACACCAGCTGCACATGAAGGTTTTATAGGTAGAGTTTACACAGTATGCACCTAAGCACTGAGCATTAAACCAGAATGAAAGCCCGTCTGCCGCATTCTAGTATCGACCCGTCTGCTCCTACCCTTTTACGGTTTCAAGGGTAATATGCGTGAAATATCAGCTATCGTTACGTACTTTCCAGTTTTTTACTTAGCTGAGGAATCTATGTAAAAAGTTGTCAGCAAGTTTATCTTTCTCACTCGATTCGGTGTGGTTGGCATTCCCAACTGTTGCAAGTAAATTAGAGATCACGAGGTATGCGCGCTGTCATGATTTGAAAGAGCTTTTCCAGGAATAAAAGAATAAACTGGCTTGAAGAAATTGAAGTCCACTTAAACAGTTTTTAGAAAATAGAAACCTATACTTATCTTTTTCTGCGTTATAATCTTCGAAAACCTTTCTGCATTATAGGAAGTAATGGCTATTTAGAACAAGTGACAGCGTATTTCTGTCGCGTGCCAAATATTTACCATATTGGTTTTTGCTTCCAGGCCTTTGTTATCTGAAATCAAATTAACAGGCTTTTGACAGGCGACCTCGCCAAAGTAATTTGTCAGCAAATTGGATTTGAGAGTTATTTTACTATGTTGTTTGTTTTCTGTTGTTTTTTTTTACGTGGCGTTATTGCTACATGTTTCCAAGATTTGTTTGGTTTATACAAATTGTGTCGTGTTTTTTCTTACACCAATTCAAACTCATCTGATTTGCAAAAGAACTGAGTTTGGTAACGGTTTAAAAATACATAATTTGAAGTTACAGACAGATAGTATGACTGCAGGTTTCTTTATGCGAATGATATCAAAGAAAAAATAATAATGTCTACTGACATTATCGAAGTACCGTAATATTTTAATTTCTTGACTGAAGTACCGTAATATTTTAATTTCAAACTCGCGTTCTCATGTATCGTGCAATAAATCAGAATTCAAGGCAATCTGTTCAAAGTGTTCAAACATCGAAGTTTGCTCCGATCTTAATGAACGATCTGGTTATAATATGACGCACCACGCACTGCCAATGACAGCGGCGAAAACAGTTAGTTTGTAAACAAGTTAAATGACGTCAATCTACCTCGGTAAAGCAAAAAGATTAAGTTCGATTTAAAATAATATTTATCTGCACATCATTTTATAGAAAGAAAAATTGTGAGACTCACATAGATAAAAAAGCTGGGTCGAATTTGTGGTCCTTCGAGTCACAGCCACGAAGTTCAATCAAAAAAATAACAGAAAAACAAATGAAGATCTAAAAATCCACTCGCAAGTTTCTTCTTTTATTACATGCCATGATGCCATACACGAATCTTCCTAGGAATTGATCACTAAAATGCTCTAGTTCCAACGTTTTTAATGGTGCTCGTCTGTCGGTCAAACATTTTAACTTTACAACGGGAAACGTTTAGGCAATTTCCTTATAAGCTTTTTGTACTATTTCAAAATATCCTGTCTTTCGGGCTTCCTCGTGGTTATTATGATGAAGAGTAGTGGGCGGTAGTAAAGTAACTGGTAATTCAATTCGGTTAAACAGAGAATGGGATAATGTTTCCAAAATTTAAGAGCCTTGGACCGCTCTCCAAGGATTATTCGGTGCGTAAGAGTTCTCCTGTGTAGTGTTTCTGTACGACTGACTTTGTCGCATCATAATGTTAGTTTATAATCCATTTTTTCTTCGATTTATGGTCGGACTCATTTTTTACTTGTTTACCTCAATAATATGGAATGCCGAGAAACAAAGCGTTCTTTTATTTAGTAATTGAATTGGAATGCATGTCAAAGAAAAAAAAACAAACCAGTATTAGCTTAAATATCTTCTTTTTTATATTAATGAAACGTTATATAACCCTGGTATACATATTGATAAGCCGTGTTAATATGGTGGCTGCCAGAATTATTTAGGTTTTGCCACGACCTTGCCATATGCTATGAAAAATACACGGCAAAGTTGGCAACACTGCCAAGAAACTAAATGTAACTTGTAAGTCATTCTCAAGGACTTTCAGGAATCGAATACTTTACAGTTGCAATTTGTTTTATTTAGAACAAGATTAAATACATCACCGCTGCATAAAATTGTGAAAAAATTGACAATTTGATGGACTTAACGGAAGGTTCGAAGGTCCGCTTTCAGGAATTTAGGATGCCTTCGAATGAATTCTTTCAACGATGGGGCTAACAGTCTGCATATTTTCAATTTTACTGGACTGTAACTTGCGAAAACCCCTTTTAAAAACTTAGGTTTTCCTGTCTTTACAACTTCCCTATAAGGATTCTTCGAGACGACGACGCTGTGTGTCAAGTCGGAATCAATCACGATTGTTCGTGGCTCGTAATGAACTACTTTTATGTTGATTGCTTTTTTAATATCTCGGCTAATCCAATTAACACTTACGTCTTTTCTTCAGTCACTTCACTTCCCTACACAATGGGTTTCCTGTCGACAGTTGACTATTTACTTGTAAAGTTGTAATGAATGTAATATACTTATCGTTTGCATAGTTTTCAATGTTTAAACATAGTAGGTATGAATAATTTCATTAACATTTGCAATACTTGACATACAGCCTTTCAATTTCTATGGCCACATTTACCGGTTGTCCTTATCAACTGCGACATTCACAAATTAAAAACTAAAGACCTTGAAATAATAACAAACGGAAGCGACGTAATAAATAATCGAACGGCAATTGCAGAAACACAATCTGCCAATTAGTTACCGTTGCGCAACCGTGGAGCCGTGGTCCGTGGTGCGCAGGCGCGGACGGTTGCGCGGGAGTTCGTACGATACGGCAGTCTTACGTCACTGATGATCTAGCAATCTGGATGGTGTGACGAAATGGTGGCTTACTCATTGAGGTTTTTTTGCTGACGGATTGTGAAAGGAACGCTTAAAGTAGCTGACAGAGTGAAGGCCCGCATCCGGGATGCGGCTGTTGTTCTGGGAACTGGGTTTTACAAGCTTTTCAATTGGACCCAGACCTTGTGCTTAAATTAGTAGAACAACACTCATTGGGGCCACCAGATGTTCTTATTATTATTACAAACAGATTTTGTTTGACCTTGATTCACTTGAGCTGCATATTGTCGTCATAATTTCTCACCCATAAAAAGAAAGGCGTCAACGCATTGTATAGGCTAGTTTCCACCATCAATAAATTGCAAATCTATTTAGTCCCCCAGTTAGATTATTAGAAAATAACGGACACATATTTTTGTTTTTGTAAATCAATGAATGTTAACAAAGATAAAACGCTTGAAAATTCGGGAGTGGGGGCTCGTGACGTCACAACGCACTAAATATTATACCAAGGCGTGACGTATTGAGAATTTTAAAAGCGTCGTAGGTATCTTCGTCAATTTTGGTTTACGTAACAGAAAAAAAATACGGGTCAAATAGTTTTTGATAATCTAACTGACGGATAATTAGTTTTTTTGTCATCTTTCCTATTGCCAGATCTTTTAAACATCCTGAACCTCGATTGATATTCCCCCATCTCATTGTTTTACAAATAAACATCAAGTTCAAAAATCAAGTCGCGCCACTAAAGTCAAGGCCTCGTGCCTATTAGAACTGGCAGTTGTGTCTAGATCTGCATTATGCATTCATCTCAAGGCCACACCATTCGTTCCGTTATTACTGCCGCGGTTTTTCCTTTGGACCCGTTCCGGTGGCGCAATGCGTTGAGCACTGTTTTTGTGGCAGAAAAAAGCTGTTGTCTCGTGCTTGTACCATTTCGAAATACGAGTCTTGGATTTGAATGGAGCGTCAAGTTTCGGGCTGACGTCGGGAAAAACTAAAAGATTTTTGCTGAAAATTTGTATGAAATGAATGCTTTAGGAAATACCAGTTTTCATAGTCTTGAAAGACGAACGGTTTGTATTTTGATTATGTTTTTTGGTTTTCTATCTTTTCTTTTCTGAATCTAGTTTTTCAAATTAAAATTATTATCCGATTACTGTCCTGGTTCTTCAAATTACAAAGCTTCACAAAATAAACGTTGCCTTCAAAGAATTCAAAACCTTCAAAATCCTTTGTTAGCTTCAAATGATGTTTAATTATAGAGCTTCAAATTCCTCTAATTAATCATTAAAGAGAAGCCCGTTCTCTTCATCTCAGCTAATTAACATTGCTTCAACCAAAACATTGCTCAACAATGTTTTACTTTTGACAGAAACACGCTCTAAATCATTGCTACTGAACTGATAATATTTCGGTTTTGTTTCTTTTTTTGTGCTTTGCGATTTCTTGATCTTTTATTAAATGTTGTGACCGAATAAAATTGTTACGATAGTAGGGTTACCTTTGTGAAGCTAAAATTCAGCCCCGGATCTTCAATTTTTTTTAGGCGGGGCAAAAACTGAAAAATGCCGCCCCCACCTACTTACATTTATTTTTACCTTTATCATCCATATAGTTTCAGCTATCAGATGTCCACTAATTGATTGAAATTTGGACATAGCCTACATAGGCCTTCCGGAAATAATGCATCCATCGCTGTTCTTTCACGTCAACCTAGCAAACGACCCAAGAGCTAGACTAACCTCACACTATACCGAAGACATCCCGGACGTCAGCCTGTACGAGATTAGGATGGCTCTGAAACAGCTCAAAAACAACAAGGCACCGGGTGATGACGGCATTACGGCCGAACTCCTGTACTTAAGGCCCTTCAGAAGCTGTTTAATTCCGTCATACTCGAGGGGAACGCCACAGGCATGGTGCAGGGGTGTGGTGGTACTCTTCTTCAAGAAGGGCGACAATGCCTGGTTGAAGAATTACAGGCCCATCTCACTTCTAAGCCATGTCCACAAGTTGTTTTCTCAAGAGTCATCACGAATCGTCTCGCGCGCAGGTTTGACGATTTCTAACCACCCGAACAAGCCGGTTTCCGAAAAGGCTTTAGCACCGTGGACCACATACATACGCTGCGGCAGGTTATACAGAAGACCGAAGAGTACAACTTGCCTCTGTTTAGCGTTTGTGATCGTTGACTACGAGAAAGCCTTTGATTCGATCGAGACCTGGGCTGTACTGCAGTCTCTCCAACGGTGCCAAATTGACTACCGGTACATCAAGGGGTTGAAGTGTTTGTACAAAAAAGCCACCGCAGTCAGTCCGACTTCAGGACCAAGCCTCGGAACATATCCTTCTGCAGCGAGGTGTAAGACAGGGAGACGTCATATCTCCGAAACTGTTCACCGCTGCACTGGTGGATGTCTTCAAGGTTCTGGACTAAAAAGGGCTAGGCATCAACGTCAATGGCGAGTAAAACACTCACCTTCGGTTTGCCGACGATATAGAGGTCATGGCTGAGACCATGGAGGACCTCAGTACAATGCTCGATGACCTCAGTAGAGCTTCCGAAAGAGTGGGTCTAAAAATTAACATGGACAAGACGAAGGTCATGTTGAATGCCCATGTCACACCCATTCCTATCAAGATCGGAGACTCTACACTCGAAATTGTAGACGATTACCTAGGACAAACGGTCCAGTTAGGTAGGTCTAACTTCGAGAAAGAGGTCAATCGTCGAATCCGACTCGGCTGGGCAGCGTTCGGGAAGCTGCGCGGTATCTTCTCATCCAACTTACCGCAGTGTCTCAAGATGAAAGTCAGTGACCAGTGTGTGTTGCCAGTGATTACATACGGGACCGAAACGTGGTCGCTCACAATGGGCCTTATCAAAAGGCTTGAAGTCACCCAAAGGGCAATGGAGAGGGCTATGCTCGGAGTTTCCTTGCGTGATCGAATCTGAAATGAAGACATCCGCAAGAGAACCAAGGTCACCGACGTAGCCCGAAGAATTTCCGAACTTAAGTGGCAGTGGGCAAGGCACATTGCTCGCAGAACGGTTGGCCGATGGGGCCGAAAAGTTCTGGAGTGGCGACCGCGAACCGGAAGACGATGCGTTGAAAGACCACCCTCTAGGACCTAGAGGGAGGTCTAACCTAACCTAGAGTCTAGGTGGACCGATGACCTGGTGAAGGTTGCGGGAATCCGTTGGATGCGAGTCGCACGGGACCGGTCAATGTGGCGACACTTGGGGGAGGCCTATGTCCAGCAGTGGACGTCTTTCGGCTGAAATAATGATGATGATAATAAAAATAAAAATGAAATATATTATTGCATTTGCGAATTGAAATTACAATTTTACTCTTCGAGCTTTTTGTTTAGCAAATAAATCTATGGCCTTTTCATAATTTAACTCGTGTGCAATTCGATTTTCTATCGCCAAGATTGCAAGACTCGATAAGCGTTCCTGGCTCATAGAAGATCGCAAATAATTTTTAATTAGTTTTAGTTATGCGCGTGTTTTGAACTATGCCTACGAGCCTCGCCAGTAATAAATGTTCGTGCAGCACGTCTCACTCCGCGCTCTGGCTATCGGTCGAGTTAATATGACCATGTTTCTGTACTTGTACTATTATTTATTCCGTGGTCAAAGTTAACTAAATGATGAGTTGTCCATTCGTTTGTAAAGTGTGAATTTGGCCGCCCTCTGAACTTGCCGCCCGGGGCATAGGCCCCGGCTAGCCCCCCCCCTAGATCCGGGGCTGCTAAAATTTGTCAGTGTTTGACGTCTCCTATAGAAGCTTCTAGGTTCTGACTGCTGCTAGCTGCTAAGGCCACATTATGGACATTTACGGGCTTTATTCAACTGGCGAAGTGAATGAAACCGGCAATAACATCGTTTAAAATTCTCACATGGCTAGTCTCAGTATTCAGTTTAGTCCGAATGTTCAAAACCCTTTTTGGATCGCTGGTTTCCAAATCATCGGCGAACCCGCTCCCTCTTACTAACCATTAACTTCATAACAATTTATATTGTAAAGGGCTTACAAAGCCATTCCCATCGTTTTCCATGAACATTGCAGCAATAAATACACTTGGCATTGTGCAACTGCATTCTGACAGGCGATGCATTGTTGAACAAAAAATTGGGCTCGCCATGCGGCCGATGACCCCACATTGTACCGAGAAGAAGCCTTAAACAATACAGGTACTGTTACTGAATAATTTCACTAGCATGCTCTCCTCGGTTGAAAGGTTTGGACGCTTTGAATGTGAGTATAAATGAGTTTATTGTTGTGTCAGTGGATAGTGAGGCAACCGGCATTTGTATGTCAAAAGGACCAATTTGTGTAGCTTTTGACATTTGAAACCTTTAGGACCAAATGTTGCAATTAGTTGTTTTTGTCTAGTAAAGTATAATAGCTGAATACATTAAATAACTTAGTCATTTGTAGTTACTCAGACTAACGCGACAGTTTAAAAACTCCTTCATTGGCTAGTTTACGCAAAAGAACCACAACCCTCCCAACATAGTACAGCAGTACAAGCTCAGATCAATCACATCTAAGCCTTTACTTACCATAATCACACGCGATCTATCAAAGCCCACCGTAAACCCGCTGCATCACTCCCCTTATCAATTTCCATTTAATATGTCCGCGGTGTATTGAGTAAGCTTTGCATTACCATCGCAACTTCATCTCGATAGTGACGGGGCGACTTTCTCGTGACTCATCAGCGACCTGACCCCGCAGTCATTATAGAGCTCTTTACTGTGGGTAGTTTGATGTTGGTAGGCTAGGATTGTTGGGAGTGTGATTTACTTGCCTGTTGCAGTGATCTTATCGTACAAACATTCTAGCTTTTGGTTCGTTATGACTTAAGTCTGTAAATGGTGCATCATACGAATAGGGAAAAAATAGCGAAAAATTATCATATGGCTCGAAAAGACGTGACTACTAAATTAATGTCTGTAGAGAGTGTTAAAGAAGATGTAGAAGGAATGCTACGTCGGTCGTCTCCAAATAAAATGAGATAAGAGCAGAAGAATGATGAAAATGCATAATAGAATGCAAGTCAGCAAGTTCTGATTATAAACGAAATATAGATACTATATTTCACACCTTTCCATAAAAACTTCATTACACGCTGTAATGAAAACCTCGACGGTACGTACAGAAAACGAACGCTGCTCCCCTGTGCTATTTAAATTGCCGTTGCTACGTCGCAAAGTATTAAGATTGTCGGCACACCCCTCAATAAAGAGTGAGTACAGGGTGTGTCCCTCCTTGTTATTGCAGTGTAGCAGATGAAGCTATGAGAAGAGTAACATTTGTAGCTAATGTGAGCATAAACAATTCAGAGGACGAACGAACGGCTTAATTGAAAGAGTCTTATTGGGATTGTTGGTGTGTGTAGATATGTTATATTGCCTGTACTTAAAAAAAGTCTAACAGCTTTCCAAGCAAATCTGATTCATAGTCTAGACTCCACACATTTGTACCTCTCCACCTATTTTAAATGTGATGCTAATTACAATTCCGTCATTCCTAAACAATCCTAACAGTGAAACCTATTTAACACTAACAACAATTAACTGAGGAACAAAACAGAGGCTGGTGTTGCATATTATGCATTAAACTGCGACTTTCTAACGATTTCAGCGAAAGATAAACATATTTGCACGCGAGCCGATGACAACGCGGAGAAAGTACTATATGACACCAATTGCTCCTTGCGGGTCGCGGGTACTAACGCCATAGGTCCTGGGATCGCTGGGACGAAACGTAGACTTCACACAGACTGCTACAGACAGATTCAGTACAGCGTCTATCATGGTCCGTTGTCTTTACTCGGATCCATAATATGTCTGTAAGTAACGGTTCAACCGATTTTTACACTTAGGTAGTATAAAAAGTTGAACCTTTCCTTATTTTCAAGTTTCCATTTTTTTAAATATCAGGTATTTATGTAACTGCTATTGTTGGAACTTGAGAACAGACTTATTTTTAGAAGCTTTGCTATAAAATTTGCCACGTCCCAAAATAAGGCCGACCGCGTTCTAGTTTTGGGATACTACAATTATATTTCATTAAAAGTATTTGGCACACAGACAATAGCCATCTGGTTTCCAAGCTGTCAAAAAACAAACCAATGCAACTGGGTAACATCTTTTTGGCGACAGATATTTTCGCTGCGTCTTTAGCGACTACCGTATTTTTTTTTGTAGGAGTGTCCTGCTTTTTGTCTTCTTGCACATGGTGTATGCAACCGCGGCGTGTGTTCCCTTCAGATAAGGTTTGGTACAGTTTGCTTTAGGCTGATAAGAGTTCTTGTGAAACAAGACAGAATGTGAAATAACAGCAAGACTTAAGATCGGTTTGAAATCAAACAAGATTGTACCGTAACTTTCGTGTTGGTTGTAGAACATTATTAGGTAAGGTACTCAAGTCAGAGAGAAAACTTGGTGCAAATCAAGGGAGGGCTGTGCTAAAATTACTGATACTATCTAACTAAGCTATTTCTGCATTCATTGTTCAAGAATTTAATTAGCCTATAAGCTGATGATCGGTGTTGAATAGCAGATTAAACAAACGAAATAAGAAAAAGTTAATTGGACAGATTCACGAAGCAGAATGTATTATAGCATTGCTAGTGGCTTATACAACCGTTAATCTTTCTCCAATTCCGATTTCATTAAACCGTCACAATTACCAATTTTCACACTTATTTTACTGAGAACAATACGGAACGCTCATTGCACATGAATGTAGAAACTAGAAAGCAATCATCTGCTAATACCATTAGATAGCTAGCGTGCAGTATGTAACTGTTACTAATCGCTCCATAATTTCTAGCTGTGGGAACAGATTACGTTTCCTTTAATATTTTAACTACTGCTTTATATGGACATTTTACTGAATAAAAATGCAGTAAGGAATCATTGTTGCTACCCATGTGAATTTATTCACAGAAACGATCTTTTCATAGAGACATCTGTGTGTTGCCCTAGTGGCCTAGTAGAAACTAACATCTCTGGTATGCTGATGGATGGTTGAGCAGTATCTGTCTTGTGTGTTTGTTTCTTATTCCTTTGCCGGTAATTATTGTGGAAAATTGGCTGCAGTTACATTTTACTCCTCTTCCCTTCTTGGAAATGTGTTTCTGCACACTAAACAATTCTCAAAAATCTTAGTGAAAATCGGAGCACGTTTAACTTATGAAAATATTTAGCCTGGCTCTCGCCTTTCCGATTCTATCCTAAGCATGCACTCAATCAACATCTTTTTATCTTTTATAAAAAAAAAGCGGCCAAGTGCGAGTTGGACTCGCCCATGAAGGGTTCCGTAGCAGCAAGTTACATAATATTTATTTATTTTTGTTGATTGAATGAAAGGTAAATTGCGGTTTACGATTTATGACGTACTTATTAAAAAAAAAACTACTAACTAGATCTCGTTCAAACCAATTTTCGTTGGAAGTTTTCATTCTCTTATTTTAGAAGTTACAGGGGGGGGGGACACATTTTAGCACTTTGGAATTTTTTACCATTTTTGAAAACTTATCCATGGATACCCCACACGTATGGGTTTGATGAAAAAAAACAGTAGTTTCAGTTGTAAGTATGGGGAACCCCTAAAATTTATTGTTTTTTTTTTTCTATATTTGTGTGAAAATCTTAATGTGGTTCACAGAATACATCTAGTTACTTACTTACCAAGTTTCAACAGCATAGTTCATAGTTTCAGAAAAAAGTGGCTGTGACATACGGACAGACAGACAGACATGACGAATCCATAAGGGTTCCGTTTTTTGCCATTTTGCTACGGCACCCTAAAAACGTAAACATACTGGACACAAAATATCGGGGTTTTCATTAGTATGACGTAACACTAAAATGGTAACAAATGCAAGTTGTGGTCTAAAAATACCTGTAGCCTGTAGGTATGAAACACAAAAGAACAATGACTGCGTACAATTTTGACACGACCGCCAACGAAATAGAGAGTTGTTTACGTCTGAACGTTGTCGACAAAAAATGTTCGGACGATAGGACCAGAAATTGGCACAAAACTCCAGAAGGACCACTGGATAAAATACGTTACTAACTCTCGAAATGCTAATGGAACTTTAGAATTTCGTCTCGACAAGGAACTTTTGTTGTGCTTACTCTCTACTATACTTCTCTGGGTAATTTTCTTGCGGAATCTAAGAAAGGTAGTTGTTTCGTTTCTGCGGGACTTATCGAGCGTAGTGTGGCGGCCTTATCCCTAAGTAAGCCTAGCAAAGCAAACCTACTGCTTTTGCTGCATTTCTCGTGGTAACTGTACAGAGTTGGTGTTCTGTCTTCTTTGTTATTTGGCAGTATAATTGCTTTGTTAGTTGTTGTTGTTGCGCAACTTTTCGAAGGCTTATTTTGTTTACTAACAATAACCGATATTCTTGATCAACCATTAAGTTCAGGTTCAGGGTAGGCTTCTGGTAACATCGTCACTCAATTGCTAAGCTGGCAACTGTTTATTTTCCTGGAATGTTTTGGTTCTGTGTTGTGGTTGTTTCAGCGATCATAACAAAACATGATGCATAACAATAACAAATACTGCAATGGTTTTCCTTATTTACCTAGGTATTACTTATTAATACTCAATATTCTTTATACCTATTTCAATTACTGACACAATTTTTCAAAATCAAACTGTTCTCACAACTGGCACAGACCTCGCTGTGAGTGGGAGGGACCCGTACCCCGGCCTAGCATTAAGACTTGAAATTCGAGGAATTTGTGTTTTAGGGTGTAATACAAGACTCATCAAGAAGACGTCAACGTCAAGCATTATGTACATCAAACTAAGTAACTTTACGCAAAAAATATTGCTGGGAAACGACTTTTGTTTTTTGGCATGACAAATCATTATACATAAGTGGTAGAACTCACTATAAACACACTGTAAAGTCTAAACATTGTGCTTGTGGACGCATTAAGGGCCTGCGCAGACGACAGACTTATTGTGCGCGACGGACAAAAAGTCTGCGACAAATGCGTGATTAATGTATTTGACTACTTATTTGACCTTTATTGTCGACTAAAAGGCGATCAGTAGGAGCCTTTCCATCAGTAGATCCTTATAGTGGCCAAAAACGTAGCGAAACACAATTAATCACGCAAAATTTGTCGCAGACTTTTTGTCCGTCGCGCACAATAAGTCTGTCGTCTGCGCAGGCCCTTAATAGTAAATGGACTTACGGAGGTAAATATTCAAGATCTTAAAAACTAATGTTTGAAAAAAAAACCTGTGAAAAAGTTTGAACTTTGACTTCCAATATCTCCGAAACTGGTAGGTTCCTCTGGCCGCCTATACAATTTACACCCTTTATAAGAGTCGTTTAGTGTACTTTACAGTAAATGGAGTAAACGGACTTTACAGTGGCGCAACAGTCGGCCAACTAAAGAAGTCAGACTCCTTTATCCGTCTCGCACGAGTTCTTAACATATTCCGCGATAGGTACACCTTGAGTGGTTCACAATAAACTGTGAATAACGTTGTTAGTCCCGCTCTAGTTAACATTTTCATTGTATTGTTGAATTTACGCAGTCTTGTAAGTTTCCGTAAATGTAAATCAAGAGTTTTCTGTTGTTACTGTAAATAAGCCGAGTTGTTGTTTTAATTTAGCGGAGAAAATTATTTACTATTTACATTGTTTTATTGTGATAATTGAATAGCGCTTAGCAATGAATTAAATAGAGAAATGGCGCTGTGAATATTCATGCCAGTGTTCCTTTGTTACATCTTCTGATTATTTTCTAAAACGTAGTCTGCGTAAAGAGATACCTATAACAGAAACGAATTATTTTTATACTTACCACTTATATTCTGAATTTTAGAAGCTCGTGGCTAAATAATAACAGCCGCTCGGGTCGATCTTTAATCTAAACCGTGCTTGCCTAGGTTGGCCTGTGGATGGGTGACCACCACATACCGATTTTCCGCCGCGCCTAGGAAAGCTCGATTGATCCAGGCTGCCATTTGTAGATCTTTGACAATCGTTACAGGTAGTCAGTGGCCCAAAACTCTGACCACCAGTCTTACCAAGGGGTATCATATTAACCAGTACTAACTGGGTTGTGGAGGTCAGAGAGGCAGCCGCTCCATGTAAAATACTGGTATTCAGCTGCATCCGGTTAGACTGGCAGCCGACCCCAACATAGTTGGGAAACGGCTAGGCATGAGTCTGAATTTGTGCCCGGTTGATGGCAATAATACGTCAACTCAACATACAGTTAAACCTCTGCCTAGCCTGTGCGTTACAGTCGTGTCGTGATGTTACATTGGGTGTGCAAATTAGTAAAGTACGTCTACACGCAACTCACCAACAAACAATTGTCTCCAAAGTTATTTACCGTGACCATAACCCATTAGATACCCACCACTTGCCCGACTGACCTGCTCCTGCACTTCAGTAACAACTTCCTCACAAAACGCATTAGTGGACAGTCGTCACTCCTCACTCCTCACTTACATCTTCACAAATAGAAAGCGACACGTGCCATCAATCATTGCCGACACTTGAAACAGTAACTGATGATGATAGTGTTGTAGTTGCGACATTAGCTAGGTAATGCTTATGAGTGACGACTTTGTGAGTGACGGAATTATTCTTCTTAGTGGGTGATGTTGGGTTTGAGGAACTCAAATGATTGACCCGTTTAGAAGTAGAACGTTAATCCGGTCAGGTAAGATGATACGATAAGGTAACTGAATACGTACTAAGTTTTCCAAAAAAACATTGCCTAATGTAGCTTTTCGCACCCAAGGAATATTAGGATGTTGATATGTGGGTTTTTGTTTTCACAATTCATTTAAAATTTCTAAGTCTCCTGTTAAAATTCCATAAGATACGAAAATATTTTCCCTAAGCGCTCCAATCAATCAAGAGAGGTGTACCTAACTACGTATTCCATCAACCATAATCAATTTCACATCAATCTCTAGCATGTTCTAAACATAGAAAACATCGCATTTGCATCGCATACATCAAGTGCAATCGCCTCTAATCACTATCAGAAGGTTGTTTAACGGCTCGTGTACCGCTAAGGCAATTTCCCGGGATAGTGCAAATGATTGTAGCCACAGTAAGACAGCTATGTGTGGCCGTCGTAGAAACTGACCGCTTGATTCAGAATTAAAGTCAGGGCTACCAGCTTTCCATTCATTTTTTTTCAGTCAAGAAACCAAAAGTAATAACAGGATTAACTGCAAAATGTATCATGAATCCATAAAACATGTTTGCAAGCAAAACGAAAAAAGGCATCTTCATAATTATATCGAGAAACTAAATGATTTTATCTAAAATACTGAAGTAAAATCATCATCATTTGAGAAACCATCATAAATAACTCCTTCAAGAACATTAACCTCACCAACCTGCAAGAGATTTTCTCGCTACACCGTCTAAAAGTCCGACGAATAAGTTCGGGACATTGTTTGTACGCTCTCCTAATAACTGTCATCTAAATCCGAGATGTTGACACATCCCTGACACAGGAAACTTTGTAACTTCGTGATAGGTAGATACATGCGTATCCGGTTTTTGTGCCAACCTTTTTACCGCTCGTAACCTTTTTGGAAATTCTGTAGAGTATGGCTGGGTGGTTATCACATCTTTTCTACGGAAAAAGACAGTTGATCATCCATAACATGAAGGCTCATTGGAATATTCCTGTTAAACCGCAAATATGTATATTTTCTCTCTTTACGCATTCTACCCATGAATTTCCCTGTGTTTGAAGTCTTGTAGTAAATTATCAGATACCGCAAGATAGATCCGGCAAATGTGTGGTTGCAAATTGCAATGTGAAAACTGTCCACTTAATTCATAGCTACGACAGAAATGCATCGCATGATTAGTGCGGTTGAAAAAAAATATAAACGTTTATAGGCGGAAAACGAGTTTTTGGTTCAGAAAGTCTTCATGTTTCTTTGAATTAGCCAGCATTTTCCTGCTCGATAACTGTATAAAAACGAATAAGTAACTAGTTATCGATAATTTTCGCGCGGATCGTTCAGAATATTTTTAGTAATTATGAAGAATTCCGTAGAAATATTTAGAAGTAGGTAAGGAAAATACGTCACGGCTTAAGCAGTATAATTTATTCCTTTGTTCTTAAAATACTGTATTGTACGTCCTAAATAAGCGTAGGTATTTGCACAAGTGAAAAATTTGGCTCAATCGGAAACACAAACAACCAAGACATACAAAAGAAGATAATAGGTACTTAAGAAGTGAACTGCTTGTGAACTGAATCTAAATAATGGCAGGACAACCTATAATTTAAGAGGCACAATGCTATCCCAAGATAAATCTCTTAATGACTAAAATCAGAGCAGTGACTAAAGGCATACTTAGCATTCAAATTATAGCACGAGAACCCATAATTACTGTAGAGCACAATCACTATGTTAGTGAACTTTGCCCTTCAGTCATTACACTCGGAGCTCTCAAAGTAGGCACTAATTCACCAATAGATACAAGACACGTTAGGTCATTGTAGTTCATGTTATGGAGGTAGTATAATATCAATACTGTACAAATTGTTATAACTTCGCTTGCCTTTCGCCTACGTGCGCTACCGTAACCCAATTCGCTCTTATAGTTACGACGTGAACGAAAATAAGACGCTTATTCTGAATTCTGTCGCATTTTCTCAACATTCGATATGTTTTTCACGTACTTTTGATGTTACGGGTCCCATAACTTCGACGAATTCAACATAATATCTGCGATGGAGAAAAAATGTATTCTGAATGTAATATACTTACAGTAAGTATTTCAGTAACATCTAACGTCTGACTTGTTTTTCTTACGTCTATCTTTCTTAGTTTATCTTTCTTAGCCTCGTGTTTATCTTCAAGTACAGTATACTTTCTTTTAATTATTTTCCTAACGATTTTTCTTTCTTTTTATTACATTTTAGTTTTACTCTTATATCAGTCGACACCTCATCAATCTGTGCCGACTAATGTAAACATACGGTAATGCACTCAACGATTACATAAGCAAACAATTGCCAAAAATAATCGTGATCGATCTGATCGTCCACTTAATCGGATGGGCAGAGCTTTCGACTCGATGCTCCGATGTTATCGATAAAACACGAATTTGCTCTTACGACGGATGGATGCCATGGGGATTGTTCCGATTACGTTGAATGGTGGACTTCAAATGTATTGGTGAACGATAAACCATTATTTTCGTGCCCCAGCGTAATATTGCATTGTGAAATGTATGTTGCACATAAATACCTTACTTAAATATTAGTTTCGTTTTGTAAATAATGCTGTAAGAATACAATATCATCTGATTATACCTAATGGCTCCACTGTTTGATTTATCTATGATTTCATAGACCTACGGGCTACAGAGTATGGTACGATCACACATGGGTTCTCCCAGAAAATTAATGGATTGCAGGTGGTTGTACTCGTATGGATCATCATTTGACGCAGCGTGTCTTTTCTAGTTTTCTACTACATAACACTATTTACCTCACATAACACATCTCTATTCTTGAACCCCTACTATCACCCCTTATACGTATAAATAATCCACGGATCCCTTATTCGCACGGTGCACGGTAATCAGAGAGCGTTCAGTCATCTAATATTCAGCGGAGCCTAGGGAACAGCCTCGCGTCGACACCGGGTGGAGCGTCGTCGGGTCGCGTTACCTATCGCCACGCCAAATTGAATGCGAATTCGTTTGTGTTGTGACGACGGCCGTTTTGACTGTGAGATGAACATTTATTGTAGGAAAGGTCTGAAGGATGGCGAAGGAAACAGTCAGATAGATTTTATGATTCAAAGGATTGAAAAGCGGGAGTAAAATAGGCTTTTTCCTAAATGATTAACAGGGTTTACAATGGTAGAGATTTAACTCTTACTTGCCTAGTATCTCAGTGTTTTTTATGAGAGTGTGATCAAATTAAAGACAGGGTGTCGCCTTTACCGTGTCGACGGCGCGTTCATGTTCCACGCGCGCCTCAAAAAGATGTCAGCAAAGTGAAGGGGCCCGCAAGGGGCGAAGCCCGCCGGTGTTGCGGGACTGTTCGAAAGAGATACCGTGGCCCCGGAACATAAAGGGCGAGGAAGGAACATGGATGGATTTTAGCCAGTAAAAGTCTGACACTCCCTCTCGCTCCGCCCAGAGTGGGAAAAAAGGGTGTAGCCTTTACAAAATCGATCCTTGACGTATCCAAATCTTTTAGATAAATCTGATCCAATCCAAAAGAACAAAAACATAATCTATAATCCAGTTTTCCTCTTTGTAACAACAGTGACGCCATAAAACTGTATAAAAAAAAAACAAGTCCACAAATATCGTTGAAAGTCAAGAGCAATCGAGATATCTAGAGAGGTTTGTGGAAGAATACGTAAACGTCCTTATTTGTGAGATTCAACCGTTATTTGACATTCATACATATGTAATGTCACCCACATTATATCCATAAACAAATGTTTGCTTTGTTATATTCACCGTTGATTGTTATCCTTGCGTCCCATAGAAGGAGATTGTTTTTATTGGAATTTGGATACGTGATAAATATTATTACGATAATAATAGTGTAGACCTTGACTGTGACATTGTGAGATAACAAGTCGCCAATTTTGCATTTGCGACGCATAAGATCAAAAATGCAGAAAGTCTGAATTTGTCATAAAAGCACATACTTAATGTGTTAATCGTTTTGCTTTGTTGATCAAAAATTGAGAACGATTGATTCATAAATTGATGTTTCGAATCGCATTATCCTTATTTTATGAAACTAGCAGTTATTTTTGTTCTACTAGTCTGAATTAATGCAGTTATAATTAAGAATAATTAAGAACGCAAATATGTGAAGATGGAGTGTTTGCCGAGTAAATTGCTGAAGTTTTTGATGATTATTTTAATTAAAATATTTTAAAATGTTCTCTCGTGCAAGGTCAGTAGAGATATAAACTCGTAAACTCGTTTGAATGAATCAGTCTAAATACGGATGATATAAAATGCGGATGTTTTTGTTATTTCTTTGTTATTCAAGGGGGCCATGCTCGTTTGTACACAGTGATGATAACACGTTAGAATGATTTTTACACTAAATGAAATCAAGAGAATCTAATAATGTTGGCCTAGTTAAGGAGCAGTCGCTTACGAAGCGTTTCGTGTTTCTACAACGACATTTAACAGGATCGTCATAAGCTTTTCGATAGCTATCTATCTCCAATAGGTATATTATTATGACAATTCCGCCATCGCTTATCCCTGTTAGAATCTCACTTAATCTATTCCCTACCCTATGTCTATGTCACCGTCTAATTGTCAAACACGTTAGATTGTAATCTCTCTAGCGAGATTGTAAACTCTCGAAATATTGTGAACTGAACGTACTGCATAATAGAACGCATTATTTTTCGGTAAGTAGATTGTAATCTATCGAAGTGAAACCGTAATATTGTAAAATGCATGCGACGGAAGTATCTCTGCCCCCATAATCGGGATTGGGGGACCCCCACGTTAGGTTACTTAGGTGCCTTTAAACCCTGCAGACAGAAATAGGGGCGACGCGAAGCGGGGCTCCGTCTACTATGTTTTTCAGGGGAATATAAAGTGTTTTGAGGTTAGGTTATATTAATCGGTATTTCTCAGGAATGTATGGTACGAGAAAAATCTTTTCATGAGAGTGGTACCGTGGGGCAAGGGGGACCCCTCCTTCTCTCCCCCTCCTCCACACCGCGCGAGTTGACTTACATCGCATCTACCGAAAAATAATATCGCGTCATATTGTAAGCAGTATTTCGAGACTTTACAATCTCTCTAGTTATGTTACTATCTAACGGGTTTTACAATTTTACGGTGACATCTATACCAAATATCGCCCAGAATCCAGAACATAATCTGCGAATTTTCTCGGCGACACTAACCTACGCTACATAAAAATGAATACAATTAACTCCACATCCGTTTCCGTACATTCTCGTAAATCACTTAAGTAATTACTTACAATTAGTTGTAAACTAACTGTTAACGTGTACACAACAATTACAGCGTGTAGCGTGACAAACACGCGATGTTTTATCACGCTCTTTGTGTGATTATGTGCAATTGTCTGTAATCTGTTCTGCAGTGTTTGCCACCAGAGCTCCGCTGTGATAGCAATGTTTGGCACTATTTTTGGATACCTACTGATAAGAGAGGATGTTTTGTTAGAGAAATAATATTTGTGGCATTCGTTTTTGCTTCAGACTTTTTAGAGGCCAAAAGTGTAGATTCTTTTTTTAGGCACTCAACGGGTTAAAAACGGGACCCTATTACCAGACTTCACTGTTCGTCTGTCTGTCTGTAACCAGGTTGTATCTCATGAACCGATATAATTATATGATATGGTAGCTAGACAGTTTAAATTTTCACAGATGACAAACTGCATGGACGTGGAACATTTTCTAATGTAAATATTTTCTTCGTTACAGAAAGAATCTCGCACAGACGTGCAGTTCCACCTGGCTGCGCTGCGAGGAGACTGCGACAGGCTCCGGCAGCTGCTCGACACCGGGAAGGTCCACATCGACTCCAGAGACAGGGTGAGTCTGAATTTGAATAACCTTAATTACTTCAGAGCATCTCCAAAAACCAATCTCAATATATGCGATTATAAGTATTCAATCTCGACTCGAGATTACATTTCCACACTAGTGTTTTATATATTTTTTTTATTTATGGGTAAATATTTTAGACTGATTAAGCCCAGCTTTAGAAGCTTGTACAAGAGAGATAGGACATCTAGCCATCTTTTCCAACAACTGGCCTGACCCAGTCATATCGGATACATTTTTTGTTGCTAAAACATTTAAACATAATCCATATCCATCCAAATGTTAGACAGTAACATAGTATTAGATCACATAAAGACTCACACTTGGAAATTATTAGATATTTAATGTGCCAAATGATCCCATCGTCACCTCAGCCGACACTTGATTGGACATACTCTGAGATATTGAAATCAATATAGGACATATCGATTTCAATATATCAGGTGAATGTCAAATGAGTTCAGGGTGTTAAGGCCACAGATAAGGTAGGTGTGTAAAGTACCTACTATTACTCGTACATGTATGAATGCTCTCGCAGTTGCAGATACGAGTATGAAATTAACTCGTCATACTTAGTTAGGAATATATCATTAATTGCATACCTACATTTTAAATAATGATGTATATTGTTGTGCACTAACAGGGTCCAGAATATTGATCTCAGCTGTAAACCTTTTTGTACCACCTTTTGCCTACATTGTGGAAGGCAAATAAAATGAATATAATAAATTTAATAAAATCAAACATGAATTATTGCTATTTTTTTATTTTATTAGAGATGTTTAGTGAAAAACTACGTACTATTTACATTGTTTTTCCTTGTTTTCATCAAAAAGATCTTGAAAAACACCATGGAATTTTAAATGATCCATTTTTGCTATAACGGAACACTAAAAAGATGAAAATGTGCGTATAAACCTCATTCCGAGATCATTCACCAAGATTAGCGGTGTCACTAGCCAAATTCATGACTCGTCGGAATTCAAAGTGTCACGCTTTTCTTATAAAATGTTGATGAGGGGCCCCAACGTCCCCCGAAGCTAGAAGTAAGACGGATGGGGTGTTACGTAACCCCAGTGGTCGAAAAAAACGTTTATTTAGGCGGCTGGATAAATCAATGGCCTAGATTTTGTGGAGAGCGCCTTTTGTTGATTATTTGTTATTCTAGTGTTTTGTTTTACTCAATGAAGCCTAGGGCTATTAGTTTATAATGTATTTTCAATGGCGTAGCCAGTGTACGCTTTGAATATTTTATCGTTTTACGAACTACGGCGATGAAGTGGAAACTGTTTTAACTGGGCCGTGGTACCTACCTTAGGTACAATCGAATGCATACAGTAATATAAATCGCTTTTACTGATACAACGTAAAGTTGATGTCAATATCAAACTAGGTAGGTATCACCAATGATGTGGTTGGCTGTAACACTTATCGGAATTTATAATGGTAACAGTCATAAAAAAGCACGATTAAAAAAAAATACATACATAAGGAAGGGACAGCCTCAGTGTTAACAGATGCCAACCGTGAGAATATAACACGAAACCAATCAGTCAAAATTAATTAAAGAAAAGTTACAAAAGTACCTACGTTATGTACCTACTAGTTCACAAAAACTCTATAATTAATAAATCAATTCCCTTTCGATACACCAAAGAGTTTCATTAATCAACACAGAAACCACTTTGGTTCTCTATACAATAGGTACAATATTGTACTAATGGTTTTATAGTGACGTAAAATTAGTGGCCCACTTTCGACCAATCTCCATTATTTATGAGTGATATGAAATTCACATTACCACGCTGTCAAGTTGTAAGCTGAGGCGATTTCTACAGAGAGTTAGAAAGTTCCGTTAATGCTTGGAATCTTATTTTAAGAATAAACCTCCCTCTTTCGATCATAGGTAAACCGTAGACTCCTACAAAAAACACGTAGGCGTCTTCATTTTTCTTGCCGGTTCTTCTCCATGGTCTCCACCACAAATTCGAACCGTGCTCTGATTATGTCACGTTTCATTATTTCGGTTGAAATGGAATTCAATTAGTGTTTTGCTTAAAGACTGATGAAGTGATGATGCTTAAAGGACGCACGGACGACGGAAACGGACATTCCGGGAAATGGATATTCTGAGAAGTAGACTTTTTAGGAAATGGACTTTTTGAAACCGTGGAACCCACAGGAAGGTCGTGAATTCATAACTAAGTTGCTACCTGTCATGTTTTATTATAAACAGCGGTCCCTTTACGTCACTCTTACATTAATCCGCGTAGTAGATGTGAATGGTTGTTGGAGCAACTCATAAACTGGTTCTGTCATTATCATCAACTACATGCGATCCGCAAATTTTCGACTTTTCATCGCCCGACTACACGTTTTCTTTTTCCATGATGGTCGACAATCTCATGTATACAGCGTGTTAGGTTAAACGAGGGACATATTGAGGGAAGGTATACAGTATTCGATTCTCAACCCAAATATGTGAAAAACCTATAACCTTAATTTTTGACATAATTGTCTAATTAAATACATTACTCATGGACACTGAGCACGCAAGTAGGTGTCACGCGGCGCCGCGGCGGTACACGTGCCGGTCCTGAGCTCCGTGCGCAAGCTCCGCCCCTTTCCTTTGTGTTGTCCTCGATGCACCGATAGGGCACACGCCCGCGCCACCCCGCGCTGACCTCAGTGCGCGTCGCGCGAGCGCCGCAACTTCCGCATGTCTAATATTGCGTTTCCGCGTATCGCATAAACAAACAACCCCGCTTACTTCGCGAGATTAAGAGTGTCCTGTAAACGTGTTCTTGAATAACCAAAAATTACGTCTTATCATCATTCCAGTGAAGAATATTGGGATGGTTCGTGCTTAAGTGTTATCTAGTGTGCGAGGAACCGTTAATTATTATGCAAGGTGTCAATCAACGACTGCGAACATTCGGTCAGTACCTAGTAGCACCTAGTAATGCCTAGATATTTGCCTGTCCAAAGCCAGATTTAAAGTATGAAGGGAAAATGGATTATACCTAGTAAAGTCATTGACCCGCACACAATATGTTCGGCGATAAGCGCATGGCGCACACGTTGTGAGACTTAGGCGAAGTTTTTGGTATAGATCTATCTGTTATTTATTAGTGTTTTCTTTGGGTCCACCCTTTATAGCAGAACTTTTTATGTCATAATATTATTTTGCATACCAGCTGATAGCATAAACTTCATTTGGCAGAAAATTGTTTGGCAGATACTCATTTATCATACGTTCAAACTCATAATTTTGTAAGCCAGAATCATCTTTAGGCATAAATTTCATATGCATATGATTTAAAAGTAGAACCATCTTATCGCAGAAAGTTCACAGTCAGAATCGTCTTTTGGCATAATTTTCATATCGATAGTCTTTAAAGGCAGAACTATCATATTATCTCAGAAAGTTTACAGTTAGAATTATCTTTTAGCATACATTTCATATGCATAATAATGGAAAGACTCATCTATCAAATCACAGAAAATTCATAAAGTCAGTTGATTGTGAACACTTGGTTTTTATTTCCCAGTAAGAAGCAGGCAAACATGCAAACGAGCATATATTGTGCATGTAGCAAGCATGCAGTATGCAAGCAAGGATGAAGCATGTAAGCAAGCATGCAGCATGCAAGCAAGCATGCAGCACGCAGCATGCAAGCAAGCATGCACTATGCATGTAGCAGGCATGCAAACATCTAAACAAGCATATACCATGCATACAGCAAGCATGCAGCAGCATGCAAACAAGCATACAGAATGCATGCAAACAACCATGCAGCAAGCATGCAGCATGCAAACAAGCATGCAGCATGCAAACAAGCATGCAGCAATCATGCAGCATGCAAGAAAGCATGCAGTATGCAACATGCAGCAGGCATGGTTTCTGTCACGGCTTCGGCGCTGCGGCGCTACGGCGGTCCCACGCGAGTTTATCGTCGCAGATGGGTTTAACGCTCACCACCGCGAGTGTTACAGCCACCTGCTCCTCAACTCGCGGCCCGCCTCGCCCCTCCGCGCCTACGCGATTTTTAATTACACTCTAGGGGAAGGGCAGACAAGACTACGTGGAGTCGGTTTTGGAGCTATTCGTTTTTGTCACTAACTTTTCTAGCACAATACATTGACTTTTTAAGATAATATTTTAATTTTAAATTAAGGTTAAAAATGCTATTTTGTGGCATTGAAAAATGGCAACAATGCCAAATAAAATTATTCCAAATAAAACTCTGCAATCTTCATAGTATGCCAAGTGAAATTATATCAAATAATCGTCGCTCTAAATAAACATTATTCTAAACGAAATTATGCGAAATTTGAACACTGCCAAAGGTAATTATGTCAAAAAAAAATCTGCCATGTAAAAGTATGCCATTCCAAATTCGGACATACAAACATTCAGCCAAACAATAAGTATATTTAAAAAAAAAATGTGCCTTTCATATATTCGTTTAAAGAAAATTATGCCAAGTCTGTTATGCTAAATGAATTTCGGAGCAACAAGATTCTGCCAGATAGATGGAACCCCTTGCGTTTCCCGCAAGCATCGTTAGTGCAACCGTTTTTTTATTGTCATTTCAGCAACAGAAAGTTACGATAATGTCTTTAACTATATCGAGACTACCGGGCCCTGGAATTTCGCTCGGAAAATTCCTAGAACATTACGTATTTAGAATTTTATCGATTTAAAAACAAATTGAGCGAGTCCCTCCAAGAACTACAGATCAGTTTGATGGGCAATGTTGCTAAACAAATCGCACCGCTTATAACTTGAGCCGTACTTACTTTGAGAACCCACAACAAAGCGTTAACTCCACATAATATTATAAACAGCGCCTCCATGTTACGTAAACGTGAAAATATAATGGTTGTGAGAACGCGCGAGTATTCGTAATAACGTGCGAATTGTGACCACTGTTATTGTTTATGTAGGTACTAAGTGTGGGAGAGGAGGTAGTTTGTGGACGAACACACATTTTACTGTAAAACATAACGAGCATCGTGTTAACATAACATAGCGTGCCTGTTATCCCCGACGAGTACGGTAAACGACTACCTATTATTCTCGTTGTACATACATACACTGCTTGCCATTCATGCTTAAGTCCATCATCATCTGCCTAGCTTTTTCCCAGCTATGGTTTTGGCTTCCAGTCTAACCGGATGCAGCTGAATACCAGTATTTTACATGGAGCGAAGTCATGCTTAAGTCCAATGTTATTAATACATTGAGCTTAGCCTATTGCCCTTCTTCTTAGCGTGTCGGTGATAATTTAAATTGAGTCAGCCCTAAACGACAACTTTGCCACTTTTAGTAGCGTCCATCAGCTCCTGTGATGTGCAAGCAACTGGACAGGCAGGACACGATATCCTATTGCTCTTAACCGGGCGCAAATCACTCACTCCAGGTTATACTACTAGGAAACTGAGTATTTCTTGTTTTTACTAGACAAGAGGTTGAGGTTGGCACAAGAGCGTGAAGCTAGGCACAAACAAAGAGAGCCCTATACCAGCAGTAGGTGAAGTCTGGCGAATGATGATGATGATTAGACAAAAAATAGATGCAACCTGCAGAAGGTGGAAAGAATTCTCGTTTGACTTAGTAGGTAGAAAAGGGCCACACTTTTTGAGTGTATTGACAAAATATACCACTCACACAAATATACATACTACAGTAACGTAAAATTTAAGTTACAGAAAAGTTGAAAGGGAATTGGCGTCTTGGTATGGGCATGTGATGAGGAGGGACGAATCTCATGTGTTTAAAAGAATGATAAATATTTAAATGTTGATGTATGGAGATAGAGAGGAAGACCAAGGAAACGATGGATGGATTGTGTGAGGAGTGATATGAAGGAAATAGGAGTAAATGATAGCGTGACGGTTGACAGAGGCGAATAGAAGAAAAAACCGGCCAAGAGCGTGTCGGGCCACGCTCACTGTAGGGTTCCGTAGCTTCCCAGACCATTAAAAATACCAACATTTTTCGTCAGCAAAAATAACTTTGTTTTTCATAGTATTTGTATGAAAAACAAAGTTATCATTTGCGTTTTTTTGAAAAAGTGCTATATAACTCAAAAACTATTCAACTCATCAAGTTGAAAATAATTTTCCTAGAAAGTTCATATAAAGGTCTACTTCTGTGATTTTTTTCATATTTTTTAAACTTATGGTTCAAAAGTTAGAGGGGGGGGGGACACATTGTTTTTGACTTTCGGAGCGATTATTTCCTAAAATATTAATATTATCAAAAAATGATTTTAGAAAACCCCTATTCATTTTTAAATACCTATCCAACAATATATCACACGTCAGGGTCAAAATTAAAAAAAAAATCGCTCCCCACTTTACGTCTGGGGGAGGTACCCTAATAAAAATGTTTTTTTAAATTTTTATTTTTGCACTTTGTCGGCATGATTGATATACATATTGGTACCAAATTTCAGCTTTCTGGTGCTAACGGTCACTGAGATTATCCGCGGACAGACAGACAGACAGACATGGCGAAACTATAAGGGTTCCGTTTTTTGCCATTTGGCTACGGAACCCTAAAAAACTTGTTGCGCCGAGCCCGAGTAATATGGGATAAAGAGGGCAGGAAGATGGAGAACTGCTCACTAGAATTACTCTTACATTGTCAATTTGTCACTGGAATTTAGTCTTTCTCTACAATTTTTTTACGAATTAAGCGGAACGATTAATTAATCAATTTTAATTCGTGTTTACTTTTTCTCTCGCGGATTAACATAACTATACATAAATTAGCGTTATGCATGTTACATTCTCAAATTGTTATGTTAATTGTTGAATAATTACCAACTGCTATTAGCATAGGCGTAAACTTAGTTAGTTATTTCCTCAGTTAGTTATTGATTGGTTGAATGGCTATCTCTGCTCATGTAACTGTCACTCGGCTTGCCAGCATATCTTCATAAACAAAATATTTGTTTGTATTGATTTTTTAACCCCCGACGAAAAATCGATGGGATGTTATAAGTTTAACGTATCTGTGTGTGTGTGTCTGTCTGTGGCATCATAGCGCCCGAACGGATGAACCGATTTGGATTGATTTTTAAAATAATCACCTATGTTTGATAATAATCAGTCCGAGATGGCCGCCTCCACAAAATGGCGTATTACATATTTATTCAACAACTCCCTCAATATGAGTATCAAATGAAAGGGCTTGTACTTATAGTAGAATAACGAATTATTTTCTATTTAACTTTTAGTAAGTACATTGTGTCGGGGGTGTTTAAAATGTTTAATTTAATTTTACTTGTCTTATTTTCTAAGCCAGCCGGATTTACATATTTAATTCAGAGTTTATTCAGCTGCATCAGCTGGAAGCCAAAATTAAAATGTTTAGTTAAAGCTAGGCAAATGTGAAAATTATGCTGTGTAGGAAATGCTCGCTAAAAACTGTCGCACATAATTATAATTGGGCAGCCCCACAATGCAAAAATCAACAAAAAACAAAACAAAATTTAAAACATTATTCTTTAATTTTAATCTACCTACTGTTTTAAATTTTGATTTTAGTGGCGAATTGGGCTTATTCGCTACAATGTGTAGTGAGCCTAAAGTCGCGTGCTCACTGGTTTCAGTAAGCTGAGCTCATGAAATGATGCAGAACGGACGTGATTTATTACCTGGAAGCTGTGTGCTCACGCCTTTTTACAAGCAGAGAATGTAGCGTACTGATAAGAGATAATGTAAGTGGTGTGATAGTGATCTATATTTTACTTTGATTACACAGATACGGAAATTCAACATGATATTTACACTGATGGTTATGTTTTTATGAGCTTTGTTCTTTGAGGGTGTAGAAGTAGAGAATCAATGAAATTCCGCAGACGGGATGGGTTTAATTAACCCAGGAAAAAAACATGAAATCATTTAGCTTTTTTTTTTATTTTGGTTATGACATCTTGCAGTTCAACCTAGAGAGGCTGGCTTCTGCTTAATCGAGCTAATCCTGTGGGTGCCTTGAATTTAAGAACACACGCTCTGACGGCACGAACTAGTTGGTGGGCGGGGTTAAAATGCATGCTATCTCATCCGACATCACGAGCGAAAGGGATAGACGCTGTGATGAGCAGTAAGGAGCTAGTGTTCGTACACATACGCATTCCTGACGCTGAGTAACGCATACACGCGCAACTTCATTGAATAGTGGATGACCGCGGGCGGCGTGTGATTGTGTGCTATCGGTGGCGCGTAGGCGATTCATGTTTGAAAGACGACATGAACTCAAACAAATAGATGTTAGAACTTAGGATTATCACTGTGTGAAATGTAATAATATGTACCCAATTTAGTAGAGTTCTCTTGCTACAGTGTGAACATTATCTATGTTGAATAATGTAGGTAGTTATTGTTATTATCAACAAATAATTTCATTGATTAGATTTTTTCTTTGATGTGACTGTGAGGCTTGTTGTTGGTTCATCAAATAAAAAAATCTGTTATTTTGTAAAGTGTTTATTGGCTGTTTATTTACAATAGCGGTCAATAGTACAATAAGCGTTTACAATAATCTCTTAGTATACATTTATCAACAATAGGCATTGTGTAACCGCAGAGACTATACGACTCGCCACAATATTTGCTTCACGTAGGTTTTTGGCGACATTTATTTATTTAAACTTTTGCCTTGGACATTTTCTACATTTGCAGTACGTATTGATATATCCGCAGAGCACCTAAAAAAAGAAAGGTAGGTATATGTACGATAGCAAACTCCGACTACTTACAAAATAACTTGCTAATAGAGATTATAAACTCGATGTAAAAGTTGTAGGTATCTATATCTATAACTTGAGAGATTATAAATTGTGATCGGTAAAAAGATATATTTTTTATTATAATACTAGCTGACCCACGCAACTTCGCCTGCGTCCCATAAAAGAGATTTGATTGATTTAGTTTTTAGTTTTAGTGGTTCATATGTTACACTTACCCTTTCACAACGTTTTTGTTATGAACTGGTGTAAGCAAAAGACAGACATGAGATTTCAACAATCCCGGTACATTTGCATTTTATTGAGGAGTTTCGTTGCCTATCTCTGAAGTTCTTCATCACATCTGTACCAAATTGAAATTGATTGAAAGTACTCTTCCTAAAACTACCCAAATCGTTTCTTGTGTGCCTATAAAATTTGAAGAGTTCCCTCTATTTTCTCCCCCCTCCAGGATCCCATCATCAGTATCCTGACTTGATGATTATGGAACCACGTAGGAAGGATATATCCTTTCAAACATTAAAAAAAAAATCGGTCCAGCCATCTTTGAGTAATCGGAGAACATGGAATTGAGAACTTCCTCCTTTGAAGTCGGTTAATAACGATTATGGTAGGTTACTCAAATATCCGGGTAGCCTATAAAAGATTTGGTCGAGTATCGTAAATTTGCTGCTAAGAATTGAACAGATCAGAACCAAACCAACACTCATCAAACTACCCTTCAAGAGTGTTTGGTTAGGTCACCCTTTCCAATAAAATAAAATAAAACAGTACATGTTACGGTAATAGGCTTATCCCTAATAAATGGAATACACACCTAACTGTCGCAATCTTGGAGTATTGTCCCCAGAGCACTCATCTCTTTGTTTCCGAGATACGATAGGGAGGGGGAGGAAGGGGTGAAAAGGGGAGGTCAGAGCATACAGGCGTGATGTTCTGTCATGATGTTGGATAAACAATAAACATCCATCAATTGCAGTAATCACTGCAGATTTGCCTATCTCCACCACACGGAAAGGATCAGCATTCAAATAAAAAAAACCGGCCAAGAGCGTGTCGGGCCACACTCAGTGTAGGGTTCCGTAGTTTCCCGTCCGTCACAATAAGTGTTTCCCACTTATGAGTTTAGAAATTATTTTGTACAACTTTGTGTCTTTTTTGTTCAAAAACTGTTGTTTCCATCCAAGTTCCTTATAAAGTTCTACTTTTCCGATTTTTTTCATATTTTCTAAACTTATGGTTCAAAAGTTAGAGGGGACACATTGTTTTTTACTTTTGGAGCGATTATTTCCGAAATTATTGACATTATTAAAAAAAATGATTTTGGTGAACCCCTATTCATTTTTAAATACCTTTCCAACAATATATCACACATTAGGGTTGAAATTAAAAAAAAAATCACTTCCCACTTTACATATAGGGGGGCTACCCTAATAAAACATATTTTTCCAATTTTTATTTTACCTTTTTGTCCGCGTGATTGATACACATATGTTACCAAATTTCAGCTTTCTAGTGCTAACGGTCACAGAGATGAAGCGAGGACGGACGGACAGACAGACATGGCGAAACTATAAGGGTTGACTACGGAACCCTAAAAAAGAATCATCAAAATCGGTTCACGCAGTCGATGTTTGTGTGATTTGTGTTTGTTACCTGAACCTCCTCTCTCCTCCACCTCTGAGGTAACAAACACAAAAGGAATAAATATTCCCCGTGTTTGCAACAATTTTCATTTATGCTCCGCTCCTTTTGGTTGTAGCGTGATGTTATATAGCTTATAACCTTCCTCGATAAATGGACTATACAACACAAAAAGATTTTTTCAATTTCAAACAGTTCCTGAGATTTGCGCGTTCAAACAAACAAACAAACAAACAAACTCTTCAGCTTTATAATATTACTAGCTTATGCCCGCAACTTCGTTCGCGTGATGTTTTGATATCGCAACGCATCGCCTCCGCAACGGAAGCTTTTTTCCCGCTTGCAACATTTCATTTTGCTGCTCCGCTCCTATTTGTCATAGCGTGATGTTATGTAGCCTATAGCCTTCCTCAATATATGGACTATCTAACGCAAAAATATTTTTTCAATTCGAGACGGTTGTTCCTGAGATTAGTGCGTTCAACCAAGCAAACAAACTCTTCTGCTTTATGATATTAGTATTGATTGATCGTCACGAGTAAACGTCACGTCTGAAATTAAAATTTGGTATTGACCAGATCTGTGGTAGTTAGTGTTATCATTTTTCTTGCTAAAAGGTTTACCATCGAGGTCGTCTATTATAAATAAATTAATAAATATCGCTGGACATTACTCACAGTGCCATCTAGTGCCACGCTAAGCAACAAGGCTTGTGTTGTGGACACTAGATAGTTGATATTATACTACATAGATACTTTTTGTTTGTAAATACTCTAAGAACGAAAGGCAGTCTCACTACCGCAACGTCATTCGTGTCTTCGTATAATTAGGTATACACGAAAAAGAACTTCAGAAAAAGTCATTGTTGCAGGAATATTTTCTTTATTTGCATTTAAAAATCTCCCTTTTACTCTGCACCTCTTTTTGCGAGCGACACTTGGCCGTAGGCTGGTCTTTCTGCCCATACGTTTATCCTTATTTGCCTCTGTAACACAAAAGATTAGTCTGTATGGTTGTTTCTATCTATGTAGTTCATATTATTCTGTAAGAAATCAAATCTATCCAAAATATACTATAATGCCATAGCAAAACTACTAACTACTATTTAATTTAGTAGTAATACTTACCTAAATGCCTCTAGGTAAGTATTACAAAATACTAATTCATGTCACAAAGAAACCAGTAACTTCGGCCGGGCCGAGCTTGTGAAAGTCGGGAGCGAGTCTATCGCAAATATTACCACAACATTTTTTTTCGTTCATAATAGAAAATGCCGATTTAGAAATGATCAATTACTAAAATGGCCGCTTTAGTAGAATCGTAAAAGAATCACGTAAAAAAAAAATATTCTTAAAATGGTCTTTGTAACCATGACCATAAAGTCCATTTTAAGAATTTTAAATTTTCGTGATTCATTTTATTGAACAAAATTTAAAATTCTTAAAATGGACTTTATTGTAATGGCTACAAAGACCATTCTAAGAATTTAATTTTTTTAACGTGATTCATTTACGATTCTGCTAAAGCGGCCATTTTAGACCCCTTTTAGAACCACCCCCATTTTAGACCCCATTTTAGAACCACTGCCTATTGCGTTCTATAAAACAAAGTCTCCGTCGCATCTGTCTTTCTGTCTGTCTGTCTGTCCGTGACTAACTCAAAAACTGCGGCACGGATTTTCATGCGGTTTTCAACAATAGTCAGAGTGATTCACGAGGAAGGTGTTTACACACACATGCTAACCCTTGTTAGATTTAACAAAATTATGTTATAAAGACTCATAAAAAGCGTAAAAAAAGTCCATCATCATCATCAGCCTATAATGTTCCCACTGCTGGGACACGACCTCCTCTCAATGAGGAGCAATCAGTGCGGATTGATAGATGTCACATGTCTTCGAATTTTTTATTCTTGGACATGCCGGTTTCCTCACGATGCTTTCCTTCACCGTTTTGAGAGCAGTGGTGATGAAATAAATTACATAAAGTAATGCGCCTGTCTGGGTTTGAACCCACGACTTACTGTTCGTAAGTCAGGGCCGCCATCACTGGGCCACCGCTGCACAGTGGTCCCGCGCCCTAAGAGAGGCGGACATAGGGTTTCGCGAAGGTAATAACCGTCGGTATGAATACTATTTTTTATTTTTATGCTCTTTTGTAATACTTTACGTTACAATAAAATAAAAAATACCAGATTACTGTTAAAAATATAATGTTAATCGAAAAAAAATATGCATTTATTATACTTAGCAAAATACATACTACATTAAAAGTAAATTATTGGAATTTAATAACTAATTAACTTAAATATTTACACTTTTGTATTAAAAATAAAGTAAACACCTAAAAATTACTTAAACTACAAACACAAAAATGGACAAAAAATATGTCACTTACATATTAATAGTTTTACATATTAGGTTCTATATATCTAATGTAACGTCAATCTATTGTTTATTATATACACATTTTATTGTACACTGACAACAAAAACACCTCTTTTGATCGAATAGACTTCTTCTTCCGTGGTAACCTTCTTAAACCAGAAATATGAGGATCCGAATCAAGAAGAAGTCTATGTATCAGGTCGGTGTTTGTAACAACCCGTGACATTGTCCTCGTGTTGTCACGCCTAAACTGTTTAACTAACTTATTACAAGATTCGGCGGCTTCTTCCGAAAGCTCACCTGTTGACAATAATGAGTGGTCAATTACTTCCGCCGACCCATGAATGAGGATCTTTTGTTCAGAAGAGGGCAAGTTGTTCCATGGATAGCGATCGCGGAACTGTCTACTTTACTTAACTCTACAAGCCTGCGGCGTTTTAATCTCTTGCAGCAATCTTCGAAATCCTTCCTGAGCTGATGCTGTTGAGTGCTCGTCAAAGGCTCTGCTGCTGGCCGTTGAGCTTCGGTGCTCCTTGCTGCAGCACAAGTTGGCAGAACGCAAACTTCAATTTCGTTCAGCCAGTCTCCGTATTTAGAGACCATGTGTGAATATTTGCGAGAGACTTGCTTCCATATAGCTCCAAATCTTGTACAAAGATTAGACACTCTTTTTTCCAAGTCATTCGTAATCAAGTTCTCAACATCAGGCAGCAACTGCATCAGGGCTGGAAAAACTCGACCCGACCGCTCAATTTTGGATTTGCTGTCCTTAATAGAGTGCCAAGTATCTAGTGCAAGCATTCTTTCGAAAGAACACTCAATACTAGTACCTAAAACAAAACAAGAAAACACTTAAATGCGGATCAAACTACAATACATATTTCGTAGCAAGTGCTACGCGCCCAGGCACGCAGCGTAGACCCTGGGTGCACCTTACCGCTGCAACACACTGCGAATACAAGTTTAAAAACCTAATAGTAGAGACTTTAAGCTACATTTTAATACCAAACTCAATGGCACCAGTATACACGAACATAAGTAAAAGTTTCGACGTAAAAAAAATACAGAAATCAATATGTAAGAAATGCAGCGGCGTAGCACTCTATTTAAAAAAAAATGGTTGATTGAAAACACAAAATAGTAAAGTAAAATTATAATACATACCTGTAACTTGAATGTCCATTGCAAAATAACAGGTCACAGACAAGTGGGAACTTGAACACAAGCGTCGCGTCTTGGGCTAATTAGCGTGGTGAAAACACGGTTGATGACTAGTTAGATGCATTCACTTCCGATGCTAAAAAAGGAATGTTGCGAACAATTGATTGCGAAACCTTTTATACCCTCAGGTAGTATGACAAGTAGTGGGTACCTGAGCCAGATATCGAGGCTTAGCTCAGCCATTGACATCCGAGCCCTATGTCCTTCTACGGAACCACTGTGCGCTGCTCCGAAAAAAGTCCGTAATACTCGTAACATAATAAGTATGTTTATCTCCTGTGGTAAACTCTAAGTCATCATCATCATCATCATCGGCCTATTAATGTTCCCACTGCTGGGACAGGCCTCCTCTCTATGAGAGGGAATGGGCATAAACTCTAAGTAACCATAATTAATTTCAAAATGTTAAAAATGTGACCTAATTTGCCAAGCCGTTTTCCCCTTTTCAGTATTAATCCTTATCGAAATAAGTATGTTCATTATCTTGATAATTCAATTTAGATTAAAATTGTCTTAAACAGCATATCATTTGGATGAATAGTTCAGAAGTTATCACAGAATTTAAATTATTCGAGACTGAAAATATCATTCTCAGCGAAACAGTTGGTCACTATAATATGTATAATTTTCATAATGTTATTGCGTAAAAAGTAAGAAGTAAGTTATACTACCGGCTTTAAATTTTATCAAAACATGCTTCAACAAACTTTTGTCCTACACAAAAGTGTTAACGCACATTTTATTATACCTAAACAAACCCAGCAGCCGGTACTTTATGATTCTAAAATGCGCGTGAAACGTCATGAATTTTACAAAGTAAAATAAAACATTCCACTTACCTAATCAATTCTTGAATTGCTGAAGATCACTTCACTGACGCAACAAGTCCAAATTCAAACGCCGCCCGTAAATCAATATCAAATCGAAAATAAAAATTAGGGACAAATTCTAAATACAACACGAACTATCAATAAAGAAATATCGGAATCCATAGTTCAAGCCATGCTCGTACAGACCTACGATAACAAACAACACCAGTTTCATGCACAGCACGCGCAGGCGTCGAAACCAAGCATGTGTGCACCCACACACTACGCACACACACGCGCTGCCTGCCTCCCGTCTTCCCCACTGACCGGGGAGGCAACTTGCAGCGAAATGCAATGAGATTTACAACTAAAACGGGCGCGCGAAATTTTCTATGCAGACCTTTGGTAGTCTAGATATTATGAAAAATCTATGGAATGTATCAGTTCAAACTAAAGTTATTTGAAATTTTGAATAACTAATCTATGACTGTATGGTTTTGCTTTTTTCATTTTCATACTATATACGTTACTTATTTAAGCCCAAAGATGAGCTAAAATTAGTGTTAAAATGTGAAAGTTTCGACGCTCATAACTTCCAAACCAATACTTTTTTTCCAATTCTGCTTCCATACAAGCATAGATAATAACAAGACCAGTTGATACAGCTTTTAATTTTTAACCTACACCGTCAAACAGAGGAGTAATCACCAGACTACGTTTGTATGGAAGAATGACCGGCGTGTTTGTCCTTAATGCCTTCTCTGGCGATAACTTATAAACTAAGCGACCCAACGCTACGGGCAACCCCTGTGGGTGAGGGCGTCGTCGCTGGGGGTGCAGCAAGGGCAGGCTGGATCTTAGTTCGTTTTTGTCTACAGTTTCGCTACCAAATTTACATAGATCTCGCTACGCGGTTTCATGGCTTAGTAGTATATATACTCGTATAATTCACATTAAGGCGATACACGAGCTAAACGCGAGTTTTATAATTACTAAAAGTATCTGATTCACTGCTATAAACAAGACTAGAAAAATATATGATATTCTTCAGGATATATGCTAGCATGATACTGTTTTGAAAACATAATACAATTAATTTGGCTCGATAAAAAGAAATCACGAACTTACCTCTAAAAATATCTTTCAAACAATAAAAAACATACTAATATGCATGCGATCATTCTGATTTTTTGGCAAATAATTCTACAAGCAATATATTAGCATGATACTGTTTTAGTTTTTTAATCCAATCAATAGTTTTTTTGTAAATCGATCGAAACCACTCATTTCGCGCTATTTGGCCCGCAGTGGCTGACGTAACAACCACTTTGTAGTGCAAGCTGATTAGAACTTTATTCTAACAGCATTTCAAACGAAGTTTGAACCACCACAAATAGAGTTGCTAATTTAGCTCGTATAAGCGCCTTAAGCTTCTTTTGAGTCTGCTAAGTTCACAGCTCCGCTTTTAAAAGTTAATGCCTCCTACTTTTACTCTAGTCCACTTTCATCTTTAACACTTTTTAATGTGCCTACTTTTAATGCTACCAAAGTAAGCGTGAAGCGGCACCATCCGTTAAACAGAGCACAGTTGACAGCTCGTTAGTTAACTGCCGTTACCTGGCATTAACGCTGCGTTCAAGGTAAACAACACTAAGTTATAATTACCTACGCTTAAAGTAGGCACTTGTTAATCACTGAAAACAGAGCTTCAGCAGGCTCATAACATTAGGATTTTTCTATTTTGGTGCTCATAGTTGGTAATAGTAGCAGGTAATTTGAAGAAGTACAGGCACTTACTTAATTCAAAAGCAATTATCTCGTGAAATAGTAATTGCTACCTTGAGATAAGATCTAATACTTATTAGGTTTGGTTTTCAAAATATATGTATACCTTTCTACTATACTCGTAAAACAATATAAAATACTATAAAAAGAGAAACTGTAGTCATCTGATGATTATCAGTAAGTTTAGTTAGCTTCAGTTCGTGTGATATCAACATGTCACTGCACAACGTTTTTGCTGTACAGTCAAATAGCTGTGCATTTCACGGACAATTGAATACGTCATTGCCTTGTACAGTGATTAAACGTTGACATACAGTCTGTTGACAATATTATCTAACTGCAATTAACTTGTAATGCATTGTGATTTGAGATGCCACAATGTCATTTGTCTCACTCTATGCGTTGTCATACAATAATTGGTAGTCAAGATATTTTTTTGTCAATGCTTTAATCACTTCATAATTAGCAACTTGTTTAATAATTGTTCTTCCTACATTGCAATTTAATTAAACGAGTTCGCAACAAGCTTCAGGTGGATTTAAAAAAATGCTCTCGTACAGGCATAATATGTCTCCATAGCCCCGTCGAAACTAAACGCACTCAACATGCATAAACTGCGTTTAGCTCATTCATTGTTACGGAATATTGACATTGACAGCTCTTGAACACAGTTCAGATGGCTGATCGCGTTCAGTTGTGTTGTTTGCCCTTAAAAATATGCAACACAGCTAAAATCGAAAGCATAATATCAACTTACTAACCGAATACATTCTTATTACTGCCTAAAACGGATATAATTGATAGTAAGCTGTCATCATAGTCCATATAAGTCTACGAATTAACTCTAAAAGGTAGCGGATGTCTCCATTTTCGTCTAGTAAGTTGTGGATTGCTGGCATAGTAGTTTTGAAGTGTACCGCAGAGGACGTGTGTAGATTATGATCAGTAGAATGTAGATTATTATCCTACAACTGTCACACCGTGTGGAGAATGTATGTCATACTTACTTTTATTACAAATCATCGTCGACTACCTACGCGAGATTGAGTTAAGCTCTTTTGCTGTTGGCTACGATGTTCCAGAGTGAATAGATTCTCCAATTACTTACCTATGTTTTTCATCCAACACAAAATAGGAAAGAAACACCTATTTAATGGAATGAATAGGCTAATGTTACGTTATCGATGTTTTTCCATTGTTTTTATTCAGAAGATTAAACTTCGGACAGTTTTTGTCCGATCCCAAATTGGCGCCGACCCGGCCCGATTACTTTTTGTGGTGTTTACCCGATTGATAGCAAAAAGAGGTTAATGGTTTTCATGCGTGGACATCTCGGATTCTCTGCATTATGCATTGTGTCTGATTCATTCCGTCGGGAAAGCAGGCCACCGATTCATCTTCTTATTTGGCAAATCACGCATTTTGTGTTTTAGTAATTCATTTCTTCTTGAGTTTGTTGTGTTGCTGTTTGTTTAGCTACGAATTTAATTTTTTTATGATTTCTTTTAACGTCTCCTAAGCAATTTGTTTCGGGAGCAGCCACGTAAGGACGCTGTTACATTTTTCCACAAATATTAGTGTTTTTCAGGCACCATTTTAATGTACAAGCTGTCACAAATGTGAAAATTTCATGGTCTTAATTTAAAGAGAATATATTAATCTCCAGATTATCATCAGAAAAATATGACGTCATACAAAATTTTCACACAAATACGTTTTTCCCATCACAAGAATCGCAGAAAATTAAAAAAAAAGGGGTCAGAGTAGGTACCAATTTAGGTCATTTTAAAGCATATTTTATCTTGTGTGATTAGTAGATAAAGATAACACCTCTACCTCATTCAAAATAATAAAATGTCAAGTCCAGGGCGTAAAAAGCATCCAATATGGGAACACTTTCATATCGAATAAAAGTGGCTTTTTACATTGTTAAAAAGCCACTTTAATTATTTTATTATAATTTAATGATAGTATTCATTTATTTTTGCAATTAAAATTTGTTTTAAACCATGTTTTTTATAACGTTTTAAACATTGTTTAAAACATGTTTTAAACAATGTTTTCAAACACCTAATAAAAAACGATGTTTTATTTCAAACTGTTCTAAACACTGTTTAAAACACATGTTTTAAACATGCCAACCCTGCGTCTGTGTAACATAATGACTGACAATTTGACGGCACAATAGTGATAGGACATCGTCTGTTACAAAAAGGAAACTGACCGAGTAAACAAAAATAAAACCTTGAATTCAAATGAACTTAACAATTTACGTTTCTCAAGTAAAGGAGTAAAAAGTTGACGCCAACGTAAACTCGGCCTCTTCCATCAAAGCGACGTAAAACACAGCCGGCCTACATTCACAAATGGACGCTTTATGCCGGCAAAAGGCGGCAAATGAAAGTTCCTAATGAGTTTTCTTTTACGGCGGAAAATGTGAAAAACGTTGGCTAAGCTGTTTTTATGTTGTGAGAGTGATGGAATGGTTACTATTTAAGGTTTAACTCGAACACTAATGTAAATAAATTAAGAAAATTGTCGCGAACCCCATGACGTGCTTACAAAATAAACAATAAATATACAGAGCATAACAAATGTTTACAAACACAACAGGACGGACAACTACAAAGATTGCACGTCATGACTGCAAAGGACTAGATATTAACAATTAACTTACCTTTATCCTTACCGATTATCTTTATCTTATCACAGCAAGTACAAGATAAATCTATGAAGTAAGAGTTCAGCGAATTATTGAGAAATGAATTAAAAGTTCTGATTTTCAGTACGACACATAGATACAGCTAATCTAATCTTAATATATATATATGTCACCGTAAAATTGTCAAATAGGTTATATTGTAATATCTCTAGCGATATTGTAAAATCTCGAAATATTGTCAAATGAACATACTGCTTACAACAAAACGCATTATTTTTCGTGAAATGCATGCGATGGTAGTCAACTCACGCGGTGTGGAGGGAAGGACGGGTCCCCCTTGCCCAGTGGTACAACTCTCATAAAAAGATAATGTACCATTCCTGAGAAATACCGATTAATATAACCTAACCTTAAAACACTTTATATTCCCCTAAAAAGCGTAGTCGACGGAGGATAGGATAGCTTCCATCTCAATTTATGAGACGCAGACGAAGTTGAGCGGGTCAGCTAGTGTAAAATATGCAAAAGAGACAATTTATCTCACTGGGAAGCCGCGTGCGATAGCGAAGATAGGACAGATGAAAATGTTCCATAGGTATGTTCCGCGCCTGTAGAAACAGAAACATTGACACACACTGGTGCCGATTCTGTTGTGCACAAACTAAACTTAATTTAGGCTATTACTATCTTTTTCTCACCAATAAAACGAGAAAGAGACGGACGTAATTTAGAGCTGTCAAATTTAATTCAAACTAATATTTCCATACTAATGAAGGGTGCACGTAAAAACATGTCGACTAATAACACGGTGAAGCGCAAGGCATAAACTAGTTTGACATTTCTAACTTAGTGCATAGCTATAGCCGTCCTTTTCTCGCCCTGCCTTTTAGTAAAAGACAGCAATAGTATAAATTAAGTTTAGTTTGTGCACAACAGAATCGACACCACTGAATGTAAATTTCTCTATTTAATACAGGCATTTTAGGAACGATTAGAGAATCTACACTCTTAGTAGGCTGATTGTGAAACAAAGTGTTGAAAGATCGTTCTTTTGCAATCGCAGACTGTAGCTTGTAGGCTCTTCGTCACTTTTTACAGCACCACACAGGTCCAGCGTCCTATGGCATAGCTATGATCGGTATTATGAGTAATTATGACAGTGTTTACCCGCCGGCATTGAGATAGTCTCCTTTCCTGAATTCATGAACTCCATTGTCCCTCATACCGTGTATATTGAAATGTTAACTTAAGTACTAATATCCCTTATACCTTCGCTGTTTGTCCCCAGGATGGCACAACGCCGCTCATCCTGTCAGCTGCGATGGGGCACACGGAGTGCGTGCGCGAACTGCTGGCACAGGGCGCTGATCCCGCCTGCAGCAGAACGGTAATTTTAGCCTTCATTATTGAGGAACAGATCTTCAAACTTTTATAACTCTCGTTTAAAAAAACCGCCACTATTCTTTCAGACGGGAACGAACGCGCTGTTCTTCGCAGCGCAAGGCGGGTTCCTCGATATCGCGCGACTACTGCTCGACTCTGGAGCTGCCATCGACGCACCTAGCATGGTAACAATAATATGCTGTCTCACATAACTTAACATCACACCTTTAATCAGAGCCATTACAAATAAACGTTATAATTGTAGGACGGTGGCACGCCATTGTTCGTGGCGTGCCAGTGCGGCCACCTGCCGGTCGTCGACGAGCTCATCCGCCGGGGAGCCAACGTCAACTCCTCTATGAAGGTAAGCTGTCATGTCACGAGTTGGAGTTGGTTGGAGTTGGACGAGTGGAGCGGCCATTATTTTAATAATTCAAGAAAATAAGTCTTCTCAAGGACCTTTAGGCGCAAGAAAAGGCCACATTAATAAGGAGTAAATTAGGGGCACGCTCTGGTTCCAAACATATACAGCCACGTGTAATATTCTGCAATCCACACAGACTGCGATTGCTGTCTGCGTCACATGTCCATGGTTGGACCTAAACATTATGGTAGTATGGTCTACCCCAATGTAAGTGTGAACATTACAATTTAGTATCCTAAGGGAATCTGGGCAGGAGCTGTAACCATATACTGATGTCTGTACCTACATTGATTAAATAATTGAGAAGACTGAAGAAAGCCTTTGATTTCAATCAACACCTCATGCGCTCAGAACCCAATATAGTCTCATGGAAAACTCCGCTGGCAGCTGGTGGTAAGAGACGGAAGGATCTTACAATCAGTCAGTTTGGAGTTGTCGCTCCGCTCTCATTCGTTTTCTATTTAAAAAAAATAAAAACAAATTTCCAAGAACTGTAGATGGCGTTGAACTGACTACGTTACTAGGTGCGTCACGTCACATACACTCCTGGACTGACACTTTCGTTATGCTTTCGTTTGCCTAAGCTTCCGAATATAACCATTACATACAAGTGAAATGATGTGCCGTTCCGTTCCTTGTAGTAACGTCATTTCAGATAAGCCACTTTTACATAACAATGTTGCCAGTTTTCGGAGGTCAAGGTGACTAGAGCTTCTAAATGGCTGCAGTTATAGCTTAGCTTGTGGCCAAAATTGGCAACTTATGATCACTATCTAGTTTGTGCATACTTTAAATGCACAAAAGAACATTTTCCCCTAGGGCAACTTAATCGAGCGCTAAAATATTCTTGTGATTTGCTTGTACGAGTACAGTGGCGAAGGGTCAAAATTTTGACAGAGGAAGCCGAAGAAAAAAAAAGTAGAATTGTTTTATTTTTCCTTTTCATTTTGACCACGTTTTCGTTAATAGCAACCCCGAAAACCAGGAAAATTATACCCATGACGAATAAACCGAAAATTTTCTTTGGCATCATCATAGGGTAGACGAAAAAAAAATCTAATTAGTCCGGTAGATTGTTTAAAATTATTTGACCCGTATTTTTTATATTGTTACGTATATCAAAATTGACGAAGATACGACGCTTTTAAAATTCCCAATACGTCACCCCTAGGTATATTTTTTTGCTAGTTCTGACGTCACGAGCCCACACTCCCGAGTTTTAATGCGTTTAATCTTTGTTCATTGATTTACAAAAACAAAAAATACGTGTCCATTAATTTTCAATAATCTAACTGACGGACTAAATAGATTTGATACTGTCGTCATGGCTATTCTACCTCGTTCTCCCATACATACTTTCTTTTTCTGCCCTGTGACGTATCTCGATAATCTTAGGCTTACCTGGCTCAATTAGCAGTTGTGACTTTACCTCCAATTATTATTATTATTATTTATTATTATTCATTTCATCATCATCATCATCCATCATCATCTCAGCCGAAAGACGCCCACTGCTGGACATAGGCCTCCCCCAAGTGTCGCCACATTGACCGGTCCCTTGCGACTCGCATCCACCGGATTCCCGCAACCTTCACCAGGTCATCGGTCCACCTAGTGGGAGGTCTTCCAACGCATCGTCTTCCGGTTCGCGGTCGCCACTCCAGAACTTTTCGGCCCCAACAGCCATCCGTTCTGCGAGCAATGTGCCCTGCCCACTGCCACTTAAGTAGGGAATGCAAATCCGTTCAGTTTCAAAATCCGGATTTTAAGGAACGGTTTTTTGTTCTAATCCGGATTATCCGGATTTTACGGATTTTTCATGAAAATTAACAAATTTGCCCATATTCGTTTATTATACGATATTTCTTATTTTTGTGTGAATGGGTTAAAATATAAACACAGGAAAATTAAATCATATGATTTTTTAAACTTTTGTAATTTGAAATAATTCAACCAACCAAGGTATTGATGGTTTCGTTTTATAGCCATTATGTTCTTTGTAAATTTATATTTTACATTCTTTTAATTCTTTAAAAAAAAAAACAAAATTGTGTCCGCCGGTGTCGGGAGCAGGGTTCAAGCTACCACCAGTGCAGTGGTTACCGGGGATCCAGAGATAGGAACCTCCTCACCATACGGGCCATATTGAGGAGTACTGCCTCCCGAAAAAGGCCCTTGATCCAACCACCTAAAGAAAGCCTCGACAAACATTCGTCGCCGTCGTTTGGGCCTATCCCAGTTGTAAAGGTCCCATTGTGCTTATTGGCCTTGCTTCGTTCTGTCTCCTGCTGAAATGGAGGGAAGTGGAAATTACGGTTTTTTCCTATACTTGCTGATTAATTTCGTTGCAGGATCCAAGGCAGTTAAATTCATTCTCTGGGACTTCGTTGAGCTTCATTGTCTCGGCGCTTTTCTGGTGGTCGCCACTGTTGATTCTGGCTTTCAGGAGTTACAGTGGTTTGGGAATTGTGTGGAGTGGAAATATTATTTATTATTTTATAACGCCATGCTGATCGGTCTATCCGCTATGTCCGGCTTATTGGCGACAGTAGTCCTGTCAACAATAAATTAATAATAGGTGATCCTAGTACAACGTGACATGGTTTTTCTCGAGAACTGGGTCGGGCACATACTTGTAGTATGGTACCTCAGATTCCACATTTTTATATTTCAAGGCAAGTTGCTGTTGAAAAATCCAATAAGGCATCTAAAGTTTTATCGTTTAACCTGCTACGAATTTGATTACACTCAATACCTGCTGCGGAAAAAGCTCGCTCTGAATCGAAATTGAATGCACTGAATATGCTTGTAAGCGGCCTCCAAGTGAAATATCAGTTTCAGGCTTTCGGCTTATGAGCAAATTTTCGAATATTCGCGCGAAAATGTAGCCCACGAATAACAATATCTTATTATTCAGAAAATCCGGATTCGATTTTCAAATCCGGATTTGAAAGTCGAGTAAAAATGTGGCGAAGTCCGGATTTTTCGGATCACGGATAGTCCGGATTGCATTCCCTACACTTAAGTTTAGCAATTCTTCGGGCTACGTCGGTGACCTTGGTTCTCTTGCGGATGTCTTCATTTCTGATTCAATCACGCAAGGAAACTCCGAGCATAGCCCTCTCCATTGCCCTTTGGGTGACTTTAAGCCTTTTGATAAGGCCCATTGTGAGCGACCACGTTTCGGTCCCGTATGTAATCACTGGCAACACACACTGGTCATAGACTTTCGTCTTGAGACACTGCGGTAAGTTGGACGAGAAGATACCGCGCAGTTTCGTCACCGTCAGGATGGCTGGTTGTCTGCATCGGTCCGCGTCATGGTGGTGACCAAAAATTGCTACCTATTGGCTACCCATTGCTACCTATATTCAATTAATTGCTACCTAACTTGGAAAAGAATTAAAGAGACTTTAAAATGACCAGCCATTCTGATGTCAGGATGGCTGGTCAACTCTCCGTGTGAGTAAACTATTCAAATTCATGTTATTATTTTAACTTGAGTAATTGCTACCTGATTGCTACCCTCACGTATTTCAATGTCCACCATGTAGCTTTAACAAGTAAAAAGTTATGATCGTTTGAAACTTTTACAGGGACTGGATTTAGGTTATTGAATAAAATAATATTTTAAACTATTACAAAAACGTTCCTTTTCGTTGAAAAACACTGACCCAATATAGTAATTAAATAGTTGACCCACGCAATTTCGTCTGCGTCACATAAGAGAGAAAAAGCTTACAAAAGGAATACATTTTTCCCGTTTTTGCAACATTTTTCATTTATGCTCCGCTCCCATTGGTTGTAGCGTGATTTTATATGACCTATAAACTTTCTCGATAAATGGTCTAACCAACACAAAAATAAATATTTTCAATTCCAACCAGTACTTCCTGAAATTAGCGCGTTCTATTAACCAAACAAACAAACTCTTCAGCTTTATAATATTATTAGTAGGTATTTTCTTTTGGGACAAGCCCGCCACACACGCCCAAACCACTGTAACTCCTGAAAGCCAGAATCAACAGTGGCGACCACCAGTAAAGCGCCGAGACAATGAAGCTCGACGAAGTCCCAGAGAATGAATTTAACTGTCTAGCGTAGAAAGTATAGCGGAGGAGTAGGAAAAAAAACTGTAATTTCCACTTCCCTCCATATCAGCAGGAGACAGAACGAAACAAGGCCAATAGGCACAAAGGGACGTTTACAACTGGGATGGCCCAGTTGCCTAGCACCACGGATAAATATTAACGTTAATGGGTCCTAAGTTGAGAGCTGTTATATTTGATTCCAATAATAGGTATGGCAAAAACGCTTGAACGCACGGAAATTTGCTCTAGTTTCTACAAGGTCCGTATAGTAAATAACTTCGGATGTAACCTGTACACTATCCAACATAATATTGCGTTCATTTTGCCAAAGACTACACTCCCACAAAATGTGATGTGCAGATTGTTCATATTCGCAGTCAGATGTTGAACATTGACAAAAAGGCGAGTCAACAAGCTTGAAGGAAAATAATTTACTCTTAAAGTTACCATGACCCGTGAGAAATCTAATAATGAGAATGAGTGTTGCCCACAACACTGTGATCAACCTCCAGCCATGTCCTGTCCAGCCGCTCACGAACGGATGGAAAGAACTGGTGGAGGTGTCTGCCCTTGATGGAATTGTCCCACCTACATTGCCATTTAGATAAAAGTTCCTCCAAGACGTCGGTCTGTGGTTTGAATAATCTAGAAATCCTAGCACGATCACGTATGGTTAAAAAGTCTGCGTCCGTGGTCTCACGCGCGTTATAGTACATTGCAGCCCGCCGCTGCACCTCAAGATCGACTGGAAGTACACCCGCAAGCACCGGTAAAGCTTCGGTACTAACCGTCCTATACGCTTTGCATAAGAATATCAACGCCAAACGCTGGCTTTGAAGCAATTTACGTCGCACCGCTCCTATGGTAGCCCTATCGGCCCAAACAGGTGCCCCGTAGCACATACAACCCAAGTAAGTAGCCACATAGATGGTCTTTAAAATTAAAAATGACAGTCCCCACGTAGATTTGGATATCCTCGTTAAGGAATAAAAGTTCTTTTTAGCTTTTTCACCGACATTTTTTATGTGATCTACGAATGAAAAATTCCGCTGCTTTCTTTTCACGGGAACGTTATTAAATTTAATACTCGGCCACGATTTAAGATCACTTTTAAAATTAGTTGAAAAGTTTTATGCGGTGCAAAGGTCAGACGGTTTCGATCGCCCCACTGAGATATTAATCGTAGGCAAGTATCAGCTAAATTCTCGAGTCCAGCCCGGGTACTTGACTGAATGAGCAACAGGCCGTCGTCCGCGTAACCGGTTAATGAACAGCCGGGTGGAAGTGGGATCGCGAGGAAATCATCAAAACCTATATTCCATACATACGGAGAGATTACCGAGCCCTGTGGACAACCCATGGTAAGGGACTTTGACATAGAATGATGTCCGAGTTTTAGTTGCGCGGTACCATTTAAAAAGAATGAATAAACAAGATTATATAATTATGTTTTTGTAGCAGCCACGATTTTTCATTTTAAATAGTAGCATCGGCCACCAAGCGTTATCAAAAGCCCCGGAAATATCTAGAAAGATTCCAACCACGTACTTGTGTTCAGAGTTATTAACAATTTTTCTAACAGATAGTGCCGCGTCAACAGTAGATTTACCCACGGTGAAGCCGAATTGGTTGTTATGAAACTTTGATCCGTCCGGTAGCAAACGCGGCACGATAAGGCGCTCCAGGAGTTTTCCCAAATTTGGTAGTAGGGTTTAGGGCCTGTACGACTTGGGGTCGTCCGGTGGCTTATCGCCACTTTTTGGAATTATTCGTATAAAGCCACGACGCCATACGCGAGGAAAAACGCCTTCCGCAATACATCGGTTGAAAACAGATAGGATGGCGTCGCCCGCTGTTTTACACGCTTCTATTATCATCCGATTAGATATTTTATCTTCACCTGCTGATTTTTTAAGAGGCAGTTTCCTGACAACATTAATTAATTAATTCGCCGACGAAGTCGCTGGCGAAGTGCTATCTATACCTACTAATAATATTATAAAGCTGAAGAGTTTGTTTGTTTAGTTAATAGAACGCGCTAATCTCAGGAACTACTGGTTGGAATTGGAAATATATTTTTGTGTTGGTTAGACCATTTATCGAGAAAGTTAGTTATATAAAATCACGCTACGACCAATGGGAGCGGAGCATAAATGAAAAATGTTGCAAAAACGGGAAAAATGTATTCCTTTTGTAAGCTTTTTCTCTCTTATGTGACGCAGACGAAATTGCGTGGGTCAACTATTTAATTACTATATTGGATCAGTGTTTTTCAATGAAAAGGGACGTTTTTGTAATAGTTTAAAATATTATTTTATTCAATAACCTAAATCCAGTCCCTGTAAAAGTTTCAAACGATCATAACTTTTTACTTGTTAAAGCTGGTGGACATTGAAATACGTGAGGGTAGCAATCAGGTAGCAATTACTCAAGTTAAAATAGTAACATGAATTTGAATAGTTTACTCACACGGAGAGTTGACCAGCCATCCTGACATCAGAATGGCTGGTCATTTTAAAGTCTCTTTAATTCTTTTCCAAGTTAGGTAGCAATTAATTGACTATAGGTAGCAATGGGTAGCAAATAGGTACCTAGCAATTTTTGGTCACCACCATGACGCGGACTGATGCAGACAACCAGCCATCCTGACGGTGACGCAGTTTCCCGAACGCTGCCCAGCCGAGTCGGATTCGACGATTGACCTCTTTCTCGAAATTAGACCTACCTAACTGGACCGTTTGTCTTAGGTATACATAATCGTCTACAATTTCGAGTGTAGAGCCTCCGATCTTGATAGGAATGGGTGTGACATGGGCATTCAACATGACCTTCGTCTTGTCCATGTTCATTTTTAGACCCACTCTTTCGGAAGCTCTTCTGAGGTCATCGAGCATTGTACTGAGGTCCTCCATGGTCTCACCCATGACCACTATATCGTCGGCAAACCGAAGGTGAGTGATGTACTCGCCATTGACGTTGATGCCTAGCCCTCTCCAGTCCAGAACCTTGAAGACATCCTCCAGTGCAGCGGTGAACAGTTTCGGAGATATGACGTCTCCCTGTCTTACACCTCGCTGCAGAAGGATAGGTTCCGAGGCTTGGTCCTGAAGTCGGACTGTTTTGATGAAATATACTAGATGACTAGGATAAAGTAAAAACGTTGTTTGCACAGAGAAAATTTTATTTACAAGTGAATGACACAAGTCATTATCAAAAACACATGTTCGAATATCAATTTGAAATGATGTTTCAACTAAAAAGTTTCACACTTCCCCTCAAACATCCATCATCAGATATCCTCACATCACACCACACCAGACACACTCAAACTCAGATCGCGCACACATTTATTAAATGCCACACGACCTAATGGTTTTGTCAGCACATCTGCTGGGTTATCTTCCGTACACACATAGTCCAGACGTACAACTTTCTTAGCAATGCAATCTCTGACATAGTGCGCCCTTATGTCTATATGTTTCGTCCTTCTATGCGCTACAGCATTGTACGCAAGTTTAATAGCACTCTGATTATCTACAAAAATGCAAATAGTCCCAAGATATTCACCTCTTATAAATGCATTCAACTGCCGCAAGTGAACTGCCTCCTTGGTTGCCTCCGAAAGTGCAATATACTCGGCTTCCGTTGACGACAGTGCCACACAAGTTTGTTTCCGACATTCCCAGTTAATCAACGAGTTTCCGCATCTAAAAATAAACCCAGAATATGATTTCCTATCTTTGATGTTCCCTCCCCAATCAGCATCTACGAATCCCGTGATGTCCTGCACCGGCGACTTGGGAAATATCAAACATAGATCCCTTGTACCCTTAAGGTATCTCAAGATATGTTTAGCAGCTTTCCAATGACGTTCCTCACAACATGAGTTGTACTGTGCCAAAAAAATTACCGCAGCAGCAATATCCGGGCGTGTGTTACAGGCCAAATAGTTCAGCGATCCTATGAGTGCCTGATAACTACGAGAGTCTTGGCAGGACAAGAACTTACCTCCTTTCCCTTCCGCCAAGGCTTTATGGAAACCCATTTCCGTCGGAGTTTTCACTGGTTTGCAGTCAGACATACCATATTCATCCAAGATCTTCGAAATAAGCCTCTCTTGATTCAAATATATTCCAGTATCCGTCTTAGACAAAAGCGTACCCAAAACTTGTCTCGCTTCCCCTAAATCCTTTGTCTTGAAATGTTTACAAAGATTGTCTAATAAAACTTCCTTCTGCTGTATGTCTTTGTAAAATAATAAAAAATCGTCAACGTACAAGGCAATATAGATATTATTATTTTTGTAAAGACAGCTATCAAAGTCACAGCGCTTGAAGTTCAAAGACAATAACACTTCATTTACTTTTTCATTCCAAGACCGTGAAGCTTGTTTGAGGCCGTATATCGCTTTTTCTACCAAGCAAACTTTATCCTTCGAGTTTTCGTCTATGCAACCCTCCGGCTGTCGCATATAAACTCTTTCATGCAAATCACCGTTCAGAAAGGCGGTGTTCACATCGAAGTGACTGATAAACAAATCCTTTTCAACAGCCAACGATAGCAGCAATCTAACTGTAGATCTTTTCACGACCGGTGAATAAGTTTCGAAGTAGTCGACCCCGTAGGACTGAGTGAAGCCCTTCGCCACAAGTCGAGCTTTATAGGTCTTATTAGCATCAAACTTGTACTTGAAGATCCACTTGATTCCCACGACTTAAGCGTCAGGAGGCTTTTTGACGAGCTTCCAGACCTTGTTCTCGTACATCGAATCCATCTCTTTTTTCATGGCTTCCTTCCAGTTATCCTTATCTTCCCGACTTTAGGCTTCCTTAACTGTCAAAGGCTCCTGGTCTGCTGTACAGCATGCTAGTCCATGAAGATTCCCTTTTCGGATTCTACTACGTAGAGGATAACGACATTCACCTTCGTTTGAATCTCCTCTGTTAATAGTATCCTCAACTTCAACATTTTCCACCACATTTTCTGCTCCGCTATCACCCGTTTCTCCCACCTCCATCTCCGCGTCTACATATATTTCAGCCCCATCTGTGGAACTCGGCCCTTGAGAAGCTTCTGCACTACCAGGTGACGAACCTGACTGCCCTTCTACCTTTGTAAGTTCCCAGATTACTTCAGCACCTTTGTCACCGCTACCTACGCGCTGACTAGGATCCACTGAAAGTACTGCTGTAGAGTCCTCCAAGAACACACACACACACACATCTCTTGCTCTTACTATGACGCGAGGATTACTGGGATTAATGAAACGATATCCCTTGGTTTCTTCACAGTAACCAACAAAGATATGTTCTACCGCTTTAGGGCTCCATTTCTTCCGAGTTTCCTTGGGCACGTGTACAAACGTTTTCGTTCCAAAAACTCTGAAATGATCAAATGACTGAGCCTTCCCTGTCCACAACTCCTCAGTAATCTTACCATTATTGCCACTGTGAGGCAGCCTGTTCTTGGTATAAACAGCCGTATTACATGCCTCTCCCCACAGTCTCGCACTCAGACCCTTTTCCGCTAACATAGCACGAGCCATCTCCACAATAGTGCGGTTTGCTCGCTCAACTACGCCATTCTGCTCCGGAGTGTAGGGAACAGTCAACTGATGGTTTATACCCTTTTGCTGTAAAAACCCATCAAACTTCCTGTTCACAAATTCTGTTCCATTGTCCGTGCGTATGCACTTTACCTTCAACCCGGTTTCAACCTCTACACTAGCTAGAAAAACTTTAAAATGATCGAAAACCTGATCTTTTGATTTAAGGAAAAATACAAAAGTTTTACGTGTAAAATCATCTAAAATAACTAGCATATACCGAGATCCACCGTACGTGGGTTCTGACATTGGACCACAGATATCTGCGTGAACCAGTTGCAGTCTCTCGACTGCCCTCTCAGCCTCACCAACTGGAAAAGGTAAACGATGTGCCTTCCCCTTAATACAGGCGACACAAGGCTCCATTACGCTCTTTCCAAAATCCATACCCGGAAGCTTACGTAAATCTCGCTCATTAACATGTCCAAGCCGCCGGGTGCCACAACATCAAAGGATTACCTGCTTTCACTGACGCCAACGCAGTCCCATCTACAACCGCCTGACAACCTTCAAGCTTGTAGATCCCCGAGACTTCACTTGCGGTAGCCAGAAGCTTTCCCTTGAAATGGCCTGGAACCAAATGGTGAATTAGCTTGCACCCATCTCTGTCAAAACTTACCTTCCATCCTTTCTCTACTAATTTGGACACTGATAACAAATTAACACGCAAACCGGGTACATACATGACATCCCTCACAGCAAGCATTCGTCCTTTTAAACTCACCATGATATCACCCTTACCCTTGCATTCAATCTTATCATTATTCGCACATGTCACATTACTCATACCAACATTCATAACCAAATCTTTAAACCAATGTTTCTGGAAAGACATATGTGAAGATGCCCCGCTGTCGATGTACCATTCCGTCAAATTGAAGCAGTCCCCGGCGCTGAATGAAGACAGGCTCACGATCGCGACGTCACTCAGCTTGGAGATCGAACCCGCTTTCCTTCCTTCAGGACAGTCCGGCTTCTTATGTCCACTCTTTCCACATTAAAAGCATTTAATTTTGGTCATATTAATATCTTTGTTCCCATTCCGCTTCTTACTCACAGCCAATGCCGAGTCCGCTGAAGTCAATGTACTACAACCTTGACGTGAATCCTCCTGTAGTAACTTCTGCCGTACGTTCTCTGAAGTTAACTTCATCCCAGAGTGTTCCACCGCCATTCGCATAGGCCTGTACTCTTCAGGTAGTCCCCTCAGTAACACGACAGCTACAAGATCATCGTCAAATCCGGTGGCAATATCATTCAACTTTTGAGAAAGAGACATAACTGCAGCAACATATTGATGCATCGACGAGTGTCTCTCTAGCTTCTCATCCAACAACGCGTTCATGAGGGTGATCCTGCGATTTACGCCTTTGTCCTCAAACGCTTTCGCTAAGCTATCCCAAGCATCTTTGGCATAATTTGAATTTTGTACATACGCATAAAGTGTAGGTTCCACATGTAAACAAATCAATGCTAGTGCGTCTTGGTCCTTCTCGATGGCGGTGGAGTCTTTGGAATCCGGGTACGTTCACGTGAATGTGAACAAATTTTTCTCGTATGAGAATCATTTTCATCGCGAATTTCCACGTAGAGGAGTAGTCATCTAGGCCGCAGAGGTTCTTGATGGCAAATTTAGTGACTGAGCCCATAACCTTTTGATGAAATATACTAGATGACTAGGATATAGAAGTAAAAACGTTATTTGCACAGAGAAAATTTTATTACAAGTGAATGACACAAGTCATTATCAAAAACACATGTTCGAATATCAATTTGAAATGATGTGCCACGGTATCTCTTTCGAACAGTCCCGCGCAGCCTCTGCAGGCTTCGGCCTAGCGAACCCTTTCCTTATGCTGTCATCTCTTTGAGCCGCGCGTGGAACACTCTGGCGCCGTCGACAGGGTCTGTCGTCATAAGACGACATAGTGAGCCGTCCGTCCGGACGGCTCACTAGCGCATAGCTCACGTCCACAGGCCGCGCCTACGGTACACGCCCGGTGCGTCTCCCTCTCGCGTCCCGCCACCTCCTTCGCTAGCATGAGGAGGTGACGGCTTCCCATTCCGTCTCGCTCCGGACCATGGACTGAACCAGGGCCGGACGCGAGAGCGAGCCGCCGCCGATCGCCGCTACGAGGACACGGCGGTGCTCCGCCCACGCGGGGCAAACTGCGACCGTGTGTGAGACCGTGTCCTCCGCGAGATCAGAGCAGTGGAAACACCCGGGCGTCTCCTCCTGCCCGATTCGGTGCAGGAACTTCCCGAAACAACCGTGTCCGGTGAGGACCTGCAACAGGCGGAAGGTGAGGACGCCGTAGAGACGCCGTGGCGTCTCTCAAGCCACTCCTCAAAGAGGGGACTATCGTGGCGTGCCCTGCACGGGGTTGCGACAGTCGCTCTCCATGTCGCCATGAGATCACGCCGGAGGTCTGTCCGCTGAGCGGCAGTATGCCGCGGCAGCGGAGTTTCCCCCCGGCGTAGCGCATCCTCGCACCATTCGTGCAGGCGAGGACTATCGCCTCCAGCCAGATCCCTTGGCGGCTCCAATTGCACTCCTAAAACGATCTCTCGATTGCTTTCAGGACAAAGCGACCCCTCTGTTTATCGCCGCACAGAACGGGCACGAGGACGTGTGTCGCGCTCTCATAGCAGCGGGAGCCGTCGTGGACTGCGCACGTGCAGACCGCGCCACGCCGCTGTGGATAGCGGCGCAGTGTGGACACTCTGCTGTGGCGCGTCTACTGCTGGCGGCTGGAGCCCGGGTGGACCATGTCAGACAGGTTGGTAGATAACAGCGGGACCACGCCATAAGCCGTTATAAGATTAAAAAAACAAGTAGGTATTATAAAAAACTAAGACGACCCACTGACCAAAATGTGACTAAATTTTAACTTTTATTTCCGAAACTAGACTGTTCCCAGATTGTGGTCCAGAACCTGATCGCAATGATGGGGAGAAAAAGTGCTAAGTGCTTCGTTAAAGCTCTATTTACACGGCACCCTTAAATAACTATACTGGATGGCCCATGGGATCTGGATATACTGACAGTACAGTTTACCACCTGCTATGACTTTTGCTTCGTTTATCGTGGACGCTTCGGAATGACGTATACGAAAATCGCTCGTAGTTACTCAACAAGAACGTGGAGTCTTCCTTGTCCACAGCTTACAAGATATATTAAATGCAGGATTCCTATTGGCTCCACTGTGCTTCAACTTAAGACACGCTGATATTTTTCAGGATGGCGCTACACCGCTGTTCAAAGCTGCACACAAAGGCCACGCTGCTGTGGTTGTAGAATTGCTCAAATATAAACCAAACCTTGGAGTGCTTCCCGTAAGGATTGGTTTCATCTTAAATATACCTATTATTATAGTCGTGACATCTAGTTTGGATTTTGGAGCACTGCGTGTTGTTTCTATTCGCCACAAGATGGCAGTGTTATAAATTAACAAGAGCGTGTTTGATGATGCTTCTACTCTTTACTAGATGGCGCTGTCGCAAATCAGTACTCAAATTCATTGCATCAATAATTAAGTTCAGCAGAAGTATGTGCATTTTTACTAGTTACGCCAATTTATCACGACTCCTATGATCATCGATCTTCTGTCCTAGATGGACAGATGATTGAGGGTTGGGGGAATCCGTTGGATGCGAATCGCGAACCGGTTAATGTGGCGACAAAAGGGCGAGGCCTTGGTCCAGCTGTGGATTGTCGTCTTTCGACTGAAATGATGATGATCACGACTCCAGAACCAATAAACTCTAAAACTAGATTAGATTCCAAAATGTTATAACTTTATTATAAATACCTCCACTCTTTTTTGGGAGTGAATCGCGGCGATTTGACGTATTTTATATGAAAATATCGCCGCGATTCTCTCGCTCGTGGATACGGCCATAGAGTGTATAGAAAAAAGTGACAAGGACGATAATATCGCCGCGATTCTCTCGTTCGTGGAGGCGGCTCCTGTTTTGAGGGCGTTACATTGAGTCTTACCGTAAACCTGTGATATTTGAAAATAAATTAGTTAGCCAGCAATAATTTTAGAGTTACTCAGTTCGATGTACAGCGGGGTTACCACAACGTCCAAATGCGATTCAATTTAGGTTTGAGCTGTCAGTTTTCTGACAGTTTTTCTATGGAACTGACAGCTTGCGACTCAGTTTAGGACCTGAATTGAATCGCATTTAGAGGTTGTGGTAACCCACCTGAACACTCGGTATGTCGAAAGTTTCCGTAATGTTAGATGTTACTATTCCAGAACGGCCAGACAGCGCTGCAGGGCGCCGCCATGTTCGGTCAGCTCCCCTGTGTGCGCCTCCTGGCGCGCTCCTCACTCCCGCACCTCCGCGCCGCCACACTCGCCGCCAGCTCGGCGGGCCGCACGGACGTGGTGCACTACCTGCGTCGCCTTGAACACGAACTGGCCACGACGCGATAGTCTACTGTGTGCCTACCTACGTGTGTGTTGCTAGTTGGGTGTGTACACGTGTATTTCATCATCATCGTCGTCCGCCTAGTATTTACCCAATTATGTTTGGTTCGGTTTCCAGTCAGGAAATAAATATAGGGTGTAAAAACCTCTTAACGAAGCCGAAAGGCACTTGTTCTCCCCGTCATTGAAATCATTTTTGTGTTCTACACCATACCTGGAAAACTTGTAATTACGGAGATATTGGAGGTCAAAGTTCCAACTTTTTTTCATTTTTTTTTTAAATACAAGTTTTTCATAGATTTTTTTTTCTTTAAAAACCTCCAGGACCCTCGTATTATTCAATCCGTCCATCAGCACAATATTTTGAGTACTTTACATTGAGTTCTACCACAAAACATGACATTTCACCACCAAAAAAAAGTCGTTTCCCAGTAACAATAATTTTTGCAAAAAGTTTTATAGTTTGATGTACAGATTGCTTGGTTGACAGCTTCGTGATAAGGTTGTTTACACCCTATATAAAAAGTATCATGCCCGTCGCTAATGTATAAGATTTTATTTTTTTGTAAGAACATGAATCGTGATGACTTCCACAACAAATTAATATTTATTTTTCATCAGCGACAAAAAATGTAACAAGTCTTTCAATTTTGTATAAATAATAAAACTACACATGTACAAATAGACGCACCCAACTAACAAACACTGCATTTGTTATAATCTCACGTGGTAATCGATCTGCATACAATCTGGTATTCCTAACTACAGTTACTACCCGACTATTTTGTATGATGTACTCGCAGCCATACTTGTATAGCTTTACCCACTCGCCTTACGCAATACCTCACTCAATACTGAATATATATTATTGACTTTATGTAAACGGTAGCAATAGTGTCAGAAATTACATAATCACAGAAACCAAAACAAAATTATCAGTGTTATTAAATAGTAATGGCATGACTTAAGTTCAATATTTACGTGATTATAGGTACACTCCTTTCCAAAGTATTCTCTATTTCTTCATTTTTTCCCCTAATTAAAAAAGTCCTGAAGAACCTGGGAGAAATTATTCTATTGCTACAGTTTACACTGAAGAAATTTTAAACAAAATTGGATTTATCGTTGGTGCTGATTTAGTCAATAAGCGATAATATGTAAACATGTTTTAATTTTACACTAGTCAACTTTGTCGCGGTCATAGCAATGAGAATCGAATAATTATTTTAGATACCTCCATTCATAGAAAACTTCATGACCGCGATTCATCTTAATCACTAGCTTAGAGTCGAAAATGTATTTTTCATACAATCACATACACAACTAGTTGATAAGGTAACTGTTGTATTGTTGTAGCGTAGGATAAGTGAAGTATTTATTTAATTATTTATATCATACGACACGACTTGTAGTCAACGCTCAATTTGTATATTAAATTGTATCAACGTTTTGGGCGATATCTCAGTATGGAATCTCATGAAGTGTTTTGATTGATGTCCTATTTGCATGGAGCAATTTTGTTGATTGTTGGTCAATAAATTGGGACATATTTTGAATGTCACTGTCCAAACAATGTCAGATGGGGATTCCTACAATGTTGTTGCCAGTTATTGCAATCTACAAGCAATTGCTCCATGTCATTGCGCCTTTATAACAGTATTTTTAACTATGAATTAATAAAGATGAATTTAATCTTGATAAAAGCAAGGACACAAATAATTTTCTATAGCGCAATATCATTCTTAAGGAGGTGAAATCTTTTTTAAAATTGGACAATATTCCAGATTTTTACTCGCAATGTTATTTTTGCCAATAGTAAGTTCCTGTAGCAACACAACATAGTTCCATTATATGGTCAATTATTTGAATAAGAAGGTTTTAGGGTTACTCCACCAAATAAACAGTTATTTAACTTAGTTAATAAACATTGTATTAGTACATAGCATAATACGTGTCGGTTTAGACTAAGTTTCAACATTGTTGTTATGTTATATGAACGGTACAGTTGTTTTTTTTTTTTAATATAACGTTTTACTTACAAAATGTGTTTTTTTTTTTGTTGCCAGACAAAATTAAAGAAGAAAATATTATATTCATAACTAATTAAAATTACATAATTAAATAAACAATAAGTACTATATCTACAAAGATCTCCTGCAACTTGCAGGATGGTCAAGCATATCATGTCCAAGATAATTAACATAACAATTCAGGCCACATAATTATAAATTCATCATAATTGTAATAACAAAAAAAAAGACCAAGTAAAATACAAATGAGTAATTTTACCTCCCCAATGGTAGATATCTACACATCAACCCATATTCTCAGTGGTTTTTAGACAACCTTTACTGTCGGCGCAGCTCCAGAAATGTTAAGGACTTATTAGGCAGCAACTACTAAGAATATGGGGGCAATCTTATGTAGCGAAACATTCACACAAAAGCCATGTGAGAATATCTATTTTTATGGTCCCTTTTTTCCAGGATTTCAAATCTTTATCAACAAGAAAAAAATAGAATTTTATGTGAACGTTTCAGAGTTATACACAAACAAGTTATCTGCCTGTGTTATCACATTGCTCCAACATATCTTGTGCAGCAACGCACAGATGCTGCGCGGTGGGTCGCTGAGCTGGCATTGTCTCCGTACAGCAGTAGAACAGGGCCAGCGGGTGAACGTACTGCTTCTCCGATATGTTTACTGGTACTGATGGTCTGGTGCCTGAGAATCAATTAAGCATTAATTTGTTTTTTTTTTATATTTAAAAATTTTTTTGCAGGTGAATCGGAGTTTAAACGCTTGTTCGCCTGCAGATTAAATAGCAGCCTGGGTATTTAAAACCAACTGGATGTAATGAGTCACAAAATTAAAAAACAGATGCATTAAAGTGAATTAAATCTTCCTGTCATAAAATCTCTGTAGTACACAGGCGAGATATTATCACATTTACCTGTTTGCCTACGTTTGTACTCAGCTCTAAACCAACTAAACATCTAACTTAATTAAAATAAAACAGCTTTGCATAATGGAAGCAAGAAAGTTCTAGAACTCACCGTATCTATCAGAGAAGTAATCCCAGATGCTGTCAACAGTATCATCTAGACACTGCACACTGTCCTCCATGGAGTCATCATCAGCCTGCGTGTGAGGAGGCATGAGGGCCATCATCTCCCACAAGGTGAGGCCCAGCGGCCATATGTCTGTCTTGCTGGATATCTCTCCGCCTTGGATCACTTCAGGGGCACTCCATGCTTCTGTGCCTGGAATCATGAATATGAAGATAATGGTTAATTTATGCAAGTAAAAAACTCCTTTTCTCTTTGCTCCCAGTAGAGTTGTCAAATGAGTAATTATGTGTGTCATAGTCACCTATTAAATGTGACATAGTTATGCTTTGAGTGGTAAAAATATTTCAATAGCTGTTTCAATAATATAATTCTACTTATAATATGAGTAATTCAGCACTTACAATCAACTGATTGTAAAAAGTTAAACAATTAACATAAGTACCAGGAATTCAAACAATTCTTGTTTTACTTCATCATTCTTATAAAAGCATAGTATATACAATACAGTTAAAGGTTTTTGAATGAAGTTATTTCTTACAGAACAATGAGAAGAATTTAAAAAATAATGAACAATTACATTAAAACCTACAATAATGTTTGGTAACTCCCAATGACTGTTTTAAAATGGTACATATATTCATATAAAATACCAAGGTGATAATATGTGATAAAAAGTTCTGTATTTATTTATTTATGTGCACACAAATACTTAACAGGAGATTACATTATGATAGAAGAGTTCAAAGGACCCTAAGGCCTAAGTACTTTTAGTTGTGACACCTAACTACGAAAATGTTTTAAGAAGTTATTATGAGACCATCATGTCATGAAAAAATAAAAATTACATAGTCAAGGAGCTAACTCTTAAACTAATCAAGCAAAGTGAATAAAATTTAAATGGGACCACTCTGCCCAAGCAAACTCTACCAAATGAAAAATCTCCCCTTATTTTGACAAAGTTGTTCAGTTACATGATCTGTAGCACACGCTAAATTATTGTTATTTTATTTAAATTATGACCTAACTATTATGATGACACAGTCATTTTTGGCCTGTACTTTTGCATCTATTTATTTGTGATCAGATACTCTTTTCAAAGAAACCATTAATTTGTCTAACCAATACTTACTCAGCGCCATTACCTTCCAGGCAAAGGCCTAAGACTATAAGTAGTTTTAATCCAGGTTAAAAAATATTAGTTTCGCAACTCACTCACCAAAATACACAGCTTTCCCTGCCTTTCTCTTGTCAAACACACCATTCTCGTCTAGAGGCAATGTGACTCCAAAGTCACATAGCTTGCAGATCACAAAGTCCCCATTCACCAGGATGTTGTACGACTTCATGTCTCCATGCAGGATCTGCATCTTTGTGTGAAGGTAGTCTAGTGCACTGGATATGTCTGCTGCTACCTGTAATACGAGTATGTTACTAACATGTGAAAAGCTACACCTCGTTGCATAATGCATGAATGGGTTCATTTATCATCAACACAGTTTATACAAAAAAGTCAGTTACAAAATAACAAACTTAATATTTTGCCACACCCAATGGAAAGTGGATAAACATGAAATTCATGTTAATGCTACTTTTAAGTAACATATTAGTGCATAAATTGCTATGAAATCTTTAAGTTTGCAGGCGCAAATAAGACAATGAATTTTATTCTACAACTAGCGGACGTCCCGCGGTTTCACCCGCATAGTTCCCGTTCCCGTGGGAGTACGGGGATAAAATATATCCTATGTTACTCGTGGATAATGTAGCTTTCGAATGGTGAAAGAATTTTTAAAAACGGTCCAGTAGTTTTTAAGCCTATTCATTACAACCAAACAAACAAACAAACAAAGTTTTCCTCTTTATAATATTAGTGTAGATATATGATCAAAATTAGTAGTTTTATATACTTTTCAGTTGTTTAGTGACTTACTTTCAATATTTTCTTTGGCAAGAATGGTTCACCGTCATCTTCAATTACTTTTTCAATCATATCCCCTAGAGATAAGTCACAGGCCTCCATCCCTAGGTACAGGATCTTCGCCTTGCTAAACGCACGGAACCCGACGATGTTAGGGTGTGACATGCGCTGCAGAAGATCCGCTTCGGCCTGTATACGGTCGGTGTACACTTTGTTCGGTTTCACGCGTTTGTTCAGCATTTTGAGAGCCCATGGCGATCGAATTTGTCCCGCACGTGGAGATCTTACTAGTTGCATCACACTTACACCTAAAAGTTATGGACAAACACGGATTAAACATTCCTACCTCATAACAAAGCGGAGAAGAATATAATAGATTTTTTCCATTAAGTTCCATTAGTGCAGGCGTGATGATATGTGTACGTACAAGTAACATTTATAAATCAAAAACTTTTAAAACAACATCGCATTTAACATGACATTTTTACCTGTTCCATAGCCGAGTCTGTTTAAAAACGGTGACGGGGGTATTGTGATTTTGTCGTTAGTATCCAGGGCTTTGTTTTTGATAGGCGTCTTGAACTCAGTCATGTTTAAACTTTTATTTTTAAAAACAAATCGCACAGCTTTGTGAACAACGTTATACGTACGTTATCTTTTCAAACGCTCGCTTGTTGTTTTGAAATTTGAATTTGATTTATTGACATAAGAGCAAAGCTACCAACTTACCTAATAGATTTACAAAATATATATATGCTCTCCCTCTCAAAGTATATAAAAAAGAAAGAGATAACCCAAAATATCATGCTAAATATAGTACTTTGTACTACTCAAGAGTATGGAATGGGATAGAATGTTATTCGTCCTGAAACTAAACTGGATTGTATTCTATTTTTCGTTCAGAAAAGGTTAAAATTTCCGTTATAGGCCATCGATTTATGGGTCGGGGAGGAGTGGGAAGGGAGGGGGGGAGGGGGGCTACCCCTCTGTCCCATGCCCACCCCGCGGAGCCCAATGGTTATGGAATATCTATGGTTAAAGTTTTGAGGTTAAGTTAGGTTAAAACACAAATTTCCATCAATTTGAACTCAAATTTCCATAGATTTATGGGGCGGGGAGGGCGAGGGTGGGAGGTACCTACCCCTATCCCATCCCCACCCTGCAGAGACCCAGGTAATGGAAATATTCGTGGTTTAAATTTTGAGGTTAGGTTAGCGTTTTTCGACACCTGCCAAGATAGCTGAGCGGGGCTCCTACTTCTGGGTGGTTTAAAAAAAAATAACCACCTAACCTAATCTATCCGTGTCGGGGTGCCCCAAGTCGGCTTAGGCAAAACTAGCTTGTCATCAAACACCCCATTATAATTTGGTGCTCAATTTACTGGTGATCAATACAACAAAAATTGAATGAAACACACTTCCTCCGTCAACGGAACGTAAAACGTCAAATTTGACATCTATCATGACAATATATCTACATAAATTGCGATTTATTTTTCAATTTATATGGAAAATTTAAAAAAATTATATCTCGTAAACCGTGAGTATCCGCAACTTAAAAATTTTTGAAAAGCCTTCTGTTAATGAGTACTATCTACAAAAAAAAAATGAACTTCCAACTCGTTGCAAATTTCCTTTATGGGCTAAAGGAAAATTAAGGAAATTCTAGCCTCAATCTGACCCAGGACGTTAAGTCATGTAGCTTGAAGTGTGCAATTAGGTACATTACCAAATTTTCAACCAATGACGATGCTTATAAGCTAGGGCCATTGTTTACAGAGTTAACAAAACAGGCAAAAGAAATAAATGATATGACTCAGGCTGGCTGGACAAACAACACATAACACCCATATTTCAGAATTTGTGACGCTATAGAATCTTAGATAATCGATCGAAAACGTGTCCAGCCAGCTTGAAAAACCACTTTTCGCTGGTCTCAATCTCGGTAACGGAAGTTATTTTGACGACTTTTTGCATACCTATCAACGGGCGTCACATAAATTTGTGACAGGCATCGAGCTAAAAGTTTTGTGATACGTACAGTGGTTTAGTAGAAAAATGCAAAATTCTGTGTCCAGCCATCTTGAATTTACGTATAAAACTTCTGGCTGGCACTTACGAATCTCAATAACGGTAGCGTTTTCGAATATGGTTTCTTTACTAACATTTGGTGACGCAATGTGTGACAGTAATAATGTTTGATTTATGGCCTAAAGCAGGCGTGGCTGTAACCGGCCGATTAGTCGATTAAAAAAGAAATCCTTTATTTCACAAATTCTGAAATAGGGGTGTTTAGCCGTCAAATAAAGTGCCCTATTGACCTAGTTAAATGCGAGCTATTTTGAAGATTTGTCCAGCCAGCCTGAGGCACATAATAAATGAGGCCTACGAATCTAATAAAAAGCACGTAGGTACCTACTTACTCGTATTTAAGTTTACACTGCAAAACTTAAACTTTACGTTTTTTCTTAAGTTGGTACGGTCTGGTCGGTCATCCATAGGTCGGAGTAGGTAGATTGATTTTTGGTACTTGTATCATAAATGCTCACAGAAAGATTAACATGGATAAGCAATTTTTCCGGAAAGTAATTCCGGTATTTCCGGATTCAATTAAATATTGTTGATGTTGGTAGTGATATTATTACTACTCAATTCAAAATTTAAAGGACAGTATGAAAACTTAATTAATTTATTATTTATCTGTTGAATAATAAAAACAATCGAATTCCGATTGAAGAATTAATATTTTTGTTTAATTTTTAGCCTTTTTATGGCCACAACTTTTTATAAATTGTTGCACTTAAACAAAAAATAATCAACCAATACCAGAGGAATGTCCATATTAATCGGACGTTTCGGATCAATGACCCCAATTCAATCTACCCACTCCGCATTACTTACGTTATGTTCAAAACAGGAAGGAAAAGCAATAATAGGTTTGAATACATTTTCAATGGGCACCGATTATTATTATTATTATAGCGACATAACACTTCGACGAAGAACTGGCCACAACTCTACAAGTAAATCGAGTGCGCCGATGTAATCATTACGCGTTTATTACATTTGATTACTGCTATGTAACATCTGTGGTACTAATGCTCGCTGAACTTGTACTTATGATGTAGGTATGCTCGACACGACGTTGTATTATTATAGCTAGCACATACGCACGATAGGCCCAGTTCACGTAAAACGCGTAAAACGAGTCAGTAGTAGCACTGAGAGTCTGAGACTCACATAGTAAAAGTAATTTTGTGGGAATGGGATTGAATCTATGTCTGTTGCTTCGTTCCCTAAACTGCTGCACCAACCAAACTGACTCACCCTTAATTTGCATGATTAAGTTTGAGTAGGTAATGTTTATTGAAGTCCGTTGTAATAAAGCGCAAGCCTATTGTCAACAATCGAACAGAAATCGGAACTCCGAGACTGCTATTGATAATGATAAATTCCTAATGGAAAATCGAATAACATTGGCCAGACCTGGATTCGAACCCAGGATCTCATGCTCAGCTGTATATGGCTTGCGACCACTAAAACATCCGAAAGTATAAGCTGAAACTGACGGTGTATATTACTGGAGGACCTAGAAACGTGCCAACCTGAGAGTATGTAGTTAGGTAGGTACTGCGACTGATGCGGTCGGCGACCGCATCAGTTAGGGTCGGATTTCAGTCAAATCGAATGCAACTGAAACCGCGATGACTTTGTTATTGTGAGAGTAAAATACGGCTGTACCAGACGCCATCATGGTTGATTGTTTGCATTTTAAGAGTTAAGTAATGAAAACTTTAAATTGATATTTACTCGATTGAATGTAATTTGTATAAGTAATTAGCTAAATTCTTCGCAACAACACGACAAATACAACACTATACATAGGTACATGGGTTACTAGGTCCTAGAAGCCTATCAAAGAAAAAACACCGGAGGTCTGTGCGGTAAGCCCAATTCGATACCCTACAAATCTTTTACAATACAGGTGTTTTTCAGAATATGAGACAGGTAATCTCACTCAGACCTATCATTTTCGTTTACCAATATTCAAATTGCTAGCTTCCATTTTCAATTCCTTTAATTAACGACTAAGGATGAGCAATGATACATCAAAGTTACTCCAAATAACGGATTAAAATAAAAATCGCCAGCTTGCATTCTAAACACGGCAAAACTTAATTAATATTACCTATTCAAATTATGACGCGTAGGTATCTATAATCATGTGAAACTGATTCGCGAAGGCCGCTGTCCGGAACTTAAGGAAGCATCGTATTACGCGGGAACAGTCGTCCTTAGCGTTAGGTACATTGCTCAATGGAAGGAAGCGTCGTCGTCGATGCTGAGGTAATGCCCCGTCAGTAATGGAGCGGTCACCGCGTAACGCGGGCGTGTGTCCCTCGACTGGAGCCAGCATGTCGTACCGCACACTCAGGTAGGATGGCACGCGCCATTGGTTCGCGTAATATTGCGTTTGTGTTGTGTTGTTGCGTTAGCGTGGCTGTTGGTAAGGATGGGAGGTAGCCTCCTTGTGCGACGGGGGCAAGTACGACTGGAGGTGTTGTGTTGTGAAATGAGTTCTGGCCTACTCTTGGTGACAACTTCTAATCAGTTTTGATAGCAAAATCTCAGCTTGTAGATTAGGATTTACATGTCAGGTTTTACTACAACAATACAACTCATGATAATACTCAGAGTCAGAAGTCGATTTGCGTTTTCTACAGAACACAATCGGGTTGGGGTCCAATTTCGGAAGAAGTTTTACGAGAACTGACCTATACGTTCAATGATCTGCAGCAGAAGACGGTTTCAATACTAAAGCATCGTTGTATTATTTACTCTTATCTAAGTACCATCCTCTCGATCTACTCATCGCACGTTGCCCATGACGATGCCACTGGTTTCGACCTGATTCTGCCAAAAAACCTATAGTTGTTTCCATAGTTTCGATTTCGGCCAATAATTCGGGAGGAGCTCGTGGCTAAATAATAACAGCCGCTCGGGTCGATCGTTAGGTTAAGCCGTGCTTGCCTAGGTTGGTCTGTGGATGGGTGACCATCCTTACATACCGAGTTTCCTCCGTGCCTCGGAAATCACGTTAAGCTGTTGGTCCCGGCTGTCATTTGTCCATCTTTGACAGTCGTTACAGGAAGTCAGTGGCCCTAAAAGTCTGACAACCAGTCTTACCAAGTGGTATTACCCAGTACATACTAACTGGGTTATGGAGGTCAGATAGGCAGTTGCTCCATGTAAAATACTGGTATTCAGCTGCATCCGGTTAGACTGGAAGCCGACCCCAAGGACCCCAACATACCTAGTTGGGAAAAGGCTCGGTAGATGATGAATTGGCCGAAATGGTGGACCCTGCGAAACTCTACATTCGTGAATTGTCGTGTGTCTTTTAGACTAACTTCGAGTGAGTTCATTGCTTGCATGTTATTTTGAGGGAAACAACAGTTACCTACTAATACTATTGTACACTCAGGGGCGGATTTCCCTATAGGCCGAGTAGACCCGGGCCTAGGGCGGCAAAATTTGTTTTTTTTTAGTAGTTGCCCACGCGCCTACTTGTAAAACTCAAAAATATGTCCTTAAATCATCCCGCAAAAAAAAATACATGGCGATTACGATTATTTATTAGAAGTGTTGCTCATCCAACTGAATCTTTGCTTACTTATAGTTTATTCCAAGGTTAATTTAATGTCTATATTTTGTTTAATTTTTCATGCCTTACAGCACACTGGGAGGCGGCAATCTTTCGTAGGCCTAGGGCAGCCAACGTAACAAATCCGCCCCTGTGTACACTTCGAAATAATTCACGAAAACAACTGTTGATCGAGCACCTCACCTACACAATGTCTACACAAGATTATGGAAGTTAGCATTGACTATTGGCATTGTTTGTAAAATGCTCCAGAAATCCGAATCGAAGATAGCTAGAAGAACCCAGTATTACGAACTATCCATACTATCGAAGGTGTATATTTCAGTGTTGTCCCATAGTAAAAGTTGTTCATAACGATGACCCCTTTTCAGGTCTAAAATCATCATCTTATATGACGATGTCGAATGAATTTCATACAGTTGGTTTATTTTATTATTTTGGTATTTTGGCTGCGGTTAGACTGGAAGACTGGAAGCCGACTCCAACATAGTTGGGAAAAGGCTAAGCAGATGATGATGGTTTTTTGACGGCCGAATTTCAAATGGCCAATTTTTTAAATAGTCAACATCGGATATGTACTAAGCGTGGTTTGGTGTTTGGTTTTTCACGTTAAGTTCATCTTGTCATTATTACGTTGTTAAGTTTGTTTTATATCCGTGTTATGATATACTTAGTACAGTCATCGATATTTTTAAACACGAATGCCATTGTATATACTCCCTTCACACATTTCCGCTGTTCATGTGTGTTCATTGTCATTGAAGATATAGCAAGTAAAATAAAATATTTACAAACCAGAGGCCTGTTGGAGACACTCATTTGCACTTGAAGTTTGAGCGCTGTTGTAAGGCAACACACACTTATTAGCGCGGTGCTTAACTAATGACTAGCATGTTGTCACTAGTCAGGCCATTGCCCACAGACACCGTGCTAACTAGATAATTGTTAGGACCTTGCTCATATTCCGTAGAATCAGCTGCAACTATTGATACCGTCTCCGGATAAGACGCACCGCGTTGCTTTTTGTTCTAAATAACGCCAATCGTGCCGACACGCGCGGCCCTGCGAGGTGTTACAATAAACCTATAAGGGAAGACATCCATTTGTAACTAAGTGTTATTAAAACATAAGTTTTTAATTCACGGAACTTCTCATTACAGTATTGAGCTCCAATTATTCTGAATGGAGTCAGTCATGAAAGGGGTGAAGTAGGAGTGTTTCCAATTATGTAAAGTGATCGGAAACGTTTCACAATGACGTGTAACTGTTAAGTCATGTAGTCCTGCACGCGATTACAAGGAATCCACCGGTGCCTGCAGCTACCATGTGATATACCTATTCATTGACCCACTTCGATTCGAGGGATATCACTGATGTCCGGAATTGTCGAAAGTAGATGTTCAACGGTGCACGCGAGTTGTGTTTTTATACCGTTTTGAAGGTTTAGTCCCAGTATCCGAGTAATAAAGTCTTCTTTTAGAAATCAGTTGAAATAGTAGATAATCAAAGAAGACAACTTTCGCGGCCTTGAATGTGCGGATATTTTTACATTGTTTTGTAAACTTCGCTACAATCATTGAGTAGAGAGTAGATCCGAATTAAATTGATTGAACACTATAGTAAAGTGCATTAAATGCCAATGTCAGGTTATTTCATAATTATTCATCTATTAACATTAAAATATTTACTTATTGACCATTGATAAATTCCTTCGGTACATGTTAGAAATGGAACAAATATCCGGTTCCGGGATTTGAGCCTGGTGCAAGAACTTAGATTAAAAATAATCAAGTTACCTATGATATGGTTGTATCTTTCGAGATCATAATTGGTTACTTAATTCATCTTCGGGGTCTGTTAGTGTTTATTTCCAACCAAGTTGCAGTGTATCTCAGTAAAATTGACCTGCAGGTCAAGGCATCATTTTAGGACCTTTGCTCATTTCAGTATTCTGCCTTCAGAAAATTAACAAGTATTCAGCTGTCAGACACCACGCTGACATTTCTATCTCGTCTTAACTAAAATTAAGAGGCGTTTAAGCAGCAAAAATATATGGTTAAAAAAACAGTCGCTTATAATTACTTAACTTTGATCACTTTTTTCAAAATTGGATTCTTACCATCATCGACCTCTCGTTTAAGCTCCAGGGTACAAGTTTCTCAAACTGTCGTATCAATCATTTTAACCTACGATTCCTATTGCTCTTATTTTCTACTACACTTATATCTCGTAGCGAGATGATTCCAGTGACTTGATCAATGAAAAAACCGAGAAATTCCTGAACAAACTTTATCGTAAGAGGTGCATCGCCCTTTCTGTAGATAAGGCTTAGGTGCATTTAAGTAATGGAGCACTTTAAGGAGACCAATATAATTAATCACATTAAAAATCTTATTTTCTAGATAAGTTTAAAACTTAGTCACTAATATTCATACATACAGATGGATCCTAAAAACGACATCAAGAATCGTACAAACACAGGACCAATGAAGCAGCTAAAGAAACAAAATAACAATGCATTAATCGCAGTAGTTTGCAAAATGCTAAGAAATTAGAACAATATGGTAATCCGAAGAAATTTACGCATGACCGATGTTTGGGACGTAATAACAACTATTTACATAGTGTACTTAGTGATTGTGGGTACCTACTGGTGTAAGCACGACATTTGTGCCTGTCAATTTTCAAATTGCGATTTCAGGGCAACGCTTTATCGAACAGGAAAAGGATGTAATAAAAAATAACATACAAATTACATGCTCGTACATCATTCTGTCACTGCGATTGATTGCAATTACGAAAAGTGATTTCTATAATTGCTGTTTCTTTAAGTAGAAAATTTAATGTTTGTTGAGCGTCCTGTCCTAGGTAGCTATTGTACTTACTAACATATCGGGAATCTTGGTTTTATTTACTCATCATGTTGATTTATTTACGGCATTTTCAATTTGAATGCAATCAGTAGCACAAAGGATGCGTAGCTTAGTGTAAAAAACTGCCTAATTTTAACAATGTTTCGCTAATAATGCAAGGAGTGGCCAACAGTGCGGATATCTCTAAGTGCATTATGAATTGGAATCGAATCGGAATTTTACAAGCAGAAAGTTCTGAAAACAGATTGCAAATTGAATTAACACTTCGGCTCCATTTTTCCAAGTGTTTTTCTTGTATTAGAAACCATTGAGTGATTGCGCGTGAGCACGTTACTAGCTCACATTATAGCATCCTCTACTTGGCTTGATTTCATTCGCGTTAATTAATCAAAGTAAATCAAAGTAAACACATAATAGCGACAGCCCCATCAATTATTTGGTTGATATTGCTGTTGGTTGATAAAATGATTTCGTGAATGTGTGACGTATGAGACTTGCGCACGCGTTCAACTAGCAAGCGTTTACAGTTTGAGTATCCTAGTTATTACATCACCTGTTATTTAATTGGCAACCAGTTCGATACTGTAGCACATCAATACGTGCACTATTGTCTGCCCTCGAAATACCTATGTAGGTAGTACGTCAATTGAAAAAGTTACATTGCGATTCCGATGCAACGTTTTATTGATTTCCTCAGGCGTGAAATCGTAGAACGCATATTCCAATCAGTAGTTAGGAATCGTACGTAGGTTCGAGCTCCTAAGCTTCTGACATCAGGAGTTACCCACTTGTTCCATAAGTCAGGTAATCCCGCGGAACCATGGTCTTACTTTTTACGTCCATTTTGAGTGCCAAAGAAATGAATAAACACATCGACAGTAACCACATTGTGTCTGCCGGCTTCTGCGGTCACAGGAGCTGCACTTAGTCGAAAGGCCATTAGCCAACAGGTTTGTCGATCCCGAAAGGATCTGTCGACACGTTGGATAAGTTATAAGAAGGCCAACGACTTGGTTCCACAAACATGGCTCATGAGGAAGGATGATCCTTCGCTAGCCGGGATGTTGCTTAGACAAATTTTTTTCTTAATTAAACGTCTGCCGGACTGTAACTTTGTTTTTCGTAAAATAGCAGAATTTTCTCCTCAATCCTGACTCCTATTGGATTTTTGCCTGAAATAAATTAAGCCGCTCGCTATTTCAGCATAGTTATTCTTGAGTCTTAACTTAGTCTATAAGAGGCCCGGGTAACTCCAGAACCGGTCGGTAGGAAAAGTGTTAAAATGGTCGAGCTCGCTTCGCTTGCTAAAATTTGATAAACAGAAAGGAAAGATTGGTAAAATCAAACAAAAATTGACCCCCTAAACGAAATCCTGTATCCGCGCCAGAACTTATTAACATAAAGGTCAAAACCCCCAGGCGCTCCACTAAAATTAATGTTTAGTCTGCAACGCTTTCATAACATGTTGAATACAATTGATTCAGAAGTGTGTATTATCATAAGCATAAATTATGATACAATTTATATAATAACACTCCTAGTACGCGGGTGCCATGTTTGATAACACGCCTATTGTCCTGAACGGCCCAGCCTGCGTTTGACATCAGATACGATCAGCCTCGTCCAGTGCAACAGTTGTGTCGTAGTCGACGTCGCGATATGTTGTCTGAGTAAGCACTTCAAAGCGCACACATTCGGATTTTCACTTGAACTTGTATTCTCGTGTCTTCTCTGTCAGCAAGAGTATTTTTAAATAATTGTCCTTAGGCTAATTTGTTTTTGTTCTCTGAGTTTCCGCCGTGCCTCGGAAAACACGTTTAGCAGTTGGTCTCAGCTGTCATTTGTAAATCTTTGGCATTCGTTACAGGTGGTCAGTGACCAAAAATGTCTAACAACCAGTATTACCACGGGGTATCGTATTACCCAGTACTAACTGGGCTGTGGAGGTCAGATAGGCAGTCGCTCCATGTAAAATACTGGTATTCAACTACATCCAGTTAGACTGGAAGCCAACCCCAACATAGTTGGGATAAGGCTATGCAGATGATAATGCTAATTCATATTTGTAACGCAAACTTACCTCTTGTTTTCTTCTTTTCAGGTCATTCGTGATTTCTTTGGCAATCGCGATAGTAATAAACAAATCACCAGCCAGTGGCTTCACTGTAGCTCGGGGTATTTTGACTTCAGCACCAGATCTGGAAATTGCAGAGAGCAAACAGCTGGGAGTGATATACGATTTGAAGACCTTAAATGATAATAAGACGATCTTTGACAACAAGCTGAGGGAAGACTCGGATTCTGTAAAAGCAATTAATAACACCAACAATCACACCGATGAAAAGGATAATGTGCAGCAGCGCATTGTCACTGAAACTACTGATACGCAAACTAAAATATCAGAAAATAACAAAATCGAAGTACCAACCGAAACAACGATAATACATTCGACCGATACAGATGGTTCTGCTTTCACTACTATAGCACGAAGCGCAAATGTGGAGATCTCAACAATATTCTCAAAGGGGACGTCATTTACTACTGACTCTCAAATTGAATATTCTAGCGTTACATATATAAATCCCACAGAAGAAATCCAACAAAATGCGACAACAACGCAAGAATATCAGAATTATACGGAAATCATTACTTCTACAGAAACTCCAGACACAAGTACTACTTCAAATGACGTTAATACTTATGGTTTAGATAAAAGTGAAAACAAGACGACTAGTGGTACAACAACAGTAGTTAATTCTAAAAGTGAAATGACTACCAATAATATTGTTTCTGATCAGAAAGCTCATGAAACAAATACTAAAGAGGCAAATTCGATAGTGACCATTGACGGGTCGCTTGATGCTCCTACTGTTTCATACGAGTCAAAGGCAGATGTAATATTAAACTCGGCCCCGACAGAAGTGACAACCGAGACATTAACGGATGAAACTCTTACCGTTGACTTTTTTCCACCTACATTACCTCCCTGGAAAAAATATACAACGATTGATAGAAAACGCACCAGCACTGAAGACACCACAGCATCTGAAAAAGATATGACTCTAGCAGAAACTGCCCAAACTCGTATAAGTCTGGAAAAAGTTTTTACTAACACACCTATACCTTCATTAGAAAAATTGAGAAATGATCTTATTAATGTACAAGAGTCAACGACATGGCAATTTGAAAGAACAACTGGGATTGAAACTAGTGTTAGTAATGCTTCAGGTTCTGAAACGCACACGTCCACTACAGAGATGAGTACGGAGAAAGAGACCGAACCAATGAAACTCGAGCTTGTGTCTAGAAGAGCAGGGTACAAAGACAATAGAGAGACGACAACTGTCAAGCCTAGTGAGGCCATTATCACAGAGCTCTCGTCTGCCGTGACTATGAATAAAACGGAGATGTTTAGCACCACGAGCGAAACTGATGTTGAGATAATGAGAAACAAGAATGCCAGTGTCTATGGGTCGCAAAGTCAATTGGTAAGTTCATTTAAGTTTTATAATACCGTACACTTTGTGAATAGTCGTTGCGTGTGTACGTTCGTAAGGGAACAACTGTCAGCGACCGATCACCGCCATAATTCAAAATGCCTTACAGGTTCGCCACCGATTGACCACAGTGTAACCCTCTTTGTGATATATAAGTATAAATATCAAAGTCTACATTTCTCTTCTCTTACCGTTTCAAACTATTAACAAGTCAAAAAAACGGTAGTGTCTGAATGCCAAGGCAGTACCGAGCACTTTTTTTAAAACGCCACTCGTACGTTATTTTAAGAATCAGAATCATTTTAAGCAAACTATAAAGGGGCGTTCACAAATGTCGTTTTTCCATAAAATTATATCTGAATAATCACCTGTAACCCTTTAATTGTTGGGCAGTGGTATACACCCACATTTCACCAGCTGTGTTTAAATAAGTCCTATGTTATTACATCGGTGGGACATGGGAGATTGTTGATAATGCCTGCCTGATGGAAGAACCCTTAATATCTCTGATGTTAATTTAAATTTGCGATTGTTTCTTTTTATAACCGCCAATATAATTTTGCTATCATTTGCAGACTGAAGATGCGATTGAAGAAGAGTTATTAAGAGAGGAAATGCAAAATGACAACGAAGAGAATGCAAAGTTTACTCATTTGAAACAAGGGAGTATCACTGATGGTGTGTCTGAGATTGTTCCCAACGATATGCTTAGTGTCAAACCCATTGGTCAGGAAAAAAAGAAAAACACTATTTTATACGCCGTCAGCCCGAACTACAAACCCCTTAAGAAAATTGACGTTCAGCCACAAAAACAGTTTGTTCGCGATCCAGACGACAATAGCTGGAGAAATGAAAGTATCAGCTCCTTAGGAATTGTATTCAAACCGAAAAATGCTTCAAAATCTTTCACGCAAGTTCTAAAAAATAAAACTGAGACAGAGTTAGGAAATATGACCGATAAAGACAGCAAAGATGGTCTCCCGGACTTAAGGGTTAGGCTAGAAAAGATAGCCGAAGTTAGAAAATCCAAGAAAAAGGTCAATAAATTTGGAGATACGGTGTACGCTGATTATGAGGAATCCACTGAGAACACGCACCTTTCTAGAGAAGAGATGTCCACGCCGATGAGCCCCGATGTGAAATCAATGTTCACCCCACCTCCACCATCTCAATCTTTAACAAACTTTGATGTCGCGGTAAACTCAATATCTAAAGAACAATTTGGCGCTTTCAAGACCGAAACCACTTCTCCTATAACAATAAATAAACCACAGAAAACCTTGGCAGAATACTACGACACTACCGACGAGTATGATGTTGATTACATAAATCAGCACGAAATTGATTTAAAGAGATTTACTAAACCACTCAAACCCAAGGAGGAAACTACGCAACTCCCAGATTGGCTACGTACGCAACCGATGAGAGACTTTCAGCCTGAGAGGAAAGCCACTCTCCAGTATTTCCCACCTACGAAGAAAATAGTCCAAAAAGTAAATATGAACAAACACGACACTAATTTCGATAGAAGAGTGAACTTGTATGACAAAGCACCACCTACAGACATTCAGGACGTTTCTTTTGGCACAATCTCTCCCAAACCAACAGACAAGTATGAACCATTAAATAAAGTAACAATGAAGCATGCCTACACTCCAATGTATCAAACTGAGAACTTGGACAAGAACCTGTACTTATCGAATCAGCCGAGCGAGTCCGAGCCCCGTCGCGATGGACTTGTAGTAAACGACGGAAATTTCAACAGAGCCTCGTATGTAATCAAACATTACCGGGACTTTATCAACGAGGCTGCGAAAGGCGGTGAAGGCGAAAGGAGCGAGGAGTATACGTATACCGATCCACCAGTCCACGGCGTCACTGTTAATGAGTTCACGAAGCTGCCCCCCCAAGACGGCACCCAGGCTGAGGAGGATTACGATTACGACGTGAAGTTCCGCAAAGATATCATGAACCGGTTCGTTGATAACTTTAATCAGAACAGTGAAAGGTTCAAGGTGGACTTCCCGATCTTGTACAACAGTAGTGTTGTGCACAGGCAGACGCCGGAGCATGGGAGAGTGGCGTCGTCGTCTGCGTTCATGAAGAGGTTGTATGAAGTGGGCAACCCGCGGCCGTGCGATCCTCACTGCGACAAGACGGTGGAGCTGTCCCCAGCGTACGAGCTGCACTACTACGTGCCGGACGAAGAAGAGAAGGAACCGATAGAGCCGCGACCCACACCACCGCCCTTTCGATACAGATTATGAGATACGCGTCGCGTAAGTAATAGTTAGTTGGGTCGGGAACTGTGCGGACTGTTCATGACAATATATTACAATTTATTGGTGCTTATCGTAGTCAACGGTTGTCTAATGATCGGCAGAGTCCGGGCAGAGAGAATATTATATAAACAATAATGATATCGCGAATCAAGTATTTGTTATAAAAACCTAATTGTTTTATGAAATTGTGACAGAATTAGGACTTGAAATAAAATTGTTCACAAAAATGTAATAGCACCCACCACACTACCGCAAGTACTCAGGTATAACCTGAATTAAATTATCTGTAAGCAGGTTTTGCAGCAAATCAAATGTGAAGTAACCTATATTGAAATCGTTTTTGTACTCGATTTTTTTTACACTTATTGAGTAGGTAGATATTTTTTATAAAAAGCTGGAACATACTTCTACGAAAAGAAAAGGTTAACAAATGGTGTCTTAAGTACTTTATTTAAGTGTATTCTGCCAAATTGCCAAAGATGTAATTTTGTTAGGGCTATGATATTTTATAAAAAAAAGATCACATATTTTATAAAAAAAAGATCACATAGGAAATAAAGTCTTCAACAATACGCAGAGGTATCCAAGTTAAGTACCTATTTCATGTATTTTTTAAAGTAATTAGACAATGTGATAAAAAATTGCCTAGTGTACCTACTTATCCTGAAGTAATTTGCATGGAATTACTTCAGTATAAGTTAAAATCAAGCAAAATACTTAGTTTAAAAGAAGGCCTGTATTACTTAATAAACAGTTGTGTAAATATTTACATTCGTAGAACATAACTTTGTCGTAGCGGTGTTAATTACAGCTTCTATGTACTAATATATTGTGGAAATAAAGATTGATCGCTAAATGCACCATCACATGTGTCATCCATTCATCATAAATTAGTTTCAACCATCACGCTCACTTCATACAAACATAATTTTGCTCATCGTAATTTTAATGTTTCGCGTACCTTCGTAAAAATCTTGTCTGTAAACATGAACGCAAGCGTTGTGAGATTGTGTGATAATATAAAATATTTTGTAGATAGGTGTGTTTTATTGTTTGTGCACCTACTTACCTATTTTTGCATACAGGGTATAAACGAACCCTTCACGAAGCCTTCAACCAAGCATTCTGTACATCAAACTAAGTAACTATAACGCTATTTATACGCAGATGACCTTGCTTTGACCAGACACGGACTTTCGAAGAAGCTAAAGAAAAACTAATGGAAGCTCTGGAAACATAAGGGAAATTCTACGATGAAAATGCCCTACGGCCAAATCCATCCAAGACCCAATCCTGTGCTTTCCATCTCCGCAACCGTTAGGCAAACAGAGCTCTCAGTGTCTAGTGGCGAGGCGTACACGTGGAGCATTGTACCCAACCACACTACCTGGGCGTCACCCTATATAGATCTTTGACTTACAAGATCCACTGCCGTAAAACTAAATAAAAAGTCGGGACTAGAAATATCGTTCTTCGCCGCCTCACATCCACCAGCTGGGGAACATCGCCACAAGTTCTCTGAACGACTGGCCTATGTCTTTCCTTTTCTGCTGGGGGTTCGCATGCTCAGTGTGGTACCGTTCGGCCCACGCTAAAGAAATAAACATAGCGTTGAACGATACCTGTCGCATTGTAACGCGGTGCTTAAAACCCACCACTTTTGCGATGTTGTATTCTTTGGCAGGTGTAGCTCAACCAGACTTTCGGCACGAAATAGCATGTGACTCAGGTTGGCTGGACAAATCTTCAAAATAGCTCGCATTTTACTAGGTCAATAGGGCACTTTGACCAGACTTTGACTTTAGGGCTGGTCGCATCGAGAAGGGAAAACCGGAACGAGGTAACCGCCACCCCCTGTACGGGCATCAACTACACGCCTAAAAAGAAGTAAAAACTTTGTGAGATACGATTTCCTTAAAAGACAGTGCGTCGGATGAAAGATGCGAATTGTGGAGGAGCAGATATCCCACCCCTCCTCATTTCTTCAAATCCAGCAGAACATCTTCCTCCTGGACAGGAACTACAGTGGCCAATCTGGCAATCCATTAATCGTTTGCGGTTGGCCGCTGTAGAAATAATCTGGCCAAATGAGGTATCACCGACCCGTCCCAAATACAATGTCAGTATGGAGCCCATCTGCAGGATACACCTCCTTTCTCGTCCATCTAGAATAGCCACTTGCACCTTCCAGGATTTAAACGAAGCCAACCACAAAGCTGTGCAGGTGGCAACAACATTCTGGTCGGGTATTATTTGAGTCTATCAACACGCAAAGAAGAAAAAGAAGGCAAAGTCGGTTAAAATTGTAGTCTATGTTACCATATGTGGCCATAATAACTATTCGATTGACACGTTATTCCTCAAAATCGTATGAATATTTTAAGGTAAAGGTTTATAACTGACTATTATGTATTTGGATGATGCCTTCAGTAATTTAGTTTTAAATTTGTACACCCTACGGGTGAAACATGTACGTACAAAATATTCTTAATGTGTCATCCTGTGTGCTTAATTTGCATGTATAAGCATATTTTAACAAATAAAATTATCTTTATCTCTGTATAAAAAGTTTTTTTTTTTTAATTCTACCCTGTAGGTATAGACCTACAGGGTGGAATTTTTCAATGCCACCTGGAGAGAAAGTACTCGAAAAGCTGGAGATAGCAAATTTTACTAAAGGAAACATTCCCTTATTTTTAAAAAGAAACAAATGTGCATTCACAGATTTTCGAAAATTGACTTGCCACACTCGGGAATCGAACCGACTAAAGTTCGAAAAAATTACATCTTGTACTTTTTTGACAGCAATCGATAGGGGTGCCTAATCGTATGGATCAAATCTCTCTAACAAACATGGTAAATTAAATGAAGGGAAAACCATGAAATCTAAAGAACAGATTCACTCACATTCAACGGGATAAATTCAAAAAGACAAAGCATTTTTATTCATGGTTTTCTCTTCATTTAATTTATCATAATTTTTTATTGCGTTTTGTATCACATCTGAGTATTGTATTTTCAGAAATTCGATTTGTGGTTGATTGTTTAATCAAATCAAACACAGTGGACTGATTGATCCGGTGTAATCCAGGATACAAGTGTTTACAAGCAGTTGCTTCGTCGTGGTCAAATACTGAGTGTGTGGAGTCTTACTGTGCAGGTAAGCTGCGTGTAATGAGGAACAGCTTACCTGGGTACAATCCGGTGATGAAAGGCGGCGGAGGGGGCGACCTTGTCTAGCAGGGCCGCAGGAGATCCCTGTCCTGACCGGCCTAGCCTTGATACAGCTTGAGTAGCGAGGCCAGGCTGTCCAGGACAACGAGCTCGACGCTGTGGCCTTGCCTGATGGCCTTTATCAGGTCCACCAGCAGGTGAATGGCGCGGGCTGTGAAGTCCTTGTTGGTGGCTGCGGGGCCGACAGTTAAGCCGGCGGTAGAGGTACCACTCCTGGCACAGTGTTCAGTTGCTCTTGGGGCCGGGGGTCGCGCCATGCCGGCGTCAGCTGTCGGCTCCACCGACTTCTCGTGTGCAAGGTTCAATGGGATGTCGTCCAATAAAGCAGCGCCGGGCGCCAGGATATGCAAGTCGCCCGGAAGGTCATGCTCAGGTGCGGTGGGGGGTGGTAGTGGTGGTAGTAGGGCTTCGCCTCCTCTTTAGACTTGTCCGTGTTGCGGCGGCGTCACTAGGGCCGTGGTGGTTCCGACCATATGTCGTGGCCGTGGTCTCGCGACGTCGTCGGTGGTGTCGTCTTGGTGGTGCGTCACCTTGATGCGCTCGGCTCCGACTCGTCCGATCCCGTGGACATGACCGACATACTCGAGTCGGTTCTCGACGAATATGCCGACCGTCCGGCCGGAGAGTCAAAGGCCGAAGCACGAGGGGGCGCGGCAGGTTGCATAGTAGCGGCGGCGTGCGGTTGCACGGCAGCACGTACGGGTGGCGCTGTAGGTGTCGGGACGGTGGCGGCAGTCGTGTGCGTGCGGGCGGCGGTGCGCACGCGGCTCGGGGTCGCGCACGGCCGCGCGCTGTGTTCGCGGCGGCGGGGGGAGCCGGAGTCTCCGTCGGAACCGGACGGAACGAGGTCGGGCGCGGCGGTACGGTGTGCGGTCGGCTCGACGGGGGCATCGGCGCAACACGCGCAGGCGCCGACGTCATCGACGGGTCGCTCGCATCAACAACTGCGCCCCGTCTCGCTCCCTCCTCTCGTTGGCTGCAGACGTCTTCTTCCTTGGCTTTGTTTTGCCGGACGACTTCCTCTCCTCCGCTCGAGGTGGGGGGGGGGTCCGGGCGGCGCTGGGTCGTGCAGCACGATGTCAATATTTGGCATCGACACCGTCCGCTCCAGCAGCGCCCAGAGGTTAACCTCGTAGACGGCGTTGTCGTTTGGGTTCGGCATCATCTTCTTAGAGGTTCACTGTTGGGAAGTGGGCTCGCACCGCAGCGGTGCAACGGCACCGGATAACTGGTAGCTCCCCCTGTGCTCGCACCAGTGCTAGACACTTGTACGAAAACAGGGAAAGTGAGCGAGATGGCGGTCCGCGGTAAATATGTTTTAGCGAAGTACCCCAAACGTCCGCACATTCGCAAAAACTCCCGAACTCCGACGTAGGTGTCGCTTGCTGCACCACGACCTGCTGTTCGGACCACTGGCGATCCGACCGACGGTTATCGTATAATAGTATGTAGCTTGCGCGATGTAGGAATTCTGACGTATTTCGCTGTAGCACTTTTTGTTCAATGTAGCTGAAGTACTTTTTATAGTGCCGCTACACCTCTACGACCCCCGTACTATTCAATCCATCTATCAGCACAATGTTTTAAGTGCCTTACATTGAGTTCTACCACAAAACATGATAACCTCAAAAAAAAGTAAAGTTGTTTCCCAGCAATATTTTTTGCGTAAAGTTACTTAGTTTGATGTACAGAATGCTTGGTTAATGACTTTGTGATGAGGTGGTTTACACCCTGTATGCGAAAAACATACAATTTTAATACTTTTGAAACCTCGAAACCTAGCGCTATCGGTGTATTGATGATTTCCTGATGAATTTTGTTTTAGTACTTTTACTCAAGTAACTAAAACAAACAATTAGTACATGCAATTTTCCTGAACATATTTATGCCCAGTTAAATATTTACATCGTCGACAAAAATGAACAAATAAACACCATAATAGCGATGAATTTAATTAGTATTTTCTATTAAGAGTGTGTAGTTATAGACATAAATGGCTTTATATAGTATAATAGTTTAAGTTTAAGAACCGTTTAACGGTTGTTGCATTATGATTATGATAATATTTGGTCTAGCAGACTAGCAAGGAAAACGCTTTGAAACATTAATTGAAACTCAAAATACTTTTTTAAAATACACTTTATTGACGTTCTTTATTGTAGAATAGTATGCAAACATCACTCGATCGTTCGATCATATTTTGTTATGGATTCTTTACAAGTCACTTTGAGCATAATCATAATAGGTATCGTTACAATAATCATATGTACTATAGCTAAATCATACGCGCACAGGTTCGCTGTGTATGTATATCTGTAGACGAAATCATATAATCGAGTGGGAAATGCAATTCTGGATCCAATAAATAATTATGTTACAATCTCATAAAAACGCAAATTAAAATATTTTTCATAGATGAACACATTTTTCTCTTTGGATAAACAAAAGAAAAACCAGAACACTGATTGGGTAATTATATACAACAATAAATCGTTAATGAAACTAAAACATTCTCCATTGATGTGTCCACTTTTTGTAAATAAAAATAAAAACAAAAGAAAAAAATCTGAGTGAAAATAAAAAATATAAACAACAAAGTAAGTAATTGGTACCATTGAACTCCTTGGCGCTATCTATCTGTTACAATGAACACCAACGCAGATAACTTGTAACATTTGTAACTTTCGTTACATCACTAGGCGTTTTACGTTACAAGTGAAAGTGGGCCTTATCTACTAAGTCTTTAGATTTAAATCGCTAAAGTAAAGTGATCGAGCCTCTGTCAATTTTCTGAGGTAATCCAAGAGCCTAAGTTTAATATGGAATTAGCACCAGTTTTAGGTATTTTTAAGTTTTCTCAAAAAAGCTTGCATTGGTATCGTTGTGTTTAGTGATTAGTTCGTACAATTAGAGTGGGATTTAGTGGTTACAGCGCTGTCGAAGTTAAATGGTACATTTAGGAACATAGACAAGGTGAGACTTCTCTAAAATAATAGCAAAAGCATGTCGGTAACGTAAACCCTTCGCCGATGAATGTTCTAGTGGGCCTGTTGGCTATGGAGCTTGTGTCTGTGCTCGATACAGAAACTGAATGATTCATACTTAATTTTGTCCCTAACTGGCAAATTAGAATGCATACAAAGTTACAATGCAATAAATAATTTAGCCAGGCTTGTATCTACTTGTTTTTTTATACGACATTAAGATAAATAATAAAACGACACAAAACTACACAGCCAAACAGTCCTTTTATATTTTAAAACGATTAAAACCAAAATAATATTTAAAAAATGCGAGATACATAAATAGAAGCAATTCAGTAATGTAGCGGCGTTTGTATGCTATAGGTAGATAAGTAGGTACGTAAATCAGTTACAATTACAACAATAATCATTTATAAGTATAGATTTTAGACTAAAAGCAAATATTTACAAAGAACACGCCACTTCCCTAGCTTTAAACCTGCCTCCCATGGCGACGCGCGGTACCGGCAGACCGAGATGTACAATTCAATATTTTCCTAATATTTTATAATTTAATTATATTCCCTAATATATATAAGTAAGCGTACATAACTTTTTGGTAACGAATACGAAAATTCTCGCACCCTTAATAAATTACAATCTTAAGACAAAAATACGCGTTTTAAAAGGCCGAGTTGTAACACTTAGCGTAGTGTAATAATTTACAGTGTAATATCACAGGATATCTACGTAAGGAAGGTTGGCTCCTTTTCTTCTGAGGGTTCTTACAGACGAACTGCACGTTGCCAACGGCAGATAAACTGCAGCTGTCGCCACCTGTCGACGGCTGCCGTCGAACACAACTGCAAGCGACGACGTATCGGCGACGGCTGCAGTTTATCTGGCAACAACGTGCCGCTCATCTGTAAGAACCCTTAGAGTATCGACGGTCATCTAAATTGTCTCGCTCCAGAATTTCGAGTCTTCACTTCCTGTAATGGGCGGTAGGACAGGTAGGATTTGATATTAAGTGTTCTATTGTTTGTGGGAAACACCATTTAATTAGTTAGAGGTCGCTGTAATGCGTGAACGGTCTAACAAGCTATTTGGTTTACATTATACAATGTAATTTGTGGGTTAAACTGTAGGTAAACCAAATAGCTTGTTCGACCGTGCGTGTGCGTTTAGTTCCGTCCGTTGTAGTCAGCCTCCCGTACGTAGTACCCCGCGCTAACACCTCCGCCCACACACTACAGTACGTGTGTACGTGTACGTGTGTACGTGTACGTGTACGTGTGTACGTGTACATGTACGTGTGTACAGTAGTGTGTCAGTCCGCGCGCCGCCGCCGTACAAACCTATCTCTTTACATTAGCCAGTCTTTCGTTTCCACTACTCTAGACTACTGCGCTACTAACTCCTAGCCTTCGACGCCGACACGAGGACGACTGTGTGCCACATACTTCGCGTACGTACCTCACTTATTGTAAATAAATAATTTTGAAATTGACCACATTGTATTGTTATTAAAAATATCTATATTCCCAGCTTTATGCTGAAGAGGTGGTTCAAATACCTTTTGGCTGATTTATTATTGTGTTACCGTACAATAGAGCCAATGTTCAAATTTTAGACGCAAGGATAAAGCATGTGACACACTGAGGTCCCACACAACCACGCGATGAGAACGTTCTGTAATCGAACATGTGTCGATGTGTACTGCGGGGGGGGGGGGGGGGGTGAACTGATAACAAACATAGCCCCCCTATAAAAAGAAAACAAACGTTGCGTTTCTTTGTTGCAACAACATGTTTTCGTGTTACTGAAACATGTTGTGTAACAAAAACTAAACTTGTTTGTTATGATTAGGGAGCTATAAGTGAAAAGAGCCGTTACACTAAGTTTATACAATTGGGATTTACTGAAGTAAGAATACTGTAAACGGATTTAGAAGTCGAACAAAGAAAATAATCTAGCGACGCGAACATTTGTATCTACTACATCCCCTTGCTAACTACACCGTTCAGCTTTTTATTGTCTAGTAAGTGAAAGAGTTTATATTGTCAATGGTAAGCCGTTACTTGTGAATACTTCTCAAGGTTTAGTAACTAAAGTTGTGGTTTGAAAGTAAAATAGTTGGCACCTCGTATTTTTGGCACCACTAGCGTCACCCAAATGTGAAGTTAGCTGTCCGTGCAGGTGTAACTTACAAGTAAATGAGCTATTTTGTTGTGTGTAATGTTTATCACAAGAGATTTTTGATTCAAACTTGAATACACAATAATTTCGATTGTAATTTAGTATGGCGTTATTGTTATTTTTTGACCTTTGCAAGTTACACCTAAACGGAGAAAAGCTTAATATTCGCTCAATAAATAGAACGTGTGTCAGCACCAAAACATTTAGAACATAACTAACGAACTAGGAACCGGTGCCGATGCGATATTCTATGTACGACGATATACACAATGACACAACATACATAAGCACTGAACGGATACTTCATTTAACGTGCAATTAACAATTCACACGCAAAAGGACTAAAACTATTTCTATCTCATTCTCACAGATGGAGTAAGTAAGAGACGGAAGATTATTTGGAGCTGTTTCTCTTTTGCAAGTTTCAAAAAACAGCTGAAGATCACGATGGAGTTGTCCATCGTGATCTTCAGCTCAGTGCTCAGTGCTCAGTCTTCAGTTCAGTGATAGTTGTATCACTGTCTCTTTCTGGCTCCGTCTATTAGACAAAGACATCAATACTTTTTGTCCAGGTATAGTTGGTATGTTTGAGAGTTTTCTATTGCCCGTTGTCAAAGTGACTTCGGTACTTATGTATGTTGTCAAAATATAATATTATAGCGAATTTTATACAATGCTGTACAAACATACTAGCACCACTATAGCTTTACGTATAATAACCGAAACTTCACCGTTTGTATAAAACCAAAATGTATGTGTGTAAATGCAAAAATTCTATTATCATATGGGTCTTGTACTGATGTGCGTTCTTAAAACAGGAATTTAACAAAAAATTGGTCTTTTTTATGCAAAATATTAAAGATTTTTAGCTAAACTTTAAAAAACTTCCAGAATTTTAATTTGCAAGGAATTTAGTTTTGTAGACATCAAATACAAAGCCCAGTATAAAGTAATTAATTTACATTAAAACATCACAAGTTTGGACAATTGACTTCAACCATTCAATTAAGTGGCCGGACGCCTGTCGCCCTCATACAATCATTTTGACAAAAAAGCTTAACTTTTTTGAGGGAATTAAGAAGCCTGTTAAATATAAAATGAGTGAAGAACTGAACGTAGTCCACGACAGACGTCCTCAATGTACAGAACCCCTGTATATATATTTATATATTTAAGCGTCTCATATAAAATCTTAACAAATTACGTGACTGCGGTCAACAAACGAAGTCCAGTTTCATTTCACCTGACGGTAGTAAAAAGTAATAATCGACGCGAGTACAGTACAAATTTCAACCTTATCTTCATAGTGAGTATGTTCAATTTTCCGTATACTTATTATTTATAACCACATCCATAAAGCTCTAAGAGGAAGCCTCACACTATACATATAATTAAAAGTAAACGTTTAATTTAAATATTTTTTCTTTTAAATATCATTTATAACATATACACATTCATACAAAATTCTACATCACTAAAGCGTACTCGATGTTCCAACTAAACTATGAACAGTTCCGAATCTTCAATAACTTTACAATTTTTACATTTCGTCGTCTTAAAGTGAAGTATTTTTTTACAATTTCCTTCAAGAAAGCGCATCGATTAATTTAAAACGATTCGGCTGATCGGATATAGATTCACACTCGACTAGTAAGTTTTTTGGGAGGTGAAATGCAATATTAGAACGTACCTTACCCGTACATCATCCATGTAGTACTTTGACGAAGTTTCTAATTTATCTACATCCAAATTATGTCAATGGCCAGAAATACTGTAAAATTTAAAGATCAATATTCCACTCTTCTTATTTTTCAACAACATCACCCCAGTACTACGTGAGCGATGTATCGTACTCGTACTCGTACTCGTACAACTTGCCACATCAAGACTACACATTTACACAATACCTCCGCTCAACAATTTGGATCGTCTGGAACTGCCGTTTACAAGAACTTGTGACCAACACGGAAGATTTAACAATGGACACTTGTTTATGCGAGGATTGAGTTAAAATGTTGGTTAAAAAACTAAATAGTGATGGTTCGGTCACACTCCTTAAGTTCTAAGATTAAAGTAAAAATAAATAACTTTCGGAATCGTTCGCGATCCCCGCGTAAACAAGCCTCAAGTGTTCGAGCTGAGAGCTCGCGGAATATTCGTACATTCGTTCGGTACCATACTTATGCAAAAATACATGATACGGCAATACAAAATCTCATCATAGGAGCCATCATCGCTACGTATAAATATGCGTTTAATTATAATCTATAGAGTGACCTCGGGCGGCTACCGAGCTACCGAGCTACCGCCGGACACAACTAGTTGACTAAGAACCTTGTTTAAATATCGATACAAGCTAAGTGCGCCGGAAGTGTGTGTTACCTAGTGCGTCTGCGGACTGTCCGGTGTGCGTGACGTCACTAGCTGGGCACGAACGAGCTGCGCAGGGACTCTTCCATCAGGCGGCAGATCTTGTCGCGGTCCGCCTGGAAGGTACAGTATCAGTACATGAGTGTATATATGTCGTACTGGAGCTAGAGCTGGTACTCGTACTCGTACTCGTATGCGTGTACCTCGTGTATGAAGCCGAGCTGCACGAGGTCGTGCGCGAGCGCGGTGGCGGTGTCCCGGCGCGACACGGCGCACGTCAGCTGGCGGTTCATCTTGTCGTCCATGCGCAGGAGGATCGTCATCTGAGACAGAAGGGCGCAAACAAATTACTGCCTCGGGATTATAGGGCTTCTGACGGAGCCCTAACTGACACCTTATACTATCGTAACTTGGAACGTCAACGTCCATGTTAACATCATTCCGTAATTTAAAATCTTGTGTAGATAAACAAACATTAAGTGAAAGGACACTCCTATACTCGTACATATATTATGTCACAATATTATGAACGAAAACCATTTAAAACTACTTTTTAATTACTTTGAAAAACATAAAATTAACTGCAAGGAACAAATGGGAAGACCAGAAAGCACATCATCACAATATGAACAATACGAAAACAGTAATGGCAATTTAAATGGATATGACCAGAGCATTTGATAATGTATCGCTTAAATGAATACGGCATCGGGGGTAATGTGCTAATATTCTTTGGAGGACAGACAACAATTCATTATTTATTTTATTAGTCAAGTTGATATTAAGTCCAAAACTGAAGTAGTACACTCGTTTAACCCATTACGTCCTCCTTTGCGCAGAACCGTTCTGGGCGCTAACTCTCCTATACCCCGTCTGTGCAAATTATTAAACAACTGCAGTGATTTGATCGATGTGCACTCGGACTCACTTAATAAGTTCAGAAGTATTGTAAATAATGTGTGAAATCTTTCTGTGAAATTGTTTTACATGTTTGTCTTTATTTTCAATTTGTATTTCAATTCTTTTATTAATTCTGTCTACAATTTAACTTGATAATAATCTATATGACTGTTGATTCAAGGGTGTTTTTAGGTAACAATGAGCGATTTTGTATTTTGAATATAATACTGTTTAATTCCATTCTAACAATATTTCCGGCTGATTTTGATTTTGATTTTGATCATGATTTTATTTTCATTTTCATAAGATATAATTATCCGTATGAATTTAGTTCAATCACGTTGTAAATTATTTTTTAAGGTTTTGAATTATGATGCTTTTTATTTATTTTTGATTATATTCTGTTGAATGTTAATTTTGATTTTGTTATATTTAATTTTTAACTATCTTGAATTTGTTTAACTTTTAACTTTTAATTTTATTATGATTTTATTATGATTTTAATTCAATGTTTTCGAGTATAATTTTGATTCGTCCTCAACTGTGTATCTGCCTGTGATATTGATGTTTTAATTCAATTTTCAGTTTTCGTTTGGCCTGGGGAGCCTGATTGTACTGTGTGTATCAAATATCCTGTAATTTTAAGTTTTATACATTTAATCAATATTTAGTGCATGATGTGCTTACCTGTAAGAGATTGATACACTAGACCCGATTTGATTCAATGTAACACAGAATTGTTTGAGTGTACTCAATTGTTGGTGAGCCAAATAAATAAATAAAATAAAATAAAACTCTAGAGTTCTCCATTACGGTGTGCCACAGGGTTTTGTGGTGAGACTCTTGCTGTTCATTTTCTACATTAACGACCTTCTCCAAGTGATCATTCACCGCACGTCCTTATTTGGTAGTAGCAAATAAATAGAAGATGATTTTAATAATAGTGTCTTAGGGGGTGCGCCAAAGTTCACCTAAATTTTCAACTCCGATAATTGGAAATCCGAAAATGTTCTTCCTAACATTTTTCATCATAACAATCACAATTCCTGTCTCTAATGTTCATAATTCCGAAGCATTCAACTTCATAATGTCAGTAGCAATAAACATCTATTATACTTTTATTTGTTGTCCTATATTTTCTCAACATAACCATCTTTTACACTATTATTCAAAGTCATATCTTTTTTGTTTAGATTTGTTTTTATTCAAAATAATCAGTATTATACACATTAATTTTGCGTAACTTTATTTTTACATAACATAAAACACCTAAATATAAGGCTAAAAGTGTCTTTGTGTTTTTGTCCCCGACTAACCGTTTGTAGTAAAAACGATGCGGAAGGGATCCATAGGTTAGGTTAGGTTAGAAGTGTGACCAACTACCTCGAAATTGGTCGCGTATTTTTTTTAAGTATTTTTTTCATAGTGCCCCCAAGACGACACTCTGACCTGAATTTCGTTCATTTAAGACAAAAATCAGTGAAACGACCTTTAATCAAAAACAAAAAAAAAAAACTATAAATATCATCTTCTACCCACAGATATTTTTTATTACACTTGGTAAATGACTAAATGTTTCTTTCTGAGTATGAGTGAAAATATTATGGTAATTATGTTTAGGGATAAAAGCGTTATGATAAAAAACAGTAGGAGTTTAAATATATTAACATTAATGATATTATTAATTACAATTTTCGGAAACATGAGTGTTATGAACATCGCCGGTAGCACTACAAATAGTATGAATGGAAACTTTAGGATGAAAAATTTTAGGAAGAGTGATCATTCGGATTACAAATCATTAGGAAGAACAATTTCGGGTAAATAGCTTTAGGTGAGCCAATATGGACCCGTCTTTAGGATTGTTGGCTGGCTGAACGCTAATAATCTTAAAACAACAAACTTCTTAAAATAGGTAACGTTAAAGCATCGTACTGCATTTTGTTGAAAGGTATGACAGGAAAATGTGTGCGGTGTGTGTTAAAGGGTGTGTAGATGATGGGTTGCAGTTATTTTTTTGAGGTATTGAGTAAGGACACGTTCATTTGAGTGAAGATGTTCTGTGTGTGGTGTGTGTGTGTGTGTGTGTACTCACCAGCAGGTCGGCGGGCGGCGCGTCGGGGTGCGGGTGCGGCTGCGGCTTGAGCGAGCACATCATGTTGACGACGCGCCGCGTCTCCAGGTCGCGCGGCTCGGGCGAGGCCGGCAGCGACTCCGCCATCCGCTCCAAGGGAGACGCCGCGCGACCCACGCCGCGCGTCCAGCCGTACGCCGTCAGCGGGTAGATGCCGTACCTGCAACGTGCGACGACCCGGCACATCCGTTAACCACACTCGGGTAAAGCGTTATCTGAGTCTTTTCCTCTTCTAACGCAGAAGGAATGGCTGCTAATACTAAGCATAAAAGGGAGATAAAGCTAAAAATATAATCATGCAAATCATAGGTACAGAGTTCTTGGCCCTACCGAAGGTAAACACAGATTGCATTCAATTATCAAACCACAAAAAAAAAAACTGTAATTAAATTATAAAAAGATAAATAAATAAATAAATATCGCTGGACATTAACACACAGCGCCACCTAGTGCTACACTAAGCAAAGCTTGTGTCGTGGACACGAGCTTTGCTTAGTGTTGTTTGTAAATACATACTTATTATACATATAAACATCCATGACTCGGAAACAAATGTCCATGCTCATCACACAAACATTTGCTCCTACCGGGATTCGAACCCAGGACCCTAAGAACGTAGGGCACGCCACGATAGTGGCGGTAAGTCCCCTCTTTGAGGAGTGGCTAGAGAGGCGCCACGGCGTCCTCACCTTCCGCCTGACGCAGGTCCTCACCGGACACGGATGTTTCGGGAGGTACCTGCACCGAATTGGGCGGGAGGACACGCCCGGGTGTCTCCACTGCTCTGATCTCGCGGAGGACACGGTCTCACACACGGTCGCAGGTTGCCCCGCGTGGGCGGAGCACCGCCGTGTCCTCGTAGCGGCGATCGGCGGCGGCGACCTCTCGCGTCCGGCCCTGGTTCAGTCCATGGTCCGGAGCGAGACGGAATGGGAAGCCGTCACCTCCGCGCTGCGAAGCAGTCATGCTAGCGAAGGAGGTGGCGGAACGAGAGAGGGAGAGAGCCTCTCTTCCCGGCCGCCGCGGGAGACGCACCGGGCGTCGGGGGCCACGTGGTGGCTACCGGCCACCGTAGACGCGGGCCTGTGGACGGTTGGCTATGGGCTAGCTAGCCGTCCGTCCGTCTAAAGACGACAGGCCGTGTCGACGGCGCGTTCGTGTTCCACGCGCGCCTCAAAGAGATGTCAGCATAAGAGAGGGGCCCGCAAGGGCCGAAGCCTACCGGGGTTGCGGGCCTATTCGAAAGAGATACCGCGGCCCCGGAACATAAAGGGCGAGGAAGGAACATGGATGGGTTTTAGTCAGTAAAAGTCTGACACTCCCTCCCGCTCCGCCCAGAGTGGGAGAAGTCATTTAATGATTTCCCATCCTAAAAAAAAAAAAAAAAAAAAAGGACCCTAAGAACGTAAGGCAGCGTCACTACCACTACGCCAATCGGGTCGACTGCGGTTGAGTGACATCAACCGGTTGATATTGATCACTTCATTGACAGAGCGAGAGATCTATTTGCGTGGTGAGGTGTGCCTTGTGACTCACTTGACGTCCTCGACGAACTTCTCTAGCTTCTCGTTGTGCGGCTGCAGATCCTTGGCGGCGAGCTCGACGCGCTCCCCGCCGCGCGCGCACCACGCGAGCGTCTCGCCGCTGCTGCCGCCCGCCACCTCGTCTGTTATCGTCTCCGATATGTTTGCTGGAGACATATGCAACAAAGTCAAAGTAGTCTGCTGCAAGGGCAAAGAAGCGGGATCCTCTCCAGGCCTAGGCCTCCCTCGTTGCGTCGAGGTCAAAGGAACCCTAGGAAACGCTGGTGTGATGTCTCTGGAGGATTGGCGGGAGAAAACCGCACCTTTACCCAACAGTGGATTGATAAAAAAACCTGTAAGGAGTCTGTTAAAACAAAAACCAAAGAGAGAACGCAGTCGGCGAGATTTTGTTGTAGACATTTCAATTTGAATTAAAATCGCAATAATTACAAACAAAAACAAAAATCATTATTTTTACAAAATTAATGGACCAGCATCTTAGCGACATGATTGTGAGATATATATTTGACAGCTTAAGATATTTGTAAGACTTACCGGTGGTATTGACAAGCGTGTGCGCAGCCAACAGTTTGAGGGAGTGTACTTCGAAGAGTAGCGGGTGGAAGAGGAGTTCCCGCGCCGTCGGCCTCTTCGCGGGGTCCTTGTTTATACACCTGTAGACACACGGCGGAGTTACCGACTGGGCGGGGGGAGACGACACACAGGCAGTGACCCTTGCAGAGGGTTACGCAGGGATCGAGTGCTCATGTGTGTAACGAGAGGGTTCGAATGGGATAGTAGTTGCAGTGATGCGTTGTTTTGAAACTGTTGAGTACTCACACCTCGTTCAAACTAAAGCTCCGCTACAAGCCACTGAAGTAAGACGTTTCTTAAATTGCAAGTCTCAGTGAAACACATGAGCAGTCCATCCCTCGCTTCGTGCACCCATACAACAAAAGAGACTTACCGCCACGCCCACCTGTAAGACAAGTACCTGTATATAAAGTCCTTCTGTCGCGGCTCCTCCAACGATTCGACCGTTCGTATGATGTGTTCCTCCGTGACATGGCTGCCTGAGTCGCCATTGCCCTGAATCTCAAGTGCTGCAGTCTCCAATGCACACATTCCGAAAGAGTAGATATCCATCGCTGGCGTCACCATTTGTGATGCTAATACGGGGGGAAATAAAGATGTCATGAATGCAAAAAAATGGACAACATAGTTTCGGTTGCTGTGATTCTTGGACAAGCACACAGTACATGCTATACAGAAGCTTGATATTCCGACGCGACGCACGCATTTTTAGGCACGGCTTGTTTACACGGTATTCATTGGGAAAGCAGTGAACTCACTTACAAAGTCACGATTTCCACATAGGATTCCGTGAGTGTGCATGTGTGCGAGAGCTGGACAACGATAAGGCAAGTTTCTGCACACTATGTAACCTGTGGCACGGGGCTTGTCTGTTCCAAAACACTTACGAACTTGATACGTTTATCAAGTTCGTAAGTGTTTGGGAAAAGGCAAAATCCATCAAATCAAGGCAGTCGAAACTGTGTGGTCCCTTCTTCAGAGTCATCAGTTAGTTGGAGGTACTTACATCCGTATTCCGGTGCAATAAAGTGCATATTCCTCATGTTCTCGCGGCAGGTCTTGACATGGTGGTGGATGGCGTCGGGAGCCACGGAGCCGATCTTCACGAGGCCGTTGTGTTGGATGAAGATGGTGTCGCACGTGAGGTTCCCGTGGACTATAGGAGGCACGCAGCCGTGTAGATAGCTGGATAGGGAATGACCGGAGTTGTATTGCGGTGAAAAAAAAGTCGTGACCGACTAGATTGAGACTCAGTTTTAAATTTGTGAATAGTCGACTTAACTGTGTACTGACTTACTTCTAACTTACTTGGCAGTATTGAGGAGCTAGAATATTGCTGTCTTACCTGAGCGCTGACAATATTTGTGTGCACCACCTCTTCCAGGCCTGCAGTGGCAGTCGCTTCACGTTCCGCTTGGTTCGCTTGAGGAACTGCTTCAGAGAGCCGCAAGACATGTACTCCGTTATGAATATTACCTGAAACGACCAGGTGTTGGAACTTAGTACTCATGTATTTCGGTAGTGAAGCAATTCCTATAAAAGGGCAGTCATAGTTTACTGAAATAATGACCTATATCAAATGGAATATGGCGAATATATACAGTGGATTGGGGTACAATCTGATTATTTAAATAAGACGTCTCATAAGATTTTGGTAGTTGCTAAAGGTCGTTTTTAAAATATCTTAAAAATAACAAAATTGTCTTATTTAATTATGACATAATTGTATTAGATTGCACAGAAATAGAAACATGTTAATTTTATCTGATGAAAATACATTCCTTTATGACTGGTCCTATCACTTTTTGGGTAAACAACTAGTTGCCATCATGATTTCGTCAGCCGCAGAGATGACATCATTTTGTCTCATCATTCATGATCTGAGTTTGTAGACCATTTATCAGAAAATGTAACTGGACAGTCAACTTCCAAAATATGCAAATATTGCACCAAAGGTATAATCAATCATTTAAAAAGTTCTAAGACCAGTCGACAATAGGCTAGTTTCCACCATCAATAAATTGCAAAACGAATTAGTCCGTCAGTAAGAGTATTGGAAATAATGGACACGTATTTTTTGTTTTTGTATATCACTGAGTACTGACAAAGATAAAACGCATCAAAACTCGGGAGTGGGGCCTCGTGACGTCACAACGCACTAAAAACTATAGCACGGCGTGACGTATTGCGAATTTTAAAAGCGTCGTATCTTCGTCAATTTTGGTTTATGTAACAAAAGATAAAATACGGGTCAAATATTTTTTTATAATCTAACTGACGGACTAATTAGATTTTTTTAGGACACAGGCCTATTCTTTAGTTTATCTGTCATTTTGTCGATTCAATGACAGATTTAAAACAAAAGAATTGTCGTTTCTTCCTTGAAGAAACCCATTTCTACGGTGGTCATGCTACGCAGGCAGGGGACGAAGGTCTATAAACTATACTGATGTCACCGATGAAAATAAATGTATAGGACAGACAAGAACAAGACTCTCTGGTGTAGGTTCTCTTGGCATAAATCCATCAGTGAACGTCTTCTGAATGATGACGCAGATGACGGTTCTTCAGAAACAAGGGAAACAACAAGACTTGCAACTTGACTTGATCTTACCCTAGGCTTATCGTTGTGTGTATCCGTCCAATAGCGGTGGAATTTGACGATGTTGGGATGTTCTAGCCTGGTGAGGTTGTCGAACACCATCTGTATCTTGTCCTCCTGTGCCTTGAAGTTCTTGCGCTCGGAGAACTGCACCTCGTTCCAGACCACCTCGACGCCTTCTTCGGTGTCCATGGCCAGGTTTGCGCAGTCGATACCCGGGACATCGCGCTGTTCCACCTGGAAAAGAAATAAGAGGGAATTAGGAATGTTTGTACTCGGATTTGTATTTCTGTGAACAGGTTACTTGAGATATTAAGTATTCGTATATTTAAAAAAAAACGTGCAATGGCACATCTTCTAAATGTTGATGACGATTTTCGTCGTTTGAAGAAATAGACTCTATTATTTCAGTACGTAGTTCTTTTACTACATCATAATTATGTATTTTATGGTGTTCATTACGTTGAGTAATTTAAAAGATGGTTTCACCATGAATCCAACCGAATAGAGAATAGTTTCGTACTTTCACTCTCATGACTTACGTCATGTATCTTTTCTCAACCTATAAAATGGAACTGACAGTTTATTTAAAACGGACAACAATACAAATCAGTTCACTAGCAACTGTTACTGAAAGCAATAGAGGTGAGTTAGTCGAGCAAACATATTTTCGGACTTCCTCCGTCTATATGTAGAGAAGGGGCCAATCATTCAATTGAGCCCCAGCACACAGCAGATTGGGGCATGATGACGCGGATAATAACAATCAGATGTCCAGAACAGATGACTGGAAAAGTTTTAGTAACTTCCATAATAGATATGGAAAGAATGTTGATCCGTTAAAATATGTAGGAATATGGAGACAGTTTTGGAGCGAACGATTAAACCTCCAAGTCAGACATGGCTCAATTCAATTAATTGACCAATCGCATCCGATTAATTAAATTCTACACGAATAAATGCCGCCGTGCACGTTAACAAATGATTGCGATTAATCGTACAGTCGCCGTCGAATCGTCGCGACAACTGACAAATGTGCAATTAAGTACCTTGTTATCGGTCAGTGACCCTCGCTGCAATTGTATATGTATAATATCTGTTATCGCGACGTAATGAATAGCCAATGTTTATTAATTATGACAAGTGTGCTATTTGCGTGCGCCCGCGTTGTTGCTTTGTGTTGTGTATTAGTAACCTAGGTCCAAAGTAAATAATATCTGTAGCAATACTACAAGGCGTACATATGGCACATAGAGTATAATTTTAATTACTCAAGCATAAAATACCATTCTAAACTCTATCAGAATCAGACAAGGTAGGCGGAGTTTTAATGACTAGCCTATATACAAGTCATTACCATCAATAAGTAAGTACATCAGTATTGTCCAAACAATTGATTAACTTTGCTACTTATAATTAGTCCTTAGCGATCAAAGATTGACTTGGTGTAGAGGTTCTGTGTTCGCAAAACATTCGCATGTGTTACGCCCGCCATGAGTCAAGATTTTTAAGACGAGTTATGCAAAAGAGATAAACTTAATTAAAATAACGTAAATAAAACAAATTGTTGGCCAGTCTATTAACATAACTAAACAAACATGGAATACCAAGTACCGAAGACTAGAAGGTTGCAATTCACGGTACCAAAGAATAACTAAGAAGAAGCAGGCAGAAGTCAGAAGCTCCAATCAAATAGACACGGTTCATATAATTATAAACTACATGCTAATTAGCTGATGTAATAATCAGTAAGATCTTAGAAAGATAATGACTTTCACTACTAGTTTGCTTTTCTAGTATAGCAAAGCTAATATGGACTAAACAGTTTTTAGTTTAGTTTTTAACTGTCAATCTAATGTAGACTATGAAATGTGTGGTTTTTACTGCAAGTTGTACAAAGACTAATCGATATTGCCCTCAAAAGGGCGAAATAAAGCGTAGTTAGGAAATCGGCATGTGTTTGTACCGAACATTCTAGGACATGGTGACATCCACCAATCTCAACCTGTGTGGTGGATTACGGTCCACTTCCTATCCTATCATCATATCATAGACCACAGGGCCTTTGTCTCAGCAGTGTGCACATTAAAGGCTGATTAATTATTATTGTACTGAGTAGATGTTCTGTACTATTATAAAATGATAGTGCGGTCAAATATTGTCTTTAGAACACGTCCACCGTCCGACTGCGACTGCGCAGTTCGGTGACGTCGATACTGCGCACTGGCAGAATCTAACACATCTCTTGAATAATAACAGCTATCATGTAGATTAAATAGGAAATTAAATATTATGCTTTTTTATAGTACAATACAATTGCTATTTTGTCGGATGTGTGCTCATTATTGATGTATGTGCTTGTGTCTGGTCTTCATACAAATCGTTTGATTATATCTTATGCACTCACACACTTTAATGGCAGCTGAGACATCTTGTAAAAATCACGATCATCTTCCTGCCCCTTCCTGATCAAGTCTAAGTAGCTAAATGTCCAACAGCGCGAAACGTCCAATGATCAGTAAGTCTAATTTTCAAAATGTCCATGTAGCAAAACGTCCAACTATCAGATGGTCTGTATAGCAGAACGTTTATTTGACCCCTCCTGATCAGAAGATCAAGAGGGGTCATTAGTTCCCTTTCTTTTCATTCATAAATCATCAACACCATTGATCAAATAACGATTGTTAAAAAGATCATCTATTGTGTTCAGCGATAGCTATAATATTTACAAGATGAGATGCAGGAATAACAAACAAAACATTACCAGATGAACACTTTAAACGACCCACTTGAAAAGTGCATTAAAATAGCTTCAGGAGTTGTAACTCGTAAATCTAGGTGAGACAAAAAAAGTTAGAAACATACAATGAAATGATCAATGGGAGAAGGTGGGAGCAACATTTTTATGAATGAAACACCGCAATGTTGCCAATTTTGTTGTTTGTAGAGACTCACTGGTAGAAAGTGGGAATGCTGACAATAATTACATTATTAATGAAGATCTGATATTGAAAATGTTGTTATTTATTGCCTATTCAATTTCATATGAACTTGACAAGGGTAAGTAAGTGGTGTTAACGGTTACCACTTTTATAAACGTCAGTTTTTTTATCTGCGATTATAGGATGAGCGTGGCCCATGCCCTTGTCTAGGTCCCAGGCTCCTGATCCTTTACCTAACTTTGTAAATTCATACTCATTTATTAATGGTTGCATAAACATAATGATTGGTTAATTTTTTTAGTTTGTAAAATTTGCAATTGTAAAATATTTGTACTGTAGTTGTCGCCCAAGAAATAGCCCACTACTAGTACTGAATGAGGACCAGTTCAGTGGGTAATGGTGCAGTGCCTAATTGCCTATAGCTAGCTAGATACATGGGATTGGCCAATGTGTTCGGTTGTCAAGTTTCTCAAACAACGTAGGTACTCAGTATTGGATTTCACCTGACTGAGACCTGAGAAGTGAGAACTTATTTAGTTGTAATCTGGTGTTCTAGTCATTACGTTTATTAAGTGTTTTATAGAAAGTATTTTGCTGTTTATTATTTCTAATAGGATCTGTTTTCAGGGACTCGGTCGAGTAAGGCCTGTCGGCATGTAGTCGTACATTTTATAATCATTAGATTATCAAAAAGAGATTTTGATTGTATTGATTTTATTAATCTGTTTGCATTGGCATCGACAACGTAGGTAATCGCTTATCAGATTGTAGTAAAGATTTCTTTGTGTTATCGCAGACACTGATAGTGGGGTTCATAAGATATTATGACTAATCTGTTTTCATTATCACTGATTAGTTTTCTGGAATTGAACCCCCATTATCCTTATTTTTTCCGCTAGAATTTGGGAATAATTTCCTGGTAATTGTCATTAAATTGATTACCTTATACCTAAATACTTTTAAACAAACAAGGATTAAATACGATAATTGGTTTCATACAGGAAAGCTACAAAATAAAAACAATCACTAACTTAGTTAAATATCACAATTTCACTGGCTCCATACAAGCCTATCACATGCACTGAATCTTAGCAAAACATAAACTTTCGCATTTATTAACGAAGATAATCTAGTACTCGTTAGTTAGGCGGGCAGTACACCGGCCGACAATTTAGCCGTACAGACAGCGCCATAAATCGTGCGAAGAAAGCCGCTCCAGACCGCTCGTTACTAGCAATACTGGCGGAGAGGAGTGGGCGAGCGAGTCCGCTGCAATGATTTAAGTTGCAGATTTTACACGGACACATACCTACGTTTTACTGTCGGCCAAGCAATCGCGAGGTGTGGCCGCAGCCTTCCAACTTTATTGTTACGACGGTATTTTAAATTGATATTATTGTATCTTCTGCAGTGAAAAGGGTTCGTGGTATTGCTCCTGCCATTATGTCGGACTGGTAGTTAGATGGACACTTTGGGTTTTCATAGTAGTTGTAAAATGTAATGGTTATCGCTGGAGGATGCCTGTGTGTGGCGTATGAACATAAACGGATTGAATGAAACGTGTATGTATTAGGTTTGGTCGTTGGTAACCTTTACAGATTTCTGTAGGTCTGTGTATTACTGAAGTTTACACCTATAGCATAGCTTGTTGAATCCGATGTTCACAAAACAGTTAATGTCTAGTGAATATCTGTACACAAACAGAAGACGTGTTCCCAAAAGCCTATGACTGTTTCATATATTATAAAAAGAAGTCTATTGTTGGTAATTCTTAGGTAACGTATAGGCAGGGCTCATACATACAAACACGATACAAACCCTTCGTTTACGAGCAAATAATAACCGAACCCGAAGTTAACTGAAAAACTTCCGCATGATACGCGGGGATATAGTGTAAAGTGTTTTCCTGAATAATATGCTTTGTTTGACTATCCCGGATACTGAAACCGTATTTTCCAGAATATATGTGTTTATTAACAGAACTAAGAAACCAGTAGAACTAGAGATATACCCTGGGAAAGCGGATAAAAAGTATTATGAGTGTAGTTTTTGAAGATCCACCAATTTTTGACGAAATGCAAACTACTTCTTCAATGATAGACTACAATTTGATGAGCTAGAAGAATCTAATCCACTAATAAAGTAATTATAGAAATCAATCGAACGACTCTAAGAAGAGCTTGAAGAACAACAAAAGACATCAGAACTCACAATACGACAACAGCCAGGTTCAAACATCCCAACTCGAACAACAGATATACAAAGGTAATTGAATTTTAATAGCTTCTTCAATTTATCCAAGGAAAAGAAAATAAACAGAGTATTGTCTCTTAATATAGCCGTTCTACCTACAAAACTGACCTGGCACACCGATAAGCGAGCACCGTTACAATTATCATACGGAGCTAGAATAAACAAATAATTGAATACTTATCAATGAGTTATTGTAGATTAACCCTGGGGTCAGCTGGTATGAGCCTGTGGGTTATAAATATATAGACTACGAAATGTACGCTCTTTTAATAATCGAGTTGAGTAATGAGACTTGCACATGGAGACGTATCGATCTAGGGAAGGACGGTCGTGAACTAACATCAAATGTCATCTTTGAGCATTAGGTACTAACGCCTTACTAGGATCCTATAAATTAATTAAATATAACACATAGCAAGTTTCTCTAGTTTCAAAATCATTAGTATTAAGTTGGTCTTACTTAGTCAATGCCTCTAAAATGTCGAATATTAGTGACATTGGAAATGCATTTCATTGAGCAATCAGAACGCCAAGTAGGTTTCCTTGTGTTAGTATTTAACTCTACGCCTTACTAAAGTTCTAGCGGGACCTAGCTCTTAGTTGAGGAAACAGGCTTTCAATAACTTTATAGTACCCATTTATTTCTGTAATGCTTTCTGAAATTCAAGCACATCTCATTGGCCATGTTTATGGTAATACCCTTATGTAATGGCTCGCATTTACTGCAATGGCTTGGCTTTATCTATGACCTTCGAGTAACTGTGAGAAGCAGACACAAAGAGACTAGGTGCTTTTGGAAGTAATTGGCGGTTGGTGAATTGCCAGCGTGCAGAGCAATGTTTTAAAAAACATCTTAGTGCTGAAGGAAGGTGCTGTTGTTATGTACAAATTGTAAACATCCGGAAATTAAAACGCGTGGAAATCGACTAGAAAGTCAGTTCACATAAATCAGTGATAATATTTCGGAAATTAGCTCTGGAAGTCCGCTCTGAAATATATTCTGGTTCTACGCAGAAAACAATTACCTACTAACAGATTTTTTTGCTGGCGTCGAAATCAACAACAATTGCATTGTTTCCTATACATATAGGTACTAAGGTAGTTAATTATTTCAGACATCAGGAGTCGCAAACCATGTGGCGAAGCGACGTTAGTACATACTATACTTTTACGTGTACCTATGTACAAACAATTACTTTCCATACATTATATAAGTATGTTAATTTGTTAGCTAAATAAACAGAAGCAGAAGTACCAATGCAAACACTATTAGTGCTCTCAAGGGAGACTGAACGCTCCGCCTAGAGCGGAAGGGGTCATTTGATGTTTTCCCATCTGAAAAAATAAAGGTAGACTAAACTAATAAAATATCGATAGATTGTGAGGAATCTAAGATGTTGTGTACCAACATTCTTACTTTTCCCATGGTGGTAAGTAGAAACAACAGAACGCCATCGCCACCTGACAAGATCCTACATGCTCCTTTTGCCTCATACGTTCAATCGATTGAAAAGAAACGTTAAATCTGGTCATACACGCACGACGGTTGCGAGTACTACACTTACGACCTACGCGTACCTAAACGTATGACCTTTCTGTTGTGTACCTAATGCCAGAGAAAGTGTCGACAGACCAAAATTCAGATAGAAGGATCAATTAACAAGTACTTAAGGTGTAAGGTGGGATGAGTTGATTTGCAAAGACCAAACAACAAACACAGAAAGGTGGCTTAGAGTTAGCAATAGTTGAAATAAGACTGACATTTTATGTTGTTAAAGAATTTAAGACGACTTTGAAAGAATGCAGTTTATTCAATTGAACTAAGTTGCTTATACGAGTAGTATGAGTATGCAACAAGGTAGCAGGTGCCGGTTACAAACTAAATAGCAATTAAACTGAACGGAACGTGCCTACGTGTAAATGGGCCTTCTACAATTTCTTGAGCACTGACAAGTGAACGAACTCTGCGCCCGCGTTGATAACGTTTATTACACACGTATTACGCGAAACGATAACGAAATGTGTCTTTGTGTAGCCATTGTGTGAAGGAATGCACTATGACTGAATGTTACCAATGATTTATTCGTGTTTGGACACCGCAGGATGTTGTAGAAGCTGATACGGCTGCGCCGGCTAACAACCTTACTGTATGCTATGAGATGCGACGGTAAATTGGTATTGACACAAGAGTACTTACGACACAAGAGTACTTACATCACAATTACTCGTATCTGAGTTTCAGAGTTTCAAACTGAATGTACTTTCAACCAAGATAGTTGAACACACAAAAATATCGTAGGGCCAGCTAAGTTTTCACCTTGGATCAGACACATTTCAACTGATATCTACTAATTTACAGATAGCAAACGTCATAAATCTATACACACTTACACAGTCTTCAAAGAAACGTCTCACGCGCACGCTACGTAGATGATCAATATTTGCATGGATGCGAAACGCGCACAAACCATGTCATGGTTTACTGGAAGATGTACCTACTTAACGTTGATATTTTACGGGCACTATGAAGGATATCAACCGCTGTTTATATTTAGATGGTTTGCGCTGAAAAGACGAAGTAGAGAGAGTATGAGACAATCTAACCATCTAACTAAATTAATTGAAAACACAAAAACAGTGCGCAGAAACATCAACATGCCAACATGAATTAGAATTCTAATCAGCACAAAGTACTGTTGAAGGCAATTACCATAAAAGAAGCACCTAAGATAAATGACCACCTGCTCAGACAGGGTGTGCCTCAAAACCAGCATTTAAACTAGGCTCTATAGGCTAGCCTAGAGCTTTCGCCTAATTAAATTCTTTGCCGTCCATGTTCGCAGTTCGTACAAAGAGGGAAGCTCAAAAATAATAGTATTGCCCAACGCCACCCAAAGATTGCTCTCATACTCTGAGTACTTGTATAGCCGGTGTGGGCGACCGCATACAATACAATGAACAGCTTAATGCAAAAGGGTTTCACAGTTCATAATTTCGGTATTGTCGGATCAAATCTGGATTAGTCTGGTTGGAGACATAAAAGGGCTGGTTTTAATTAAGAGATTACTGGTTTTCGAGGGTTTGGACGTGTTGAGATGAGAGGAATGACGGAGTGGTATTACTTTTTGTAATTTTGTGCATGGGCATGTTGGGTGGTCTGGCTACAAACCAATAACTGAGTTTTGTTGTGGTAAATCAGAATATAATCAAAATTCTGATGAATATTTCGAATTTCTTGATGATATTAATGTTAAGAATATAATTATCTAAGTT